>OX244030.2:75861180-77061180 GCA_945859785.2 Tridacna gigas | reverse complement strand
GATGCCAGGGCTATGACAATAATTCGTTTTCTTTGGAAACAGCTGAGCTAAAAAGTGAGGAAAAGGAGCAATGACTCATTACAAGCTCTTTGTTTTGCAAACAATTTAAGAGGCTCATTCAACTGGTCGGAGTATCTTGAGCAAACAACTTTAACCCCTAAAGCACCTTTCACTACTGTAGTTGCCTCTGTGGCCAGCGTAAATCAAGGTCATACTGCACAAAACATGCAATCTGACCTTTGATCTACACTGTCCATTTTGCTGAGATATTCTGAGCAATAACAACCTTGGCATTGCAGTTATGCGGGTTTTATTTGGAGAATGAAAGTGTTCCTTGGGCTTAAAGAAAATGTTGTGGGGTAGATGCTTTTGTCATGTACCAAAGATCTACTACTCTATAATTTGCTAAGAGCTGGACAGGCTATTTCCGAACAGTTTAGCAGTAATCATTGTCATTTGGTAATACGCAGACAGACGTACGTTTCACAATCATTTTATACATCTAATTGTACTCTTTCTTTTACGGACATTATCTACCTATAAACTGCAGTGATAACCTAGTAACAAAGTGTTAAAGTTCCTACCATAGAGAGGCCATTACTGAACGAGTCGACACTGCTGAACACAGATGTCGGGTATTTAACCCTTTACCACACAATCCCGACTTTTAACGACCCTGAGAAAGAAGCCTTTTGAAAACATTGTGGGAAAAGGAGAAAATGCTGGTTACCAGCATTTTCTCCTTTTCCCGCAATGTTTTCTACCCTTTCCAAAACAAATTTCATTTTTTTAGCCACATTTATTTTGTCGTCTGCAAATGCTTTCAATTTGGGCCAGTCTAAAACTTTGTCATTTGGTAAAGAGTTAAGAACATTTCGGTATTTTTTTGAAAAAAGTCTTGAAAATTACAACAAACCAATGCCCTGGTTGCTGAATTGTAAATTGCCTAGAACTACATGTATATAGATCTACAAAACAAGTTAATTATGTCTAGTTTTCGTGAAAATTTTAACTCCTAATTTTCACAACACGACAAACGATGCAAACCAAAGATCAGAAAACTCAATATGAGCTTTAGTGAAATTGGTCTATATTGACCTAAGTTGTCTGCAATGTCATAAATATCTAAAAAGTTTAACTCAGAGATATCAAGCTCTAAATTACATGCATTTTATTTTTGTGATCACTTACCATCTTAAAATTCTTATTCAATCAACTGTAGTTCATAAATACCCTCGCATATCAGCTCAGGTGAGGGCTTTTCCAAGCATGCTTCTCACGCGCTTTTAACACATGATAAGAACAGTTTACACAGTGTAATATGTTTTTATGCATATTGCAAATATAAGAAGTCTCAAATATCAAGCCAAGGGAGAAGCAGAAGTAGTTTTCACATATAGCAATATACCAGTATATAGAAAAATTAAGAAAATGGTAATTTTCTGACCTTCGAGCCATCTAACATAGGTAATTACTGATTTTTCTTCGGATAATTTCTGTATCCTTCAAAACTTTAAAAAATGGCAAAGAAGAGAAATATGGCATTAAGTTTATGATGTAAGATGATATAATTACTGTCCCCAGGAGGATGAGACAATTTTCAAAATCTCGTTTGTTAACTCTTTACCACACAGTCCTGACTTTTAATGACCCTGAAAAAGAAGCCTTTTGAAAAAATTGTGGGAAAAGGAGAAAATGCTGGTAACCAGCATTTTCTCCTTTTCCCACAATGTTTTCTAACCTTCCAAAAACAAATTTCAGTTTTTGATTTACACTTATTTTGTCATCTGCAAAGGCTTTCAATTTGGACAAGTCTAAAATTTTGTTGTTTGGTAAAGAGTTAATTGCCGATAGTTTGGAAATACCCGGTCTGGCTCTATACGAATTTTTTGAAAATAAACTTGTGCGAAAATGGATTTCATGTACATATTTTAAAAAGGACTGATATGTATATACACGCTTTTATACACTGGTATGTAACAGATACATGTATGGTTCATACCTCTAGAGACTGATTTTCTTCCTTGGCATATTCGAGAATATGTTGCAGTACTGTGAGCTCTGCATCCATTTCTGTGTTCAAATGCCATTGTTCTTTAATCTGCTGGGCCAAGTTTGGCAGTTCATTGATTAGCCGTAGCTTGTCACTTTCACGGTTTCTCTTCAGGTCTTAAAATAACATGTACATTGATTAAAAAATCGTCTATCTAATTGAATACTGGTTCACAAACATGTCAAATTATTTACAAATTATACAGGCCAATGAATGTAGAGTCCAACCTGTATCCACCAAGCACTTAAGGGCCACTAAAAAAGTACTTGCTGATGACAGGTGCTGGCATAGAACAGGTACCGTACACTTTAACATATTTGCCTTCTCTGGATATGCAATACATGCTTGCATAATACAGGTTGCTTGCATTAACCCTTTACCACACAATGACGACTTTTAACGACCTTGAGGAAGAAGCCTAATGAAAACATTGCGGAAAAAGGAGAAAATGCTGGTAACCAGCATTTTCTCCATTTCCCACAATGTTTTCTACCCTTTCAAAGACAAAGATCATCATTTAAGCTACATTCAATCTGTCATCTGCTAATGCTTTCAATTCGGTCAAGTCTAGAATTCTGTTGTGTGGTCAAGAGTTAAACCCCCTTTTCCCAAAATGTAGCTCATATACATATGTCATGGCAAACCCTAACCTGGCCATTGGCCTGTACAGCTTAACCCTTTACCAGACGACAAAATTTTGGCCTTGTCCAAATTGAAAGCGTTTGCAGACAACAATTTCAATGTGGCTCAAATGGTGCAAGTTTCCTGTGATAGGGTAGAAAACATTGTGGAAAAAGGAGAAAATGCTGGTTCCCAGCATTTTCTCCTTTTCCCACTATGTTTTTTTAAAAAAAGCCTTCTCTTCCAGGGTCGTTAAAAGTCGGGATTGTGTGGTAAAGGGTTTAATGCACTGACAAAGGAAACATAATGGAAACAGTAGAAAACTTCTCTTGATTGGCAAGTGTCACATCATTTTGCAAAAAATGTCCAAACAATAATTACTGTCTTTTTGAATACCAAGGTTCACCAGAACACCAGGGCTGAGATATCACTTACCTGGGGGTGGATGCCTGGGTTCCTTAGAGGTAACCATGGTAAACACATGGGGATACAGGTATTCTACATACTCTATAAACTTGTCAAAACTACTCTTATCTCTCAACATCAGAATCTCTATCAACTTGGCTGAAATAAAAAAATAACCTTTCTTTTTTTCGTTATTTTCATAGGTTTATTTGTTTTGTAGAATGAAAATTACAAGTAACCCATTACTGTATGAATGTGACTTTACACCCCTTACTGTTGATAGCGTTGTAAAACATAAGTATACCACACGATCCCGGATTTTCATGATCCTGGGAAAGAAGGTTTTGAAAACATTGTGGGAAAAGGAGAAAATGCTGGCTCCTTTTCCCACAATGTTTTCTGCTCTAGAGAGCTGAAGCTCATTTGGCCCGCAGCTGAATTTGTCGTCTGCAAATGCTTTGGAATTGGTCTAGTCTAAAATTTTGTTGTGTAGTAGAGGGTTAATATTCCAGAGGGAATGAATTATACACAGTTTAAAAATGTTTAAAACATAAAAATACAGTACACATTTTTAAACTGTGCATTAGTCTAAAGGTACTGTTATATGCAAAAGGCAATTGCTCCTTTCCCAACAGTGTTTTCTAGTTTGCAGGAAAAAGATTCTTTTCCTTCTGTTCAGATATTAGTTTGTGTAACCAGTACATGTATTTGTAAAAACTGTTTTGAGAAGTGTTCAAATTGTATTTAGAGGAAAGAAAATTAGAACATTATAACACAACTTTATTTCCTCAACAAAACATTGTAGCTCTACAGATCCTTTCCTTAACCCTTTCCCAAACGACAAAATTTGGACTAGTCCAAATTCAAACAGTTTGCAGACGACAATTTCAAATTTGATGAAAATGGCAGAAAGTTGTCAAAACGGGGAGAAAACACTGTGGAGAAAGGAGAAATTGCTCGTTACGAGCAATTTCTCCTTTTCTCACAGTGTTTTAAGAAGACTTGTACTGCAGACACGTGAAAACAAGGGCTTGTTTGGGAAAGGGTTAAACAATTGTTCCATTTCCCACAATGTTTTCAAAAGCGGACTTCTGCAGTAAAATTAAAACTTGTTAAATAATTTACACTGCTGAAGAACTTGAAATCGTTGTTTAAATAGTACAATCTTACCTTTGATTTGAAGGGTATTTTTTTAAGTGACTGTCTCCCTGCTATTAGTGAAGAAACAAGAGGGCCATGATGGCCCTGTATCGCTCCACTGGCTTATAAATATAAACCATGAAGAGAAGTCTTCACTATATAAGCCCTTATAAAACTTTGACCCCAGGGCTACAGTCGGACTAAATGGGGAACATGTGTATTAGAAGAATAACATGCCAAATTTGGGAGTTCTTGGCCTTATGGCTAGTAACAAGATGGTTTCTGAACTTTTCACTCCATAAACCCATGTAAAACTTGTGACCCCTGGTGCAGGGCCAAACTTGATCCTAGGGCTGTAACTTGGGCCCTCTTTGTAGTTGTCCACTAGATAATGCTATAATTATGCAAAATTTGGTAGCCTAAGCCTTATGGCTATGTACACCAAGATTTAAAAGTTTTCCCTATGTAAGCCAATGTAAATCTTGTGAACCCCCCCATCCCCCCACCCAGCATGAGACCAAATTGACCCCAGGACTATAATTTGGGCACTTTTGGTAGACCCCAACTAGATCAAGCTAAATGCAAAATTTGGTAGCTCTAGGCCTTATGGCTAGGTACAGGAAGATTTTTAAAGTTTTCTCTATATAAGCCTATGTAAAACTTGTGACCCCTGGGGCAGAGCCAATTTTGACCCCTGGGCTATAATTTCAAGAAACATGATAGAGGTCTACTACATAAAGCTACATGCCAAATTTGGTAGCTCTAGGCCTTATGGTTTCAGACAAGAAGATTTTTAAAGTTTTCTCTATATAAGCCTATGTAAAACTTGTGACCCCTGGGGCAGAGCCAATTTTGACCCCTGGGCTATAATTTCAAGAAACATGATAGAGGTCTACTACATAAAGCTACATGCCAAATTTGGTAGCCCTATGCCTTATGGTTTCAGACAAGAAGATTTTTAAAGATTTCCAATATTTTTCAGTTTTGTTGCCATGGCAACCAGAGTTTTTGAAGGAATCAAATTCTTTCAAGACATTCTGAAGAGGACCATGGCAGGATCATTTCTGTGAAGTTTCATGAAAATTGGATGGGTAGTTTCAGAGAAGAAGATGTTTGAAATAAAAGTTAACGCACGGACGGACGCACGCACGACGGACACCGGGCCATGACATAAGCCCGCTGGCCTTCGGCCAGTGGAGCTAAAAATTGAAAACGTAACGTCAGAGTTTCCTTTTGAATTGACACAGTAGAACTGCTGATTTCAGATTTAACCCTTCACATATAACTATTGTTGCCTTTGCGGCCAGTGTAGATCAAGATCAGACTACACAATACATGCAGTCTGATCTTTGATCTACACTGTCTGCTTAGCAGAACCAATAATGACCAAAGAAAGGATGAAATTGCAATATTTCGGATCTTATTTGTAGACTGAAAATGTCTGTTGGGTTTATTCAGCACTTTACGGGTAAACTCTTTACCAGACGACAAAATTTTTGACAGGACCAAATTGAAAACATATACATATGACAAATGAAATGTTGCTAAAATGATGATTTCTGTCTTCGATAGGATAGAAAACATTTTGGGAAAAGGAGAAAATGCTGGTTACCAGCATTTTCTCCTTTTCCCAAATTGTTTTAAAAAGCCTTTTCCTTCAGGGTCATCAAAAGTCGGCATTGTGTGGTAAAGGGTTAATAAATTAGTAAACTAAAATCACTCACTTGCTCTCTGACGCCTTGTTTGATGTATGAAGCGATTTGTGATAAGTTCTTTATCATCCACTGACAAAACATTGTCTTTGATGAGAAGATCTAAAAAGTCTTCTGCCACCAGGTACTTGCTAAATATGTACAAGGAATCTTTCAATATGTCATGGTAGTCCTTCCCAGCATCCATTGTGTTGACACCGGTTGCTTGGTAGATTTCAAAGTGTCCTGAAATAGTATAAAATTCAATGTCATGTGTAGCCCATGACCAAAATATCCTGTTTCAATGACCCTGTACGAGACAGTTTTAGAAATCATTGTGGAAAAATGAGGAAATGCAGAAACGAGCATGCCTTCTTTTCACCACAATGTTTTCTACACTTTCAAAGACAAATCTAATCCTTTGAACCACATTTAATTTGTTGTCTGCCTTACGAACATGAAAGTTCGCAACAAAGCATAGCTAAAATACCCCCCCTCCCCCTCCACGCACTGGGATTTGAACCTGTGGGTAAAGATCCCCCTTTTTCGAGGAGTAAAAGACCAATACATCACAAATCAACCACTTAGCTAAAGAAAATTCTACCTAACACAGATGCTAAGTATTAATTCTTTATCAAATGAAAAAAACTTAGACTTGTCCAAATTGAAAGCATTTTCAGGCAACCAATTAAAAGTGGCTGAAACAATGGAATTTGTCTTTAAAAGAGTAGAAAATATTGTGAGAAAAGGACAAAATTCTGGTTACTTGCATTTTCTCCTTTTCCCACAATGTTTTCAAAAGCATTCTTTCTCAGGGTCATTAAAAGTTGGGATTGTTCGGTAAAGGGTTAACTCTTGTTGTAGAGGTCTTTCGAAAACATTTGGAAAATGAAGCACATATTTGTTACAACAAGCAATTTTAATGAAATAATATCCCCCACCGAAAAAAGCCCCATTTTCCGTGACACAGCATTAAATCTTTCCCACAGGACAAAAATTAAGACTGGCCCAAATTGAAAGCATTTGCAGATGACATTTTAAATATAGTTCAAAAGATGGAATTTGTCTTTGATAGGGTAGAAAACATTGTGGGAAAAGGAGAAAATCCTGGTTACCAACATTTTCTGCTTTTCCCACAATGTTTTCAAAAGGCCTCTTCCTCAGGGTCGTTAAAACTTGGGCTTGTGTGCTAAAGGGTTAAATAAACAAAACAAAAAAAATATTTTGGTGGACTATCATAAGTAACACATGAATGAAGTTTCATCAAATTCCGTCAAGGATTTTAGAAGATATCTGTCCTGACTGACAGACGGGCGGGCAGAAGGACGGACGGAGAAGGCAAAAACTATATCCCCTTGCCTTTGGAGGGGGATAATAATTTGCTCCTTCTCTGACAATGTAGTTCCTAAAATTCATTTAACCTGACATGTATGCTTGCTTTTACATCATTACTGGTAACTCTTTACCAAACAACAAAATTTTAGACTGGTCCAAAATGAAAAAAATTTGTAGATGACAATTAACTCTTTACCACACAATCCCCAGTTTTAACAACCTTTGACAAAAAGCATTCTAAAAACATTGTGGGAAAATGAGAAAATGCTGGTAACCAGCATTTTCTCTAGTTCCCACAATGTTTTTCTACCCTTTCAACCGAAAATTGTGTCAATTGCACCACATTTTATTTTCTGTCTGCAAATGCTTTTGATTTGTTGGTCTAAATTTTGCTGTTTGGTAAAGAGTTAACTCTTTACCAAATGACAAAATTTTAGACTGGTCCAAACTGAAAGTATTTGCAGAAGACAAAATGAATGTGATTGAAAAATTGAAATTTGTTTTTGGAAGGGTAGAAAACACTGTGGGAAAAGGAGAAAATGCAACTTAAAAATGAAAATTTGTTTTTGGAAGGGTAGAAACATTAATGGAAAAGGAGAAAATGCTGGTGACCAGCATTTTGTCCTTTCCCACAATGTTTACAAAAGCCTTCTTTCTCAGAGTCATTTAAACACCAGATTGTTTCAGAAAGGGTTAACTCTTTACCAAACGACAAAATTTTAGACTAGTCTTAATTCAAAGCATTTGCAGACGACAAAATGAATATGACACAAAAATTGAAATTTATTTTGGGAAGGGTAGAAAACATTGTGGGAAAAGGAGAAAATGCTGGTTACCAGCATTTTCTCCTTTTCCCACAATGTTTTCAATAGCCTTTTTCCAGAGGGTCGTTAAAAGTCGGGATTGTGTGGTAAAGGGTTAAGCAATTGAATCCACTTAAAACTCCGGAAAAAGTTAGCTTATTTGTTTTTATATGAAACTTAACTCTTTATGTGACAACAAAATTTTAGACTTTTCCAAATTGAAGAGATTGGCAGACAACAAATTTAATGTGTCTTAAATGATTGGATTTGTCTCTCATGGTTAGAGAACATAGTGGGAAATGGAGATGTGGGTCAAGCAGAAAATACTGGTTTCCAGTAATTTTAGCTTTTCCAATGATGTTTTTAAAAGCCCTTTTACTCAAGGTCATTGAAAATTGGGACTGTTTGTTAAAGGTTTAACTCTTTACCAAACGACAAAATTTTAGACGAGTCCAAATTGAAAGCATTTGCAGACGACAAAGGTGGCCCAAATGATGAAATTTGTCACTGATAGGTAAGAAAACATTGTGGGAAAAGGAGAAAATGTTGGATACCAGCATTTTCTCCTTTTTCCACCATGTTTTGAAAAGGCTTCTTTCTCAGGGTCGTTAAAAGTCGAGATTGTGTGGTAAAGACTTAAACACCCATTTTCCTTTGTGTCACAGTCCTATTACAGTATCCCCAATTGAATGCGAAAAAATAATCTGCAAAGTGCTTAACCCTTTACCACACGATCCCGAGTTTTAACAACCTTGAGAAAAGCAACTTTTGAAAACATTTTTGGAAAACGACAAAATGCTGGAAACCAGCATTTTCTCCTTTTCCCACAGTGTTTTCTACAAAATGCAATTTTTGAGTCATATATATATTTTGCTGTCTGAAAATTCTATGAATCTGGACAGGTTTAACCCTTTGCCACACAGTCCTGACTTTTAACAACCCTGGTAAATAGGACTTTTAAAAACATTGTGGAAAAAGGAGAAAATGCTGTTAACCAGCATTTTCTCCTTTTCCCACAATGTTTCTGTCCTATCAAGGGCAAATTTCTTCATTTTGGCCAGCTTTAATTTGTCGTCTGCAATTGCTTTCAGTTTGGAACAGTCTGAAATTTTGTCATCTGGTAAAGGGTTAAGACTTTGTTATCTGGCAAAGAGTTAACTTCCTTGACGGGTATCTTCAGGAAAATCAGTTAAATCAGTCCTTTTTTTCTTTTATCTTCATACAAAACAATCCAGTGTTTGAACAACTCTGAGTAAAGAGGCTTTTCCAACAATATGAGCCATGCTCTGGCAAAATGGGGCTTAATGCATCTCCGTGATCTTTGATACCAAGCAAGTCATTGCATGATTGTGGATCCATAAAATCCATTTTGTATATATCAACCGACTGATTCCTGAGGCACGCTGGTCCTTTGACATGCAGAAAATTGACTGATAGCAAAAAGTTTTGGCCCAAGTCGGCCTGCGCTAGCTGCGCAGGCTAAACTGGACTGATACGTTTCGCAGATGTATAAAGCCCCCTTTTCACAAAGCATGGCTCATACGTTTACACCCTTTCCCATCCTTGAGCAGTATTTGTCGTCTGCCAATGCTTTCTATTACAACAAGTCCAAAATACCGCCATCTAAAGAGAGGTTAACAGTTTATCACACAATCCCGAGTTTTAAGACTTGTAACAACCCTGAGAAAGAGTCCTTTTGAAAATATTGAGAGAAAGGGAGGAAATGCTAGTTAACCCTTTCCCAAATGACAAATTTTGGACTGGTCCAAATTGAAAGAGTTTGCAGATGACAATTTTAAATTTGATGAAAATGGCAGAAAGTTCTCAAAAAGGGTAGAAAACACTGTTGGAAATGGAGAAATTGCTCATTATGAGCAATTTCTCCTTTTCCCACAGTGTTTTCAAAAGACTTGTACTGCAGACACATGAAAACCAGGGCTTGTTTGGGAAAGGGTTAATGCTTTCTCCACTATCAATAACAATTTCCATCATCTGAGCCACATTTAAATTATCGTCTGCAAATGCTTTCAATTTGAACAAGTCTTCATTTTTGTTGTGTGGTAAAGAGTTAACTCTTTACCAAATGACAATAATTTAGACTGGTCCAAATTGAAAGCAGTTGCAGACGAAAAATTAAAGGTGGCTCAAATGACAAAATTTGTTCTTGATAGAGTAGAAAACATTGTGGGAAAAGGAGAAAATGCTGGTTACCAGCATTTTTCCTTTTCCCACAATGTTTTCAAAAAGCTTCTTCCTTAGGGTCGTTATAAGTCGGGATTGTGTGGTAAAGAGTTAAACAAGTATAGTTAAACGTAACTCCTTCCCCTTCCTTTTTCAGGGACAAATCCTATCAGTTAACCCTTTACCACACAATCCCGACTTTTAACCGCCCTGAAAGAGCAGGCTTTTGAAAACATTGTGGGAAAAGGAGAAAATGCTGGTAACCACAATGTTTTCTACCACATCAAAGACAGAAATCGTCATTTTAGCAATATTTAATTTGTCGTCTGCAAATGCTCTCAATTTGAGCAAGTCCACAATTTTGTTGTTTGGTAAAGGGTTAAGCCACATTTGACATGTCAGTTGCAAAGGCTGTGAATTTAGACAAGTCCAAACTTTTGTTATCTGGTAAAGGGTTAAGCTATAAAATGGGCATTAAACAGATTAGAACAAGATAGGACTGTTTAACACTTTACCACACGAGAAAATTGTAGACCAGTCCAAACTGAGAGCATTTGCAGACCACATTTTAGATGTGACTCAAATGAGGAATTTTGCCTTTGATATGGTAGAAAACATTGTGGGAAAAGGAGAAAATGCTGGTTACCAGCATTTTCTCCTTTTCCCACAATGTTTTCAAAAGGTTTCTTCCTCAGGGTCGTTAAAAGTCGGGATTGTGTGGTAAAGAGTTAACAGACAAGTGAGCCACGCTTGGGGTAAAGGGGGTTAAATGCATCTGCAAAAAGTATCAGCCCAGGTCAGCCTGCGCAGTTCGCGCAGGCTGACCTGGACTGAAACTTTTTGCTTTTGCATGTCCAAGGACCCATTCTACCTCATAATTCAGTACACTGTTAGACAAAATGGATTGTATGGATTCAAAATATTATGTGATGACTTGCTTGATATCATGGGATCACGGAGATGCATTAAGCCCCCTTCTGCCAGAGCATGGCTCAAATTTATTTCATACAATTTAAAAGTATGGATCATCATGACTCTGAAAATGTGTTTCTGTGATATCTGTCAAAGTTCCAGTTGTTTAAAGAAAAGTGTAAAACTAGATCAAAAGTTGCCAACGTCATCTTCCCACAAAGTTTTAACAATTTCCTTTTCTTCAATTATTTGACCTTGTGTAACTTACAATGGCTAGCAGTGTGCATCATGCAGTTTTTATGGTGTATTTCTTTTTCACCAGTACAATATTACAGGAAGATTTTGCAATGTCTAGTTTTTGTCAATTATTTGAAACTTTTTTTTTCAGACTTGGCACACCATCAGCTTACGGTAATTTGAATCCAATGATATTTTTCTTTTTAAAAAATGACAATTAGTTATCATGAAAAAAAAAAAGCCCTACACAATGTGTCATCTCAATAAGAAATTCAAATGATGTTGGTATTTAAACCTTAACGGCACAATCCCGACTTTTCACGACCCTGAGGAAGAAGCCTTTTGAAAACGTTGAGGGAAAAGGAGAAAATGCTGGCAACCAGCATTTTCTCCTTTTCCCACAATGTTTTCTAACCTTTCAAATTTAAATTTCAGACTTTGAGTAACATTTATTTTGTCGTCTGCAATAGCTTTGAATTTGGACAAGTCTTAAATTTTGTCGTGAGGTAAAGAGTTAATAATCAAGAAGCAAAAGAAGAACTGTTCTTCCCATTATTCTACTTTATTGTCTCTTTTTTAACTCTTTACCGAACGACAAAATTTTAAACTAGTCCGAAATGAAGGCATTTGCAGACGACAAAATAAATCTGAGTGAGAAATCAAATTTTGCTTTGGAGAGGGTAGAAAACACTGTGGGAAAAGGAGAAAATGCTAGTTACCAGCATTTTCTCCTTTTCCCACAATGTTTTCAAAGGGCCTCTTTCTCAGGGTCATTAAAAGTCGGGATTTTGTGGTAAAGGGTTAAGTCCCCTAGGGGAGGGAGACTTTACATTACAGAAAGTTCTCAAAAAGGGTAGAAAACACTGTGGGAAAAGGAGAAATTGCTCGTTACGAGCAATTTCTCCTTTTCCCACAGTGTTTTCAAAAGACATATACCGCAGACACGTGAAAACCAGGGCTTGTTTGGGAAAGGGTTAAACTTCTTCCAAGTTAGCTCACAATTTTATATTACCAGAGGTTTATGTAGTTATCCAAAGTGTATGTATATTTGGATATTTATTATGTGGTTAGGTGTTAATGACATTGATCTGTGAAGTAACAAGAATTATGACGATGATGTTAGCTTATTTCAGCTCTATTATTTTAACTTTATCCATGGATTGGCCATTTGTAAATCCATTTTCAATCAGAAAAAAGCTGGGGTGTGGAGGGAGGATGTCAAGAAGATGGAAAGTGTCAGTAAAGGACATTACAGTATATTAATTCTGTAGCGAAAAGCAAACTATTATATACAAATTGCATTCAAATAGACTTTAAGAGATTGAAGACTCCACATTGTGGTTAAAACCGCTTACCTGGCATAACTTTAGGAACCATATTATGGTACAAACAAGGGCACTGCATTGGGGGGCCAATGCTTGGCTGCAGTTGCTTTTAGAAATAGATTGACTTTCAGTGAGAATTTTAAGTTGAAAAAGGGGCATAACTGAAAAATATATTTTTATGGTTACCTGCCCTTATCATTTTGAAGTAATTAAATATCTGCAGTAGTGACAGAGATAATCTAAAATGTTTGCACAACAATGCAGATGACAACACAGACACAACAGGGCTGTGACAATGTACCATGACCTTCCTGGAAAACAAACATGCTTAAAATGTCGTTTTTATGCTCTAATCAATATTTTGTAAATAATCATTGATAAATGCTACGAAATATACTTTTCCCTACCAGCGTGAAGAAATAGGTATTTTCCCTACCAGCATGAAAAAAGACTGTTGCACTCTTTAGAAAAAGGTATTGCAATTGGTTTTTACATTAGGCCTAAAAAAAAAAAATCTGCGTTTAGGGTTTCCCGACCCTACCTAGAAAATGCTGCCAATCCTAAACTTTTTTTTGAAAAAAAAAAAAAAATTTGGGGGGGGGGGGGGAGGAATGGGGGGGATTTCAGTACATAGTCCATGTAATAAGTTTCTGGAAAAAAAAAAAAAGAAATCCCTACCTACCCTACCTACAGCATCTGGGACCGAAACCCTAAACACAAATATTTTTTTTGTGAGGCCTTATGGGCTTGTCATTTTGCACTTGCTAATTCCACCTATGTTTACGAGATGAACCCTTAAGTCAAGCTGAGTGTAAAGTCCGAATTTTGTGAAAAAATATCTCCTTATCAGATAGTGTAGATCCAAGATCAGGCTGCACATTCTGTGCAGTCTGATCTTGATCTATGCTGTCTACAAAAGGTCTTTGAGTCGTGCTTAACAGCATAAGGATTAATTATCCATGTGACACTCCCTCAAGACTTTGTATAAGCATCTTTCATATAGTGATTTCCATATCATTGAAAATTATAATTTCATTTTTACTTAACCCTTTCCCAAACGACAAAAAAAAAAAAAATTTTGGACTGGTCCAAAGTGAAAGAGTTTGCAGACGAAAATTTTAAATTTGATGAAAATGGCAGAAAGGTCTCAAAAAGGGTAGAAAATGCTGTGGGAAAAGGAGAAATTGCTCGTTACGAGCAATTTCTCCTTTTCCCACAGTGTTTTCAAAAGACTTATACTGCAGACACATGAAAACCAGGGCTTGTTTGGGAAAGGGCTAACAGATATTTTTCTTTTGCTCCCATGATTGTGATAATTTGTAGTATATAGGCTTTTCCATGGTAGCTTATTCAGTGACTAATTCGGCAAATGTCTGTATTGCTAAGAGATACACTCTGGACCCCCAATCAGAGACAATGCTTGAGCTCCTGATCTAAGTCTTCTGCATTTGCCATATCCAATTATGTGAATGATTAACCCTTGGAATGCCAAATCTTTCAAATGAGAAAAACAGCCAAAATATATTTATTTTAAGGTTGCTTCATCAGAATTTGGAACATATTAACCCTTAAAGCACCTTTCACGACTACAGTTGCCTTTGCGACAAGTGTAAATCAAGATCAGGCTGCACAAAACGTGCAGCCTGATCTTTGATCTACACTGTCCGCTTTGATGAAACATTGGACTCAAAAGCGACTATGGAAGTGCTAATACTTGGGTCATATTTCTAGACTGAAAATGTCTGATAGGTTTATTCGGCGCTCTAAGGGTTAATGGACAGTTAAGGTTAAGGATCAGACATGTGGTCTTTTGTGAACATAAAAAGATCAACATACAGAATATGCTAATCTTAGAAATACACTGTCAAATATATTAAGACAATTCTGAAAATTTATTTTTTAAAATTGTGACTAAAACTTTTGTCTTAAAAGTTTAAATAGCATTTTTTTTTTTTCTTAGTTTATTTTCATTCGAAATATCCATTTAGCTCTTGACAACACAATCCCAAGTTTTAAAAATCCGTAGAAAGCAGCCTTTTGAAAACAATATTTGAAAAGGATAAAATGCTAGTAAGGGGTAAATTCTTTACCAAACCATTCTGATTTAACAACCTGATTTCAATATATAGTCGCTTCCAGTATTATCGTGGGTTCTTCAATATCGTGGTATTTACAATTTCCGAAAGTGAGGCTGAAATGCGCCTCCTTGAGGATGTCCTCACGTGCACATTTGTAGGTCAGATACAGTCAACACACTTTGCAAACTTACTTAGGCAAATTTTCCGAAAATGGTAGGTAAAATCGAGTTTTCATCTGAATAGTAAGAAAACTTGGCTCTTTGCAAAACCGCTCTATCCCCTATATGAAGTTGATGATCTTATCAGCGTAACCAAATCAATATCAATATTACAGTTCCGTAAAATTTGTTTTCCTGTCACTGAAGTTTATCAAACGGGAGAGTAAATTTCAGACGACCGTTAAATGATGACGTCACCGCTTTCCAAATATGGGAATGAAAACAAGAGGCTATGACAAAAGTTTTGACTCGCTAATTATAAAAATCGTATTCTCAAGGCACTGCATTTTTTTAATTAAGTTCCCTGATCTGTTGAAATGAAAGAACACTTTAGAAATTATATATTCACTTTTGTATTCGCAAAAGAGGTCCAAAATGGTGTATTTGATGCTATTTTAATCAAAGATCTGTAGACGTCGTTTTTTCCCTCCATTTTTACAGGTGCGCAAAGTAAAAACTCGTTTACAAAATGACCGAGAGAATTTATTTATATATGTTGCTCAAAATTCTTGATAAAATCATCTCAACACTTTGAAAATAACTTGATTTTCATTTGCCAAAGTTTTGAACATAAATAGGGTGAGCCTGTAAATCTCCTAGGGCCTCATCTCAATGCCACGATAATACCGGAAGTAGTCCTTTTTGAAAATTGGTCATTGCTGTCCCCTGTTTTGTCTTGATTAAGAATAGTTAACTGACAAACAGAAAATCAGCTATCATAGAAATATACATGAGGTATCATTGAATGTTATTTGCAACAGAAAAATATCAGGCAAGACACTAATTTTTCTACACTCAGTGGAATGTTTTAGTACCACGATAATAGGGAATTCAATCCTAACCAGATTACGAGATTTCATACCAAATTTATTCCTAAGGTTTAATTGCAATAGTTATGTTATGTCATATTTGACAGGGACAGAAACAAAAAATAACAACATTATGATACAAACACTCAAACTGAGTATTAACTATATACTAAACAATTCTTAGTTTTATTGACCCGATGAAGAAGCCTTTTGAAAACACTGATTGAGAAGGTGAACATGCTGGTAACAATCATTCGTCTTTTCCAACAACAATGTTTTCTGCCAAGGATGAGACAAATTTGGTCGTTAGGAACAATCTAATTACTTGCTTGTATGCTTACACCTTTCAACTATGAAATTTTCTCGCGTTATAAACAGTTATAACTTTACCCTTATAATATCCGTTTACTAGTCAAGCCCGAACAATATACTTGTTTCATAAATCATCACTGTTACAACGGTCATGAGAATATGTCATACAAAATTTGAACTGTGAGTTGCCTTACAATACAATATTATGTCAAGTAATAAGGTGGTTGTCAGGCTATCATGCTGCAATCTATGAGGATCGACTTTACTTCCTGGTCGGCTGCTTCTCACATTGCAAATACAGTTGCAACATTTCGGATTATCCTGTGAGCGGAAAAGAACGCGTGTTATCCGATCATTTGAGGGGAGGTAACTCCATTGACTTTTAATTGTAAACATTTGGGCCACGTGAAACAACACCTCTGCGAAAAATCTCATACTATATGGCTCAAAACAAAAACTCGGAATTGCGTGAGAAACTTGAATAGTGTAAGGCTCAAGCACAATCCACTAATACTGACAAGCGTCGAAATAATTAAGTTTATTTTTAGAAAAGAATATCACTATGTTTGCGCAGTGTTGCAAATGGGTTTACAGTCAAAACGTCCTCCAGTCAAAACATCCCACTTTTGGTCTTCCCCCCAGTTTTGGACAAAACGTCCCATCGTTGAAAAAAATATGGCTAAAACGTCCCCCTTTAAATAGTTGATTCATCTTAATTACATTGATTTGTAAATTCATTAACTCTGTTCACGTCGTGTTGAAAGGTGGAAATGTATATATTTTTGTTTCCATCCATTGTCTCATTATTTCCACGGGCTGGTTCCAAAAGTAGAAAAGTACAAGTCGATATTTTCATCAGCTCAATTACCAAATGACATATGTCTGTAGATTCAGGACAGGACCACTATATAGCCCAATATCTTGGCCATTCCGCTTGTAAAAAAATGTTTTCATACTACATTAGAATCACTTCTAGAGATTGATTAAATTAGAAAAATTCATCAGGGGAGGTCCCAAAACCGGGTCACACTAAAATACGCCACAGCAGTAATATACACCACAGGTACGCCACAGGAGAAACTGACACGCCACAGCACATTTATAATTTTCAATACGTAAATTTTATGCTTAGAGATCTTAGTTAACATGTTATCTACAATATATTGAAGTATAGCTGGGAAATTTTATGTATTTTGGTAGAAATTTGATCTTGAAAGGAAAGGCAGCAATATCCTGTGTTGTTTGCGAGTCCCGATCTTAATGATGCCATGGTTGTGTAATACATTAATTTCTTAAAGATGTTTGTCTGTACAACTTTCAATAGACTTATTTTTCAATTCATGGGATATTTAACAATGCTTAGCATTGAATCATCACTTTGTAAACCGAATCGTCTCCAGATTAACGATTAAAGTGACAGGTATCAAACCTTCATTAGAGTTATCTCCCTTCACTATCTTCCGATACAGATCCAAGTTAACACATTGAAGAACAGGAGGTCACTGGTTTGATCCCCGGCTTGGCCAATTTTTTTCCGAGGATTGAAGATAGTCATCCCGACAGGATTCATTCCTCTCTCACCGCTGACCATTGTTTTGAAGATGGTAATGTGGGAAAGCAACCAGTTGCTAGGAAAGAATATTGTGTGGAGTACTAGTCAAAGAAACTCCAGGAAAGCATGGATAGGTGCACTGGCCGCCATTATATAACTGAAATAATGTTGAAAACGGCGTTAAACACCATACAATCAATCAATCAATCAATAACACATCGAAGTCTGGAGACCAAATGGTTTACAAAGTTACAATTCAATTCTTAACATCGTGAAATATTCTTAGAATTCAATAATAAATCTATTTAAAGTTGTAACATCTACATCTTTAAGAAATCAATGTTTTATACAAATATGCCGTCACTGAGATCCTGTCTCGGAGCATGGCTGTCTTTCAAGATCAAATTTCCATCAAAATACATAAAATTTCTCAGCTAAACTTCCATATACTAAAGACATCTTAACATCTTAATTATGATATTTAAACATAAAAATACGTATTAGGTGTTACATGTATTTATGTGCTGTGGCGTATCACTTTCTCCCTGTGGCGTACCTTTGGCTTATTTTAGTGTGATCGCCCAAAACCATCCTTGTGAGAGGGAACCATACTTTCCTGCTCTCTTGCCAGTCGTGTGGCACTTGGGGGAACAACAGAGGTGTTCCATGGCCATAGCCTTTTTTCAAACACCGTCCATTTTTAAAGAATAAAAATAGCAATAAGACTGATACTTCAATTCAGTATTACAACAGTTGTGGTTGATAATGTGAAGAAGTTGTACAAAAATTTGGGACAATTCCATTGACCAAATAAGTGGGACAACTTGAAATATGGCATTCATTGGAAAAGTTTTAACCCTTTACCAAACAGTCCGAAGTTTTAACAACCCTATGGAAAGAGGCTTTTGAAAACATTGTAGGGAGAGGAGAAAATGCTTGTAACCAACATTCCCTCCTTTTCTCACAATGTTTTCTATCCATTCAAAGAAAGATTACATCATTTGCTATCCATAAATACTTTCAATTTGGAAGTCTTAAATTTTGTGGCCTAGTAAAGAGTTAACTCTATACCACACAATCCCAACTTTTAACGACCCTGAAAGAAAAGGCTTTTGAAAACATTGTTGGAAAAGGAGAAAATGCTGGTGACCAGCATTTTCTCCTTTTCCCACAATGTTTTCTACCCTATCAAAAAGAGAAATCATCAGTTTCGCAACACTTAATTTGTCGTCTGCAAATGCTTTCAATTTGGTTCAGTCTAAAATTTTGTCGTTTGGTAAAGAGTTAAATGTAAGGTATATTGTCTGTTAGGATACTTGTTCTAGATTTTCAGGAGAGAATTAGAAATATAGTAAGCATTAGATTTTAAAATGAGCCATGCTCTGTCAAAAGGGGGCTCAATGCATCTGTGAAAAGAATTGACCCATGTCAGCCTGCGCAGTCTGACCTGGGCCGAAACTTTTTGCCATTTGTAAAATTTGTTGCACGTCAAAGGACCAGTCTATCTCATGATTCAGTCGGTTGTTCGACATAGTGGATTCTATGGATCCCTAATTATATGATGTTTTCCTTGGTACAGTGCATCTAGATGATGAATCAAGCCCCCTTTTGCTAGAGCATGGTTCAGATATATTACATGTTTTGATCGCATATGCTGTTTATTTTGATCTGTCAAGCTTTTCCTTTTTTTGTAGGGAAAAATGACAAAAAAAGAGAAATTGAAACGAACAAAAACCACTGCTGAGGAAATTACACCAGTTGCAAAAAAGCTGAAGAAAGTAAAGAGAGCTAAAGAAGAGGTAACACAGGACAATGAAACGGACAAAGACTTTCTGACAGAGAAGAAAAAGTCGCATAAAATACAGAAAGATGCACAAGAAGAAGTAAACCAATCACGCTTAACAGTTGGACATTTTCAGGGAAAGCTGTGTAATGACGGAGGCTATGATATGAAGCAGGAGGAAAAAGTTACTTTTGAGAAATCTGTACCTTTAGAAAGTAGACTCATGGCAATTTCCAATGAAACTGTGCCAGAAACTGCTGCTGAAGCTGCTTTTTCCTCAAGAAAAAAAAAAGTCAGTGGAAAGAAAAGTGTTTCTGAAGTAGATGTTGAAGCTGATGAAGCAGAAGAAACGAAATGGAAAAAGAGTAAATATAAAACAACTACCGAACAAGTTAGAGGAGAAAAAAAGAAACAGAAAAGGATAGAGAAATTTAAAATAGTAAAGCAGAAGGGTACATATTTTATTGTGTCATCCAGGTATCTAAAGAAATCGTAACAAATAGGATTGAACTCTTTACCAAACGATGAAATTTTAGACTCCTCCAAATTGAAAGCATTTGCAGACACACAAATCAGAGATGTACCAGAAAGAATTAAATTTGTCTTTTGAAGGGTAGGAAACATTGTGGGAAAAGGAGAAAATGCTGGTTACCAGCATTTTCTCCTTTTCCCACAATGTTTTGAGAGTCTTCTTTGTCAGGGTCATTAAATTTTATAGATAGTAGACAACAGATATGCCGTGTTGAGCATCTCTTTACAAGATTCAAAGCTGGACACTCTGGTATGATGGGCTGCTATTCTACCCATTTTATCACTCTTTTTTATTGCAGCTGTAAGATACCCTTATGCTATATTTACTATCAGCTATAACTAAATTTACTAATTATACCCTCTCCCTCACAACAAAGCTTGGGGTGGGGGAGGCAAGTTTGTATGGTGTTAAAACCTTTTTCAACCTTATTTTAGTTATATTGCGGCAGCCAGTGTAACTGTCCATGTTTTCCTTGAGTATTCTTTACCAGTACTCTGCACAATGTTCTTTCTAAGCCACTGGCTACTTTCCCACATAACCATCTTTAAAACAATGATCAGTGGTGAGAGAGGAATGACTCCTGTCGCAATGACTATCATCAATCCTCAGAAAGAAATAGGATGAGTCCGGGATTGAACCTGCAACCTCCTGTTCTCCAAGTCTTGTATGCTACTGACCTAGCTACTGGGGCTTGGTGGGGGCGGGATTGTTGTTACACAGGAATAAGTTGACTGACCGTCCATTATGTAGGCCTAAATTTGTGCCCAAATCTCCTAGTTTTCAACCGATTTAACCCTTTACACAATCCTGACTTTTAACGAGTCTGAGGAAGAAGTCTGTTGAAAACATTGTTGGAAAAAGAGAAAATAGTGGTAACCAACATTTTCTTCTGTTGCCACAATGTTTCCTTCTTTTCGCAAAACAAATTTCAATTTTTGAGTCGCATTTATTTTGTCGTCTGCAAAAGCTTTCAATTTGGAATAGAGGTGGGACGGGTAGAAATTTTGTACCCGGGTACCCGTGGCCATATTACCCGCGGGTACTCGGGTACCCGATGTTATTATTGTGGTGATTAGAATTAGTTACTAGTAAGCAGCTGTTCGTTCCTAGTCGCTTAATAAATTTTGTCATTTAAATTGTTTCATATTGTCTTAAAGACCTTTAATAACAATGATTGTATTAAAAAGTAAGCGCCAGATTGTCATGATCATGCAACACCTGCAAAATGCGGATTATTCTCTGGATAGACTCTTTCTTATCACTGTGAATAGACCTTTGAATGTGTTGAGTTTTCCGTGATAATTTGAGCTGTTATGAATACATGTAAATCACAAAATACGCACGCATGTTTTGCTTTAATTCAAATTACCATTGTCTATGTCAAATAAACCTAAAATGCTGAATGGGCAAATATATAACAATATTTACCCATTACTGACGAGTTATGCGTTGCAGGGGATATAAACGGTACAGCCTTATTTCAAGCTATTTCGATTATCTGCTTCCGGTTCATGTACGGGAATGGGTAACATGTTTTTTGCTTGTATTTAAATTAAGATCAAATTATTTCATTGGAACTTCAAAATTATAGCTTTACTTAATAATTTACTATATAATTATCGGGTACTCGGGTAATGATTTAGTACCCGGGTACCGGCGGTACCCTACCCGATACCCGGGTACTCGAGTACTCGTCCCAGCTCTAATTTGGAAGAGTCCAAAAATTTGTCATTTGGTAAAGAGTTAAATGAAATTTTCCCAGAAGCCATCCTACTACAGGAACTCACACATCTGACTGTGAAATTATCAGGTGCTATCCCTCCGTCTGTAGATGTATTTTAGAGTCCTCTTCTCCTCCTGGTTCAAATAATTGATAATTTACCATCTCACGTTTGTTTTCTGTCTGTGTTACAGGTAAAACAGTTACAAAAGCAGAACAAAAGCCAATCACAAACTCAAGTACAGAGAATGTGCTTTGGAAAAAACTGAAACAAGTACGGAAAGGACCAGCTCTGAAATTTAAGAAAGATGTTGAAGCTAAACCCAAACCAGAAAAAACTGTTGTATCAGAAAATATATCAGAAATTGCAGAAGAAGAGGATCCCATCAAAAAAGCAATCAGGGAGAAAAAGAGAGAGAAAAGAAAACAGAAGAAAGCAGAAAAACAGAGAATAAGACAGGAGAATCTTGATAGAGCAGGAACGGCTGGGCCAGCTGCACTAGAATATCTTCATATGTGGGAAAGTAACAGGGAGGAATGGAAATTCATGAAAGTTCGCCAGGTCTGGTTGATGAAAAACATGTATGACTGTGAACAGGTATTGTTTTAAATCTTTACCAGATGACAAAAGTTTAGACTCGCCTAAATTGAAAGTATTTGTACACGACACATAAATTGTGCCCCACATGGGAGTTTTTTTTTTTGAAAGGTTTGAAAACATTGTGGGAAAAGGAGAAAATGCTGGTTACATGCATTTACTCTTTTTCCCACAATGGTTTTCTCTCACTGCTGACCATTATTTCGATGATGGCTATGTGGGAATGCAGCCAGTGGCTTGGAAAGAATATTGTGGGGAGTACTGGTAAAAAAAACTCCAGGAAAGCATGGAAAGGTGCACTGGCTGCCGCGATATAACTGAAATAATGTTGAAAACAGCGTTAAACACCATACAATCAATCAATCAACCCACAGTGGTTTTAAAAGGCTTTTTCATCATGGTCATTAAAACTTTGGATTATGAAGTGAAAATTTTAAGTTGAAAAAGGGGTATAACTATGTCAAAATACTTTGATGAATGCCTGCCCTTGTGGTATAGGTCCCCCTTTTGATAATTAACACCTTGTCCAAGTTTGAAGCAAGTATCTTTAGTAATAACAGAGATACATATATAATAAAGTGTCAAAGTTTTCACATGACCACACAGTCGACCAGGGCTATGACAGTACCTCGACGTTTTCTTTGAAAACAGCTAACAAGATAGATACCATGCATATGAATCGCATCTTGTTTTAAGCTTGATTTTATTTTCCAGGTAAATGATGATGATTTTGAAATACTGCTACGCTATTTAGAGCCGACTAATGATAGGACAAAAGAAACACTTGTAGGGGAAGCTGAAGAAGTCATAAAAAATATTGAAGATGAAGTTTTAGGCTCAGACGAAGATACAGGCGGTATGTGACTTGCCAAAGGATGTGATCATACATATAAGCAGAGCTCCAGATAAGAGGGAGTGATGGTATTCTAAATCCATTATTTCTCTTCCAATCCTTACGTTGTGGGTACTCAGAATTGTCTCGATGAGACAATTCTAACGAGTACCCATAACGTAGGGTTTAGTGGAGGATAACTAATATTTTCAATTTTGAAATCAAAATCACTCCCTCTCCCTGGAACTGTGATATAAGCCATGCTGTGTGAAAAGGGGGTTTAATGCATTTGCAATACGTATCGACCCAGGTCAGCCTGCGACCTGGGCAAAAACGTTTTGATCTTGGTCAATTTTCTGCATGTCAAAGGACTAGTGTAGCTCAAGATGCAGTAGGCTGTTATACAGTATGGATATTAGGGATGAATTATACTGTAATTACTTGCTTGGTATCATGCACTAAGGAGATGCATTAAGCCCCCGTTGGCTTCAAGACAAACATGTCAGTAAACTTGCATATTCGAGATCTGTGTAAATTTACTATGCTTTCCTTGGTATCTATTTTTCCCTTTCACGCAACACCTGTTTCAATATACAGAGGCTTCATGAATGAAGCTTTTTAAGCACACCTGAGTATGAAGTGCTCAATGTGAGATTTGATTTTGTCATCATGATGTGCCCATCCTCCTTTGTGCGTTGCCCATCTCCAACAATTACTTTGTGTGCACTATAGAGGCCACATTTTCTGTTGGATACTCATGAAACTTGATCAGAATGTATGTCTTGATAGAATTTCGAACTTGTCAATGAAATCTTGTCAATGAAACTTGTCCAAGATTTCATTGACAAGTTTGAAAATTGGGTCATGTCTGGTCAAAAAGTAGATCACTTGGCCAAATCTTGTGTGCTCTCTGGAGGCCACATTTTTAGCTGGATACTCATGAAAAGTGGTCAGGATGTTTGTCTTGATGATATCTCGGACAAGTTTGAAATTGGGTCACGTAGGGACAAATAGTAGGTCACTGGACCAAATCTTAGAAAAACCTTGTGTGCCCTCTAGAGGCCACATTTTTAGCCCAATACTCATGAAACTCTGTCAGAATGTTTGTCTTGACGGTATCTCGGACAAACTTGAAATTGGATCATGTCGAGTCAAAAAGTAGATCACAGGGCCAAATCTTAGAAAAACCTTGTGTGCACTGTAGAGGCCGCATTTTCAGCCCGATACAATGAAACACCGTCAGAATGCTTGTTTCTATAATACCTCTGACAAGTTCAAAACTGGGTCATATCAGGTCAAAAAGTAGGTCAGTTGGCCAATCTTAGAAAAACCTTGTGAGCACTCAACATTACAAGTCTGATACTCATGAAACTTAGAATGTTTATCTCTTGGACATGTTTGCAACTGGGTCAGTAAGATCAAAAAGTAGGTCACTTGGTCAAATCTTGGAAAAAAAAATTTGTGCACTCTAGAGGCCACATTTCCATCACAATTCTCATGAAACTTGGTCAGAATGTTAGTCTTGATGAAATCCAGTACAAGTTCAAAATTGGGTCATGTCAGGTCAAAAAGAAGGTCATTGGGCCAATCTTGAAAAATCTTGTGTGCACTCTAGAGGCAACATTTTCGGTCTGATGCTCATGAAAACTGGTCAGAATATTTAACTGGATGACATCTTGGACACATGTGAATTTGGTTTATGTAGGGTCAAAAAGTAGGTCACTTGATCAAATCTTACAAAAGCAAAAAAGCAATTTTTTTCAGTTGGTAACACAAGCTATTTCTTTCTTCTCTTTTCAGTTGTGACAAACTATAAATTGGACAGAGCAAGACAAATAATACAGCTACTTGCAGTGTGAAAGTGTAAACCATAAGCAGTTTTTTTGCTTTTTGCTGAACATTTTAGTGTACATGATTTAAGTCAAATCTTAAACTCTTTACTATACAACAAAAGTTCAGATTTGTCCAATTTGAAAGGATCGATTGCAGATGGCAAAATAAATTTGACTCAATAATTGAAGTTCGTTTCTAAAAGGTTAGAAAACTTTTCCCACAATATTTTCAAAAGCTTTCTTTCTGAGGGTTGTAAAAAGTCGGGACTGTGTGGTTGTAAAAAGTTGGGACTGGGTGTCAAAAAGTAGATCACTGGGCCAAATCTCGTGTGCACTCTAGAGGCCACATTTTCAGCCTTATACTCATGAAACAGTATTGTTTGGTAAAGGGATAATCCAGCTTCACACAAGTATACCTGTAGTACTTTACATACCTGCAGTGGTCAGCTATTGAAACATCAAGGGAAAATAAGCAATTGCTCTAATGTAAATAATTACTATTTCTCCCAAAGGATTATCTGTATCATTCAAAAGACATTGCTTTTTTCTCCACATTATACTTGACAATAAAATTTTAGATTTGTTTACATTGAAAGCATTTGCAGTGGACAAATTAAGTGTTTCTTGTATGATGGGTTTTGTCAGTGATAGAGTTGAAAACACTGAAGGAATATGGGGACAATGCTGATTACAAGCGTTTTCTCCTTTTTCCCCAATGATGTTTCTAAAAGCATTTTTTGTTGTGGTTAGTAAAGTATCAAGTTTTTTTTTTTTAAGTGTCTTTCCATCCTAATGTTTGACTAATAAAATAATTTTCATTTTCTTTTGAAGAATTCTCTTGCCTTTGTTTTTTGTAATGAATTCCCTTTCGACATTCTGTATGATTTAAACTAACTGCTACATCTCTGTAGATATGTCTGGATGTTTTTCATGTTAACTCTTTGCCACCCAATCCTGAGTTATAACGATCCTGAGGAAATAACCTTTTGAAAACCTTGTGAGAAAAGGAGGAATGTTGGTAACCAGCATTTTCTCCTTTTCCCACAATGTTTCTACACAATTACCATTATCCCAGGTATATTTAATATGTTGCCTGCATATACTTAACTTTGGACCTGTCAAAAATGCTGTCATTAACTCATTACCACATGAGAAAAATTTAGACTTGTCCAAATTGAAAGCATTTGCAGATGACAATTTAAATGTGGCTCAAATGAGCAAATTTGTCTTTCATAAGGTAGAAAACATGGTGGCAAAAGGAGAAAATGCTGGTTACCAGCATTTTCTCCTTTTCCCACAATGTTTTCAAAAGGCCTTCTCCTTTGGGTCGTTAAAAGGCGGCATTGTGTGGTAAAGGGTTAAGTAAAAGAGTTAACCCTTTACCTAAGGGTCCCGTTTTTCACAATGCTGTGATAAAGACTATTGCAAACACTAATGAAAGAGAAAAAAAAAGTGCTGGTAACCAGCACTTTGTCTTTCATTCAATATTCAGAGATAAATCACATCTTTAACTTGACCTTTGACCTGTCAGTCCTGACAAAGAAGGCTTTTGAAAACGTTTTTTTTGTCCTTTTCCCACAATGTCTGTCATCTGCAAATACTTTCAACATGTACTTGTCTAAAATTGTCTTCTAGACTTAAAGACATTGTAATTCTTTCATTTCTTCCATGCATGTAAAACATTTGAACCATGCTCTGAGAAAAGGGGGTTAAATGCATCTGCAAAAATGTATTGACCCAGTTCAGTGAGCACGTTCCACGCAGGCTGACCTGAGTTGAAACTTTTTGCTATTGGTCAATTTTCTGCCAGTCAGAGGACCATTCTCCCTCATAATTCAGGTGGTTGTTAGACAAGATAGATTTTATAGATCCATATTTACATAATGTCTTGCTTGGTATATCTCAGAGATGCATTAACCCTTTACCACACAATCCCATGTTTTAACGACCCAAAGGAGAAGGCCCTTTGAAAACATTGTGGGAAAAGGAGAAAATGCTGGTAACCAGCATTTTCTCCTTTTCCCACAATGTTTTCTATCCTTTCCAAATCAATTTTCAATTTTTGAGCCACTTTTATGTTGTCGTCTGCAAATGCTTTCAATTTGGACGAGTCTAAAATTTTGTCGTTTGGTAATGATTTAAATCCCCTTTCAGAAAAGTTGTCTTATTTACTTACTTTGATTTCATAGATTCTTATCTGAAATTACCGACATATCAAACAGTGTGGGTCCAAGATCAGGTTGAACTTTTTTGCAGTCAGACCCTGATCTATGTTACCTGCTTAGGCAGCTTAATCTATTCGAGGAATTGAAAAGATATTGATAAGAGACAACAAATACTGACATACTTGGAAGTCAAGTAAATGGTCCATTGACAAATTGCTCATTGGTCACACTTTCTTCATTAGCCCTCAGAAACGTAGGAGAGGTTATAGCATTTCCCATGAACTTAGTATGGAACAAGTTAAATGATTGTATGGTGTTTAACGCCGTTTTCAACATTATTTCAGTTATATCACGGCGGCCAGTGCACCTATCCATGCGTTCTTGGAGTTTCTTTTACCAGTACTCCGCACAATATTCTTTCCAAGCCACTGGCTGCTTTCCAAAATAACCATCGTCGAGACAATGGTCAGCGGTGTAAGAGGAATGAATCCTGTCGCAATGACTATCATCAATCCTCGGAAAGAAATTGGACAAGCCGGGGATGGAACCAGCGACCTCCTGTTCTCAAGTCCTGTACGCTACCGACTGAGCTACTGGGGCTTGGCATGGAACAAGTTAAAGCCTGTGCCATAACAAAAGAAAGATCACATACAATGGCAGAGTGACTTTTTGGTGCCAATTTCCCTATCCATTTGCAGATTACAAAACAAATGTTTCTTAAAAATTAAAGTTTGTTACAGGAAGGGTAGAAAACATTGTGGGAAAAGGAGAAAATGTTTGGTACCAGCATTTTCTCCTTTTCACCACAATGATTTCAAAAAGCTTCTTCCTCAAGGTCATTAAAACTTGGGATCGTGTGGTGAAGGCTTAAAGATGACTCTAATGATGGAATTTTTCTTTGATAGGGTAGAAAACATTGTGGGGAAAGGAGAAAATGCTGGTTACCAGCATTTTCTCCTTTTCCCATGTTTTCAAAAGGCTTCTTCCTGAGCTTTGTTATAACCTGGCATTGTGTGGTAATGGGTTAATTTGCCTCGAAATGTAATTCTAAATCCCAGCAATATAGCCGTTCAAACAAACTGCAATGTTGAAATTGAGAAATAGAGGTACCAGAATCACATAGGTATAGTTATTCTAAAGATGCCCAGTATGTACCTATGGCTAGGAATAGGTCAACCAACAAGTTTCAAAACACACAAACCAGAAAAGAAGCTTTTATTGTAAAATATGTGAGCAGTGCTTTGGCAAAAGGGGGATAAATCCATCTCTGTAATGCATTATACCGTGAACTCGTCACCATGAAATTGTCACTTAATTATGGATGCATACAGTCCATCTTGTCTGTCAATCAGCTGAATCCTGAGGTTGGATGGCCCTTGGACACCTACAGCAAACAGTTTCCACCCAGGTCAGCCTGCGCGGGCTGACCGGGGTCAAAACATCATGAAGATGCATCAAACCATGAGTTACATTGTATAAAAACACTGCGATAACGTTAAAAGAGTAAGAAACAGTCACCAGTAATATCCTCTAGATTTAACTCTTTACCACACAACAAAATTTTAGACTGGTCCAAATTGAAAGCATTTGCAGACGACAAATTAAATGTGGCATAAATTATGAGATTTGTCTCTGAAAGGGCAGAAAACATTGTGGGAAAAGAAGAAAATGCTGGTTACCAGCATTTTCTCCTTTTCCCACGATGTTTTCAAAAGGCTTCTTTCTTGTGGTCGTTAACACTCATGATTGTGTGGTATAGGGTTAACCACCTCATAATTATTTGAACATTTCAAAATCTCTAACCATAAGCAAGTCTTCATGTTTTCCACACTACTTCTACAAAATATTAAACTAGTCCAAAGTGAAAGCATTTGCAAATAAAAAATAAGACATGGCTAAAATGGTGGAATTGTCATCAATTGGGTAGAAAACATTATGGGAACAGTAGAAAACGCTGCTTATCAGCAGCGTCTCTGCAGAATATTCTCGAAAGGCTTTCAGGATAATTTAAACTGGGGTTGTTGGGTGAAGGGTAAAATGTTTACCACACGACAAAATTTTACACATCCAAATTAAAAGCATTTGCAGACGACAAATTGAATATGGCTCATATGGTGAGATTTGTCTGTAAAAGGACAGAAAACATTGTGGGAAAAGGAGAAAATGCTGGACCAGCATTTTCTCCTTTTTCCCACAATATTTTCAAAAGGCCTCTTTCTCAGGGTCGATAAAACTCAGGATTGTGTGGTAAAGGGTTAACTCTTTACCACACAATCCCGACTTTTAATAACCCTGAAAAAGAAGCCTTTTGAAAACATTGTGGGAAAAGGAGAAAATGCTGGGTGGTAACCAGCATTTTCTCCTTTTCCCACAATGTTTTCTGCCCTTCCCAAAACAAATTTCAATGCTAGAGTTACATTCATTTTGTCATCTGCAAATGCTTTCAATTTGGACCAGTCCAAAATTTTGTCATTTGGTCAAGAGTTAAAACAATTCTTTTTCTCTCCAAAAAAAGGTTCAGTCTCTGGTTCTGTTCTTTAGCTTCATTTCATTTACCCTTTATCAAACAACCCTACATTTTCACAACCCAGAGACAGAAATTTTTTTGCTAGTAACCAGTATTTTCTTCTGTTTCCACAATGCTTTCTGCAATTTCAAAAATAAATCCCATTCTGTGGTCTGCAAATACTTTCATTAGGAAAAACAAAAATTTAGTCCTCTGGTGAAGCAGTAAAAAGATTAACACTATACCAAACAATCCTATCTTTTCACAACCCTGAAATCAGATGCTTTTGAAAAAAATGTGGGAAAAGAAGAAAATGCTGGTAACCAGCATTTTCTCCTTTTCCCACAATATTTTCTAATTTTCATTTGAGCCACATTTAATTTAATGTCTGCAAAGGCTTTTAATATGAACGAGTCTCAAATTGGGTTGTCTGTTAGAGTTAACTCTTTACCAAACGACAAAATTTTGGACCTGTCCAAAGTGAAAGCATTTGGAGATGACAACTTAAGTATGGTTAAACTGATGGAAATCTTCTATAAGAGGGTAGGAAACATTGTTGAAAAAAGGTGAAAACGCTGTTTATCAGCATTTTCTTCTTTTCCTAAATTGTTCCCTAAAGTTTTCTTCCTCAAGGTCTTTAAAACTTGTGATTGTTTTCTACTGATTGATTGAATGGTGATTTACCCCTCTTTCAACATTATTACAGTCATATCACAGCGACAGCTCACATATTCATGTATTTCCTGGGTTTCACCAGTAGTAGGCCATGGCTCTGAAGTGTCTTGCCCAAGGACACTCCAACGAAAAACCAAGTGGATCCAGTAAGGCTCGAACCCGGGGCCTCCAGGTTGCGAGTCCTACACTTTACCACTGAGCCACGCAGGACCCTTTGTGATTGTGTTATAAAAGGTTAACCCTTTCCCAAACAAGCCCTGGTTTTCACGTGGCTGCAGTACAAGGCTTTTGAAAACACCGTGGGAAAAGGAGAAATTGCTCGTAACGAGCAATTTCTCCTTTTCCCACAGTGTCTTCTACCCTTTTTGAGAACTTTCTGCCATTTTCATCAAATTTAAAATTGTTGTCTGCAAACTCTTTCAATTTGGACCAGTCAAAAATTTGTCGTTTGGGAAAGGGTTAAAAGACATTGCCAAGCAATTTCACAAGTAACTTCTCATCATGAATGACACCCATTCTTAAAAACAGTTTAAACTTGTACTTTTTGTCATACGTCATCAAATCAACGTAAATATCTCCTACACTTTGACTTGTTTCTGAAATCGGAACAATGTCCTTTAGATCAAGCACAACATCGTTTCTGCGGGTACGTAATGTTAAGTGTGAAATCTTTACCTTTTCCGCCTCAGGGTCCACATAAATAGCACAAGCTAGGCGAGTGAAGTAGGAAGCTATCACATACAGCATAAAAGTACTTGAAAACAGGAAGAAAGTTGATCCATAGAATGTTGTACTAGCAATTGCCTTCATAGTCCATTTGTAATAGATAAAAGGGAAAAAGCCAACAACAAAGATGGTCTGATACACTTTCAGTAGAGAAATAAACCTAATGAAATATAAATGTTTGACAAAATATGCTAGACTGAAATTATAATTTTCCTCAACTTCGCCCCCTGTTTGACTTGAGGTTGTATAACTTTGTATCATCTGGTGCAAAGGGTGGCTCATTCTGCAGGTGATGATGGCCCTTTCTGAGTGAATTCCAACACCTGTAGCCTGATGATGATGGCCTGTAGAAATGGCATCATGCTTCATGTGAACCACTGTCAAGGGCCTTATGATGTTAAAACAAACGGAAGTCAAATACTGGGGTTTTAGGCGTAATGTCAACTTCCACATCTTTTCGATTGTAATCTTCCTGCAATAGACAAACAAGCAAGCGAGGCATAATGGCCAAAAAGCGCCACTATCTCAAGAGGGACATGAACAACAACCTGTATACTATTGGTACACCTTTTATTTAGGCAATTAGATTCTACTCCATCATTGATCTCTGTGCAATGTGATCAAATAGCATACACATTAACTCTTTACCACACAGCAAAATGTTAGCCTGGTCCAAACTTAAAACATTAGCATACATATCAAATGTTACTCAAACCATAAAAAATTATCTTTCAGAGGGTAGACAACATTGAGGGAGAAGGAGAAAATGCTGGTTACCAGCATTTTCTCCTTTTCCCACAATGTTTTCAAAACCCTCTTCCTCAGGGTCATTAAAAGTCTGGATTGTGTGGTTAACCCTTTACCACACAATCCCGACTTTTAACGACCCTGAGAAAGAAGCCTTTTGAAAACACTGTGGGAAAAGGAGAAAATGCTGGTAAGCAGCATTTTCTCCTTTTCCCACAATGTTTTCTACCCTTCCCAAAATGAATCTCAATTTTTCAGACATGTTTGTTTTGTTGTCTGCAACTGCTTTCAGTTTGGACTAGTCTAAAATTTTGTTGTTTGGTAAAGACTGATTGACTGATTGATTGTATGGCCAAGCCGGGGATCAAACCAGCGACCTGTTCTCAAGTCCTGCACACTACCGACTGAGCTACGGGGGCTTTACTGTTTGGTAAAGAGTTAAGGGATAAACAATTATGAATCACTTATTAAAAACAAATTCAAAGATTATGTTTTAAGATTTTTTATCAAACAGATGTTGATCTAGATCTATATGCATGTGGATATGAGCCATGCTCTGGCAAAAGGGGGCTTAATGCATCTCCGTACTGCATTAACCCTTTCCCATACGAGCCCTGGTTTTCATGTGTCTGCAGTACAAGTCTTTTGAAAACACTGTGGGAAAAGGAGAATTTGCTTGTAACGAGCAATTTCTCCTTTTCCCACATTGCTTTCTACTCTTTTGGGAGAACTTTCTGTCATTTTCATCAAATTTAAAATTGTCGTCTGCAAAGTCTTTGAATTTGGACCAGTCTAAAATTTATCTTTTGTGAAAGGGTTAAACCAAGCAAGACATCACCTAACTATGGATCCATAAAATCCATTTTGACAAACAACTGACTGAATCATGGGGTAGAATTATCCTTTGACATGCAGAAAATTTAAAGATATAGCAAAAAGTTTCGGCCCATGTCAGCCTGCGCGGACTGCGCAGGCTGACATGGGTCGATACTTTTCACAAATGCATTAACCCTTTACCACACAATCCCCAGTTTTAACGACCCTGTGGAGGAAGGCTTCTGAAAACACTGCAGGAAAAGGAGAAAATGCTTGTGACCAGCATTTTCCCCTTTACCCACAATGTTTTCAACCGTGTTAACGACAATTTAAACCATGTGAGCCATATTTAATTTATCGTCTGCAAATGCTTTGGATTTAGAGGGGTCCAAAATACTGTCGCTTGGTAAAGAATTAAGCCCCCTTTTCACAGAGTATGGCTCATATAGCGTGTGGGGATGTTCCATGATTTCCCTTAACCCTTTCCCAAACGAAAAATTTTGGACTGGTCCAAATTGAAAGAGTTTGCAGACGACAATTCTAAATTTGATGAAAATGGCAGAAAGTTATCAAAAAGGGTAGAAAACACTGTGGGAAAAGGAGAAATTGCTCGCTACGAGCAATATCTCCTTTTCCCACAGTGTTTTCAAAAGACTTCTACTGCAGACACGTGAAAACCAGGGCTTGTTTGGGAAAGGGTTAAAATGTATCTTGGGACTTGGGAACTAGTTAGCCAGCATTCATAGAAAGTTAACGATTTGGGATTAGGGATATATAGTCTCATGACGGCGATGTTTACAATGCCTCCTTTCACATATGGACATCTATTGTGCATTATACCGTGTTAAGTCCATCATGAATTTTCCAGGAGAAAAGCATTAGCAGACAACAAATATATGTGACTAATAAACTGAAATTGGTTATGGGAAGGGTAGAAAACATCGTGGGAAAAGGAGAAAAATCTGGTTTCCAGCATTTAGTTACTCTTTTTCCACACTGTTTTCATAGGCTGTCTTTGTCAAGTTTGTTAAAACTATGTTTGGTGCATACATAAACATCCCCGTCAGTAATGCACTAAGCACTACACAAAAAAAGAGAGCTTAATCTTGATAATTTTATTAGATCTATATCAACCGTTTATCAAACAATCCTGGCACAATATGGAGACTCTCCCAGTGGGACTTTGCTGGCATTTAAGGGGAATATTAATGTAAGAAATGTATGAAATGAATGTTGAAACGGTGAATGCACAAGGAATTGCAAGTCTATTAACTCAACATTCATTTCATACTGGTCTTGCAATATTCTCCAAAATTGCGAAGAAAATCTATTGGATGAGTTTCCAGGATTATGCCAACCAGCAAAGGCATTTAAAAACATCAGGAGAAAGTGCTGGTAACCACCATTTTCTCCTTTTCCCACATTGTTTTCTGCCCTTTCATTAACTACCTTTTTAACCCTTTACCACACAATCCCGACTTTTAATGACCCTGAAGATGGTTTCTGGAAACATTGTTGGAAATGAAGAAAATACTGGTAACCAGCATTTTCTTCTTTACCTCCAATCTTTTCTACATTTTCAAAGGCAAAGTTTGTCATTGGATCATACATTTCTTTTGTGGTCTGCAAATGCTTTGAATCTGGACTAGTCTAAGATTTTGTCACGTGTTAACCCTTTACCACACCATCCCTTGTTTTAATGACCTTGAGGAAGAGGCCTTTTGAAAACATTGTGGGAAAAGGAGAAAATGCTGGTAACCAGCATTTTCTCCTTTTCCCTCAATGTTTTCTACCCTATCAAAGACAGAAATAATCATTTATGGTGGTCTTACCTATTTTCGTGGGACTAAATTGACAATTTTAGCTTAAGCATATCTAAATGAAGAAATGATCACAAAAAACGTTTTATTAACAAAAAAATCAAATGTAAATGCATATAAAAACATAAATTCTGCCTGAATCATGCATATTCAACGGCAAGAACATATTTCACCTTTCAATATTTTGCCAGAAGCTGAATTGGCGCATGGGAAAACATGACCTCATTTCGTGGCTTTCAATATCTATAGAACAGCTCATAAATAAAAAACTAAAATTCATTATGTACATCAAAACTAATTAAAAGCCTTAACTATCACAAGGAGGGACTGTTTGGAACAATGGAAATGAGCAGCTCTGAGTCAATTATCCCAAGTTTTTGAAGCGCGATGAAAGGATGGATTAGTGCCACGGCGGCCATTTGCCCTCTCGTGACGGCAGCATCAGAATACTAAAATAACATAAATTAAGGCATTCTGGTCCCTTCTATCAATTTATAAGCACCTATGAAGACATATTAGGAATTATTTTAAACACTATTTTATCGTAAAACATCTGAAAAATATTGAATATCTTAATAAAAGGGCTGGAAACATTCTCTCTCTGTAGCAGCGAATGTTCTGGAAAAATTGTTCATTCATAAGCGACCGAACAAAATAGGTCACAAAATTCTCTGATCTAATTATAGACCGGACTCTTGTCACATTATTCCAGTATGGTCACATGACTTTTTGGCATCGAGACTGACTATGTCACATGTCGGGAATTTTTCAGGATTAAAATAAAGTATCAGACAGAGAATTTAAATTCGGCACGTATAGGGTTGAAAAAAGTAATAAGAAATTTGACACTAAAATCGATCTTTCCTTTAGTAACATGCGTACTTTCTTGTTTTTGTTGCATTTTATAAATTAGCTGCAGTGACACTGTTGTTTACATTCAAATGAGCGGTTCACACAAAACAGTGACGTCATTCACTTTGTAGTTCAGGAGAAAACTTGGATATCATTTCGGGTTCGAAAACAGGTACCCCACGAAAATAGGTACGTCGACGATAACTGTATTTAATTTGTCGTCTGCAAATGCTTTCAATTTGGTCAAGTCCAAAATTTCGTCGTTTGGTAAAGAGTTAAAGGGTTAAGCCCTATTGTTATACAGTCGTCTTCAAATGCTTTGGACGGGCCTATTATTTTGTCGTCTGGAATAAGGTTTAACATAGCTGAGCAGAAGAAAACTAACCGAACAATCCGCTGTCCGTGTTATTCCAACTTGGGCCTTCCTCCCACTGCTTGCTGTTTCTTTCCACGCAATAATGGTGAGAATAATGTAACGACAATAGCGAATCCAAACACTGCATAAATTTTAGGTCTATTACGGATGACGATTTTCAGTAATGAATTTATTCGCATGGCTTTTATTTAAGTTAACAGTGACCTTTCACTCGTTCTAGACGTTAACTTACTAACTACGGTTGTAGGGGTAGGCTTTTAATTCTGACAATGAGAGTACGATATCCATTGAATGTTTGATGAATTATTCATGAATGGGGCGGTAGACCAAGTAGAGTTGAGGTTAGGTGAAACTGTTAACAATTAATGGTCTAAGGGAGAAAACTCGTATACAATTTCATCTTTAACATGCCAGAGTTGTTTCCCTTGTATCTTTGGACCCACAAAAGACAATGTCAAATAAAGAATGTACACGTTTTTAAGTCGAACGACCTTCATAAAACGATCTGTAATTAATTATATATCTATCTTCATTGAAATGACTCTTTTTATTTGCAATTCGTAAGATATCATGACTCAAGGCAGAAGAAAGAGCAGATCTAGACCCTGTATGATTAAGGTTTTTTTTTTTAACCAGACAGTAGTTTCCCTTGTATTTTATCACATATGTTAACACAACAACTGCCAAAATTTAAAGTGGAAAATAACGGTTTGGTTATCAAGGTAAGATTTTACCCAGAATATAAAGGGCCATGCTCTGGCAAAAAGGGGCTTAATGCATCTCCGTGATGCATGATACCAAGCAAGTCATTACAGGGTCATGGATCCATTTAGTTCATTTTCTTTTACAACCGACGGAGTCATCAGATACACTGGTCCTTGAAAAATACAGAAAATTGACCAACAGCAGAAAGTTTCGGTCCAGGTCATCCTGCGAAGTCCCCGCAGGCTGGCCTGGACCGAAACTTTTTGCAGATGCATTAAACCCCTTTTCACAAAGCATGACTCAAATGTAATTGAGTAATGGCGCATATATATTAAAAAAAAAAAGGATAATTGTAAAAAAAAGGATAATAATCTAGTTTACTAGAAACTTCCTTACTGTTTATAATAAGTAACTAAATAACTCTTTTCCCTAGAACATTAATCATTTATTCCTTTTTCGATTGTTATAGATCTTCACGGATTTAAAGGATAGCTAAGTTGCTTATGTGGGGGGGGGGGGGGGTAATAAGGGAGGTCACTCATAGTTTAAATCTGTGCGAGTTTTTCCCCTTAGACAAAAAAAAAAAAACCTTATCCTAAAGTCTGTGATTCAACTTTCAAGCGGTCTGTACCAGGAGGCCCTTACAGATTAGAAATTGTGTCAAATATCGTAAATTTACCATCATAGATAAGTTATGGACCCCTGTGAAAACATTTCAATTTCAAGATTTGTCATGCTTTTAAGTCAGGCGAGCGGGAAGTGTACTATGAAATTATCCAAATAAGGTGGATACGGTACTATTTTTATAGACATGGCTGTTTTCTGTTTATATTCATAACTTACCTTAACCCTTTACCAAACAATTCTAAAATTTTGAAATCCTCGAGAAAAAAAGGCTTATGAAAAGACTGTGGGAAAATGAAGGTAACCAACATTTTCTCCTTCCCCACAACTTTTTCAACTTTTCTGCCACAAATTCCATCAACTGACCCACATTTAAATTGTCGTCTTCAAATGGTTTGGATTTGGACTAGTTCAAAATTTCGTCGTCTGATAAAGGGTTTGAATTTGACAGTACATGTACTTCCTTTAGTTTGTAGATCTAGAATGGGGTAGTCAGCCTAATTAAAAACATGCTACTACCAAAAACAGCCACAGAGCCCCGGCGGCTCAGTCGGTAGTGTACAGGACTTGAGAACGGGGGTGGCCGCTGGTTCGATCTCCAGCTCGGTCAATTTCTTTCCAAGGATTGATGACAGTCACTGCGACAGGATTGATTCCGGCTCTCATTGCTGACCGTTGTTTCGACGATGGTTATGTGGGAAAGCAGCCGGTGACTTGGAAAGAATTTTGTGCGTAGACTAATTCTGGTAGAAGAAACTGCAGAAAATTATAGATAGGTGCACTGACCGGCGCGATATAACTGAAATAATGTTGAAATCGGCGTTAAACACCACACAATCAATCAACCCATCCAGAAAACAGCCATACTTTACTTTTTACTCTTTTACAGCCGGTGTAAACGGTTCAGTAATATTTGCAGATGGTATCGATCTACACTATCCCATACCTTTTGCTAAAATATGATCTAACTGATCATTTGTGCATACTGTGAATTTAAATATTGTTCCAGGGATTTTAAATAATTGAGCCCGGCTTTGTGAAAAGGGGGTTTAATGCATCTGCGAAAAGTATCGACCCAGGTCAGCCTGTGCAGTCCGCGCAGGCTGATCTGGGCCGAAAGTTTTCAACATTGGTCAATTTTCTGTATGTCAAAGGACCAGTGTACCTCATGAATCAGTCGGTTGTTATACAAAGTTGATTTTATTGATCCATAATTATATGCATGTGATAACTTGCTTGGTATCAAGGATAACAGAGATGCATTAAGCCCCTTTTTGTCAGAACATGGCTCATACATGTGATCCCTGATTGTACTCATAAGAAGAATGCTTCCTTTTCTCAATGTCGTGTTTCTAAGCGCTTTTAACCCTACATGTGCGGTTTTCTATGATAGTTGCCTTTGTGACCAGCGTAGATCATATTGCAGTAGATCAGCCTGCACTGAAGAACATGCGATCTGATCTTTGATCTACACTGTTCACTTTGTTTTGACTTTCTGGCTTCTTTGAAATTACACTTACTTAGGTCTCACTTCTAGATTTAAAACATAGGCTGGGGTTATCATGTGTTCCAAGGTTTGGGGATATCTTGTGTTAGTTTAAACATATTTTATTCATCAGTATATAACAATCTACAGCAAACAATATAATCATATTACGTATATATATACTGAAGAACGGAAGCTGACGCTTATAAAGTTCTTCTCCAAATTCCGGTCACCGGTTATATTCCATGATGATTTCGAATAATTTCAGAGTAAATAAAGTAGAAAGACAACAAAAATAAAAACCAAAAACATCAACAGCAGAATGGTGTGGAGCATTAATGGTAAAGATTTTCACTGCCGATATATATATATAGGCTAAGAACTGTAGTAACTTCCAGCTTGACCAGTATCTCTTTTGTAAAAGGAGTAAATGGTGACTTAAATCCTAATTAATGAGAATAGTAGAAGATGAAATAAAATGAATAAAAGATAATGAACAAACATGGTTTCGCAATAAATACAGAATGGAATAGTAAATGGTAGACATTCAACTTTAATGCGAAAACATGAAACTTATGTATTGCTATTAAATCTTTTACTATTAAGTATGCACTGCACTAAATATTCTTTGATTATCAAGAAGGCTAAGATTTTCATTCAGGAAAAAAATAGTATGAAGATTAAGTGTTATCTTGTGTTCGAAGGTTTTAAACACTTTTTGAGCTCCACTGGCCGAGCCGGGTGGCATGAAATACCCAAATCTTCCCAAATCTACCCATGTCTTTCCCAAATCTACCCATATCTCTCCCAAATCTACCCAAATCTTCCCCAAAAGATTTGGGAAATTGTGGTACTTTGTGCTGCCCACGGGGGCGACACGAAATTCCCAAATCTACCCAGATCTTCCCCAAATCTCCCCTAATGACCAATACCATTGCAAAATTGGCCAAGGTTAATAAATTTCGAACTACTACCTGAGTAAAAGGTGTAAAGTAATTTATTTTCCTATTTCTTAGTTCTTCTTATTCTTAGAAGGTTTGCCATCAATTTGGTGCATCATGATTAGTAGAGATTATTCACAAATTTCACATTAAATAAAGTGGGTGATCAAAGCTTATATGTAAGGTTTGTTAAAAACTGGTGAAAAGTTTGGTGGTGTCTGTGGTCGTAACTAAGAGCGTCGGTCTTGCGATCAAGACTTTACGTGTGTGCTATGAGCGGCCATCAACCTATGCCATTTTCATTGGACCAAACATTCATCAGTATTACTAGTGTTAGTTTATTTGACAATAGTGTATTTGGGATGCAGAGTAAAGATTTAAAATGCTTTATAGACTAATTATAGTGTCTCATGGGGAAAAAAATTCTTTTAAGCTTTTTAGTTCAGACTTCCCCTTCTGTAGGAAAGAAACCCCTCGTCGTCACACAAAAATTAACATGAAATGTTGGTAATGCTGATATATCTGTTATTGTTAAGATTTGAGCTTAATAAAGTTTTTTTTTCCTTTAAATGAAATTGAATTGACAAATTGTTTTCAAACGATGACTATTTTCGTCTATGTGGTAAAGCGATTTATCAATTTACTCTTGTTTGTCACGGAAGGAAATACCTTGCATACATCTGAAACCCGCGAGTTTAAACCTTTAGAGAACCAGGGATAATACATATACATGTAATATACGATGCCTGAGAGAACTGAATAAACCCAGCGAAGATTTTCAGTCTAGATATAAGACCTAAATAATTGCAGTTTCAAGTTCCTCTTGTACAGAGCACATGTCTCAACAAGTGGACAATGTACATCAAAGATCAGACTGCAAGTTTTGTGCTGTCCGATCTTGATCTACACAGCCAAACCTCGTCAAATTCCTTCATAGTAGATATCCTAAATAGATGGGTTAGATTTTGGAGAGATCTGGGAGAGAGTTGGGTAGATTTGGGAAAGATTTGGGTAGATTTGGGAGAGATTTGGGAAAGATTTGGGTAGATTAGGGAGAGATTTGGGTATATTTGGGAAAAATTTGGATAGATTTGGGAACATTTAGGTATTTTCGTGCCGTCGCTGGCCGAAGACCAGCAAGCTTTTGTCATGGACCTGTTTCCGTCGTTGGTCCGTCCGTGCGTGCATCCGTTAACTTTTATGTCAAACATAAAATTGTTCTGCTCTGAAACTTCCCATCCAGTTTTGACGAAAACCGGAAAACTTTTGGGAAATGGCATGAAAATCAAGTTAAATTACCAATTAGCATAAAACAGGGTTAGCCACTATCATTTCCACTTGGTAAGTTGTGAAAAAGGACCACAGAATATTAAATAATTGTGGCATTCCCTTGCATGATCGAGTTATATATGGGCCTCGTCTACATAATTGCTTGCAAGGGTCCGCAAAATAAACATGTCTTTGATATCGTACTTACACAATAATTTCTCAACATAATCTGATGTGGGTTGGGACAACCATTGTAACACATGTCTTCGCTGACTGAACGAAATTCTACGTGGAAATACGAAAGGTAAATTGTCTGTCTGTGGAACACTAAATGTAACTGTCATATATACCTATAATAGCTGTCAAGTATCAATTATACAGGATGTTAGTTTATTCCGTACTTTAGTCGTTTCGTACACAGCGAAAAGGTGTCACCAATTGAATTAAATGTAGAGCGAACATCTGATTGAAAAAGAAAAACCTTATGTGTTTTCCTTAGGTGCACTGTTTGGACTACTTAAAGAAAATAATGCACTTCAAAAAGAGTATTTTCTACATGTTTACAAAGTCTGTTCCAAGTCATTTTATTCAGGGATCTTATATACACGTTGCCTATCCCTGTGTATATATAAGATCCGTTTTATGTAGTTATGAAAGGAAAAAGTGCCATCTCCATGTATCAGATATTAGTTGAGTGACACTTGATTTGTGGTCTAAATACTTTTAAATTATCCAGTCTAAAATATTATCATCTGCGAACCCTTTACCACACTATCCTGAGTTCTAATGACCCTGATGATAAAGACTTTTGAAAACATTGTAGGAAAAGGAGAAAATGCAGGTAACCTGCATTTTCTCCTTTTTCCACAATGTTTTCTGCCTATTGAAGGACAATTACTATCGTTTGAAAACCATTTGAATTGACATCTGTAAATTTCTTCCATATGACACTGAGGATAAAGCCTTTTGAAAACATTGTAGGAAAAGGAGAAAATGCTGTCAATCAGCATTTTCTCCTTTTTCCACAATGTTTACTACCTATTCAAGGACAAATACCATCATTTGAAAACCATTTGAATTGACATCTGTAAATTCCTTCCATGTCAACAAGTCCAAAATTTTTCCATATGGTAAAGAGTTAAAGGTTTACATGTTTGCATCTCAGGATTTTTATATTATATTTTACAAGTGATCAAAGACAAAGAACTACAACACCATGTCCCTAGAAAATAAAGAAGGTGGATTTGATTTCTTGAAGAACACTTTGAAGAATTGTCAGTATGTTGTTGCTCCTATGGTCGATCAGAGTGAACTGGCTTGGAGGATGTTGAGCAGGAGATATGGTGCAGAACTGTGTTATACTCCAATGTATCACAGCTCTGTATTTGTCAAGGATCCTCAGTATAGGAAAGATGCCTTACAATCCTGTCCAGAAGACAGACCTTTGATTTTACAGGTATCCTAGAATTCTTTTATTTTTGTTTGGTATTTGACTGTTTGACAGCTCTAGGAGAAGTTCAAGTCCATTTTGAGACCATTTTCATCATGTGAAAAAGCAAAGAAGAAAAAGATTGGAAAAAAAGTGGTATATGGCAAATGCCATGTTTAGAAAAAAAGTGATCTGGCCATTACCACCATCGATGGCCTTGACCTCTAATCAGTATGAGCATGAAATGCCAGTAAGAAAGTGCTCGGCCTGTAAGAAAGTGCCCAGCACTTCTCGAATGTTTAAAGTGGTAAAATCTGATTTTATATGCACATAATTACTGTTGCATATGTACACATATACACATACTGCTGCATACTAGCCCCAAATAGGTATTAAAGCTTTTTAACTCTTTACCAGATGAGTAGTTTTAAGACCTGTCCTAATTGAAAGCGTTTGCAGATGCCAAATAAAATCTGCTTCAAATGATGAGATTTGTCTCGAAAAGCATAGACAACATTGTGAGAAAAGAAGAAAATGCTGTTTATCAGCATTTTCTCCATTTCCCACAATGTTTGCAAAAGCCCTTTTCATCAGGGTCGATGAAAACTTGGGATTGTGTGGTTTAGGGTTAACTCTTTGAGTGCCAAGTAAAGCTATTGTTAAACAGTTCCATGTATTAACCAACCTAAGAAAGACTGCTTTTGAAAACATTATGGTTAAAGGAGAAAATGCTGGTTACCAGCATTTCCACCTGTTCCCCAGTGTTTTCTAGCCTATGAGAGAAAAACTTCATCATTTTAACTGAAAATTATGTTTTTTTGTCCTTTGTTACATATACATGTCAAAATGTCAATGATTGTAAGTGGAGAGGGACAGATCCCCGACCGTCACACATCAATGCATGGGGAAAATATATACTGAAAAAAAAAATCATCATTTTAGCCACATCTGCAAGAGCTACAATTTAAACAAATCCAAAATTTTGTCATTAAGGAAAGAATTACCTCACTGGTTCATTTTTAGCTCCACTGGCCGAAGGCCAGCAAGCTATTGTCATGGCGTTGTGTCCGTCGTGCGTCCGTCCGTCTGTCCGTCCGTTCGTCCGTGCGTGCGTCCGGAAGAAACTTTTTCTTTAAAAAACTTCTCATCAGAAACTATTGACTGGATTTTTACCAAATTTCACAGGAATGTTCCTTTGGTGGTCCTCTTTCAAATTCCTTCAAATAATTGTGTTCCATGAAGAATTCTGGTTGCCATGGCAACCAAAGTAAAAAACCTTTAAAAATCTTCTCCTCCCAAACCGCTATTTGGATAGCATTATTATTTTGCAGGAATGTTCCTTAGATACAGGTTTACAGAATTCCTTTAAAAAAAAATGATCTGTCAAAAAACATGGCTTTTATGGGAGACTCATTTTCCTTTTATGGTATAAAGTAAAATCTTTGAAAAATTTCTTCTCTAAAACTATTCATTGGATTTCATTGTTGTTTTGCAGGTAAGTTCCTATGGTGGTTGTCTGCCAAATTGTTTCTATGGTGGTTGTATACCAAATTCTTTTTAAAAAAATGATACACCTAAAAACACATTTTTTTATAGACAAGGCTTATATTTCAAAAAAATGTTCTTCTCCAAAACTATTTATTGTGTTAGTTTTATCGACTAACAAAGAAAAAGGAAGAAAATCGGATTGACTTGACCTAGTCAGGGCTGTCCTATTTAAGCCCACACATTTTTCTTGGTATTAAGATCACAATTTACTCCAATGATATGCTATTAATTAGTACTAGTAATAAAATATCACTGGCCATAAATAAGATAAAAGCTTGAGCACCTTTCACAACTTGAGCTTTTCAATTTTGCCTTATTACTAAGCCTGAGTAACCATGCCAAGATAAAAAAGAAAAAGTATTTTAATAACAAAACCCCCATGTTGTAGGTAGTTTATAGTCCTTTTGATATAGAACAAGAGAACCTCTGCACTTTTATTAGTTCTGGTAAAGGTTTGTTGACCTACTAATGAGTAAATGCAGAGTGGACAGAAGGGGTGTAAATCCTGGTGACCTGGTACAAAGTGGGACAGGGCTTTACATTTGTGATAAGGCATTAATGTTATCCAGTCAAACTGATCCCGCAACTTCAGTACACCAGAATTAACCTGTGCCCTGGAGCAGGATATTTGATTTATGTAAATGCATTTGTAGACCATTTTGTGTTGTTTGCCACAGAAGACATTCTAACTGTGACTGTGAAAAGTTGATTATTAGGGATTAGGTGTTCATTGTATGCCAGCATATTTCATTCTATCTGGTGTATTGATGTAAGTTGATCTATATTGCTATAACATTCATTCATTTGCCCTCCTAGCTGTTCTTTTAGATTACCCCTTTACCACACAATCACAACTTTTAACGACCCCGAGAAAGACATATTTTCTATATTTTGATGTTTCCCCACCCAAAATGGTTTGTGAAAGGACCTGTTGCAGACAACATATCTTCAAATTAGTAAGACATATATAAAAAAGGATAGAAATTATTGTGGGAAACTAAGAAAATGCTGGTTACCATTTTTTTCTTCTTTTCTCACAAGTTTTTTCCATACCTTTTTTCTTCAGTGAGCTAAAATGCAGGATTGAATGGTAATTGTTAAAAACTTCTTTTCGCCATTATAGAAATATCAGGCCTGTGGAGCGATACAGGCGCTCAAGCGCCTCTAGTTATTTTTTTAATCAAGTAATAAGTATGCATTGAGATTTAAGTTTTAACTATAGAGCATGTGAATTTGTTTGTTTCAGTTCTGTGCAAATGATCCTGACACCCTGGTGGAGGCTGCAAAACTAGCCCAAGGCCATTGTGATGCAATAGATTTAAACCTAGGTTGTCCTCAAATGATAGCCAGGAGAGGGCATTATGGGGCATTCTTACAAGATGAGTGGGAATTACTAGAGGAAATGGGTATTTAAATACAAGCTACATCCTAACCCATAAGCTGCTAAGCATGACTCACTGACCTTTTGCAGACAGTGTAGATCAAGATCAGACTGCACAGAATGTGCAGTCTGATCTTGGATCTGCGCTGTACGTTAAGGAGATATTTTTCTCCAAAATATAAGTTTGAAATATCATGATTCAGGTGTTTACTATCGGCTTGAAAGTTTTATTTAATTATTTAATTTATTTAGCAGGATGTAGGCTAATGGTCCCTTTTCTTTCTTGCCATCCCAGTCTCTTCAGTGTACATATACACTTCTTTATAACCTAGTAGTAAGTAGACTTGTTTTGAAAACTGATTGGGAACGGCATTAATAAGTAGAACTTAATGATGAAAATTATATAAAAAAAAAACAACTTCTGCAGTTAGTAGACTTGTTTGAAAAACTGATTGGGCCAAGCCCCTGTAGCTCAGTCGGTAGCGTACAGGACTTGAGAACAGGAAGTCGCTGGTTCGATCCCCGGCTTGGCCAATTTCTTTACGAGGATTGATGATAGTCATCGCAAAAGGATTCATTCCTCTCTCACCGCTGACCATTGTTTTGACAATGGTTATGTGGGAAAGCAGCCGGTGGCTTGGAAAGAATATTGTGCGGAGTACTGGTAAAAGAAACTCCAGGAAAGCATGGATAGGTGCGCTGGCATAATGTTGAAATAATGTTGAAAACGGCGTTAAACACCATACACTCGATACAATTGAAAACTGATTGGGAACAAGATTAATAAGTAGAACCTAATGATGAAAATTACATGGAAAAAACAGCTTGTTAATAGCTTTTGTTCATCTTTTTCATGATTTTTTTAGACATTCTTGCATTTTAGACCACTGACTTTACACTAAAAAAGGAAATATCTGTTACAGCTAAAGTCTTTCAGTGATTTCATAGATTCATTTGCTAAAATATAACAGACTGACAACAGATTGTAGTATTTTCTGTTGCAGTGAGTGCATGCCATAAAGAGCTGAAAGTTCCCATCACATGTAAGATTCGAGTCTTTGAGAGTCTAGACAGAACAATTCAATATGCAAAAATGCTAGAGAAAGCTGGATGTCAGGTAGGTATCCATTTTCTTTTCACTCTTGTGTGTGTGTGTTTTTTTTCATTAATTCCATGCTATTTTGGACACAGTTTTAAATATGGATTATGGATGTCTTCAAGGAAAAGTTGCTAAAACAAAGTTTGTTGACCATTGTATCAACTTTACCAAGTAATTCAGTGTTTTACGGACCCTAAGAAACAAGGCCATTAAAAAAGTGTGAGAAAAGGAGAAAATTCTGGTAAGCAGGATTTTTTTCTTTTCCCACAATGTTTTTCACTCTTTCTAAGACAAATCATCAATTGAGCAATATTCGGTAAATTGTCGGCCACTGCTATGAATTTGAGGTCGAAAATCAATTTTGTTGTGTGGTAAAAGGTTTGAGCTATTTAATCATTTTTCCCAGAATAGTGCATGTATTAACATTTTTTATAAAACATGCTTCTGCTGGTTCCCTTTATCCTCTTGTAATTAGTAAGTTCTCCCTTGCACATTATTAATTTGTTAAACATCACTATATCCTGGTTTGACTAGGCATGTCTTTAAAGTTAATTTCTGCAAATTTGCTCCAGGAAAAATGATTAAATGGATTCTTATTTTGATTTTATCTAGCTACTTACAGTACATGGTCGCACTCGTGAGATGAAAGGAAGACTGACAGGTTTAGCAAACTGGGAATATGTTAAAGCCATCAAGAAGGTGGTAAACATCCCTGTCTTTTCTAATGGAAACATCCAGTATTTGTCCGATGTTAAAAGATGTATCGAAGAGACAGGTGTAGATGGAGTGATGACGGCTGAGGGCAATCTCCATAACCCTGCACTGTTTGCGGGGATCAACCCACCTGTGTGGCAGATGTGTGAGGAATACTTGGAGCTCGTAAAACAGTACCCATGTCCGCTGTCCTATATCAGAGGTCATGTGTTCAAGATACTCCATCATGCGTATGTCAACATAGTTTCTTTAAAATGTAGCATATCTATGGCTGTCTTTTCCCCCCATTTGTCTCATATTACTCATTACCTCCCGAAGCATATCATTAGCAGATGACTTAAACATGCTCTTGCAAAAGGGGTTTTAATGCATCTCTGTTATTCAATGTAACAAGCAAATCATCACATAACAGTGGATCCATAAAAATCAACTCTGTCTTAACCCTTTACCACACAATCCCGAGTTCTAACGACCCTGAGAAAGAGGCCTTTTGAAAACATTGTGGGAAAAGGAGAAAATGCTGGTAACCAGCATTTTCTCCTTTTCCCACAATGTTTTCTACCCTTCCCATAACAAGTTTTAATTTTTCATTCGCATTTACTTTGTTGTCTGCAAACGCTTTCAATTTGGAACGGTCTAAAATGTTGTCGTGTGGTAAAGAGTTAAGAAGAAAATCATGGGGTAGAATTGTCTTTTGACATGCAGAAAATTGACCAAAAGCAAAAATGTTTGACCCAAGTCAGTCTGCCCAGTCCACGCAGGCACCCAGGTCAGCCTGTGCGGACTGTGCAGGTTGACCTGGGTGGATACTTCGCAGATGCATTAAACCCCCTTTTAACATAGCATGGTTCATATAATTATAAAATGTGGACATTTAACATGATTTTAGGGTTTAGTGCAAACCAATGTACAGTAGTAAAAGGAGAGATATTGCTTCCTTCAAGCAGTTTTCTTCCTTAGCCACAATGTTTTCAGTCGTGGTATGCTGCATGACCAGAGGGTTGTCTACATGAGACTGTTCCTTGAAGCATGAGTAGACAATTTAACTCTTTACCACGCAACAAAATTTTAGACCAGTCCAAATTGAAAGCATTTGCAGACGACAAATTAAATGCAACTTAAGAATTGAAATTTGTCTTGGAAAGGGTAGAAAACATTGTGGGAAAAGGAGAAAATGCTGGTTACCAGCATTTTCTCCTTTTCCCACAAAATTTTCAAAAGGTTTCTTTCCCAAGGTCGTTAAAAGTCGGGATTGTGTGGTAAAGAGTTACCTGACCTAAAAATATTATAATAATTATATGTGAAAACAATAAAAAAACAAACAAAAGAGAAATTGCAAGTAAAAGTCTGTTACCAGTACCTTCCTCTGCCCAGTGATTTTATATTCTACATGCATGTAATTATACATCATTGTCTTTCCAAGCTGAGAACACCTTCAACCCTTTACCACACAATCCCGAGTTTTAACGACCCTGAAGTAGACATATTGAAACCAGCATTTTCTCCTGTTCCCATAATGTTTTATTCTCTCTTTAAAAACGGATTTTATCAGTGCACTATATTTAATTTCTGACTTGCAAATGCTTTCAATATGGACAAGTTTAATTTTTATCGTCCAAGAGTTAACCCTTTACCACACAATGCCGCCTTTTGACGCCCCTAGGAAAGAAGCCTTTTGAAAATATTGTGGGAAAAGGAGAAAATGCTGGTAACCAGCATTTTCTCCTTTTCCCACAATGTTTTCTACCCTATCAAAGAAAAATTGCACCATTTGAGCCACATTGAAATTGTCGTCTGCAAGTGCTTTCAATTTGGACAAGGCTAAAATTTTGTCGTCTGGTAAAGGGTTAAGTTATTGAGTCAGTAAGTCATTTATTTTCTATTTTGCAGTCTACATCTGCATACTGATGTTAGGGACATGGTTGGTGTGGCGCGTTCTCCAGAGTGCCTCAGCAAAGCAGTTGCAGTTCTGAAAGAAAGATGTCTGGTAAGGTAGCAGTGAATTGTGTTGTAGATGTCATTTCATCAAATGCCATCCAATTACAGTTATTTACCCTGAGAATCTCATGGACAGCTTTATTTGATATGACAGTGTATAGCAAGATCAGATTGCCTAGACAGTTCAGATGCAGAGAATACGCAATTGGATAAATGATCTGCATTGTCTGTGCCTTACATCTAGAGTAGTTATCTAGCCAAACGTTGGTTATTTTAACCTTTTACCAAACAAGCCCTGGTTTTCACGAGCCTGGAAAGGAAGGCTTTTGAAAACATTGACGGAAAAGGAGAAAATGCTGGTAACCAGCATTTTCTCCTTTTCCCACAATGTTTTCTACCCTTTTCAAATCAAATTTCAGTTTGTGAGTCATATCAATTTTGCCGTCTTCAAATGCTTTCAATTTGGACAAGTCCAAAATTTTGTCGTTTGGTAAAGAGTTAAGTTTGCTGAAAATATTCTGACAGTTCATTTTAAGAAATTACAGAGATTCAGCCGTAGATTAAGTACTTTCAAACAAATGTAACAACTCATCAATGTGAATGACAGGTTCTTAACCCTTTCCCAAACAAGCCCTGGTTTTCATGTGTCTGCAGTACAAGTCTTTTGAAAACACTGTGGGAAAAGGAGAAATTGCTCGTAACGAGCAATTTCTCCTTTTCCCACAGTGTTTTCTACCCTTTTTGAGACCTTTCTGCCATTTTCATCAAATTTAAAATTGTCGTCTGCGAGCTCTTTCAATTTGGACAAGTCCAGAATTTGTTGTTTGGGAAAGGGTTAAATCATTAAATTACAGGTTTCTAAATACATGTAATTGTACTTTGCTTTACCTATGTGCATCTATGAAACTTGGAGGGGAAAAAAGTGTTTTCTTTAACTCTTTACCAAACGACAACATTTTAAGACTGGTCCAAATTGAAAGCATTTGCAGACGACAAATTAAAGTTGGCTCAATTGACGAAATTTGTCCTTGATAGAGTAGAAAACATTGTGGCAAAAGGAGAAAATGCTGGTTACCAGCATTTTCTCCTTTTCCCACAATGTTTTCAAAAGGCTCCTTCTTCAGGGTCGTTAAAAGTCGGGATTGTGTGGTAAAGGGTTAAGCATTGTCAGTCAAGGAGCAGTTAAAATCGTTACGTCCTGAAACAATTTTACAGAGGACAGTTTTAAAAACATTTTAGCCTTGCTCTGTGAAAAGAGGGCTTAATTTATAAAAGGATTGACCCATGTTAGCCAGCGCCATCTGCGCAGGCTGACATGGTTTGAAACTTTTTGCTATAGGTAAATTTTCTGTCAAGGGAGCAGTTTACCTAATGATCCAGTCGCTTGTTAGACAAAATGGATTTTATTGATCCATAATTACATGTATCTGATGACTTTCTTGGTTAAATGCATCACAGAGATGTATTATGCCCCCTTTTGACAGAGCATGACTCATTTATATTTAAAAACACCCTGGCTAAAGGAGAATTTGCTCCTTTTCAGAACTTTCTGTTGTAGCTACTAGATTGGTCTTCTGCAAGAGAAAATGAGTATTCGTTTGGTGGTTATGTTTTAACTCTTTACCACACAACCCCGACTTTTAACGACCCTGATGCTGAAGCCTTTTGAAAACATTGTGGGAAAAGGAGAAAATGCTGGTAACCAGCATTTTCTCCTTTTCCCACAATGTTTTCTATCCCATAAAAGACAAATCGCATCATTTGAGTCACAATGAAAATGTCGTCTGCAAATGCTTTCAATTGGAGAAGGCTAAAATTTTGTTGTGTGGTAAAGAGTTAACTCTTTACCAGGCAATAAAATTTAGACTCATCCAGTACAGATGACAAATGAAATGTGGCTTGTAGATGGGATAGAGTAGGATACGATAGGGAAACATAGAAATTAGAAAACATTTTGGAAATTGGAGAAAATACTGGTCACTAGCTCTGTCTCCTTTTCCAGGAATATTTTCAAGAGTCTTTTGCATCTGTGTTGTTAAAATGTGAAAACATGATTGTTTGAAAGAGGTTTGAGCAGTCAAGTCACTCTTGTTTGGACTTAACCCTTTCCCAAACGACAAATTTTGGACTAGTCCAAATTGAAAGAGTTTGCAGACGACAATTTTAAATTTGATGAAAATGGCAGAAAGGTCTCTAAACGGGTAGAAAACACTGTGGGAAAAGAAGAAATTGTGACACCTGAAAACCAGGGCTTGTTTGGGAATGGGTTAACTGTAGCATTGAACTATATATTAAATAGAGGATATATGTTTTTTTTCGGTGAAAGATCAAAATTTAATTCATCGAGTGAACATCATTGGTAATACTTTCATGACTGGCACAGCCATGAGTGAAAATATTACAGATGATGTTCATGAGATGAAGTAAATTTCGATCTGTCACCAAAGAAAACCCAAATATTCTGTTTATTTCATGCTTCTAACCCCTTTTTTCTTGTGACTTTCATCATTTGTTTTCGGTAATTCCCTGTGGTGTACTTTCCTCGCATAACAATGCATTACAATATTATGTAAAGCGCGAGAAATATAGGTAAATGCATGTAAATTATGCCATTTTTCCCTCTGGTTGAATGTCATGTTTTTTTTACCTAGGTAACTAGTGTGCGGGAACTACTGTTTCCATCTTCAATTGGGAACCTAGAAAATATGAAATTGATATTTTTCCCTGGTCATAACCATGAAATATCAAACCATAATCCACCATTATTTCTCGATAATCTACTGAAAAGTATGAAATATTGAATGATATTTGCTTTTCAGAAAGAAATGAATGATGAAAATTTTGATCCAAAGCAAGGACTGTACGGAGAGTTACCACTTCCTTACTGGTACTGTCAGCCTTATGTAAGACCAAGGTTAGAAATATTTTTTAACTTTTTTCCACACAATCCCGACTTTTAATGGCCCTGAGAAAAAAGCCTTTTGAAAACATTGTGGTAACCAGCATTTTCTCCATTTCTCACAATGTTTTCAACCCTTCCTAAAACAATTTCAGTTCTTGAGTCACATTTACTTTGTTGTCTGCAAATGCTTTTTATTTTGACATGTCTAAAATTTTTTTTCATTTGGTGAAGAGTTAAACCGGTTACCAAACAAAATATGAATGGTAGTGTAGTTACTTGTAACATCGTTGCAGCAGAAAGCTTTAAAGAACCTTGTGGGAAAAGGAGCATATGCTTGTTGCATGTAATTGCTCCTGTTTCCACCATGGTTTCCATACAATTGCATGTTTTCAAGAATGCAAGGCACCTTTCGTTCAGTGGAACTAATTTGTGTCATTTGCACAGGTTTGGGGCAAATAAGCCTGTACAGTCATTGAAATAGATACAAGTTGTGGGGATTAATTATTTATGCACATAAGAATTTTAAACATCGGAATACCTGGCACAAACTCTGTTGGGTTTGCTGATTGATTAGATAAAGATCAGACAGCAGACCATGAATCTATACCAAGTCTTGATCCTGAACCACACAATCCCTAGTTTTAATGACTCAGAGGGAGAAAGCTTTTGAAAAAAACTTGGAAAAGGAGAAAATGCTGGTAATTAGCATTTTGTCCATTTTACTCGATGCTTTCTACTTAACAGAGAATTTCAGCTCATTTGTATCAGTTTCAATATTGTCCTCTGCAAATGCTTTCAATTTAGAGAGACCTAATATTGTTCTTTGGGAAAGGGTTAAAGATTTGAGATATTCTGATCAAAATGTCATTGACACTGCAATATTTTAGTCCTTTTCATTGTCAATTTAAGAATTTACGATACATGTACAGACATATCAAGTTTTTAAAATTTAAATTAGGGTTATTTTCAGGGGAAAAATTGCCATTTGCTTCTTTTTTATGTAAAGATGGAAAGAAATTAGTGGCGCTTCAAATGAACCAGTTCCTATGAAGCCCCCAAAAGTAGTGAGTCTTGCCAAAAACTTGGGAGACTTAACTCTTTCCTTACCATAGACAACAGAAGAATCTTTTGTGGCTAGTGTTGATCAAGATCAGACTGCACAGATCATGCAGTCTGATCTCTGATCTACACAGTTCACTACTTCCTGTAGATTGGCCAAATGGTCTTTTCAGCATACAGCAGAATTATGCTATTGGCTGTGGGAAAATTGTAACTTATTTATTTGGTATGCATTTGGCGCTCTAGAAATCAAGGTATCAAAAGTTTGGAAAAATGGTTATTATTTACCTCAAGTCTTTACCAAACAACAAATTTTTAGAATAGCTCAACCTGAAAGCATTGGCAGATGACTAAATAAATGTGACTCAAAAATTGAAATGTGTGTTGGGAAGGCTAGAAAACATTATGGTAAAAGGAGAAATTGCTGGTTACCAGTATTTTCTCCTTTTCCTACAATGTTTTCAAAAGTTTTTTTCCTTAAGGTCGGTAAAAGTTTGGATTATGTGGTTAATATGGGTTAATAAGGGTTAATATGTAGCGAGTATCATACAGCTTGCAGAAATCTTATCCATAATCCTGTGTTCTACTTTACTTTTGCACAGCCCAGAGGAGGAAGAAAAAAACAGAGTCAAGAGGGAAAGTCTCAAACGACCTCTTGAAATAGAAGAAATGATGGCAGAAAAGGGCTTGTCGAAGAAAAAGGTGAAAAAGAGGTTAAGAAATCCAAACAAAAATTTTGACAAGAAACAGAAAGTGGAGTACAAAATCTGTTATAATGAGAACTGCAATAATCCAAGGGTAATTAACTGTTAGATCATTCTTTAACCCTTTACCACACAGTGTTTTCTACCCTATCAAGGAACATTTGTTCATTTGTTACACTTTTGAATTTGTCATCTACAGAAGCTTTCAACTTGGAAGAGCCCGGCCAGGTAGCTTAGTGCTTAGCATATCTGACAGGTGACCTGGTGGTTGCATGTTTGACACCTGGTTGAGGCAAACTTTCTTTCCTGAAAATTTTTCGCCTCTCACCTCTGATGCCTGTGGGAAAAGTAGTCAGTGCCTTGGAAAGTAAGTTGTGTCAGTACTGGTGTGAGAAAGCCATGAAACACATGCATAGGTGCACTGACAGCTGTGATATGATGTAAGCTGTTATAACAGCGTTAAACTCAAATACAAACAAACAGATCAACTTGGAAGAGTTTAGAATCTGTTATTTGGTATTCAGTTAATTCATGAAAGCTTGAAAAAGATTTGCTCTAGAGGACTCAACTCTTTACCACATGACAAAAATGTAGACTAGTCCAAATTGAAAACCTTTCCAGATGACATTTTAAATGCAGCTCAAAACATAAAATTTTTCTCTTAAAGGGAAGAAAACATTGTGGGAAAAGAAGAAAATGCTGGTTACCAGCTTTCTTCTTTTCCCACAATGTTTTTATAAGGCTTCTTTCTCAGGGTCATTAAAAGTCGGGATTGTGTGGTAAAGGGTTAAAAAGCATCCTTGTGTACAGATAGTCAACATTTATAAGGTCAGATGAATTAATTTTTTAGCAAACAACAAAATTTTGGACTGGTCCAAATTCAAGGCATTTGTAGGAAAAAAAAAATAAAATGATACTCAGGTGTTGGGCTTTTTATCAGAAAGGATAGTAACATTGTGGGAAAAGGAGAAAATGCTGGTTACCAGCAATGTTTTCAAATGCCTCTTACCTCAGGGCCGTTAAAACTCAGGCATCTGCGGTAAAGGAATGATACACATGAACCATACTGTGACAAAAGGGGGTTATGTCATCAGATAATAAGGACCCATAAAATCAGTTTTGCCTGATAAAGGACTGAATCCCTCAGTAGTTCAGTCGTTAGACATAGAGAAAAAATTTACGAATAGCAAAAAGTTTCGACACAGGTCAGCGTGTTTTGACTGGGCAAGCTGACCTGGTTCGATACTTTTTACAGGTTATAGCTCACATGAAGATAGGCAACAAGAGAATTACTCATTGGTTTGTGCAACAGTGGCAGCAATGGTCTTGTTGGCAAACTTCCAGCTTAGCTTTGGTGAAACCAGAAGATACCTTAATTCCTTACCAGACAGTCCAGTGTTTAACAACCCATAGGAAAAGGCTTTTGAAAACATTGGGGGGAAAGTAAATGCTGGTTACCACACTATTTTACAACTTTTCATAACATCATTGGACCAACATTGATCTGTCATCTGCAGATGCTTTCATCTGGACAGGTGTGAAATGTTTGTCAGGTAAAGGATTAACTCTTTACCGAACAACAAAACTTTAGACTAGTCCAAATTGAAAGCATTTGCAGATGATAAAATAGATTGGACTGAAAAACAAAAATTTGGTTTAGGAAGGATAGAAAACATTGCGGGAAAAGGAGAAAATGCTGGTTACCAGCATTTTCTCCTTTTTCCTCAATGTTTTCAAAGGGCATCTTTCTCATTGTCATTAAAAATCGGGAATAAGTGGTAAAGGGTTAAATAAGGGAGCTTTTGCCCTGATTTAACTGAGATACTGTGGAAAGCAGCAATTAAACATACAAGCAGAACTAGCACTGAAAGCAGAGTATGATACAAGGTCCATTTTGTTTTGTTCTTTCAGGGCTTAAAGTGTAATTATAACTTGTGCAAGGCATGTTGCCGCTTGAAGACATCAACAGAAATGGTGGACTGTGTTGGTAAGGGTAAGAAACTTTTACTGCTATTTGTATCATGCTCTGTTAACCCTTTCCCAAACAAGCCCTGGTTTTCACGTGTCTGCAGTACAAGTCTTTTGAAAACACTGTGGGAAAAGGAGAAATTGCTTGTAACGAGCAATTTCTCCTTTTCCTACAGTGTTTTCTACCCTTTTTGAGACCTTTCTGCCATTTTCATCAAATTTAAAATTGTCGTCTGCAAACTCTTTCAATGTGGACCAGTCCAAAATTTGTTGTTTGGGAAAGGGTTAAAGGGGGCTTGATGTATCGGCAAAAAGTATCAACCCATGTCAGCCTGCGCAGTCCACGCAGGCTTACCTGGGTCAACACTTTTTTTCTATGGATAGATTTTCTACCTCTCTAAGGACATTCTACCTCATGATTCAGTCAGTTATGAGACAAAACGGATTTTATGGATCCATAATTGTGTGATGCTTTAACCCTTTCCCAAACGACAAATTTTGGACTGGTCCAAATTGAAAGAGTTTGCAGACGACAATTTTAAATTTGATGAAAAGGGCAGAAAGTTATCAAACACGGTAGAAAACACTGTGGGAAAAGGAGAAATTGCTCGTTACGAGCAATTTCACCTTTTCCCACAGTGTTTTCAAAAGACTTGTACTGCAGACACATGAAAACCAGGGCTTGTTTGGGAAAGGGTTAAAATCCTTTTGCTAGAGCACCTACTTACTTCACAGACTATTTTTAGACATAACGAAATCTAGTACAAGTGACATAGGGACTAATAGTGGTAGCATAGAAAAATGTCATTCTCCTACTATTTTTAGACATAACGAAATCTGGTACAAGTGACATAGGGACTATTAGTGGTAGCATAGAAAAATGTCATTCTCCTACTATTTTTAGACATAACGAAATCTGGTACAAGTAACATAGGGACTATTAGTGGTAGCATAGAAAAATGTCATTCTCCTACTATTTTTAGACATAACGAAATCTGGTACAAGTGACATAGGGACTATTAGTGGTAGCATAGAAAAATGTCATTCTCCTACTATTTTTAGACATAACGAAATCTGTTACAAGTGACATAGGGACTATTATTGGTAGCATAGAAAAATGTCATTCTCCAGTGATACAGAAAATAATGTGAGAGAATGTGCTGTGAGTTGGTGAATAGTTAAATTCATTGCTTTCCATGAATGTACCGGTAGTTAGCAAGAAATGAAAAGTTCTTTTAAAAGTGACCGTTGAGTTAACTCTTTCCCAAACGACAAATTTTGGACTGGTCCAAATTCAAAGAGTTTGCAGACAACAATTTTAAATTTGGTGAAAATGACAGAAAGTTATCAAAAAGGGTAGAAAACACTGTGGGAAAAGGAGAAATTGCTCATTACGAGCAATTTCTCCTTTTCCCACAGTGTTTTCAAAAGACTTGTACTGCAAACACGTGAAAAGCAGGGCTTGTTTGGGAAAGGGTTAAACCTGCTGTAATGTTGGGGAGTTCTTTATCTCCGCAACTCTTTACCAAACGACGAAAATGTAGACTTGTTCGAATTGAAAGCATTGGCAGACAACATTTTAACACTTAAGCTGCTGAATAAATTGAAACACAAATTTCTACTCAATACTAAAAGCCTAAACATTGCGATTTCAAGGTTAATTTCACCGGAAAGAAAATACCGTATTGGACAGTGTAGGTCAAAGATCAGACTGCACATTCTGTGCAGTCTGATCTTGATCTACACTGTCCACAAAAGGTCAGTGGGTCGTGATTAGCAGCTTAAGGGTTAAATGTGACTCAAATGATGGATTTGTCTTTGATAGGGTAGAAAACATTGTGAGAAAAGGAGAAAAAGCTGTTTACCATCATTTTCTTTCCCAACAATGTTTTCAACAGGCTTCTTTCTCAGGGTCTTTAAAAGTTGGGATTGTGTGGTAAAGAGTTAACCAAACTTATTCTGTCCATCAAACAATATCTTTGTAAAGTTGACATGGTGAAAATTGTAATGGTTGAAAACACTGTGTACTGGAGAAAAATATTAAGCAATTTCTTCATTTGGCCCATGTTTTCAAAATTGGTTTGCTGCAAGGCAGAAACATCTGCATGTACAGATGAGCCATGCTCTTGCAAAAGGGGGCTTGATGCATCCCTTGTATGCATTATACAAAGCAGATTAGCACATAATTATTGATGCATAAAGTCCATTTTGTCTATCAAATGACCGAGTCTAAAGGTAGACTGGTCCTCGGCCATTCAGAAAATTGACATATAGCAAAAAGTTTCAATGTTTCAACCCAGGTAAGCCTGCGTGGACTGTGCAGGCTGACATGGGTTGATCCGTCTTGTAGATGCATTAAGCACCATTTTCGCAGAGCATGGCTTGCATACTATGTATGTGGCTTTGTTCAGAGGCACATCAAATGTATCCAGTAGTCAGGTCATTCATCAAAGTGTGAAATTTCTATACTCTTCGCTGGAACTGGCAAATAGCTTCTGATTATAATAATAATGATCAGTCCATTTTGTCATGATTTCAGGTCACAGAATTAATTTCAAAAACCATCCAGCATTGCTGGAGCGAAATGATAACATGTCTACTGTGACAGAAGAGGACAACAGACTCAGTATAGAACTAGGTGTGGGGAAAACTAACTCTAACGAAGAAATAACCAATCAGTCTGACAGTGTTACAAACACAACCTCGCAGGCAAAAGTTGTGATAGAAGAGGACTCTGTGTGTAAAACAGTGAAATCTTCAGTGACTGTGAATAAGGAGGATAGTTCAGTGAAGCAGCTGGATAAAAAGAAGACTGAAAATATCAACTCTGATGTTTGATAAATGTAGAACCTAGACCTGTGATTGTAAATGAAAATAAATTATCTGCATGATTAACCCTTAACCACACAGTCCCAAGCTTTAAAGAACCTGAGGGAATGGGTTTTTGAAAACATTGTAGGAAAAGGAGAAAATGCCGGAAAGAATAATTTTGTGTTGTACTGGTAAAAGAAACTCGAGGAAAGCATGGGTAGGAGCACTGGCCTTCGCAATATAACTGAAATAACATTGAAAACGGCATTACACGCAATACAACCAATCAATCAACAAAATACATGTTACATTTAACACTGTACAAGTGGATATTGTCGCAGGTCTAAAAATTTCACGAATTACCTAATACTGGCCAAACGTGTGTTTCAATTTCCGTGAAACCTTCAACAGATGGTCATACATGTGAAATTCATACTGTAAGGTTCACTGGGCTTCCGACCTTGTATGTGTAATACATAACGGTTTCCACACAAATCAACAAACGTTTTGATAATTATTGTATCAATCATAAAAACATTCTTTAATATACACATACAGGTATGATGGTCTGTTGTCAATCACCTCATTTCCATTACATGTTTTCAGCAACTTGTACATATAACTGGTTTTTAATCTCAAAACGGCATTACATCTGCAGTGTTGCCATCATGATTTTCACACAAATTAACCAACATTTTGATAATTATTGTATCAGGTGAAAATACATTCCTTTATCTATGCGTACAGGTGTGATGATCTGTCGGTCAATCACCTCTTTTCCATTACAAGTTTTCAGCAGATGATTTTATTTTTAAAAAAATGTGGTAAAAGGAGAACGGTTGACAAAATTTTTCCAAATTACATTAATGTAGTTTAAACTTACGCCGGCAGATATCATTGCGATTTTTATCAATACGCGTAAATGGCAAAGATTTCCACGACGCCAACATTTCCGGTTTTACAGAAGGTCCTCCTTTACGATTGACCCTTTCCCACACAATCCCAAGTTTTATCCCAAGTTTTAACAACCCTGAGAAACAGGCTTTTTCAAAACATTGTGGAAAAATGAGAAAACGCTTGAAAATGCTGTTTTCTACCCTATCAAAGACATAAATCATTATTTGAGCTAGATTCATTTTGTCATCTGCAAATGCTTTCACTTTGGTTCAGTCCAAAATTCAGTCATTTGGTAAGAGTTATGATAAATCAACTACCGTAATATAACAAAAATATTTTCTACCAAATAAAGGAATTGAATCGACTTGACTTGAGTGCAACTTTTTCAAGATAGCAGAATCTATACCAGCATACAGTACATGTATTTCGTAACATAAAATCTACACTTTAATCTAGTATATGTGACAACTGTTTTATTCAACATTTAATAATTTTTTCACATCTTTTATATAAATATTACAACTACAATACAGTTACTTTAGGCAATCAAATATGCATGTAATCACAGTCCAGCACCGCCTCTACAAGGTGGAGATTTGCCTACTTTACCACCACTGTCTTCCCATTGCTTAGGGGTTTTTGCCTGAAAATGTAAAAAGAAAAACATATAGGTGGGATAGAAATCTCCGACAATCTTTCACTCACTACGTGTACTATACAATCACAACTTTTCCTGGCCCTGCACTGGAGATGACCAGCTCATATAGCTCAAGTGGTAGAGCATGGGTGTTGTGAATGTCAAATCTTTGGCAACTTGAGAGTGTGGGTTCAATCCCCATGACTGGCCACCTAAAATTACTAGGTCCTAAGTGACAGTGCTATACACTAAGAATATTAAAAGAACCAGGTGTAACTTAGAATGGATTTCGTCCTTTACCTTGCACCATCCCCTGTAACATAAGTAACAGTCTTCCGGGGGCGTTGCCCAGATGGGCAACCGGTAGCGACAATAAATAAACGAAAAAAATACAAGAATAAAACCTGCAGTCGACAGATTTGGAAAATATTGTGGTAAAAGTTAATGGTAAGAAGTAGTTGCATATTTTTCTACATGCTAGTTTTAGCTATACAACTACCTAGTATATGTTACACAACAGAGAAAAATTTCAAGGAAAGGAAAGTGTATTTTTCAGATGATATTTAATGTAATAAGGCACTCTTAAAAATAATTGTCTGAATGTCAGACGAGAGGATCATCAACTGTATTTGCTTAACTCTTTACAGCACAATACCGCCTTTTGACGCCCCTGGAAAAAGAGCCTTTTGAAAACATTGTGGGAAAAGGAGAAAATGCTGGTAACCAGCATTTTCTCCTTTTCCCACAATGTTTTCTACCTTATCAAAGAAAAATTGCACCATTTGAGCCACATTGAAATTGTTGTCTGCAAATGCTTTCAATTTGGACAAGGCTAAAATTTTGTCGTCTGGTAAGGAGTTAACTCTTTACCAATAAAATTTTAGCCTTGTCTAAATTGAAAGCACTTGCAGACGACAAATTAACAATGTAACTGTAACTCAAAATTTGAAATTTGTCATTCATACAGTGAAAAACATTGTGGGAAAAGGAGAAAAATGCTGGTTACCAGCATTTTCTCTTTTTTCCCACTATGTTTTCAAAAGCTTTTTATTTTGAAAGCCGCAATAAATCAGGATTGTGTAGTAATGATAAATGTCATAAGAATGGGTTGTCAGCTGGATGAAAAGCAAGTTTGAATGAAGATTATTCTGGTAAAAACCAATCTAGCTATAAACAGTCCTAAAATAGCAATAGAGTATCAATCAGAAATGTTTTTCCCTTCAAAGCAACTCATCTATGGCTCATTGAATAAATCCAGTGCAATAGTTTAGTTTTGGCTAGATTTAACCCTTTACCACACAATCCCAACTTTTAACTACCCTGAGAAAGAGGCCTTTTGAAAACATTGTGGGAAAAGGAGAAAATGCTGGTAACCAGCATTTTCTCCATTTCCCACAATGTTTTCTACCCATCCCAGAACAAATTTCTGTTTTTCAGTCACAATTATTTTGTCGTCTGCAAATGCTTTGAATTTGGACAAGTATTAAGTTTTGTCGTTTGGTGAAGAGTTAAGAGAAAAATCATATTTCTATCCAAACATGTTGCTTTAAATTACATGTATAAAGTAACCCCACTCTAAAATCTAGTCATTGTTGTCTCTCCCTTCATTGTTCCCTGTGACATCATCAGTGTGGATAGATTCGGTGACTTTAGAGCCCAAAACTTTTTTTATATTTAAAGAAAAAAAAAAAAAAACAATTGCAAGGACGTTTAAACCTTTACCAAACAATCACAAGTTTTAACGACCCTGATGGAAGAGGCTTTTGAAAACATTGTGGGAAAAGGAGAAAATGCTGGTTACCAGCATTTTCTCCTTTTCTCATGATGTTTTCAAAAGGCTTCTTCCTCAGGGTCGTTAAACGTCTCGACTTTTTGGTCAAGGGGTAAATTCACTAAACTGTTTTACTCACTGTTATAGACAAGGCATGAACCCCAGTCTTCAGTTCATCATCCAGGATCTCGTTCACCATTCTGTGACGCTGTTCAAAAGGAAGTCATTTACCCTTTACTGTGCAAACACACCTTTATTCCCGAGTTGTGGGTTGCTTTGGAAAATCAGGAAAAAGGAGCAAGAGCTCCCTTTTTCCCATTGTTCTCCACATTATTGAAATGGATATTACATGTTAGCCATGCTCTGGCAAAATGGGGTTTAATATATATTCTTGATGCATCATACCAAGCGAATCATATAATTATGTTTAGCAACCGATTCAATCATGATGCAGACTGGTCCTTTGACATCCAGAAAATTGGCCAATAGCAAACAGTTTCAACACGGGTCAGTCTGCATGGACTTCACAGGCTGACCTGGGTAGATGCTTTTTGCAGATGCATAAAACCCCTTTTCCACAGCATGACTGGGTTATTGTTTTGTTCCACACTATTGAAAATGACAATTAGTTTGGTTCAAAAGTTTGCCAATATTTTATACTTTGAGGTAGGCTTAAAGCTTGCACAGTAAAGGGTTAAGTCTGATTACTGGCTATCGGTTATAAATTCAAAAAGCAGTTGCATGCACATCTATCTTTTGTTTACTAATAACTTAAATGTCAACCCTATCCTGCTAGATAAGTTAACTGAAAATTTAAAAGTTGATAGTTAATAACACAAACATTTAATGCTGTTATTTCAAAGTTACTTTTGGGGGAATAATATCTCCTTATCAGAGAGTGTAGATCCAAGATCGGACTGCATGTGCTGTGCAATCTGATCTTGATCTACACTGTCTGCAAAAGTTCCTTGAGTCGTGCTGAGCACCCTATAGGTTAAATCTGAATTTATCTGTTGCAACATTATGGACAACTAACTTACCCATGTAAGAGGGAACATATTTTGGGAATCAATATTTTCTTGTCTTTGTATGATAATGCATCTGAGTAAAAATGAAGATGACAGTGAACTGGAAAAACTAAACATATGGCAAGCAGAACTACAAGAATGAACTTGTGTCTTCAAAGCCTGATCAGTCATTCCACTCTTCCTGTTGAATTCAGAGTCAAGAGCAGAATTCAGTGTAACTCATCAACTCTTCAAGTGAATTTGTAGATGACTGTGAACATCCTCTTTAGATAAAGATAATTAATACAAGTGAAATAATTGTGCAAAAGCAGAATTTGCTTGTTGCAAGTGTTCTCTACATAGGTCTTCTGCTGTGAGAAAAAAAAATGTAAGACAAAAAACAAAGCCCTGATCTGTACAGACGGATTATGCTCTAACTTTTGCGACAAATATACACAAGTCATGCTTTATGAAAAGGAGGTTTAATTCATCTGCAAGAAGCACCAACACAGGTCAGCCTGCGCAGGCTGATCTGTATCAAAACTTTTTGCTTCTGGTAAGTTTTCCTTTCTGCCTCATTCTTTAGCTGCTTGTTAGACAAAATTAATTTTGTGGACCTGCAATTATGTGATGACTTGCTTGGTATAAAGCATCACAGAGATGTATTAATGCTTCACCACAAAATCCCGACTTTTAACGACCATGAGAAAGAGGCCTTTTGTAAACACTGTGGGAAAAGGAGAAAATGCTGGTTACCAGCATTTTCTCCTTTTTCCACAATGTTTTCTAGTCTTCCTAAAAGAAATTTCAATTTTTGATTCACATTTATTTTGTCATCTGTAAATGCTTTTAATTTGGGCCAGTCTAAAAATTTGTTGTTTGGTAAAGAGTTAAAATCTGTTTTGCCACAGCATGGGTATGAAACATTCTGTCCTTTTCTACCACAGTTTAGGAAATAAAAAGATAACAATTACCTTTATCAGTGGTAACTGATCAAATTTATCTGTCACAACTATAACTTTAAAATGGGTTTCAGAGCCTGAAATAAAAGAAAAAAACAAGAGAAATGTCTCTTGCTGTCGACCAGAAAGGTGAAATGCGCAAATGATAACATCTCTTTCCTTTGTGCACCTTACTTGCCAGCTTCCTTTGATAATGTTAAAGTGACTGGAGAATTTTATGCAAAATAAACAACCGTCTGATTCTGTATTAATGTAATTGTTTGCAATGAAAGTACTATCATCATTTCAAAGAAACAAAATTGATCATCTTTACTTCCTTGCCCATGACCTTGAAAATATTTGATAGAAACAACTAGAGGCGCTTGAGCGCCTGTATCGCTCCACAGGCCTGATATTTCTATAATGGCGAAAAGAAGTTTTTAACAATTACCATTCAATCCTGCATTTTAGCTCACTAAAGAAAAAAGGTATGGAAAAAACTTGTGAGAAAAGAAGAAAAAAATGGTAACCAGCATTTTCTTAGTTTCTCACAATAATTTCTATCCTTTTTTATATATGTCTTACTAATTTGAAGATATGTTGTCTGCAACAGGTCCTTTCACAAACCATTTTGGGTGGGGAAACATCAAAATATAGAAAATATGTCTTTCTCAGGGTTGTTAAAAGTTGTGATTGTGTTGTAAAGGGGTAATCTAAAAGAACAGCTAGGAGGGCAAATGAATGAATGTTATAGCAATATAGATCAACTTACATCAATACACCAGATAGAATGAAATATGCTGGCATACAATGAACACCTAATCCCTAATAATCAACTTTTCACAGTTAGAATGTCTTCTGTGGCAAACAACACAAAATGGTCTACAAATGCATTTACATAAATCAAATATCCTGCTCCAGGGCACAGATTAATTCTGGTGTACTGAAGTTGCGGGATCAGTTTGACTGGGTAACATTAATGCCTTATCACAAATGTAAAGCCCTGTCCCACTGTGTACCAGGTCACCAGGATTTACACCCCTTCTCTGTCCACTCTGTATTTACTCATTAGTAGGTCAACAAACCTTTACCTGAACTAATAAAAGTGCAGAGGTTCTCTTGTTCTATATCAAAAGGACTATAAAGTACCTACAACATGGGGGTTTTGTTATTAAAATACTTTTTCTTTTTTATCTTGGCATGGTTACTCAGGCTTAGTAATAAGGCAAAATTGAAAAGCTCAAGTTGTGAAAGGTGCTCAAGCTTTTATCTTATTTATGGCCAGTGATATTTCATTACTAGTACTAACTAATAGCATATCATTGGAGTAAATTGTGATCTTAATACCAAGGAAAATGTGTGGGCTTAAATAGGACAGCCCTGACTAGGTCAAGTCAATCCAATTTTCTTCCTTTTTCTTTGTTAGTCGATAAAACTAACACAATAAATAGTTTTGGAGAAGAACATTTTTTTGAAATATAAGCCTTGTCTATAAAAAAATGTGTTTTTAGGTGTATCATTTTTTTAAAAGGAATTTGGTATACAACCACCATAGAAACAATTTGGCAGACAACCACCATAGGAACTTACCTGCAAAACAACAATGAAATCCAATGAATAGTTTTAGAGAAGAAATTTTTCAAAGATTTTACTTTATACCATAAAAGGAAAATGAGTCTCCCATAAAAGCCATGTTTTTTGACAGATCATTTTTTTTTAAAGGAATTCTGTAAACCTGTATCTAAGGAACATTCCTGCAAAATAATAATGCTATCCAAATAGCGGTTTGGGAGGAGAAGATTTTTGAAGGTTTTTTACTTTGGTTGCCATGGCAACCAGAATTCTTCATGGAACACAATTATTTGAAGGAATTTGAAAGAGGACCACCAAAGGAACATTCCTGTGAAATTTGGTAAAAATCCAGTCAATAGTTTCTGAGGAGAAGTTTTTTAAAGAAAAAGTTTACGGACGCACGCACGGACGAACGGACGGACGGACGCACGACGGACACAACGCCATGACAATAGCTCGCTGGCCTTCGGCCAGTGGAGCTAAAAATAGATTTCCTGATCTCCAAGTCTTATTCAAAGAGCATTTTCAATCTAGGAATGAGGAAAAAAGGACCTAAATATTGTAATTTCAAGGCTGCTATAGCTGGAATATTCATTAAAATAGCAGAGAGTGTAGATTAAAGATGTGACGACTAACAATGCAGTTTAACCCTTTACACACTAACATTTTAGACTGGTCCAAGTTGAAAGCATTTGCAGAAGTCTAAGGTGGCCAAAATGACGAATTTTGTCCTTGAAAGGTTAGAAAACATTGTGGGAAAAGGAGAAAATGCTGGTTACCTTTTCCAACAATGTTTTCAAAAACCCTCTTCCTAAGGACTGTTAAAAGTCAGGATTGTGTGGCAAAGGGTTAATCATGATCTACACTGTCTGCAGCTTAAGTTCAGTTGTGCTTAACCCTTTACCAAACAATCCCGGGTTTTAACAACCTTGTGGAAGAAGCCTTTTGAAAACATTGTGGAAAAAAGGAGAAAATGCTGGAAACCAGCATTTTCTCCTTTTCCCACAATGTTTTCCACCCTATCAAAGACAAATCCGAACATTTGAGTATCATTCAATTTGTTGTCTGCAAATGCTTTCAATTTGGTTAAGTCCAAAATTTTGTCGTATGGTAAAGAGTTAACTCTCCATTAGCTGTTATCAGCAATAACATTCTAAGGCTTACCTTTTGGTACACTATGCATGTAACTCTCATTTATCACTTCCAACACAGAAGGCTGAAAAATAATTATATACATTATTAGTTGTATGGTCAGATGGCAGGGCACTTGTTCATGGCTTTGGCAAATCATGTCGCCCCGAGCGGAAGGTGAGTTGTTTCTTCCCTTGTAGTTTTTCCATCGTACATGTAGTTTTTTTCCCTTGCAGGAAAGTAAACCATGTACCATGTTTTTTCCTCTTTTCCACCATGCGATGTGAATGTATTTTGATGTTTGTGAAATAGATGGCTATGCAAATTTTGAAAATATATTGACAAAAAAATGAATTACTCAAGATGAACAGTTTCTACTTATGGCATGCATACCCTCTTCATAACCTCTAAATAATAAATTTGGTCTACAGTATATTACAAATTAAGGCTGTAAAACATTAAGCCGTAGAGCAATGATTTGATAAAAATGACTTTCCATTGGAAGAAAACTTAGCCATGCTCTGGCAAAAGAGGGTTTAATACATCTGTAATACATGCATTATGTCAAGCAAGTCATACATTATTAGGTAACCATAAAATCTAATTTGTCTATGAACCGACGGAATCATCAGGTATTAATCGTCCTTTGACATGCAGGTGCACTAACTCTTTATCAGACAACAAAATTTTAGACTGGTCCAAATTGAAAGCATGTGCAGACGACAAATGTTACCAAAAATTCGAACTTTGTTCTGGGAACCACAGAAAACATTGTGGGAAAAGGAGAAAATGCTGGTTACCAGCATTTTCTCCTTTTCCCACAATGTTTTCAAAAGGGTTCTTTCTTGGGGGTCGTTAAAAGTCGGGATTGTGTGGTAAAGAGATAAATCCCCTTTTCATAGAGCAAGGATTAATTCTTTTTCACGGTTGTTTTAGCCAGAATATGACATAGAGTAGCTGACGGTATGGATGCAAGATCAACTGGCAACTACTGCCCACATACACATGTAGTTTATTTTCAAATACATGCACAGTATCCGAATTGAAGCAAATACAGTTATACTAATGTTTCCTGGACAGCAGGTAAGTCTTCGGCTTCTAAAGGTCCCAGCCTTTGGCCTCTGAAGAAACTTTGTGATAAACAACAATTTGGTACTATAGCAACAGATGTTTTAAACCATTTACCATTTGACGAATAAAAGAAGAGAAATGTCGATGTTAAAAAAAGGCATGTTTATTGAAAAATTTTAATTTCAGAACATCCATACCTGGAGAGAATCTGTCAGTTTCTTTTTGATAGAGGATTCAACAGGCTTTTCCTAGGAAATAATCAGAAATACAAATATTATGAGTTAAAGGATTTTTTTCAGAAATAAGTCTGACATACAATTACTTAACCTGGGTTCCTGGATCTAGTCCAATTATTTTTTCCTTTCTTATATTCAGACCTTACTTTGTCAATTTTTGACAAAGTAAAGTCCAAATAAAACAAGAGGGCCATAATGGCCCTGGATCACTCACCTGAGTCAATAGGTGAAATTTCACCCCAGGGTCATAATGACCCAATTTAAAACTCATCTGAGATATTATTAAGACAAACATTCTGACCAATTGTCAGGTCAATTGAGCTGAAATTTCTTCAGTGTGACCCAGTTTCCTTGTTTATGACCCTATGTGACCTAATTTTGAACTCATCTGAGATATCATCAAGATAAACACGCTGACCAATTTTCAGGTCAATTGAGCAAGAAAGTGGCCGCTAGAGCAGCCACAAGATATTTCTTAAAATATGACCTAGTGACCTAGTTTATGACCCTATGTGACCCAATTTTGAACTCATCCAAATTTTTATCAAGACAAATATGCAGAACATCACGTATTTATTACCATTTCCATCCTGTGCAAGTATCTTGTCTGTGTGTACTGGCTCTGTCTGAGACTTCCGACAATCCGTCTAAAACCTGTCCATGAAAAAATAACTGTTAGCATGCTTAGTCATTTGTAGTAGTTTTTCAGACGATAAGCTAGTCAGATACATCGATAGTCAAACGTAGTCTTATCTTGGATTACACTCCCTCTGGAAAGTTAGTGACTTCAGTCCACGAAATCTGATGATTTCACTAAAAAGGTTAAACATTTATTTTAAACTGCACACCATTTTAAGACATCATGTTTTAAAAGTAATGTTGAGCATGATTCAATTTAAAAGCAATAGGTCATTGAAGATCAAACACTATGTACAGCTGGAAATGTCTTTAAATGTTACCTCTCAACATAATTTGACCTCAAACACGAAAATTTATGGTACGAATTCTATATATTGGTTGTGTCCCTTGACAGAACTAAAGCGGGAACCAGTTAATGCAGGTGTGACTTAATTCACACCTCTAACAGCAGCTAACCATTGAAGGAAGCATTTAGGTCCTTTTAAATATTGCCATACATGATTATATAATGACTTAACTCTTTACCAAACGACAAAATTTTACACTCGTCCAATTTCAAAGCTGTTGCAGACAACAAATAAAATGTAGCTCATTTGATGAAACTTTACTCTAAAAGGGTAGAAAACATTGTGGGAAATGGAGAAAATGCTGGTTACCTGCATTTTCTCCTTTTCTCACACTGTTTTCAAAAGGCTTCTTTTCCAGGGTCGTTAAAAGTCGGGATTGTGTGGTAAAGGGTTAATTAGTGTAAATGCATTCCGTCAGATTCATTCGCATTTCAAACATACTTTTTTTTTTTCCTTTTTCAGAACCATTCACTTCCCAGTGCAACATTTCTTTTTCTGACCAGTCCATAGGCTAAGACTGCACAAGAATAGCTGTTTAAATGTATGTAACTGATCATTCTGTATGCTATAATTCTCAACAGTCAACACAAGAGCCTTGCTCTGTGAAAAGGGGGATTAATGCATCTGCAAAAAGAGTAATGGTCTAGGGCAGCCTGCATAATTCGCGCAGGCTGATATGAGCCGAAACCTTTTGCTATCGATCAATTTTCTTGCATGTCAAAGGACCAATGTACCTTGATTCATTCGGTTGTTAGACAAACTGAATTTTATAGATCTATAATACTGTCATAACTTGCAAGGTATTGCGCTTCACGGAGATGCATTCAGCCCCCTTTTCACAGAGCATGGCACGTATTTGTGTTCTTTTTAAACTGTCAGAATGTTTATACAGTATTGCAGTGTTTCTGCTAGCTCATAAATTTGGGGGTCATCTGTGACTCGCTGTTTGGAATGTCGGGGGGGGGTCATTCAGAAATTTTACGCGTCGTGGTCTTTAACCTGTTTTTTTTTCACGTGCTATTTACCTTTGCCAGTTTGTATATGTCGATAATGCTAAAAGTTTTAAATGACAGTGTGGTATAAGAGTAGAAAACAATGACGTCGTAGAAGCTGTCGTCTGTCATCCCGACTACTCCAGCAAGTCGGTGACCATTACCGAGCAGGGTCTAAAACGCGGACAAAAAGTTTATGTACGGATTCCATACAATAGGCCTAATATAGACGAGACGACAGCGATGTCACACAGAATAATGTCGCGTTTTAGACCGATTCAGTGTAAACCGGAAACATATAATTCGGTGTTCGAAAGCGGGTTCGATATGATTTTGCAGTTATTAACTTGACGATTTTGTAAGATTAGATCTATTCAATGAATCAATACTTTATGTTCCTTTTTCATTCTGATTTATGTTGCGTCAAGGAAGACGCGATGCATTAATTTTGTTGCGTCAGACTTTCATTTTGCGCGTCAAAAACGCAAAAACGCGGACTTTCTGAAACGCTGGTTTTGTATACTGCCAATTAGATGACGTAAATTGATCAGCTAATCAGACAGCAAGCCTAAGAAGTAAGAATTATACCACACACGTGTGATTCATATTAAGAATGCTTTGTGGATCGGCGGCCCCGAATTACTAGTAGGCTTACTTCTGGCGTCAAGAGAGGACTTTCTTATTGAAGTATCGTGTACAAAAGCTTCACTGAGAAGGAATCAATGAGCCACATTTAGAAACAAGAAATATTTTTTAAAAAAAAGATAGGCGGCGTACGAGAAAGTGGAATATGAATATTGAAACTCTTTTGTGGCACAGCATGAAGTAAAATAATGAAAAGTAACCTCACGTAACCTTTTTTTCCTCACCGTTTTTCATTTTGTTGAAATGTAGGTTAATTGGGTAAGGCTTATGAAAATATTAAATTTCCAAACAGCACAAGAAAAGAATCATTCTCTACTTTATTATTTTGCCATTGTATGAATCAAGGCCCCGGGGTATCGATTAGCAGTAGCTTGTTTCATCGCTGTGAGAGCAAATATGGCAGCAGGGGCCCGCCGAATAAACGTGCACATTTTTTGACCAGTCGCAAATTACCATCTATTCATTCGTTATCAGTACCAAGAAGTTGGTCAATTTAAGCCTGCATATTCAAATACGCCGAAAAATACGCAAGAAAAAACACATGCAGCGTGAAACAAAATCCTGATTATAAATAACAAGGGTTTATAGATAGGGAACTTTGTTTTAACACAGACGCTTCGAGAACTACGGACAACATAGGTCACCTTGTTGATACTGGAACAATAGAGAGAAAGACCCATGAAATGATATAGATAGATCTACATACGTGTCAATGATCATAATAACTTGTTTTGTCACAAAGGGCGTAATATTCTGTATTTGTTCCGAGCCAATATTCAGTTTACAGTAACATGGCACAAGCCAGCGCGATGAACTTATGGCATATACCTTTCTCCCGCACATGCGAAAAAAAAATCGGACTGACAGACAGTGCCGAAACAATTTAGCGGTAAGGACTAGTAATCATTGGTGTGTGGGTGAATGAATAAAAGATGAATGAATTAATCGACAAATGATGATGATGCTGACGAATATGATGATGATGACTATGGAAACAAAAAAGTTCTCTTTCGCCTTTACTTGAAAAAAAAAAAATGACCTCTTTGGTCCTGTAACAGTCAATTTTAGTATTGAAGCAAAGAAGGAAGAAAAATAAAGCCAAAAACATTTGAACCGTAAATTAAATAGAAAAATACGTATCTTCAGTCTGCGAAAAAGATATAGGGGTAATTCTTGGGTTAAAGTATTTTACAATATCGGACACTGTGGATCTAAGATCCGACTGCGCGATCGTTTAGGCTGATCTATGATCTATGGGTACAGTGTACGTGAAGCAATCAAAGTCGCAGTTGCCACTCTGGCATTAAACTTCCAGTTGTAGGCCCAAAGTCGGGTAGCTCAGTGATAAGCGTATCTGACTCGTGACCTGGTGGATGCGGGTTCGATACCCGTTTAAGGCAAACTTTCTTCCCAGTGATTTTTCGTCTCTGACTTCTGATGCGTGTGAAAAAAAGTAGCTGGTGGCTTGGAAAGAAAGTTGTGTAGGTACTGGAGTGAGAAAGCCAGGAAACACATGCGTATATGAACTGACTGTCGTGATATGACCTAAGTTATTAAAACGGCGTTAAACTCCAATACAAATGATAGGCCTCAAGCGGTCTCCTGTGGCATTGTGACATTGTCCGTTACTTCTAAACAAAGCCTAGATTTATGACAGCACTAGACAATTGTACAGCGTGACAGCTGGGACTGACAGCTCGAAAAAAGTTACAAAATAAATAATACATATCACGGAGATTCGGGTATGTATTATAATTGTTCTCTGTCGGCGTAGTATAAAGAAAGGAAGAGAATAGTTTACTAAAGGAAAAGAAAACACAGAGCCCGTAGGGAGTTTTTCTGTTATCAATATCAATAATATTACTCACAACTTCATCATGAAAGAAAGTCTCTTTGTATTCAAACGCGTATTTAATATTGTGGCATGACCCAGTTTCACGCTTATTTGAAATTCAGCAAGCTTTACCAAGGGGTCTAGTTCAAATGTACTGGCCGATTTCAAGACCCGTAAACAAATCTTATCGCTGGTATCAACTCTAGTGATTTAACCCTTATCCTGCTATATAAGTGAAATGAAACTTTCAAGCCGAGAGTAGAGAACCCAAATAATTCTAATTCAAACTTATTTTTTTTTTTAGAAAAATATCTCCTTCTCGGACAGTGTAGATCCAAGATCAGACTGCACATTCTGTGCAGTCTGATCTTGATCTACACTGTCCGCAAAAGGTCAGCTTAAGACTGAAAGGCCAAATAGCGGAAAAAAAAAAAAAAAATCGACGCAGGTGTTAAAATGTATTTTAAGTTATATCATACCATTTAAAAATATGGAAAAATATTGTGATGCTTAATGTGATTCCGTGATTTACTGTAAAGCAAGTAATCACAGAATTATACATCCCCAAAATCCGTTTTGTATAACCACAGGCCTTTGAAGCTCCATTGGTCTGTTACGGAACACTAACATTTTTCTTGGTTGATCATCGAATACTTGCAAATTGGTGCATCGCCTGTATATCTGGGAATACTCAAATTTTCATTTACACCGTTACTATAAATAGCACATTGGCGACTGCCTCAATGTTGTATATAATAAGACAAGGTGTGCAACGAAATCGAAGAACATTTTTACCCCGTCCCCTTGCAGAGATAATATTTAGCCAAAAACGGAAAAATAAACCTAGTTACCGTTGCAGATGGGTTCAAATGATTTTTCTTGAGTATCCTGACCTTAGTTCCAAACGGCTCTTGCGATCAAGCAATAGCTCTGATGTTAAAAAATTTAAAAAGATTCTACATATTCCGGACCGCCATGCGCTGACGTCAGACAATTCATTATGACGGAGCGAATTATAACTCACGTGAATATACTATCAAAAGACACACCAAAGTTTTTGACCAATAAACGGTAAATACGCATTTGAAAATATATGAAATGGAAGATGAAAATCGTGATACTGGATTAGATGAAAAGATAAATCATAACAGACGAAATATTAATTTGATAATTTCATCAACATATCAACAAAAGAATTTTAGATCTTTGTTTGAAAAAAATATTTTAGTTATAATTCGCTGCGGGATTATAAATTGTGTGACGTCAGCGCATGGCGATCCGGAAAATGTGGAAGCTTTTTAAAATTTTTCAGATCAGAGCTACAGCTTGATCGCTAGAGCCTTTTGGAACTTTCGAGGGTCAGGGTACAAAAGAAACATCATTTGCGAACCCATCTGCAACGGTTACTAGCTTTATTTTTCAGTTTTCGGTAAAATATTATCTCTGAAAGGGTAAAGGGGTAAAAATCTTCTTCGATTTCGTTGCACACCTTGTCTTATTATATACAATATAGAGGCAGTTGCCAGTGTGCTATTTATAGTAACGGTGTCCGATAAGGAAAATTTCGTTGTCCGGTAATAGACCAATGGAGTTTCAGTGGCCTATGGTATAACAGCCTACTGAATCATGAAATACACTAGTCCTTTGACATGCAGAAAATTGATCAAAAGCAAAATGTTTCGGCCAAGGTCAGCTTGCGCAGCCCGCGCAGTCTGACCTGAGTCCATACTTTTTCTTGCAGATATATTAAGCCCCCTTCTCACAGAGTATGGCTCATAGTCATATATAATTTCCACGGATTCGGAGAGTGACTATTGAGGATCAGTTAACTAAATGGCAAATATTGCAGAACGCCAATGTGGCGTTGCATGGTCAAAGTTGTTCGCCAAATATTGTAAGGAAAAAAAGAGTAGAACTTGTGCTCAGCCCAAAACTGCCAAAAGTAAGAATCAACATTAAAGCTCAGTTGTTACAAAATCACGCCCTTTTGAGTCGAATCAAAAATAGGAAGACTGCCAAAAAATAGGAAATCGACATTACAGCTCAATTGTTGCTTATCAGGCCCTTTTGAGTCGAACCAAACATAGGACGACTGCCAAAAATAGGAAATCGACAAGAAAGCTCAGTTGTTGCAGAATCCCGCCTTTTTGAGTCGAACCAAACATAGGAAATCGACATTAAAGCTCAATTGTTGCATATCAGGCCCTTTTGAGTCGAACCATCGCCACATATAGCCTATTTCAAACGATACGTTTACGGTCAACCTACTTGAAATTGAACTAATAGATATGAACCATCTCGCAAAAAAAAAAACCCGAACAATGCAGATCCGGAACCACAGTGCGTGTCACTTGAAGTTTCGGCATTCTAAGGATGGACGCCGATCCAGCTGAATCGAAAAAACGGAGCCAAACATTATCTTGGATTACCTTGTTGGTTCTATGGGTATTGTAAAAATTAGCCCTTGACCAGAAGACAAAACTTTAGACTCGTCCATGTTCAAAGGATTTTGCAGACGAATTTTTAGCCTAAATGAGATTCAAAATGTTGGTGATTTTTTTTTCAAAGACTTGAAATTATCATGGTAAAAGGTCATATTAATAGTTCAACTATGTACCTTCCGAAATAAGTCTTCAGCAGACGGCATTTTGAAAGATGCACGACATAAACAAAAAGTGTCGTCTGCAGGAAGTAATAAATTAAATGATTTATTTGGTGGAAATGGGAAAGTATTCCCTATTTCCGTGATTCGTTTTTAGAACAAGATGGATGGAAGGTAGTATAAGATGATGGGCCCAGTTTAGTGCATATAGATGAAATCTGTGAAATTAGTCTAGTTCTTAGACGTCTGTCTGTCCGTCTGTCTGTCTCCCCAAGTTTCTATTTTCTTCTCTCTCTCTCTCTCTCTCTCTCTTATTCTTCAAATGTGATATAACAGACGACTTAGAATTTCTAAAATACCTTTTGAACAAAATTGAACTTTCTGAAATACCGTTGGAACTAAACTGAACTACTGGTGGAGAGTTCAGTAATTTCGATTTGTATCTCGGAAACTGACTTCGATCTGACATGGCACAATTTCTAGACAGCTATTTGAACTCTGTAGTACATGAACGACACATGAACGGCTTCTACTAACTGTTACTACTATGAACCCAGCAACTGGCCAACCTTAACCGTTACACAACACTTAACCTGCCACCAAATTTTACTATTTTAAAATTTTTTTTTTGGGGGGGGGATTTTTACAATTTCAAGTTATTTTTGGGGGAAATTGGGGAAATTATCTGCTTATCTGCTTAACGGACAGTGTAGATCCAAGATCAGACTGCACGTTCTGTGCAGTCTGATCTTGATCTACACTGTCCGAAAAGGGTTCTTGAGTCGCGCCCAGCATCCTAAGGGTTAACTCTTTACTAGACGTCAATATTTTAGACTCGCCCATAATGACAGCACATTTAAACGACAAATCAAATTTGGCTAAAATTATAGGATTTGTCTGCAAAGGGGAAGCAAACGTTGTGGGAAAAGGAGAAAATGCTGGTTACCAGCATTTTCTCCTTTTCCAACAATGTTTTCAAAGTCCTTTTTCATAAGGGTCGTTAAAACACAGAATTGTTTTTATAGGATGAAATTACTACTTCCTGCAATAAATTGGCAGCAGGCAACTAGCCCTTAGCCTAGGCTGCTAAGCGCAACTCATTGCTCTTGTGCGGACAGTGTAGATCAAGATCAGACTGTACAGAACGTGCAGTCTGATCTTGATCTACACTGTCCGATACGATGAGTTTTTTTTTTTTCTCCCAGCAACGTCAACTGTGTAATCGCAATGTTTCGGTATATAGTACTATCGACTGGAAATCTTCATTCTATTTATTTAGCAGTTTACGGGTTAAAAAAAAAACATGTACAATACAGATAACCAACATGAATTAAGTTTGAATTTAAACATTGAGCCAGAAGGAGAGGTTGCTGGTCACGAAGAAATGGTCTGCTGCAAAGCGAAAGAATGTCGTCTGCAATTGTTTATAAATGTTCTAGTGTAAACTGTTGCTGCACAACATGTTGCAGATTCACCCTGACACAAGTGCATTTCGTAATTGTGAGTTTCCAGCTGGCGCCCGCGATTTTTGTTTCTGTTTTAACTCTTTACCACACAATAACGAGTTTTGACGATCTTGGGAGAAACAAAAACACTTTTGAAAACATTGTGGGAAAAGGAGAAAATGCTGGTAACCAGCATTTTCTCCTTTTCCCACAATGTTTTCTATTCTTACCAAAACGAATTTCAATTTTTGCGTTACGTTTACTTTGTCGTCTGCAAATGCCTTGAATTTGGACTAGTCTAAAATTTTGTGGTTTGGTAAAGTGTCAAGTTGGTTTATGCCAAAGAAAAGAACAACAGTACATGATTTCAAGCTGTTACAGATTTGTAATTACGCAACCATAGTGGACACGGCTACCTTTCGCCATCAAAGAAAACACTTTATGTTGTGAATCCGCGGAATTCGAAAGAAACAATAAAAATTCGTTCTTTCTTCTAATTCTTTTTTCTTTAATCTATTACGATTGAGAGGAGAGTTGAGAGGAATTCGGTTAATTACTAATTACCTTTCGCAGTCTTACAGGCCCGCCCAGGTAGCTCAGTGGTTAGCGTATCTGACTCGTGACCTGGTGGTAGCGAGTTCAATACCCAGTTGAGGCAAACTTTCTTTCCGGCGATTTTTCGCCTCTCACCTCTGATGCGTATGAGAAAAGTAGTCAGTGGCTTTGGAAAGAAAGTTGTGTCAGTACTGGTATGAGAAAGCCAGGAAACACATAGGTGCATCGCTGACCGCCATGATATGACCTGAGCTGTTAGAATGGCGTTAAACTCCAGTACAAACAAAAATTGCCTGCTTACAGCAGAATACCGGAAAATACAAACCAAAGCAGAAATTCCAAATGAATTTGCTTGTTATCATTATTATCATTATTTTGTCAACTTCAATTCAATATTGAATTGAATTGAAGTTTTGTTTTTGTTTAGAATATACCTCAAACTATCGAACAATGTTGATCAAAGAACAGGATCCTGTTCGTATTTGCATACCAATTAAATGTGTCTCGAATGATAGACCCTGTATATGAAACAGTAGTAAACGTTTTAGGACAAAGAGAAAATGCTGATTTCCCTCAAAGTTTTCTACATTTCATCGTTTAAGACACCTCTTATTTGTCGCATGCAAAGCTTATAATGATGAATTAATAAAGTCTAAAACTTACTTGTCTGGTTAAGGGTAAAACTGATCACGTGGACATCGAAAATATGAGAGACTGCACAGAGATTGTGATCTGGGTCCGTATTCACCGACCATTCTTAAGAACGTTCTTAGTCTTTTTCTCCAGAATTTTCTAAATGTGAAACTAACACAAGTTCTGATACGCTAAACCATTTGGTTTAGCCAATCAGAAGCCGTGTTTCTTTCAAATTTAGAAAATCTAGGACAGTCTGAGAAAAAGACTAAGAACGTTCTGAAGAATGGTTGGTGAAAGCGTTCAATTTGGACAAGACTAGAATTTTTTGCGAATGGTTAGGGCTTAACATTTTTTTTTTTTACATTTACCCACACAATGTCGTGGTACGCCTTTACCTCTTTACCGAACAGCGAAATTTTAGATAAGTCCAGATCGAAGGCATTTGCAGACAACAAAATAAATGTGATTCAAGGACTGAAATTTGCTTTGGGAACGGTAGAAAACAGAAACTGAAATAAACTCTAATACTTAGTTTCAAGATCTAATTACATCATTGATCATTTTCTTCTTAACCGAACAATCTTGTGTTTTAACGACCCTAGAAAAACACCTTTCGAGAACATCGTGGGAAAAGGCGAAAACCCTGGTAGCCGGTTTTTTTTTCTCCTCCCACAATGTTTTCGACTGTATCAAGGACAAATTCTGTCATTTCAGCTGTCCTCAATTGGAAGTCTGCAAATGCTTTAAATTTGGACAGGACTATATATTTGTGGTTTGGTAAGGAGTTAAATCTATCCGATAACTGTAAATATTCATTTATATATTTTGTTATGTATCTTTGACCAGCTGCCTATATGTACAATAAAGAAGAAATTGATAATTGAATTCATTGTTGGAAAAGGAGAAAATGCTGGTTACCAGCATTTTCTCATTTTCCCACAATGTTCTCAAAAGGCTTCTTCCTTAAGGTCGTTAAAACTCGTGATTGTGTGGTAAAGGGTTAAAACGGTTGCCTCTTTATATTAACCCTTATCTCGCTAACAAAGTAAATAAAACTTTTAAGCCGAGAGTAAAAACCCGAATAATGTTATTTCAAACTCATGTTTTGGAGAAAAATATCTCCTTATCGGACAGCGTAGATCCAAGAGCAGACTGCACTTTCAGTGCAGTCAGATCTTGATCTACACTGTCCGCAAAATGTCAGTGACCCGCGCTTATCAGCCTAAGGGTTAAAAATCTTCCTCCACTAACATGATTATAAAGAATTCCTAGAGGAAATAAGCAAAAGAAACTTTTTATTGTCAGATATGGCCTCAGACAGGAATTCCTGTCGTAATGAATACATATCTGCCAGAAAGTTAACAACGATCCGACTGTGTGTGGATGAATTGCACAAAAGATAATTTAAATGAGCCATGCTCTGGAAAAAGGGGGCTCAATGAATCTCCGAGATGCATTATACCAAGCAAGCCATCACATAATCATGGATCCATGAAATCCATTTTGTCTGACAACTATATCATAAGGTAGAGACTGGTCTTTTGACATACAGAAAATTGACCAATGGATAGCGAAAGATTTCTACCCAGGTCAGCCTGCGAGGACTGCGCGGGTTGACCCTGGTCGATACTTTTCGCAGATGCATTAAGCCCCTTTTCACAGAGCATGGTTCAAATGTATTTGCTTTGCAGCCGTGCTGACGGCCATACGCCCAGGGGTATTCCCGAATCGCACCATGATAAGTTTTATGTCTTCGCCTAAGTCTAAGATAAAATATACTTTACAGATATTTACTGGCGTCCAATTCAAAGACAGATATAGGTGTGTAATGTTCTGAAAATAGAACCCCAGACAAACTTACGACCATCTTATAATGGTCTGAAGTTATTCAAAACAAGAGGGCCAACAGCCCTGAAGCGCTCACCTGAGTAAAGTCATCTTGAGGGCCATCAGGTTTAACCCTTTACCAAACGACAAAATTTTAGACCAGTCCAAATTGAAATCTTTAGCAGACGAGAAAATAAATGTGACTCAAAAATTGAAATTTGTTTTGGAAAGAGTAGAAAACATTGTGGGAAAAGGAGAAAATGCTGGTTACCAGCATTTTCTCCTTTTCCCACGATGTTTTCAAAAGGCTTTCTTTCCCAGGGTCGTGGAAACCCGGGATTGTTTGGTAAAGGGTTAAAGCGCTCACATGAGTAAGGTCATCTAGGATTGATAAAGTTTCAGAGATCCTGGTTGTAATAATGTAAAACACGTAAGTGTTCTGACCAATTTTCATGAGTATCGGACTGAAAATGTGACCTTTAAATAGACACAATGTTTTTCTAAGATTTGTTCCACTGACCTACTTTATGACTCCATGTGACTCAATGTCGAAGTCGTCCAAAATATCATCAATACAAACAATCTCACTAATTTTCATGCCTATCTGACTGAAAATGTGGCCTCTAGAGTGTACACAAAGTTTTTCTGAGATTTGTCCCAGTAACCTACTTTTTGATACGACACCAACCAATTTTAAACCTCTCCAGGATATTTTCAAGACAAACATTCTGACCGTCTTTCACAAGTATCAGACCGAAAAGCGGCCTCTAGAGTGCATTCAAGGTTTTGACTAAGATTTGTCCCAGTGACCTATTTTTTTTACCCTACATTGACAAAAGTCAAGGTAATCCGAGATATCGAGACAAACATTCTGACTACCTTTCATGAGAAATGGACCAAAATGTGGCATCTAGAGTGACACCGAAACCTTTCCCAGTGACCTCTTTTTGAAATGAAGTGACCCAATTTCATACTTCTCTTGGATACATTGTATCATCAAGACAATTATTCAGACTAACTTTCATGAGTGTCGGATTGAAAAGTGATCCTTAGAGTGCACACCAGGTTTTTTCTAAGATTTGTTCCAGTGACCTGCTTTTTCATCCGACATGATCCAATTTCAGATTCGTCTGACATACCATCAAGACAAATATTCTGACTGACTTTTATGAATATTAGACCAAAGTGTGGCCTGAGGACTGTCTTGGACAGAAAATGTGGCCGCTAGAGTGTACAAAGTACACAAGGTAATTGTTGACACCCGCAAGACGCAGGACGGACGGCGGACCCAGCACGATCACAAAAGCTCACATTGAGCACTCTTTGTCCTCAGGTGAGCTAAAACACGACTTTACTCACTTCACACGTTTGAACTTAACCGATCGCGGTCAAGTATGATTGTATTGGTTATAAAGGTCATTGTGTTTCATTTGTTTGACATGAAATTTGTAATCGGCTGTTCCTGTATTCACCGATCATTCTTAATTGCGTTTTTAATCTAAATCTAAATTCAGAAAGTATTATAATTTCTGACTGGCAAGAAAGAAATTGCGTTACTTTGACAGGTAGAAAAATCTTCAGAATTAGACTAAGAAAGCAATTTGGAATTCTTAGTGAATACGAGAACAGGGTTCGTATTCACCAAATGGTTTAACCAATCAGAAGTTGTGTTACATCAAATTTAGAAAATTCTAGTGAAGAAGACTAAGAATGTTCTTAAGAATGGTCGGTGAATACGGTGAATACAAACCCAGGAAATCTTTGTTCGACATCCTTCCCCCCACCCTCTGACGGCGGTACTTACGTTGGGATGGCCAACTCTGAAAGCCCAGTAGTAGTTAATACAATGAAAGATTCGACCAATTTGATTTTTTACTGGAGAGTCACAAGAGGGAACAAAGTGCCTTGCCAGACTAAAATGGTCAGTCAAGAAATCTGATCGGGTAATCTTTTATTCTGTGTTGAAATCTGTTATCCCAGAAGAAGATTAAATGACGCTCTTGGTAGACAAAGTACAGCCAGTCTCACTATTGATAAAAAGGTTTTATGTGCCTCAAGGTCTAAAATTCAAACACAGCCTAGAATTGTCTTTAAATTGCAATTTGGGAATAAGGGAAGCAGAGACTATTTGCTGGTCAGTTTTTGACAGCACCTAAAAGTTTACCGTTCAAGAGTAATTTTGTAATCTGATATACTATATGTAAACGAAAGGCTTATTTTCTTAGGATTTCACCAGGCTCTAATTATGTGCGAGCTTCGTAATAAACAGTTAAAATGAAATAATGGCCATTTTTCAACGGAAAAAATGTTTTCAGTATGTTTATTTATAAATCAAAATTGAAATCAACGGTAAATTGTTTCTTGATGATGATCACGTGTTTTTCTAAAAGACAAGAGTAAAGTTTGATAATTATCAGTACATTTAAGCATTAATGTTAATTTCATTTTTCAACTTTCTATATACTTCTGTGTACCCTGGTATTGAGAATCAGTGTGAATGCGTAAGTTTCAATGCTATTTGTAGACCAGGGTCCGTATTCACCAACCATTCTTAAGAATATTCTCAGTCTTATTCGCCAAGCTTTTCTACACTTGAGAGTAACACAACTCCTGATTGGCTAAACCAAATGGCTTAGCCAATCAGGAGTTGCGTTACTTTCAGACGTAGCAAAAATCTGGAGAACAAGACAAAGAACGTTCTTAAGAATGATTGGTGAATACGGACCCTGTCCAATTGGAAGCTTTTGCAGACGACAGAGAATGCGTGACAAATCTGAATGTATCCTCTGAAGGCGGGAAAAAAACATTGTTAATGCTGATTACCAGCATTTTCCTGTTCCAACAATTTTTTCAATAGCTTTCTTTTTCAATGTCGTCAAAACTCGGTATTGTCTGCTTTAGAGTTAATTCCTAAAACTTCATATTATTGAGGTAAAAGGAGGAGGGGGGGGGGGGAATATAGCAACGACTGCTTTTTATTGGACCGATCGATGGATAACCGGGCACTGACAGAATGGCATCAAATTTGGATATTTTTTTTGGAAGAAAAAAGCAAAATATTTGTTTTGAACCATTTATGCTCTTTCGCCAATCGTCAGATGTGTGAAAAAATTGTCTAATTGGAAAGAGAAACTCCGTTCTATAAATGTCAGGGAGGGCAAATATACGAGAAAAAGAACACCTGACTCCAGACAATAAACAAAGCATTCTTTATGGTTGTCACCAACAGCTGTGTGACGTTATTTTAAAAGAAAACATGTTGCACATCTCTCTCTCTCTCACTCTCTCTCTCTCGTTGGTGCTCCTTCCCTTCTTTCCTTCCCGTTGTTTAAAATGGTTAAATATAATTGAGCTATACTCTGGCAAAATGGAGCTTAATGCATCTCCGTGATGCATTTGCCAAGCAAGTAATCACATAATTATGGATCTATTAAAATCCAGTTTGTCTAACAGCCGACTGAATCATGAGGTACACTGGTCCTTTGACATGCAGAAAATTGACCAGTAGCAAAATGTTTCGGCCAAGGCCAGCCTCCGCAGGCTGACCTGAGTCGGTACTTTTTTGCAGATACACTAAGGCCCCTTTTTACAAAGCATGGCTCAATTATTTTCTTCGTCCAGTAGTGATATATTTATGCAATTACCTGCTTATCTCATTTGCCCCTTTGCAGGCTGAAAATTGCGTCTTGCCGAAAACAACATTTGGACAAAAGAAGAAATTACCCATAACGAGAAATTTCCCCTATAGTCACGATGTTTCACAAATTTTAAAACTTTCTTCATGTTGGTTGTTTTAAAAAGATGTTCTCGAAGTATCTGCAGGAAACTAGTTGAACTCTTTACCAAAAGACGAAATTTTGGACTGGACCAATTTGACAGTATTTAAAGATGACAAATGTAGCTTAAATAATGATATCTGTCTTTGATGGCGTAGAAAACATTGTGGGAAAAGGGGAAAATGCTGGTTACCAGCATTTTCTCCTTTTCCCACAATGTTTTCGAAAGCCATCTCTTCCAGGGTCGTTAAAACTCGGGATTGTGTGGTAAAGAGTTAATTACTTGATAAAACGAGTTTTACAAGTTTCTGTGATGGGGTTGCGGGAAACCATATAAGATCAGAGTTAGTTTTGATCCCACTTCATCCCTTTACAGCCGAGCCCCGGCAGCTCAATCGATAACGCACAGGACTTGAGAACAGGGGGTCGCTGGTTCGATCCCCGGCTCGGCCAGTTTCTTTCTGAGGACTGATGATAGTCATTGCGACAGGATTCATTCCTCTCTCACCGCTGACCATTTTTTCGACAATGATTATGTGGAAAAGCAGCCAGTGGCTTTGAAAGAATATTGTGCGGAGTACTTGTTAAAGAATACTTTGAGTGTACGAGCGTACATGTTAAATATGATTTTTTTTATCAATACAGGCTTGTATTCACAACCATTCTAAATAATTCTTGAAAAACATTTTAAATTTCAAAGTAACGCAATTTCTGATTGGCTAAACCAAATGGTTTAGCCAATCAGAAATCGCGTAACTTTTTAACTCTAGACTAAGGTTAAGAATGTAATTTCGAATGGTTGATGAATACGTCTCCAGATATACTAGCAATTTTACCGTATATTTGTGTCAAAGTCACAGATGTTTAGATCGAAAAGTCTTTTTCTATTTTGTAAAGTACATAGACTCTCATTACATACGAATGAGTTCTCCATTCGACATAATATGCCAATATACAACATCAAAAGAAAATCACAACCTCGCTAATAACATTACTTACAGCTTTTTCGCGCCCGCACTTTAACGTACTCGGCCGTGGCTTACAGCACGAGATTAAACCTGTTAAATAACTAAAATAAAACTTTCAAGTCTGTTGTAAAAATCCAAATATTGCTATTTTAAGGTTATATTTTCGGGGAAAAAATACCAAGTTATCGGACAATGTAGATCCAAGATCAGACTGCACGTTCTGTGCAGTCTGATCTTGATCTACATTGTACGCAAAAGATCCTTGAGTCGCGCTTAGCAACCTAAGGGTTACTATCGAAAGTTACCTGTATTTTGCACACGACACTATCATGAATAATGAAAGAACTCTGTGAAACGGGAATCGTTGTGGGTAAAATAAGAAAATGCTGGTAATCAACATTTCCGCCTTTTCCCACAATGTTTCAAAAAGCTTCTCAATAAGGGTCGTAAAAAAGGGGGTCATTTAGGAAAGGGCTGAGTCATGTAAAGTAGGCTTTATTTCCTCTTAAGTACATGACGATGTTCTTCTCGACTGAAGCAAGTACCAACAGAATGAATGAATGAATACAAATCGCAAATAAATGCAAATCAAATAGTTTTCTTGAAAAATAAAAACAGGGCAAGCATAATTACTCGAATGAGCAGGTAGAGCCATGTTTGTGTGTGTGTGTGTGTGTGTGTGTGTGTCTGTGGTGCTCCCTCCCTTCCCGTTGTTTAAAACGGTTAAATAATATTATAATTGAGCTATACTCTGACAAAACGGGATTTAATGAATCTCCGTGATGCATTTGCCAAGCAAGTAATCACATAATTATGGATCTATTGATTGATTGTAAGGTGTTTAACGCCGTTTTCAACATTATTTCAGTTATATCGCAGCGGCCAGTGCACCTATCCATGCTTTCCTAGAGTTTCTTTTTACCAGTACTCCGCACAATATTCTTTCAAATCCACTGGCTGCTTTCCCACATAACCATCGTCGAAACAATGGTCAGCGGTGAGAGAGGAATGAATCCTGTCGCAAATACTATCATCAATCCTGGGAAAGAAATTGGCCAAGCCGGGGATCGAACCAGTGACCTCCTGTTCTCAAGTCCTGTACGCTACCGACTGAGCATATGGATCTATTAAAGTTTGTCTAACCACCAACTGAATCATGAGGTACACTGCTCATTCGAGTAATTATGCGTGCCCAAACTTGTTCGTCCAACAAGATTGCACGCTACCCTATCAGATTGTGCATGACTGTAATGGTAGGTTGACTTTTAAGCGAATAAATTTGAAACTATTTCTGTTGTTTATTTTTTAAATTACCAATTCCACTCAATGGCTCCCTTGACAAATGCCACACCAGTGCTTTCAACGCTACAAGAAATGTCTATCACGGCCGGTATATTTGAGCCATGCTGTGGCAAAAGGGTTTTTTTTTATGCATTTCCTTGATGTATTATACCAAGCATGTCATCACATAATTATCATGGATCAATAAAATACATTTTGTCAAACAATTGGCTGAATCCCTGAGGTAGAATGGTCGTTGGACCTGCGGAAAGTTTATCAAAAGCAAAAATTATCGACTCAGGTGAGCCGGTGCGGACTGCGTAGGCTGACCCGGGTCGATACTTTTTTTGACAGATGCATTAAACTCCTTTTCCCAGAGCATGATTTATTAGTTACAATCTTTACAAGACAGCCAAGCTGTAGACTGGTCTATATTGAAAGTATTTGAGCCATGCCCTGTGAAAAGGGGGCTTAATGCATTTCCAAGCAAGTAATCACATAATTATCGATCCGTAATAGGCCCTTTTTTTAAACAACCAACTGGATTATGGGGTAGACTGGTCCTTTGGCTTACAGAAAATTGACCAATAGCGGAAAGTTTCGGCCCAGGTCAGCCTGCGCGGACTGCGCAGGCTGACCTGAGTCGATACTTTTCGCAGATGCATTAAGCCCCCTTTTCACAGAGCATGGCTCATTTGCAAATGCCAATGTAGATTGGCACGAAATAATGCGATTTTGCACGAAGAAGTTGAAAACATTATGACAAAAGGAGAAAATGGTATCTAGCATTTTCTCCCTTTTCGACGATGTTTTCAGTACCCTTCTTCCGCATGGATCGTTAAACCGCGGGTTTGTTTATTACATGATTAATCTAAATTTCCACATATTTGCATGCATAAATTGTCCAATTTACGTTCTAAGTTGAAATGATGTTTCACACAACTTCATACATTACGTTAGTTCTATCACGACAAAAGCGTGCCTATTTAAGTAATGTCTGGAATCCTCCTGGACTAGACAAGGGGTTCTGCAGTACCTTGCCCAAAGACACGCACACGTGGCTAGCGCAGCAAGCTGGAAATTTGGAACAGAACGTGGATTCTGAAGTTTGGTCTATACCGCCCGCTTGACTAGTCAAGCCTTTAAGAAAAAAAAAATTCTGAGTTTCAGTGGTTTGTATGTGCAGCCGACGAAATAGGTCATATAACTACTTCTACATTCATGCAGTTGACACAGAAAAAGTTGTTTTGCAAAAAAAAAATCATATTTTAATTTTTTTTTGTTTGTATACGAAACGATATTTCGTATACACGTACGCAATCATATCTTGTAATGACAATACACTTCGTATTTACGAAAATATATGAGCCATACACTGTGAAAAGGGGGCTTAATGCATCTGCGAAAAGTATCGACCCCGGTCAGCCTGCGCAGTCCGCGCAGGCTGACCGGGGCCGAAACTTTTCGCTGTTGGTCGATTTTCTGCAAGTCCATGGACCAGTCTATCCCATGATTCAGTCGGTTGTTAAAAAAGGTGGCTATCATGGATACAAAATCATGTGATGGCTTGATTGGTAGCATGCATCACGGAGGTGCATTAAGCCCCCTTTTTTTTCAGAGCAGGGCTCATATTCGTAACGACCTTACAGTGTAAGAAATAGGCATGTTACTTAAAACGAAACACATATTGTATATCTCTGTCTAATGATAGTCATGTGGTATGTTTTATAACCGGATCGATAACATTAGAGAAGAAATGGATAGGTTAATGACTTAGCGGTAAAACAGGTGACTGCCAATCCGATGGTCACAGACTTAATTCCAAGCCAACTCGTCACAACTCGGCTGATTCTGTAACTACATCTAACCTTGTCCGTATGCAGCGGGTTTCCATTTTGAAATACTGCCGGTCACATGATCTTAAACATGGCGGCGCCCATGTAAATTTATTACCAACGGCAATAAGAGCCACGGTGATAAACAACCTGCCGCTGAAAAATGCCAACGGAATTGATAGACCAAGTTAGAAAATACTAGTAAGTGTACATACTGTTTGTCATCGGAAATGTATTTGGAGAGATTTCCACAGAAAATTTTGACCGGTATTTTCTATTCCTATGTGGAGCGACACGATTTTTGGGGCATTTGTCGAAGACAATGCCACTATGAGTTTAATACGGCATTTCGAAAATCATGTATCGTAGTTTGTGCAAAACCGAAGGATGTAAACCCAGTTAAAACTCATTTTTTCTAAGACAAATAATTGTTTCGATTGCTCTCAGATATGGAATTGAAAATGGCGTATTAAGATAAATTGGATCGTGGAAATACTTTTTTTCTTTATCAGAAGTAGTTTAATCCGCTATGGCCTTCTATTAGCGTACTGATGATACACACAATCTTTGTCTTCTGACCGCCTAATTCCGTGCTTGTTTGTCCCAAACCAGTTCGTTCCTGGGCTTATTCGTCCCTGGGCTTGATCGCCCAAACTTGTTCGTCCAACAAGATTGCACTCTATCGGATTGTGCATGACTATATGGTAGGTTGACTTTTAAGCGAATATTTTGAAACTATTTCTGTTGTTTATTTTTCAAATTACTAATTCCACTCAATGGCTCCCTTGACAAATGCCACACCAGTGCTTTCAACGCTTTGATTAGAGCGGGAAAGCGGTGTATTTCAGGCGAAGAAATGTACCGTATAGGTGCATATCAAACTATGTGATACACCCGATGGACTTGATCAATGGATCTTCCGAGGTTTGCCGAATGTTCCAAGCGTAGACCTGAATTTTTCAAGGACAGTTGTTTAGAGATGCACTGGTAGGAAACCGTGAGGCAGCATGGCTTGTATCAGTACTTTACACCTGGCACGTAAGGCAACCGAGGGTCTATGCAAAGAAAACTACCCGGACTTCATTTGATCTCATTCTTTCTCTCCAGATTCCGTCTCTCGAACAGTCAATATCAAATATAACCAGGACCCGTACTCACCAATCATTTTTAAGACCATTCTTAGTATTATTCTCAAGAATTTTCTGAATTTGAAAGTAACACAACTTCTGATTGACTAAACCAAATGGTTTAGCCAATCAAAAGTTGTGTTACTTTCTAAGTATATGAATAGAGTAAGAATGTTCAAAAGAAGTGTTGGTGAATACGGACCTAGAACGCGGAGGGACGATCTTTTCAAAACATTAGTATAATATAAAACATAGACCATTGTTCTTTCTGAAAATATCTGCTAATTAGACGCGCGGGACGACTGATACGGTTTTATTTCCTGACCACAGGTGACAAAAAACATGGTCAAGAGTTCAGATACGTGTCAATCTATTAATTATCGCATCAGCTTCGCAGGTCTATCACATTATATAAGCCTGATTTGGTGTAATCTTTGGCCAGCGGAGAACAACATGAATCATCTGTTTTCAGTCAATGTAGATAAGATCAGATAACAAGAAAGATGCTGTCTGAAATGGAATCTACAGTGTCTTTCAAACAGCCTCAGGCTGTATTCAATTTTTATATTCTATGCCGTTCGAATTAAAAGTTCCAAAGACGAACCATCTGATTGGCTGAAACAGAACATCTCAGCCAATCACATTCCTTGTTTTAGAATTCGATAATAGTACACCAGTCAGAATTGTTGAAGAATACTAAGTTTGGCCCAAACTCTTTACCACACAATCCCGAGTTTTAACTATCCTGAGGAAGAAGCCTATTGAAAACATTATTGGAAAAGGAGTAAATGCTGGTTACCATCATTTTCTCCTTTTCCCCACAATGTTTTCTATACTATCAAGGACAAATTTCATCATTTGAGCCACATTTAAATTTTCGTCTACAATTTGAACAGGTTTAAATTGTTGTCGTTTGGTAAAGAGTTAAAACAATGAAAATACAATATGGAGGAATTTTTTACCCTTATAAAATATGTTTTATTTCATCTAGATTAAAACTGAGATAATGATTACATCGGCAGCAGACGAATTAGTGAACGCCTAGAGCAACGAACTTGAGCGGCAAAAACCTGTTGCTCCTGATATTGGATTTAATCGCATACACGACACAGTTTGCTTTTATTGTTTGTGTTTCGAGGCAATGAACAGGAGCTGAAATTTCGTTTAACATGCAATGACTGCGATTTGCAATATTTATCATGTAACGAAAAAATATGTGTATATGGAAAGAAAAAAAACGTAGAATGGAATTTTTCGCAGAGTCAACTCATTTGGAATTCTATATAGGCCTAGCGGGAAAACTCAGGCTGTTCAAAGGAAATTCCAATAAAGTGCGTTGTGACATTGCTTTGCTTTCATTGTGATATGGCTTTGTTCTGGTTAACAGACGAGAGCATTGTTGGTGTTTTCTCGTATCAAAGACTACAGGAGAGATCAAATATTTGTGTATTTCCGTACAGTAAACACATTTTATACTTATAAGTAAATACAGGTATTTGATTTATTTAAACGAAGGTTGCAATTATGCAGGCATCTTAATTGCACAAAATGAATCTTTCATCGTCACCGGCTCTGAATCAGACTTTTACAGCCATGAATGTTTCGAATTTTTCTCGTTACGTTATGGATGACATCATGATGGATGATGGGTACGGATTGGCTGCAGAAGTTCAGATTAGTCTTGTATGCATGTATGCACTTACCGTGTTGTTATCTATAGGCGGCAATACACTTGTTGTTTATGTAGTATTCTCGTTACAAAGACTTAGAAACGTTACAAATCTGTATATCGTTAATCTGTCGTGCAGTGATATCATCGTCACGTCACTATGTATACCATTTACCGTGATTTCTAATCTTATATACTATTATTGGCCATTTGGTTCGTTTTTGTGTCCGTTCGTGATGTACCTTCAACTGACAGCAGTTCTCCAGAGAGCACTGACCTTGGTCGCCATGACACTGGATCGCCATTATGCCATCTGGAAACCATTCCAAAGAAGGTGTTCTAAACGTGAAGCCAAGTATGTGATTGCTTTAATATGGATTACATCAGCGTTTGTGGCCTTGCCAACAGCCATCAGCACCAAGATAATCTATCTACCGTACGAGCCTGGGAACAAAGGCTTGTGTACGGAAGTATGGGACAGCCAAGCGTCCCAGTACACCTACAGTATTAACATTATGCTCCTACAGTATTTCATTCCTCTAATCATCATGTGTGTAACTTATGTACATATTGCAATCATCATTTGGGTAAAGAGACCGCCTGGTGAAGCAGACAACAACAGAGATACACGCCTCGCAGCGTCCAAAAAGAAGGTAAACTAAATGTTTTTATTAAAGGTCCAATAGGGGCCAAAAATCAATACAGGTGTTAAAATGCATTTTAATTTAAATCATACCACTCAAAAGTATGGAAAATATTGTGAAGATGACAATCTGTAATTGTGTGGTTGGTCCAAGTGTTAGTTGTTGGTAGAAAAATGAATTCAAAATCAGGCAAAAAGTAAACAAAGATGGAGTGACCTGGCAACTTTTAACTGGTTTTTAAATCAATTTCTCTGCCAGCGACTAACACATGGACTGACTGTACAATAACAGGTTGTCATCTTCACTTATATTTCAAAACCTTTAAATGGTATGATTTAAATTTAAATGCAACATTTAAAACTCACTTTATTTACTTTTGGCAGCTGTTGCTTCTTTAAAAAAACCGATGCAGGAAACTTTTCTACTGTGTTGAAAAAGAATCATTGAATGGGGTTTTACGTCGTTTCAACATTACCGTATAACGGGTTATTTTTACTGCTGTAAAAGTTTACGGATTTGGGGAAAAAAAACCATACAATTTAAATTTTTACGATTCTATTTTTTACGAATTACACACATACGTAAAAAAATAGCTCATTAAAATTTTCAGCACATGAATACATAATTATTTCACTCTTTCAAAGACAAATCTCAACATTTAATCAGTTGAATACTAAGAAAATGGACGATTGTAAAGTTTAGTTGTCTTGTAAAGAGTTAATTCGCACCTCTGATACCAGTTTGAGTAAAAAATTTAATTACTATTATTATAAGTGATCAATTAACAGGTTCGCCGTATTTTTTTTAACAGACATATTATTGTCAAAACAAACATTTAAACCAAAGATCAGACCAAATATTGTCTAGTCTAATCTCGATCTACACAGTCCGCCAATTAAGTTTTGAACAGTGCTTGAAGGATTTAATCTTTCAATGCTTTTTGATGTTTTACAAGCAGATTCTCTTTTTTTTTTTTCGTAACGTTATCAAAAGTCACCTTCGGAAGAAGAGTGAAAGGTCGTTTCTGTGACTGTGAGGGAAATAGTTTAAAACATGACTGTATTTTGGTCATATCACGGCGCTAGCTCACATTATTTATGTATGTCCTGGGTTTCGGCAGTACTAGGCTAGGGCTCTGAAGTGTCTTGCCCAAGGACACTCCCACGAAAAGCCCGGTGCTTCCAGTGAGGCTCGAACCTGGAGGCCTCCATCTTACGGGTCCTACACTTTACCACTGAGCCGCGCAGGACTCCTGTGTTGAAAAAAAAAAAATGTCTAGAAAATAACATTGTTGTAAAAGAAGATATTGCTAGTAAAGAGCATTTTTTCTATTTGCCATTATTATTTTTTTTTTTCATGTATTTTGATATTAAACCTTTACCAAATAATCCCATGCTTTAACGACCGTAGAGGGAGATTTTGAAAACATTATGGGAAAAGGAGAAAATGCTGGTACCCAGCATTTTCTCCTTTTCCTATAATGTTTTCTTCTCTTTCCGAGGAAAATCTCATCATTTGAGCCACATTTCAAAGGTCGTCTGCATATGCTTTGAATATGGAAAAGTCTAAAATGTTGTCGTCTGGCAAAGAGCTTAACCCTTTACTGCACAATGCCGCCTTTTAACGCCCCTGGGAAAGAGGCCCTTTGAAAACATGGTGGGAAAAGGAGAAAATGCTGGTAACCAGCATTTTCTCCTTTTCCCACAATGTTTTCTACCCTTTCAAGAGAAAATTGCACCATTTGAGCCCAAGTGAAATTGTCGTCTGCAAATGCTTTCAATTTGGACAAGGCTTAAATTTTGTCGTCTGGTAAAGGGTTAATTTTTTACCAGACATCAAAACTTTGTCCAAATTAAAAGCGTATGCAGACGACGACTTAAATGTTAATCAAAACAAAAAAAAAAAAAATTGTCTTTCATAGGGTAGAAAATATTGTGTGAAAAAGAGAAGGCTCTGTACCAATCGACAAACTATTAGACTTGTTCAAATTGAAAGCATTTGCAGACGACAAAATAAATGTAACTTAAAGATGGAAATTTATTTTGGAAAGGGTAGAAAATGATTGATTGTATGGTGTTTAACGCCGTTTTCAACATTATTTCAGTTATATCCCGGCGGCCAGTGCACCTATCCATGCTTTCCTGGAGTTTCTTTTACCAGTACTCCGCACACTATTCTTTCCAAGCCACTGGCTCCTTTCCCACATAAGCATCGTCGAAACAATGGTCAGCGTTGAGAGAGGAATGAATCCTGTCGCGATGACTATCATCAATCCTCGGAAAGAAATTGGCCAAGCTAGGGATCGAACCAGCGACCTCCTGTTCTCAAGTCCTGTACGGAAAGGGTAGAAAATGGTGTGAAAAAATGAGAAATTGCTGGCTACCAACATTTTCCCCATTTCCCACAATGTTTTCAAAAGTCTTCTTTCTCAGGGTCGTAAAACTCGGAATAGTGTGGTAAAGGGTAAAACTTATATTTATGTTGACCATCCATATTTCACAGGGATGTTTCCAGAATCGTCTGCCGGAAATTTGTTACGGGAAATAATGGATTCGTACACGCAATCATTCAAATGAGCCATGCTCCAACAAAAGGGGGCTTAATGCATCTCTGTGGTGCTTGATACCAATCAAGCCATCGCATAATTATAGATACATAATAGCCACTTTTTTTTTTAACAACCAACTGAATCATGAGGCAGACTGGTTCTTGGACATACAGATAATTGACCTCTAGCGAAAAGTTTCGACCCAGGTCAGCCTGCACGGATAGTGCAGGCTGACCTGTGTCGATACTTTTCGCAGATGCATCAAGTTCCCGTTTCACAGAGCATGGCTCAAATGTAAATTCTGTTTGGAACGGACATAGATGCCTTTTGCGGAAAATGTGTTGCGATAGTTCAGTTTACTCTCTAAACCTGTAAAATTTCGTGACTTAAGCTATTATATCGATAGACAATATAAATATGGAATATTATGTTGTAGTAACTTTCCTCGTGCTTGTATTGAATTCCAGTTGCGTGAGAAAATTTGATATCGTGCGAGACCGAAGGTCGACCGAGAAGGTAATATTTTCTTACACAGTGAGAAGTAAATACAAGCATCTGGAAAGTTACAAGTTAAATCTCTCGCTTTTATTATATAGCTACAAATTTAAAGGACAAAATATTTCAACTTTGGACGACTTTATCTGAAAATGGTAAGCAAATTAAAAAAGAATACCGCTTTAGAAGGTTAGAGACACGTTTTAATGAATGGCGGAGAACTATTTTCGGGTAATATTTTGACCAATCAAATCAGAGCAAACGTTGCGAGTAGCCTGTATCTGGATTACGTCACCATGCCATATTTAGAACCGTGTTTGACAATGTGAAGATACGGATTTTTTTTTGTCTTTTCAGATTTCATCCGCTTACGACGTATGTATTTAAGCCGAAAAAATGTATGTGGTATATAATAAATACGGAATAATTATCTTTTAGAGACTTTCCTGGTGCTTGTATTTAATTCACGCAGCGAGAGAAAATTTAACATCGCGCGATGCCGAATGTCGAGCGAGATGTTAAAATTTTCTTACGCAGCGAGAAGTAAATGATGCAATTGTGACCCTTTGCCGTACGATCCCGATTTCTAACGACCCGCAGAAAGAAAACATTTTAGAATACAAACAATAAATAAGAAAGAGTGAGAGGGCAAAAATATTTTAACGGCATTTCCTATTATGCAATACATAGCATCATAATGCATTTTAAGATTTCGAGCCAGAATTGCATAGACATCCGGAAATGTCACGTGACCAATAGCATGCATCGACTATGTGTGATCGAATTGAAAATGTGGTAACGACATTATCTGATCCCATAAAAAGAGACGGAGTTGTCGATTGCGAAAAAACTACCCCATTATTTAGCGACTAGAATTGGTATAGAATAAGTCAATGTTACAGTGACCTTGACCTCTGTACAGATTTTAATGTCCAGTTTCAATGAGCTTGTCAAGAATTGACATATAGTAGTCGTTATCATTGTTTTACTTGGGACTTGATTCATAACAACAAAAAATCTGAATAACTTCCTTAATCCCTTACCAAGAATCCCGACTTTTAACGACCCTAAGGAAGAAGACCCTATAAAACATGATGGGAAAAGGAGAAAATGCTGGTAACCAGCATTTTCTCATTTTCCCACAATGTTTTCTACCTTATACAGAACAAATTTCGTCATTTGAGCATTTGTCGTCTGCAATTGCTTTCAATTTGGACAAGTCAAAAAAATTTTGTCGTGTGGTGAAGAGTTATCGATATTTTGATCAGATTACATACCTTAAAAACAGAATGAAGTCGCATCTTGACATACACCGTCAGCAAAACAACCGAAGTTGTGGTTAAGGTTCAAAACTTTAACCGTGTTGACACTGAACTCTGTATTCACAGACACTTCTTTCATTTAGCAAGGCTTTTTTTAAAATCATTTATCTTTGTTCGTAAGTTTATTTACCCTCTCGGTGGGGCGAAGTAGCCACTTAGCGAACAAGCATCCATCGATTAGATAGAAGGTTTTATAACTTACGTGACATTTAATAGTATAGCAGAGCTCCAGATAGAGGGAGTGATTTTGATTTCCAAATTGAAAAAATTAAATATTCTCCACTAAACCCTATGTTATGGGTACTCATTAGAATCGTCTCATCGAGACAATTCTAACGAGTACCCACAACATAGGGTTTGGAAGAGAATGGATTTAGAATACCGTCACTCCCTCTTATCTGGAGCTCTGTTATAGGATAATACTTATCTTAACCCTCACCCTGCTTAACCTTTAACCCTTTCCCAAACGACAACTTTTGGACTGGTCCAAATTGAAAGAGTTTGCAGACGACAATTTTGAATTTGATGAAAATGGCAGGAAGTTCTCAAAAAGGGTAGAAAACACTGTGGGAAAAGGAGAAATTGCTCGTTACGAGCAATTTCTCCTTTTCCCACAGTCTTTTCAAAAGACTTGTACTGCAGACACGTGAAAACCAGGGCTTGTTTGGGAAAGAGTTAAGCTGCTAATCGCGACTCACTGACCTTTTGCGGACAGTGTAGATCAAGATCAGACCGCACAGAACGTGCAGTCTGATCTGTGATCAGCACTGTCCGACACGGTATTTTCTTTCCGGTGAAATCAACTTTGAAACCGCAATGTTTGGGCTTTTAGTATTGAGTAGAAATTTGCGTTTCATTTATTCAGCAGCTTAAGTGTTAATAAGTGAAATGAAACATCCAAACTCTCCTTATCTGACAGTGTAGATCAAAGATCAGACTGTACGTTCTGTGCAGTCTAATCTTGATCTACACTGTTCGCAAAAGGTCTTTGAGTCGCGCCTAGCAGCCGAAGGTCTTCCATGCTAGATAAAAGTTAAATGAAACTTTCAAGGCGGTAGTAAAAACCCGAATATAGCTATTTCAAAGGCATTTTTGGGGGAAAAGGCTTATCGGACAGCGTAGCTCAAAAATCAGACTGCACGTTCTGTGCAGTCTGATTTTGATTCACACTGTCCGTAAAAGTCGCGCTTAGCAGCCTAGGGGTTAATTTTTCACTATCGATGTGTTTTTTTCGTTATTGAGTCGGAATCTTTAACTCTTTACCAGACGACAAAATTTTAGAATGGTCAAAACTGAAAGAATTTGCAGACGACAAATTAAAAAGTGTTGTAATGAAACTTGCTTTCAACCCGTACGAGTCTAAATTTTTGTCATCTGGTAAAAAATTAAACCGGTCTTTCAACTGAAGTAATCCCGTCTGAGCCATTGCATGAAATTTTAAGCAGTTTCTGGGTTAAGACACGTGTCTTCGTTTGTACTTTAAAAAAATAAGCTGTTTCTTACGTACAGTGTAAAAGGAGACAGTGTAGATCAAGATAAGACTAGACAGATCATGCAGCCTGATCTTGGACAAACACCTTTCCACCGCGACTTTGTGACTAAAACTTCCCCAAATTTGCGCTATTTACATCTTTCTCTCCTCTCCCCACCCCTCCCCATTGAAAAAGTCATTGTTCTGTAACATATTTAACTCTATCAGATGACAAACGTATCACCTTCAAATTCAAAGCCTTGACGACGATAAATAAAATGTAGTGCAAACGATGATATTTTTTGAAAGATCTGAAAACACAGTGGGAAAAGAGGATAATGGTGGTTAACAAATAAATTCACCTTCAAGGTCGAGGAAACTTGGGGTTGCTTGGTAAAGGGTTAAAGGTTAACTTAGATTGATTTTTATGGAATTAATAAGGTGCTAAAATCGCCCCTGTAACCATGAGGTTCGCCCGGCCGACTGGCGGGCGGAAGGACTCCCGAAGGTCGTCCGGTCCTTGGAGACCTTTAAATAAGTCCTACCACAGATCATGAAATAATGAAACCTTTGCAAAACTAGATATGGCTTTCTTCTTTGGCGTTCAGATTTCAGCGGTCAGCATTCTCGGACTGCTGCGTCAGTGTGTGAAATCAAAGTATTGAAAGTACCAATAGATGGTAATGAAAGAAATTTACTAGCAAAATATGTTTTAACAGTGGACTATTTCATTTAAAATTCATTGATATAACGGTTAACACGATTTTTTTTTCTAAGATTTATAACATCTTTAAATATTTTTTTTTTTCCCCATTAAATCGTGTATTTCAGCGTTTTGCATGCGGTTTGGTGTGAGGAAAGTGGTTTGGGGTGTAATGACAGTTGTTTGTGTTGTTTTGGGGTGTTTCTCTTACTCATTCATCCGCGACGTAGACTTTATAAACTAGGCCCCGTCAAAGCTGCAAGACGAGGCCAGTTTCATATCTAGAGCTAATTCTATGTATTTAACTCTGAAGTTCATTGTTTGTGTAATTGGCTTGCACAGTTTTTCAATCCGCAAATAATTTTCACATATCAAATAACACAGACGCGTCTGTTCATTGATCAATTAAGACCTAATTTTCTTGTAACAGAGGAGTGATTCGTCTTTACAAGACTTCAGTTTGACGGTTGACATTAGAAGGTGAGACGGGAAAGGTCGTCACTTTCTAAAAGTGAGCCTGGTAAAGTGCTTGTTATAAATAGTCTATGTAACATTTTATGGGCGTAAAGCTAATAACGCACAATACGCAAGTTATTCTCTTCATTAACCTCTTTAGCGCATAGCACAACGTAGATTGTTTTTGTAGACAAAATAGATCAAGGCCAGGCTCCCCTTTGCGGACAGAGTAGATCAACATCAGACTACACGGAGTCTGTAATCTAATCTTGGATCTTCACTGTCTGCTATTTTGTTCAATATACATGGCTTAAACACCCTTGAATTTTTTTCTCTCCACGTTGAGAAAGTCCCTTTACTTAGAGTTCAACCCTTTACCACACAATTCCGTGTTCTAACGTCCCTGGGGAGTAACGCTTTTGAAAAAAAAATGTGGGAAAAGGAGAAAATGCTGGTAACCAGCATTTTCTCCTTTTCCCACAGTGTTAGGTACTCTATCAAGGACAACTTTCATCATATGAGTCACCTTTAATTTATCGTCTGCAAATGATTCAATTTAGACTAGTCTAAAATTTTGTCGTTTGGTTAAAAAGTTCAGTGGTTAAATATCAGACTATTAATGATTTTAAATTCCATATTACGCCCGTTATTATCACCACCAACCTCAAACTCAGTTCTTATTCTAAATTCCTAGAACACCTGTCTGATTAAACGAGATGCATGTAGTTAATTTGTCTGGTACCCCGCCGTACTTCAAAAGTATGTCAGGCAAAGCGCAATAATGGCGGCCCCCGTTTGTAATATGCAGAAGTAACGGATTATTGTTATTTCACTTGACCAAATCCTACTTGAGACTGAATTGAAAACAGATCGGTTGCAGAAAAGTCATGACAGTTAGTTTTTTTAACTGTCGTTCTTATTTAGTGAGAAAAACTACGTATCAGAAATGCTCTACGTATCCGAAATTTCAATGGACCGATATCACGTCCGAAAACAGGGCTACTTTTGAAATAATTCATAGTCAAATTTATATTTAAACCATATCCCCAAAGCACGTTTTAGATTCGGTAATGTATATTTTGTACAAAACTGATCTCATTTTATTCACTGATCAAACTGGATCACCCGAAATTAAGAAAAACATGAAAGCATTTAGTGCTAAGATCGAGGTCGCCATGGAGGCCGCCATTATTGCGCTTTGCCTGACCCTGTAACGTAGTGGTAGGGGCAGGTAATCCAGACTAGTAGTTAATAAGATGCCCAGTTTTGGAATTTATAATTATAACATTGTCTAAAATTTGTTATATAAAACTGTTAGTAAATACAATCATGAGAAAATTGAATGTCGCCATTTTACAACTCAAATATATATAAGCCATGCCCTGGCAAAAGAGGTTTTATGCGTCTTCTTTGATGCATTATACCAAGCAGGTCGTGACATAATTATGGATCCATCAAAAATACGTTTAGTCTGACAACCAATTGAATTATGAGGTGGTCTGGTCCTTTGACATGCAGAAAATAAACAAATAGCGAACACTTTCGACTCAGATCAGCCTGTGCGGACTGCACAAGCTGACCTGAAGCGATACTCTTTACAGATGCATTAAGACCCCCTTTCCACTGAGCCTCACGTGTATATGATATATATGGCTTTAAGCCATGTCATGGCAATAGGGGGTTTAATGCATCTCCGTGATGAATTATGCCAAGCAAGTCATCACATAATTATGGATCCACAAAATCCATATGGTCTAATCAACTGGATCTTGAGGTAGACTAATCCTTTGACATGCAGAAAATGGACCAATAGCGAACAGTTTCAATCCAGATCAGCCTGAGCGGAATGCGCAGGCTGACCTGAAACAATACTCTTTGCAGATGCATTTAAAACCCTTTTCACAGAGCCTGGCTTATATATATTATATGCATGAGCCATGCTCTGGCAAAAGGGTTTAACTCTTTACCAAACGACAAAAGTTTAGACTGGTCCAAATTGAAAGCATTTGCAGACGACAAAATAAATGTAATTGAATAATTGAAATTTGTTTTGGGAAGGGTAGAAAACATTGTAGGAAAAGGAGAAAATGCTGGTTACCAGCATTTTCTCCTTTTCCCACAATGTTTTAAAGAGGCTTCTCTTTTTAGGGTCGTTAAAACTCGGGATTGTGTGGTAAAGGGTTAATGCATGTCCCTGATGCATTGTACCAAGCAAGTCATCACATAATTATGGATCCATAAAATCCACTCAGTGTAACAATCGACTGGATCTGGAGGCAGAATAGTCCTTTGACATGCAGAAAATTTACAGAAAGCAAAAGGTTTCGACCTACATCAGCCTGTGCGCAGGCTGACATAGCTCGATACTTTTTGCAGATGCAGTAATAGTCTGGATTATATGCCCCTACCACTACGTTATCGGGTCAGGCAAAGCGCAATAATGGCGGCCTCCTAAGTGCCAATCTCCGAGCAGAGTTGTCGTTCGTTACTCTCACCATACATCTCTGCAACGGGCTAAATGACAAGAATCTTGTCAAACCAAGGAAAACATGTTTTGTTACTGTTTAACTGTTTCGTGTGTAACATAATAAAGTAGACAAAGGAAATATGATTCGGGGTACATTATAGGTGCATTCAAACTGATGAATTTACCTGTATACAATGGAACTATTTTTTTCAAGCTTCTTTACTGATCAGAATCTTACGCCAATTGTAAAAAAAATGGCTGCGCCCATGAATGATGACAATTTAAACAAAATTACAAAACAAGTTATCGTCCTTTAAAAGACATTTAAGCTTTTAAAAAAATCCCTCTTTTTCACATTTCCTACCACTAAGTCTGATTGGCCGTATGCTGTTTGAACAGCACACAAAACAATCGATTGGTCTTTCTTAACCGGCGTTTGTGTCGCCATTTTGAGTTATGGTCATGTGACGAAAATATCACGTGATGGCGGACTACTTTCTGAGCCAACTACAGAGGTGAATGGGAATGATCAGTAGTGCAAGAGAGTGCCTAGGTGCCCTCAAGCGTACTCCTACATGCATCCTCGTTTTCCCCAATGTCATGTGATCCAGTTTGATCAGTTAATAAAATGAGATCAATTTTGTACAAAAAGTACATTACCGAATCTAAACGTGCTGTTGGGGTATGGTTTAAATTTAAATTCGACTATAAATCATTTTAAAAGTAGCCCTGTTTTCGGACGTTATATTGACATTTCGGATACTTAAAGCATTTCTGATATGTAATATTTCTGGCTAAATAAGAATGACATGTTGAAAAACTCACTGCCATGACTTTATTGCAAGCGACCTGTTTTGAATTCAGCCTATGATCCGATTTGATCACGTAAAATAACAATATCCCGTCTCCACTGCATATTACCAACGGGTGCCGCCGTTATTGCGCTTTGCCTGACGTACTCTTGTAGTGCGGCGGGGCACCAGACTAATGCCACTTTTGCAAGAGTATAGCTCCGTACACATGGTGTCACACCGGTAACTTTTTGGCTAATTGAAAATAGAGTAAAAATCACTCTCTTCGACTGGCTGCTGCTGATTCCCTGACGAAGCGGGAGCCTAGCAGTTTTTTTTCTATCACACATATGTCCAATGTCCTCCACAGAAAGGTGCAGAAAATGGCATCATGAGCAATGAACCTTTTCGCTATTCCTCTTCAAACACATCACCCCTCGGAAAATGGCTGTCAGTCTAGGCCTTTACTGGTGATAGACCATGCCTCTTTGCCAAGTCACAAACAAAAAATAGTCCTGAAAGAAATGCAAAAAAGGCAGTTATTCTCTGCAGAAATAATCAAATCAACTTCAGAAACACATTTTAGACTTGCCCTATCATCTTTCATGATAAAACAGTGTGGCAGAAGTGCTAGAAAATTTTCCAGTGGGACTACTTTTGGGTACTACGACCCGGAAGCATTCCGTTCTGGTGTTACACCACATATGATACGAAACTTGATACGTCTAACAAAAAGGCTCCTGATCACAGTTCTTGGCTAACCTTCTGTCGACCAAACACACGCCAAACACAATTCCTTCACTTAGAGGTCTGAAGTATCAGCCTGAAATGATAAAGAGCAATTAAATGCAACAGCATAATCCTAATTCTTAAGATTTTATCAAGAAATTATGTTCAACTTGTGAAATAGTGAAATTACTGACCTATACAGGCAAGTGGCATGGTCGGAGAAAACTGCCAAAATAAGCCATTTTAGCCTATTTTCCAAAATTCACAAATTCCAAACCCCTGAGGCTAGCCTGAAAATGCTAAGCTAAACTGAAACTCAAAACAATACATAATTTGGGGGTAGAATCAAAAATAGCACGTTACCATGCCGATTTTTCGCAATCTTTCACGGTATCAGTCCACCATTATTTTTGCGGCTAAAGCTAGCCACTAATTCCATGAAGCCTCACTTTCGCATTTGGGGTCAAAACTAATGGAACAAAGAAGGAAAGTCATGACCTCCTGTATTGAAGACAAACTAAATGCTTTTTTTTCAATAAATTTACACAATTCATGGGTGTAATGAGTACTCTTCTTATCAAAATTGCATTCAAAACTAACCTTTCTCCATTATTTCTAATTTTGACATGGCCAATTCGAAACAAACTGTTTACATGTGCCCAAGACAAATTCATAGGATGCTAACTTCCGGAAAGAAGAAGTCTCGGACAATGTTGACGCATAAGAAACCTGATAACCGTTGCGGAATTTCAGCTTTTTTCAAAACTGGGAAAATAATCCATTCCCAGTTTGTATTTGTCATCCTTGTCGAAAAGTGGCGAGTGAAATGTGGGCATTGTTGTCTCCTTTTAGACGTACACAGTCATTACATGGAAAGAATTTCGTAAGAGTCACAATTACCCCACAGTTCCTTAACATTACCACTTTCTTTGTGTAGCAGAGTAAATTCTTACAAAGCTGCAAAAACCGATTGAGGCAATTGTAGCAATTTTCAGGCGCTGATCTTTTCTCCATTAAAATGGCTCATGAAATATTTAACCCTTTACCGCACAATCCCGAGTTTTAACGACCCTGTGGAAAAGGCCTTTTTGAAAACATTGTGGGAAAAGGAGAAAATGCTGGTAACCAGCATTTTCTCATTTTCCCACAATGTTTTCTAGCCTTCCCAAAACAGATTTCAGTGTTCGAGTCACATTTATTTTGTCGTCTGCAAATGTTTTGAATTTGGACAGGTCTAAAATTTTGTTGTTTGGTAAAGAGTTAAAGCTGTAGGTCCAAGATCTTAACCCTTTACCACACAATCCCGTCTTCTAACGACCCTGAGGAAGAAGACTTTTGAAAACATTGCGGGAAAAGGAGAAAATGCTGTTAACCAGCATTTTCTCCTTTTCCCACAATGTTTTCTACTCTATCAAGTACAAATTTTGTCATTTGAGCCACCTTTAATTTGTCGTCTGCAACTGCTTTCAATTTGGATCGGTCTAAATTATTGTCGTTTAGTAAAGGATTAAATTGCAATATTAGTAGCTTGAGTTTAATCGTTATCCTGCTAGATAAGTTCAATAATACGTTCAAGCCGATAGTAAAAGCCCAAAATGATGTTATTTCAAACTTACTTTTTGGAGAAAAAATATCCGGTTGTCGGACAGTGTAGATCCAAGATCAGACTGTGCGTTCTGTGCAGTCTGATGTTGATCTACACTGTCCGCAAAAGGTCAGTGAGTCGCGCTTAGCAGCTTAAGGGTTAATATACAACACTGACTGAAAGACGAACTTAAGTGCACAATGGATTCCTTTTCGTGAACGAAATGTATGAAATTTATGAAAACTGCCAAAAACACACTGTATCGAAATAATTGAAGTTTTGAGTGCACGAAAGGCATTAATTATCGCAGATTCTTGTCTCCTTCTTTAATATACAGGTCACAATTCTATCACAAAATTTCACCGATTGGGTTTGAAACCGTGGGTTATTGTTAAGGTGTTTCACTCTGTACTAGACAACACAATTCTCAACCTACAGATATGGAAAGGATTGGCAGACGATAAATTAAAGCATCTGCAGACTACAAATTGAATGAGTATCAAACGACTGGTTATGTATTTGAAAAGATACAAACATCGATGGAAAAGGAGAAAATGCTGGTTACCAGCATTTTCTTCTTTTCGAACTATGTTTTCAAAAGCCGTCTTTTCCGGGGTCGAAGAAACATGTGGTCGTTTGATAAAGGTTAACCGGAAATGCAAGACCCAATACAGTCAACAAAACGTACTTCCGCAAGGAAAAGTAAATCTGTTATGGGCTTCGAGCAAAAGATCGATTCTAAACTTTGTTTTTAACTAGAACGAAAAAAAAAGGGGGGATTCCCTGCTATTTTGTTCTTTGATATTCCACATAAAAAAAAAGAAAGAGAGGGAAAAAAATCCAGTGCCCGTATTCACCAACCATTCTCAATATCATTCCGAGTCTACATCACAAGAATTTTCTAAATTTCAGAGTCAGAGTAATACAATTTCTGATTGGTTAAACACCGCACCCCCCCCCCCAAAAAAAAAAAAAGAAGTTCAATCGGTATTTTTGTCTCTATCACGAAGTCGATGACCTACAGGCAGCAATTGATTTAACCCGTAACCAAACGATCCAATGTTTTTTTTTTACGACCATGGGAAAGAGTACTTTTGAAACCAGTGTGAGAAAAGGAGAAAAATATATGTAACCAGCATCTTCTCCCATTCCCATAACGTTTTATACCATTTAAGGAAGAAATCCGTCATTTGATTCGCATTAATTAAGCCGTCTGGAAATCCTTTTATTATGGACAAGTGTACAATTTTGTTCTCTGGTAGAGAATTAAACTGCAATAAAAACTGGCTTATTAATGCTTTATTGAGCTTTTGATCGGGAGAAATAACGTGTGGTCTATTGAGAGCAAACAAAACTACTATGATTTGATGTACCCTCTACCATACTGTGCCCAGTTTTAACGACCTCAAGGATTCCTTTGAAAACATTGTGGGAAAAGGATAATATGCTGGTAACCAGCATTTTCTCCTTTTCCCACAATGTTTTCTACCCTTTACAAGACACATCTCATCACTTTGAAAACAGTTACCCCAAGAATGCCTTTGAAAAGATTGCGGGAAAAGGAGAAAATGCTGGTAACCAGCATTTTCTCCTTTTCCCACAATGTTTTCTACCCTTTACAAGACATATTTCATCACTTGGAAAACAGTTAAGTTGTCGTCTGTAAATGCTTTGAATTTGGCCACATCTGAAATTTCGTCGTCTGGGAAAGAGTTTACTGTGAGCTCAGACTTAGAGTACCATCAAAGGAGAAATATCTAAGTCAAGAGAAATACATGTAGTCTTTTTTCAGTGACATATAAAGACTGGTAATGGGAGAAGAAATTGTTTTTTTTTTACTAGTTATTGCTACTTTTCTAAGAAGGTTTTCACAATGTCTATTTCGTTTCGCTTTTTCCTCCAGTTTGATTTTTTTTTTTTTTGTCATAGATTGTTGCATTGACATTTTTCTTACATTTGAACATTCTCAGCATCTTAGGCGAAAAACAGAAGCTTTTCTAAACGATACAGATCGTTCATTGATAAAGATCATATTGCACGGAACGTGCAGTGTCATATGGAATAAACACGTTTAGTCTACCTTGCAAGATCTATCTATCTATCTATCTATCTATCTATAGGGGCTGATACAGTTAATACAGCTCATGCAGTGACAGACTGAAAATGATAACTTGCTTTAGAAAGGCCTTAGTTCCTATCCCCATATTTATTTATTTATTTATTTATTTATTTATCTACCTATCTATTGAGGCTGATACTGTTAATACAGCTCACACAGTGACAGAATGAAAATGATAACTTGCTTTAGAAAGGCCTTAGTTCCTATCCCCATATTTATTTATTTATTTATTTATTTACCGATTTACTGGGGCTGATACAGTTAATACAGCTCATGCAGTGACAGACTGAAAATGATAAGTCTTGCTTTAGAAAGGCGTTAGTTCCTATCCCCATCTTAACAGTGGCTTGTACAACTTGAACTGCGTCTTTTTGTTCTTGTCAAAATGCAAGAATAGGTAAAATATACAGATATTATAAGAAATTACTACAAAACATGTATATAAGACAGGGAACATATACAAACTTGGGTTTTGTTTAGTTCAGGCTTGGATTCTTACAGCGCCTCACGAGATCCTCACAGTGCCAAGGAATTTTCAAAACGAGGTTTATATTATAATGTCCCTTGTGTGTTTCTAGACTTTCGTAACAAAGCAGGATTTTCTTCTCGGCGGAACAAAATTCTAGACCCGTACCGATTCCCTCACATATATTTCATTTTTTACCGTTTTAGACGCTGTCACGCGAACAGAAAATTGGAACAGATAAATATCGGGATTCAATATACTCGTAACCGCTCTATAAGATAAACAACTGGATATGAGCCATGTTCTGGCAAAAGGGGGCTTAATGCATCCCCGTGATCAAATGAGTCATGACATGATCATCCATAAAATCCAGTTTGTCTGAGAACCGACTGAATCATGAGGTGGAATGGTCCTTTGACATACAGAATATTGACCAATAGCGAAAAGTTTCGGCCCAGGTCAGCCTGCGCGGACTGCGCAGGCTGACCTGGGTCGATACTTTTTCGCAGATGCATTAAGCCCCCTTTTCACAGAGCATGGTTAACATACATGTACAACGTATGCTCAATTTCAAGCACAATCCTTCAATATTAGACTACCTAGATTGCTTAAGCTTGAACTCCTAAACATAGTTAGATCCTATCAATTTTAATTGTACAGTCCTAGTTTAAATTTGTCTGTTATCGATCGGCTTTTTTTCTTTTAATTCCCCTGTTGGATATGGACGCCATTTCATTTTTTGTCTGGTTTTTACGTCGGTATCTAACGTCTAACAAGATACTAGGACAATTATTTCACGACCTGAGGAAATGACTTACTGGGAAAATGACTTCAACTCTTAGGCTGTTAAGTGCGACCCGATGCACTTAACCCTTTCCCAAACGACAAATTTTGGACTGGTCCAAATTGAAAGAGTTTGCAGACGACAATTTTAAATTTGATGAAAAAGCGCAGAAAGGTCTCAAACAGGGTAGAAAACACTGTGGGAAAAGGAGAAATTGCTCGTTACGAGCAATTTCTCCTTTTCCCACAGTGTTTTCAAAAGACTTGTACTGCAGACACGTGAAAACCAGGGATTGTTTGGGATAGGGTTAATCCTTTACCACATAATTAAAATTTATATCCATCCAAATTGAAAGCATTTGCAGACGACAATTTCGATGCGGCTCAAATGACGTGATTTTTGTTTGATAGGGTAGAAAACATTGTGGGAAAAGGAGAAAATGCTGGTTACCAGCATTTTCTCCTTTTCCCCAATCTTTTCCAAAGGCTTCTTCCGCAGGGTCGTTAAAAATCGGCATTGTGTGGTAAAGTGATAAATACTTATTATCGCGACTTGAATAGAGTTATCTCTCTTTGAGTACTTCTCTGCATATTTGGTATGAAAAACAACAAGTCTCGCGAGACGGCGCGATATTATTAGGTCATATACGGTACCCGTAACGTCTGCGCATGTCAAGATTCTTCGAAGATTTGGTCTGTCTGCTATGATGAATCACTATACCCTGTACAGGAGAAATTAATACGCGAAATAGCGAACAGAAAATGGTTATAGAAAATGCGTCTGTGGAAAATCAAGCCAGTTTTTCGCTACAAATTTCTTGAAAATATGATGATTTCAAGCAGGGAAAACAATTTAATGAAATACTATAGTTTACTGCAAATCTCTCTAGATAGTTTCTAAATATAGACATGGGGAAAACCGGGATCGATTCTGTACCCAGAATGCCATTATCAGAGAGGTTATGTATTTGAAAAAAAATAATGTCACTTAGCGGAAGATAGTGCACGTAACGAAGACAAAACATTAAATAATCTATAACGAGAATAATAAATTATAAATAAAAGCCAGAATGTACTCATTAGACACTGCATCGCAATGTAATGTGCCTTCGTTAGTACAAAGAGTTTATAGCATTTGATTGTATTTCGTATAATATTATGTTACCATTGATTTCTGTATACGCGTAGTCCCGGGTAATACGTCTAAATGCTCCTTTAACTTGAAGAGTTCCATTAGTAGACATAAAAAGTATTACGAACTGTATAGATCACGATGAGACCGCACAGAAAGTCCAATCTGATCGTGGATCTACTCTCTCGGGTTCTGAGGAATTTGTCCAACAAAAAACAACTTTGAAATCGCAAAATTTGGGTGTTAAATATTAGTTGGAAATTTTCACCAGGACGGCCCTGAAGAAAAGACTTGAAAACATCGTGGGGAAAGGAGAAAATGCTGGAGACCAGCATTTTCTCCTTTTCTCACAATGTTTTCTTTTCTTTCCAAGACACATTCAACGTTTTAGCCACATTTAATTTGCCGTCTGCATATGCTTACAAAATGGACAAGTCTTAACTTTCGTTGTCTTGTGAAGATTTAATAGAAGAAAAAGATGTGAAGGGGACTGGATTGGGATGATAATGCATTTAACGTAATTTGCAGATTTAATGGATTTAATTTAATTTAGAGCAATGGGGAAAAAAGTAGTTCCATTTAGGAAAAAAATGTAAGATTCACTGGTAAATTATAAAATTAACCATTGAATTTATAGGGTTGTAATTTACTGCTAGATTTCGATAAACCACTGAAAAGTATTAAAGAAAATGGATTCAACGTTTCAAAGCATTAAAGAAAAAAACAAGAGGAAAGATGCGATTTTTACAATGCTGTGTTGAATCATTCGCGATAATTTTATTGGTAGTTGCATTACTATACGAGTCCAATTTTGCCAATCCTGAAGAAGAAGGCTTATGAACACGTTGGCAAGGAGAAAAGGCTGTTAACCCTTTACCGCACAATGCCGCTTTTTGACGCCCCTGGGAAAGAAGCCTTCTGAAAACATTGTGGGAAAAGGAGAAAATGCTGGTAACCAGCATTTTCTCCTTTTCCCACAATGTTTTCTAACCTATCAAAGAAAAGTTGCACCATTTGAGTCAAACTGAAATTGTCGTCTGCAGATCCTTTCAATTTGGACATGGCTAAAATTTCGTCGTCTGGTAAAGGGCTAAACGATATTTTCTTCGGTTTCTCACAAAGTTTCCTATCCTTTCACAGACAAATGTCATCCTTAGATCGCAAGATTTAATTTGTCATCTACAAAACACTCTTAATTCAGACAAGTCTATAATTTAGTCTTTCTGTAAAGAAACTTGTCGTGTTAATAATGAGAGAAGTTCTGCATTAAAAGACCAATGTTATGAAGTACATCAAGGGAGAAAAGTGTGCTCGACGTGGGACTCGAACCTACAACCCCCGTAACTCTATTACCGCAGCTCTACCAACTGATCTAGCCGTGCAACTGGTCTTTAGTCTACCCAACGTCAACTAAAACAGTTATGCCAGGAGAAACTCGGCTCATGGTAGCTCAGTGGTTAGCATGTCTAACTGGTGACCGGGTGATTACGGTCTCGATACCCGGTTGAGGCAATATTTTGCCTCTCACATCTGGTACATGTGAGAAAAGTAGTGGGTGGCGTGGAAAAAAGCCGTGTCATTACTTTTGTGAAAAAGCCAGGAAACACATGCGTAGGTGCACTGACTGACGCGATATACCTTAAGCTGTTAAATCGGCATTAAACTCAAATAAAAACAAACAAATACGTCGGGGGGGAGGGAGGGGGAAATCTGCAAATCAAGCCATAAATTAGACGACGTCGTTTCTTTCACTTAATGCATTTTTATGGTTGTTTTGTTCTTTTATCCTGGATTGAACTTGACCCTGATAAAGGTGGTCAATTCAGCCATGTTAAAGCATTGTTTCGGAAATTGGATTCTACGCGAAACCTTTGAAAATTCTTCATATGGCTATTTGTCTGAGACAGAAAAATAACTGTAAATAGAATGTCAACGAACCTCGCTATTAGTGCTTTGGATTGCAAAACAATATACTGTTATATAATAATAAAAAACACAACATCACATAGGAATATAGGATATAACATTTATTGCCAACCGGTTTCACTTTAAAAGCTCCTCATGGCAACAATAAATCAGGTAGCAACGTTGCGTTGCAACATACACGACGCAATAATTGATGACGTCATGGTTTAATGTTTAATTTAGGCATAAATATGTTAAATCTTTCACTGCAATAGGCGAAAACAGGGTCATTTGCAGACGGTATTGATTAAGATCAGACTGCACAGAACGGGAAGTATGATCTTGGATCTAAGCTGTCCGCTTGTTTGATCAACCCTTTAACATAAACAAGAGGGCCGTGATGGTCCCGAAGTCGCTCACCTGAGGCTTTTGACCAAACATGACCCATTTCCAATCTCTTCCAAGATATTATGACAATTTTTTCTAACAAACTTTCATTAGTATCTTACACACAATATGGCATTTAGTAGCTTTTTCTAGAGTTGGTCTCAGTGACCATTTTTTTGGCCCAACATGGCCCATTTTCAAACTCGTCGTAGATATTATCAAGACAAATATTCTGATCACCTGTCAGTAGTATCGGACATACACTGTGGTCTGTACAGCGTTCACAGGGTTTTTCCAAGATTTGGCCAGGTGACCCAGTTTTTGACTGAATATGACCCATTTTCAAAATCGTCCTAAAACCCACCAAGGGAAACATTCTGACGAACTTTCATGATTGATTATTCGACTGAAAATGTGGCCTCAACAGTGTACACAGAGTTTTCTTTTTTAAGATTTGATTTGATGAACTACATTTAGACCCCAAATTACCCATTTTCGAAGTCATCCAAGATATTATCAAGACGAACATTCTGATCAATTTTTATTTGCATTGGACAAAACATTTGGCCTCCAGAGTGTACACAACCTTTTTCTAAGATCTGACCTAGTGATCTTGTACTTTACCAGATATAACTCATGTTCAAACATGCCCAAGATATCATCAAAACAAACATTCTGATAAACTTTCATGTGTATTGGACTCAAAATGTGGCCTCTAGAGTATACACAATGTTTTTTCTAAGATCTGACCTAGTGACCTCGTTTTTGTTCTGAGGTGACCCATTTTCGAACTCGTCTGAGATAGTATCAACACAAATATTCTGACCAAGGTTCATGAGTATCAGACGAAAAAGGTGGCCTCTAGAGCGTACACAAGGTAAACGTTGACGAAGTACGACGAACACAGTACGATCACAAAAGCTTACCTTGAGCACTTCGAGCTCAGGTGAGCTAAAAAGCTTTATTAGTTTCAGTAGCATGTATTTTAAGCTGTCGAAAGAGGTCGAATTATATTTGGCGCTGATTTCAAGATTCGTATTAAGCCTTAAAGCACCTTTCACAACTATAGTTGCCTTTGCGGCCAGTGTAGATCGAGATCAGGCTGCACAAAGTGTGCAGCCTGATCTTTGATCTACACTGTCCGCTTTGCTGAGACACTAGACATTAAAAGTGACCACAAAATTGCAATTATCTTGGTTTTATTCTAGACTGAAAATGTCCATTGGGTTTATTCGGCGCTTTAAGGGTTAAACATTAATTCACGTTGTTTCAGATGGTGATAAGCTAATTACAAGAACAGCTGCAGCACAGTAACTATGTGAACACGATATTGTTAGACAAATATATATATATATATATCACCCTTTCGTTATTTGCTGGCTAGAACCGTTGAATTTGTACCATTCTGACATTAGTTACCGAATCATAATAATAATAATAATAATAATAGGAAAAGTGCCATTCTGATATTAGTTGCCGAAACAAATAATAGGAAAAGTGCCATTCTGGTATTAGTTGCCGAAGCAAATAACAAGAAAAGTGCCACTCTGATATTAGTTACTGAAACAAATAACAAGAAAAATGCCATTCTGGTATTAGTTACCGAACCAAATACAAAAATGTATAAATAAAATGCCATTCTGATAAAGAGAGTTCTCTCACACTTTAACAGAATATTTGTTGGGGAAGTAAGCCTTCTTTAGCCTTTTACCAGGCGGCAAAATTTCAGCCTTTTCCAAATTGAAAGCATTTGCAGACGACAAATTCATTGTTACGTAAGACTTGAAAGCTGCCTTTCAAAGGAAAACGTTATTAGAAAAGCGTAGAACCATAACGAGAGAACGAGAAAATGCAGCATTATATCTTTTTCGCTGAATATTTTTCAAACGCCTTTTCCTTAGGGTCGTTAGAAATTGGGATTAACCCTTAAGCCGCTAAGCGCGACTCACTGACCTTTGGCGGACACCGTAGATCAAGATCAGACTGCACAGAACGTGCAGCCTGATCTTGGATCGATACTGTCCGATAAGTGGAAATCTTTCCTCCAAAAATACTTTTGAAATAGGAAAATTTGAGTTTGTAGTATGGGTTTGAAAATTTCATTTCTTTTATTTAGCAGGATAAGAATTAAGTATGTGTAAAACGGCCAAGCAATTGCTTCTTTTCAGTTAACATTTCCTTGTCAAAGAGGGTAAGAATAAAAGGGGGCTTAATGCATCCCTGTGATCCATGATACCAAGTCAGTCATCACATAATTATGGATCAATAAAATCCATTTTGTATAACAATATATCATAGGTCACTGAAATTCCATTGATCTATCACGGGAGTGACGGGATGACAAAATTTTCCTAAGCGGACACCGTTACTATAAATAGCACATTGGCGACTGCCTCTATATCGTATATAGAAGGACAAGGTGTGCAACGAAATCGAAGAAAATTTTTACCCCTCTCCCCTTCCAGAGATAATATTTAACCGAAAGCGGAAAACTAAACCTAGTTACTGTTGCAGATGCGTTCACAAATGATTTTTCTTGTGTACCCTGGCCTTCAAAAGATCCAAACGGCTCTTGCAATCAAGCAATAGCTCTTAAACATTTTAAAAAGCTTCCACATTTTCCGGATCGCCATGCGCTGACGTCACACAATTTATCATCCCGCAGCGGACTAAAACTAAAATATTTTTTTCAAACAAAGATCTAGAATTATTTTGTTGATATATTGATGAAATTATTGAATAATATTTCGTCTGTTATAATCTATCTTTTCATCTAATCCACTATCACTATTTTCATCTTCCATTTCGCATATTTTCAAACGCGTATAAATTTACCATTTATTGGTCAAGAACTTTGGCGCGTCTTTTCACGTGAGTTATAATTCATTGCGTCATAATGAATTGTGTGACGTCAGCGCATGGCGATCTGGAAAATGTAGAATATTTTTAATTTTTTTTAGATCAGAGCTATTGCTTGATCGCAAGAGCCTTTGGAACTTTCGAAGGTCAGGGTACACGAGAAAAATTATTTGTGAAGCCATCTGCATAAGTAACTAAGTTTATTTTTCCGCTTGCAGTTAAACATTATCTCTAAAAGGGGACAGGGGTAACAATTTTCTTCGATTTCGTTGCACACCTTGTCTTATTATATATCGAGGCAGTCGCCAATGTGCTATTTATAGTAACAGTGTAAAGAAAATTTGAGTAATCCGTGATATACAGGCGATGCACCAATCTGTAATGATCGACCAGGGAAAATTTTGGTGTTCCGTGATAGACAAATAAAGTTTCAAAGGCCTGTGGATATATTAACTAATGAGCTACATTGGTCCTAGGACATGTAGAAAATTGACCAGTAACGAAAAGTTTTGACCCAGGTCAGCCTGCGCGGACTGCGCAGGCTGACCTGGGTGGAAACTTTTCGCAGATGCATTAAACCCGCTATTCACTCAAACAAATAAAAGTACAGTTTCTTCTCCTTCAAATATTTTGTCTCTGCGTTAACTGTACCAGTTTTTGGAGTATGTCTATAACAGTCTATCTGGTAATCGGTTTAGATGTCTAAAATAATCAGTATCGAAGAAAACTGATTCAGACCTCTGTCATTAGATATTTATCATAATCAAAATTGCACACATCATCGTACTTATCTGCAGACACCAAAGCATTTATCATACCATAGAAGAGCGAAACTGCGGGATATTTGTACAAATTGCATTAGGACATTTTGAAAGCTCTGCTTCGGCTGTGCACATTGATAAGGAATCCCTGTCTCGTGGAGATATTTTGCTTCATCATTGTTCCTGACGGTATAGCACATGTTAAGGAATAAATCTTGAACGATTTTTTTTTATCTAGAGTGGAGGAATTAAATGGTAAAAAGGGGCGTAGAATAAAATTACTAATGCTTATCAAGCCATCACATTTATTCATGTATCTTCTTTTAGCGGAAAGTTTACTTTGCCTTCCAAATCCACATCGAGTAATCATAACCAGCATTTTCTCCTTTTCCCATAATGTTTTCTATCCTTGCAAAGACAATTCCGTAATTTGGGCCACATTTTATGTGTCGTCTGCATGCCAATGCTTTTAATTTGGATAAGCCTAAAAACTGCCCGTTTGATAAATGATATACTGATGTCATAGAGATCATCCTGTTATTAGTTTTGCATTGACCTATTGACGTAAGTTTGAAATTACTGCTTTTACTTTTCTCTTTACAGACAGTGAAAATGCTGATTGTTGTCGTAATGACGTATTCTCTGTGTTGGTTACCACTCCACGTGATCACGATAATTGGTGACGTCAACCCAAACATTTATGATTACACATATGTGCACACGCTTTGGATGTTTATACACTGGCTGGCAATAAGTAACTCCTGCACCAATCCAATCATCTATTTTTGTATGAATAACGCCTTTCACCAAGGATTCGTGTTGGTTTGTCGGGGAATGGTGTGCAGAGATTATAAAGGTTTGCTACGCAGATCGTCGGCTCAAAATACAGGGAGTACCAGGTCGAATAAAGCGAGTAACAGAAATAACAACAATGAACCGTTAAAACTTGTGTTCTTTTCTCGCTATGCTTGAAAAGGACCAAAGATGTTTTGTTCTGTTCTCTTTCCTGGTGTAGTACCATACTTGGGAACACATCTACTTTAGCGGACCTTCGTAGACAACGGGCCAGCGAACGTGCTTTCTTTACTTTTGTTTATTCTTGCTTTGTTTTGCCCCGGCCGGGTAGCTCTGTGGTTAGCGTATCTGACTTTCGACCTGGTGGTTGCGAGTTCAATACCCGGTTGAGGCAAACTTTCTTTCCGGCGATTTTTCGCCTCTCACCTCTGATGCATAGGAGAAAAATAGTCAATGGCTTGGAAATAAAGTTGTGTCAATACCGTCCTGAGATAGCCAGGAAACACGCGCGTAGGTGCACTGACTGCCGTGGTATGACCTAAGCTAAGACGGCGTTAAACTCCAATACAAACAAACTTACTTTGTTTATTCTTGATGGGGATGCCTCCCCCACACCTCCACTGCAGCTTGGCATGGATGTATACAATGCGAGTTTTGAATAACAAATAATGAACTAAAATGTAGCGGGTCGGCTAAAGTAAATTCTATCCCATACTTGATATTTTCAGACAATGACCTTGGTACACTTTCAAGCCTACGTAAACATGAGGTAAATATTTCAATGCATTGTTTTGGATTGGAAACGTAATGGGGATTTATATTTTGTTTTGTATTGTGTTTAACGCCGTTTCCAAATTATTTCAGTGATGCTGCGGCAGCAAGTGAACCTATCCATGCTTTCCTTGAATATTTTTCCAAAGCCACTGGTTGCTTTCCCACTTTTAACCATCGTTGAAACGATAATCAGCAGTAAGAGAGGAATGAATCCTGCTGCAATGATTATCATCAATCCTCAGAAAGAAATTTTCGAGCTAGGGATTTGAACGAGCAACCACATGATTTCAAGCCCTGTACGCTACTTACAGAACTACCGGGTTTGGCACGCCATGGAAAAAAAAGCGAGATGTATCAATAGAGATGACCCTTTTTCTACGATATTTTCAAGAAATTGTTGACTGTAAATTTTAAGAAGTGTGACGTGTTTTCCACGTAAACAAGTAACCAATTTCATGAAGAATACAAATAAATATACCTACATTATGAGTATTTGCATTCTCGCCCTTTATCGAGCATTCTTACGACCTCGATGAAGACAGCGTTTGAAAACAATGTGGGGAAAGGAGAAAATGCTGGCAGCAAGCATTTTCTCGTTCACCCACAATGTTTTCCACTCTTTGAAAGTGATCACTACCATCACTTTTAAGTTGTCATCTGCAAAGGCTTCTAGTATGTATAACTTTGAATTTTTTGTCATCTGGTTAAGTCTGCCACACGGCAAAATTTTAGACACGTCGAAATTGAAAGCATTTCATACGACAAATAAAAAAATGTTTCAAATAGTGGTATTTAGCTCTTGGAATAGTATAAAACATTGTGGGAAAAGAAGAAAATGCTGGTTACCAGCATTTTCTTCTTTTCCTACAATGTTTTCAAAATCCTATACTGTCAGGGTCATTAAAACAAGTGATTATTTGGTAATAGGTGAAACGTTACACGTTTTGTCTGTAGGTTCCTTATTTTATTTCCGGTAATCCTTATGCTGTGATAATTTGAGCACGTTAATGTGCCGCATGTATTTAAGCATGACTGAAATATATACATAGTAAAAATAGTGTTGCACCCCCTGTGTTTTAACTGGGTTTGATTTTTTGGCGTGAATGATATGAAACAGGGTGGAAATTAGAATCTAACTGCTGCATGCACCAACAAACCAGCTTGTTGCCCCTGAAATGAACTAAAGTGAGGTATCCCTTCACCTCATGACAGCGGCCACTGATTGAGCTGTTTCACCCTTTTGTGAGAGGTATGAGACGAAGACTGCAAGCTTTTATGCAAACCCTGGGCAGAAGTATGCAACACTGACTGATTGCGTACGCCCGTTTTCTGTAGTTCACTCAAAACTTGTCATAAGTTTTATTTCGACATTAAATTCCTAGTTTTAACCAGACTTAAAAGCTCCTTTTCCTTAAATTTGAAAGCAATATAGAAGCAAGAAATTCTTACCTACCATGAGGTCAAGGGACACCTCAGTTCAGTTCATTTCACAGGTAAAAGACTGGTCTTTTGGTGTATGCAGCAGCTGGATTCTAATTTCTACCCCCATTTATATTATTCATGTCAGAAAATCAAAGTCGATAAAAAACACAGGGGGTGCACAACTTTTTTTACTGTGTATAATTTAAAATTACTTGTTACTAGACAAATACAACATTTTACACCCATGCAGTAGAGTTTTAAAAACGTTATGAAGAAAGGAATAGTTAGGACTTACATTCAGCAACGACTTTTCCTCAAGCTCATGCATGTTTCCTTTTAGCACTCAGTAGTGTTATTAAAACTAGAACAACCATTATGGTAATGGAAAAAAATCTTTCATTGCTATATCTATAAACTCAACTTCCTCCAGTGGCTTACAAATACAATTCACTCAGATTTATAAAGATTCCGTCTATAGATTTGACTAAACAAGCGGACGGTATACATCCAAAATCAGACTGCACGTTCTGTGCAGTCTGATTTTGATCTATGCCGTCCGCAAAAGTCTCCGTTTTCGCTAAGGGCACTGAAAGGATTAAGCCACTGGTCGATCCATGACATCTGTATGAGACCAATTCTCAAGCTACTTAATGGCCCCAAAGTGAGGCATCTTCCGGTATTCTTCGCTGTAATGGCGAACTTATCAATACGAGATGCTTCTAGACAAGACTCTTGTATCAGACGTATAGAGATAACGTCTACCCAACAACTCATCATCCCTTGCAGATCGGATTTTTTTTTTTGGTCTCGCAGTGGACTATATTTTTTTCGGCATAGCTGAATGTGCTGGTTTTTGACCTACTTTTTGGGGTACTGATAACAAATGAATAAGTAGAAATTTGTGATTGGTCAAAAATGTTCGAAATGTTTATTCTAAGGGCCCCTGTGTCTTTGCTGGTATATTGACGCCGTACTATTTAGTTAAGGATATTTCTTGTTAAACATCTGGCAAAATGAGAAATTGTTCGTTGTGGGAGATTTTCCCCCCTTTTTTTGTCACAATGTTTTTGCGATGTATAAACGTGATAAAGTTTAATTCCGTTGTTCCAATATATTACAAGAATGTGTTTGCCTCTTTTCCAAACGACAAAATTCAAGATATCCATGTTCACAGCATCTGCAGACGACAATTAAATTTGGCTCAAACTATTGGAATTGTCTATGAAAGGGTAGAAAAAAAAAAACGTTGTGAGAAAAGAGAAAATGCTGGTTACCAGCATTTTTCTCCTTTTCCAATAATGTTTTCAAAAACCTTCTTCGTCAGGATCGTATAAACTCGGGATTGTACGGTAAAGGGTTAAAAGGCGTCTGCTGCCAAAGAAATATTTTAGCCATTAAACTGTTAAATAATTGAAATAAAAAATACGGTATTGGACGTATTGTGCAGTCTGATCTTGATCTATACCTACACTATCAACAAAAGTACATGTACATTGAATTGCCCTTAGTAGCCGAGTGGGGTCATGGAACAGGATAAATGAATTGCGTCATCAGTAAAGGGTTCTGTTACTGATCTGCAGTTGGGGGTCTCAACAAAGCCATATGCTTTCGACCGGTTTAGAAGAATATTGTATTGACAAATATTGTAATAAAAGTTCTTTGTTAAAGTAGACTGATTGCAGTTTTTGGTTTTGTTTTACTTTTCTCGTACATATTTTTTCAGACAAATTTTGTCCAGAAAATGGGTTGTTTCACTCTCGGCATTATGGTGTCACTACACAAACCTGAGCCCTCAACAGGTCTTAAAACTTTTATAACACTTTTGTAGAATCAAAGGATTCTCCATGAAATTCAAACCAGATAGCAGACATGGAACCCATTTTAGAATAGTATATATTTTAAGTTGTTTAAATGCACATATCAAATTAAGACGGGTTCGCAAACTGATTAAAAGTAAGTAACATTCGAGTATGGTAGTCTATTTTTCTTAACCTGCGGGTATGACACTATTAAAAATGCTTCTCTTTCAGTGGTTGCAAAACTAATGACGACAGGGGTTTAATTCTTCCCTGGGATTATTTACCCTTACTGCTGAGTCTTAGAATGTTAAGTACGAATCCTTTTCTGTACCATTGTTGATGTGGTTTCGATAGACTGGTACACTTTGAAAGCGTTAACAAAATTCCTGGATAAAGCTTTGTTCCCATTTCTTCAGTTACTTGCGTTATATGCACTGGTCAGCTGTATACCTTGGAATAGTCTGTCTATTTAACCCTTTACCACACAATCCTGACTTTTAACGACCCTGAGAAAGAAGCCTTTGAAAACATTGTGGGAAAAGGAGAAAATGCTGTTTAAAAGCATTTTCTCCTTTTCCCACAATGTTTTCTACACTTCCCAAAACAAATTTCAGTTTTTTAACCACATTTATTTTCTCATCTGCAGATGCTTTCCATTTGGACTGGTCTAGAATATTGCCGTTTGGTAAAGAGTTAAGTGTGATAAATTGGGAAAACAGGACATCCTTTTTGTAGACTAGCCCAGCACTAGCCCCATCATCAAGTTTATCCATACTGTACTTGCAACAAATGTACATATAAATACAAAAGCAAGATAACAAGCAAATTAAAACGCATGGTGTAAAGAGTATGTACATTGTCAAGAAGCTCTGCAGTATAATAATTTGACAAAATAACTGTTTTTAAATGCATTTTTTCTTTTTAAATTATCATTATAAAGATACTTAAATATACTGAAAATGGTTCTTTTATATTTTTTGTTAATTAACTTTCAAATCTAAAAAATGACAAAGTAACGTCCCAATATATAATCAAAGCGTTGAAAGCACTGTTGTGGCATTTGTCAAGAAAACTGTTGTTTGGGATTAATAATTTATAAAATAAACAAACAATAATGTGGGACTAACAAGCCAGGACGAACAAGCCAAGGGACGAACAAGCCCACGGACGAATTTGTTTTGGGACGAACACGGTCAGGACTCAAAGGTGTGTATCATTGCGCCAACAGAAGGCGATAGTGGATATAGATATTTTTAATAAGAAAAAAAAAAGTATTTCCATGATCAATGGCCTGATCTAGTTTATTTTAATACTCCGTTGTTAATCATATATTCGAGTGCTACCGAAACACTTATTTTTCTCAGAAAAATTGACTTTAATTGGGTCTACTTCCTTCGGTTTTGCACAAACTACGATGCATGATTTTCAAAATACCGTATTAAACTCATAGTGGCATTGTCTTCGACAAATGCCACAAAAAGGAAAAAAAAAAAAAAAATGATCGGGCTGGAACCCAGATTAATATGTGATAAACAAGGGCCATTTTCGTTGGCCATTCACATTTTGCTTTCTGTATACGAAGTAACACAGTTTCAAATTGGCTAAACCAAATGCTTTAGCCAATCAGAAGTTACTTTCTACATTCAGAACACACGCGCTTGTTTTTTAGACAATTTTCTGCCTTTATTATCCTTGTGCTAAAAAAAAAAACTCATATGAATTAGGTCACAGAGGACGAATTTTGTCCCCCCCCCCCCAAAAAAAAAGTGCATCTAATTCAGAAGTAGACGGAGAATGTAATTAGGAATACAGTTTGTAAATACAGGCCAAGGATATTCCGTTTTGCCAAAGCTTTGCTTCTGTACGGACAAATCCATTAACCCTTTCCCAAACGACAAATTTTGGACTGGTCCAAATTGAAAGAGTTTGCAGACGACAATTTTAAATTTGATGAAAATGGTAGGAAGTTCTCAAAAAGGGTAGAAAACACTGTAGGAAAAGGAGAAATTGCTCGTTACGAGCAATTTCTCCTTTTCCCACAGTGTTTTCAAAAGACTTGTACTGCAGACACGTGAAAACCAGGGCTTGTTTGGGAAAGGGTTAACCCGTATCCTACTAAATAAGTGAAATGAAACTTTCGAGCCGACAGCGCGTATAAACCAAAATTCTGCCATTTCAAAGGTATTTTTTGGAGTGAAAGATATCTCCTTATTGGACAGTGTAGATCCAAGATCAGACTGCACGTTCTGTGCAGTCTGATCTTGATCCATACTGTCCGCAAGAGGTCATTGAATCGCGCCTTGCAGCCTAAGGGTTAACGAAATTAAAGTGAAACACCAACAATCCGACCTCTCGCTGATATCTAGTGTTGACGAGATTTAGATATATAACAGATCTCACCACTTATGAGATTGACAGACTTTCAAATGAGACATTTGGTATTCATTGGAAAAAAAAAAAAGATACTTACAGAGCTTATTACTCATTAGACATGTAAATGAAATACAGAAGTAATCTATCTGTCAATTGAGGGTATGAAATAACAGGAGTGTTTGTCTACAGAAGTGATTTGTCCCAGACCGTGCCTTAACACCTGCTTCCCAAAATGACAGGTCTTCGTTTGAAAAAATAAACCAAAACGAAATCTTTCGTCTTGCAGAATTTTACGGTAAGAAGCATTGTGGCGAAAGGATAAATTGCTCTGTGTGAGCTATTTCTGCCTTTGCCACATACAGTCAAACTTCGGTAGCTCGAACACCTTTGGGGATGGGTAATTTGTTCGAAATATCGGTAGTTCGACGGATCCACATTTCAAGTACAAAGTGCTAAATAGACGAGTTACATGTATCTTTACTGTATCTTTATAACTTTTGTATTTGGAAATATCACACAGAACACACCACATACCTTTGTCAATTCACTGGAAAATGCTGACATCCGCAATGCTTCTGTCCGTCCGAAAAAAAAAAAACAACATTGAGATACATATACATGTAATTTATTGTTTTAAGACCTCACTTCAAGTTGAGTATCCATATTTAAAAAAGTAATTTAAAGGTTGTCAGACGCAAATTTATTTCAGGAGATTATGATGCAAGTGGGCACTATTAACCCTTTTCCAAACGACAAAGTTTTAGACCTGTCCAAAATTGAAAGCGTTTATGGGCGACAGAAATAATCGTGACTCAAAAATAGAAATTCGCCTTAGGTAGGACTGAAAACATTTTGGGGAAAGGATAAAATGCAGGTTACCAGCATTTTCTCCTTTTCCCTCAATGTTTTCAAAAGGCTTCGTTTTTAAGGTAGTTAAACTCGGGATTGTGTGGTACAGGGATTTAAATGTGCACAGTTTCCATAAAGCCCCGCCCTTTGGAGTTCCAGTGCTTTTACTAGATCGTTGTGTTAATGCGAACGGACATGCCTTCCAGTATCTGTGTACATGATTATCTAATTAGAATCAAAGCGTTGAAACACTGGTGTGGCATTTGTCAAGGGAGCCATTGTGTGGAATAAATAATCTGAAAAATAAACATCAAAAATAGCTTCAAAATATTCACTTGAAAGCCAACCTACTAAATAGTCACGTAAAATCCGATAGAGAAGGGTGCAATCTTGTGGGACGAACAAGTCAGAGCGAACAAGCCTGGGACGAACAAGAACAGTGTGTGTGTATCATTACGCCACTATAGAAGGTCATAGCGGATCAAGCTATTTTCGATAAAAAGGAAGCATTTCCACGATCGATGGCCTAATCCAATTTATTGTAATACGTCATTTTCAATTTTATATCTGAGTGCAATCAAAACATGTATTTGTCTCAGAAAAATTAATTTTAATTGGGTTTACTTCCTTCGGTTTTGCACAAACTGCGATACATGATTTTCAAAATGCCGTATTGAACTCATAGTGGCATTGTCTTCGACAAATGCCACAAAAATAAGATTTTTTAACCCCTCCAGTCATTGATGATGAAATGTTAAGTTATCCTACTAGACGACGTTACTATTCTATGAAAGTGCAAATATAAGCGATCACGTAACGTCATGATAAGAGCCATGCTCTCTGAAAAGGGGGCTTAATGCATTTGCGAAAAGTATCGATCCAGGTCAGCCTGCGCAGTCCGCGCAGGCTGACCTGGACCGAAACCTTTTGCTTTTTTTCAATTTTCTGCATGTCAAAGGACCAGTGTACCCCCATGATTCAGTCAGTTGTTAGACAAAACAGATCTTATGGATGTATAATACTGTAATGACTTGCTTGGTATCATGCATCACGGTGGAGCATTAAGCTCCCTTTTACCAGAGCATGGCTCAAAGCCCCAAATCACTGAAAGCTAAGTCGGAAACGATGACCGATCTTTCTTCTAGATCTTAAATTCGTGAGTTAACCCTTTACCGCACAATGCCGCCTTTTAATGACCCTGGGAAAGAAGCAATTTGAAGACATTGTGGGAAAAGGAGAAAATGCTGGTAACCAGCATTTTCTCCCTTTCCCACAATGTTTTCTACTCTATCGAAAGAAAATTGCACGAAATTGTCGCCTGCAAATGCCTTCAATTTGGACAGGGCTAAAATTTTGTCGTCTGGTAAAGGGTTAAACTACTCTCAAAATCAACGAAATTCATTACCCGACGAATATGACTGTTTTCTTCGTATTTATTTCTACCATTTATTATTTTCATCTCGGCTTCAAATTGCTTTTGTCACGCCGTCCAATCTTAGGGAACTAGCATCCTGTTTCATCGCCGATAAACATAAAACCTGAGGTTTTGCTATAGAATTATGAATGGCTGACCAATAAAATGACAAAGTCACCATCACGAGGGACAAATCTGGCACAAAATTTGATTGGCTAACCCAGTCACATGATCTTGTGGCCATCAATTAAACCTGAAAGTAGATTATTTGACCACAGGCTATATACTTTTTCAGAGTTCTCACTTAAGTCATCACAATAAATATTTGATTCCATCTATTTGTACAAAGAAAGTTATATGTAGGATTTCCATGTAAATTTGAGGGAAAATAAATATATTTAAACTAAACTGAGAGTTTCATGCAATGAAGAAACTGATACAAAACACTGGGAGGGGGTTGTTTACAATAAATACTTCACAGCTAATATTCCTGTGATGGTATACCGTGTCGGGAAATAGCCTCTTATACAAACCTTCCACCTTCCACTGAGATCTTCTTAAAAACAACTAGCATCGGTCAACTTTTGATCCCAAATCGTAATCTCCGGTGTGATTTAAAGAAATAAGGGCATGGAGCGCTTGGGAGATATATTACATCCGAGGCTGGCCTCTAACTTTCACAAGGCTCATACTGTGTAGACAATTATTTCCGCAACTCTAACGGGATTCTTCCCCTGACGATGTAGATCGATCGAGATCAGACAGCACATTCTGAGCAGTCTGATCTTTAATCTACATCGACCACTTCCTGAAGCTAACCTACGACTAAATTCATCTTTAGTTGCAGTGAAAAAATTAACTGTATGACCTCGAAAGAAAAAAAAAGGGGTTTTAAATATATGAGCCATGCTCTAGCAAAAGGGCGCTTCATGCATCTCTGTTATGAGTGATACCTATCAAGCCATCACAATTACGGACCCATAATAGCCACTTTTTTTTTTAAACCACCGACTTAACCTTGAGGTAATATGGTCCTTTGAAATACAGAATATTGACCGATAGCGAAAAGTTTCGGCCCAGGTCAGCCTGCGCGAACTGCGCAGGCTGACCTGAGTCGATACTTTTCGCAGATGCATTTAGCCCATTTTTACAGAGCATGGCTCAAAATAGTTAGCTGCGATATTAGATTTCGTAAACGCTTATTTGCTTGGAAGATCAGTTATATACCAATAAAGAATCCAGAAACTGTTGGCAGAACCAACTAACCCCTAAAGAATCCAGAAACTGTTGCGACAAATGGGATATATAACCCAAAATGAGCAATTGTTTCGTTTTTAGCTGGGCTGTTTTCGAAGAAAAGGTTGAGGTATTGTCATAACCCTGTTGTCGTCTGCGTTGTCTGTGTAAAAACTGTGACCTATTATATCTCTGTCATTATTGAAGACATTACATTATCTCCCGCTAGATGGCATTCTACAAATACACATCTATCTAATATACACATCTATCTAATTTGGGCATCCTGGGTACAGAAGTGGAGTAATTTTTCAAAACAACAACCGTGACTTTGAATTTCAAATGAAATAAACGTTTACTCAATAAAACGCTACCTGGTGCCATTCATTCAGCTATGATCGGCTAACATGTAACCTATGCACCAACCATTTATTAAAATAGCCCCTACATGCTTTGGTAATAGGCTAATAGCTTCGATATAAGCCCTACTTTTCCCAGGTATAGGGGGATGGGTGATGCGTCATATAAGACAGGTCGAATCTTCAAAGAATATGACATGCGCAGACAACGAAGACATTAACTTCAAACTCGGACTAGTTTACAAATATCAAACGGGGAACCAATAGAACAGAAGCAGGTAACCATCAAAATATTTTTGACACATTTGTGCCCCTTTTCGACTTAGAATTTTCGACTTAGAAATTTCGAAACATCTCTGACATTACTGAAAATATTTACTTTAAACTTGGATTAGTTGTTAACTGTCAAAAGGATAACCCTTACAACAAGGCAGGTAGTTTAGTTCAAACATATTTTATTTCATGAGTTGAAATGGGGTTGGACCACAAGTTCAATCAATTTAAAATCGATCCTTCCCATACAATACAATTTCAAAAACTCTTTTTTAACAATGGCAGTTGTAATGATTTGTTATGTTATTATAAGTATATACAAAACACGATGACAGGGATGAGGAAGAGTATTGGTTGAAAGGGGAAAGAGAGATGAAAGGGCATGTAACCATCAAAATATTTTTGACACAGTAATGCCCCTTTTTCTACTTAGAATTTTTACTAAAAGCAACTGCAGCCGAGCGTTGATATCCACATGGGGTGCTCTTGTTCCATGTGTTCTCGAATCTTTTGTTACACAGAAATACACAAAATGCGCTTGGGTACAACAAGAAAAGTTTTCTTTGTAAACCGGCGATTTTCCCACTGACATAGAAACAATTTCTAGCGGAAATGATAAGCGTCATAGAATCTATGATCCTAGTGCACTACACCTCATATATATGGCGTGCAACACACGAAAAAGGACCTTCGGACATATTCGTAAAACTATGTCGTCCAAGATCAGCCTGTGCAGTCTGTGACTAATCCAAGACGACACTTCCCGTTTTTGTGCGATTTTCTGTTTCACGAAAGTCTACTGTATGAAAAAATCTTATGTAGTCGTAAAGTGTTGTCTCGGATTAGCCTGCGCGGACAGCGCGGGCTAATCCGAGACAACACTTTACGCAAATGTCCGAAGGCCCCTTTGCGTGTGTTACACGCCATATCCTGACGCTAATGTCCTGACAGTAGACCAAAACTAGTCCACATTTCCATGCAGTCTTATTAGACAGTCAGACAAACAAAACTTTATCATTGTCCTGTCTCTTCAATATCTATATAATGGTAAAATACATGTAGTTACCTTACCCATGTTGATGTCAATAAAACAACAACTGGCTCTTAAAGAAAAGTTACGACAGTAACTTAACCGTTAGTATTCATTACCATCGACGGACGACCACAGGCCTCTTCATCTCGGAACAGACTGCTTTTGAAAACGTGGGGGCAAAAGAATGACCAGTTCGTAGAAGAGCTACGTGTTCCTTCACCACAATGCTTTTACGTGTATTCATTTATTCAATCTTAATTCATTTTGATTTTTTTCTTGATTTTCGAGGCTGGTTCGGAAATCGTCAGCTGCAAATTTTTTCCGGAAGTCAATGTCATTTCACCCCGTTGACTACGTCATTCGCCTTGCAATACGATCGATATCAATTAAATACCCATCAGTCCCCAACAACCTTTACGTAAAACATCAGACTATTTTAAGTGACACCTTGAATCAACATTATACTTTTGAAAATAACTGCTAATGTACAAAAATGTGTTACAAGAAAGTGAAATTGCTTAACCCTTAACCCTTATTGTACCCAATAAACCCAACAGACATTTTCAGTCGAAAAATAAGACTCAAATAATTGCAGTTTCATGGTTGCTTTTGTCTAAAGTGGTTATGAAAAGTGGTTACTGGAGATCAAACATCAGACAGTACGTTTGTACAGTCTGATCTTGATGTACACTGGCCGCAAAGGCAACTATAGTTGTGAAAGGCACTTCAAGGGTTAAAGCCGAGAATTAATGAAATGTATTTGTACATTAGAAATATCGCAGTTTCAATGTTTGCTTGACCAGAAAAAAATATGAGAAATATAAGGCGGGCAGTGTAGGTCAAAGATAAGACTGCACGTTTTGTGAATTCTGATCCTGATCTAAGCAGTCCGTAAATGCGTCATGATTCTGCTTCGCACTCAAAGGGTAAACCGCTCACAGGAAATGGATACGTGTTCTTGTAAAGTAGGGCCGTCACGCAAGCGGAGGGATACAATACGAAGAGTCCTTGATGAAAGTATTCGACTTCTCAGTATATTTAATCATTGAATGAATTTACTATCGTATTTCATTTCAGCTTAATACGGTTAAAACAACAATATTATTTTCATCGAGCAACAGAGGCTAATTTCATGCAATGCACTGTAATCGTATATTTACACGTATCAACCTTGAAATGTTGCTCTAAAGCACGAAGGCTGGACAGTTTGAAATCAGGCACGTAGTTTGTATCAAAGGAATGCGTTCTCTGATCTTGGATTGATACCATCCGTTGTTTATGAGCTAAAATATGTTATCCATTAATTCTTTCAGCTCCGAATTTATAAACTTGACCTCTTTCTACGACTGAAAATAAATGAGTCATGCTCTGCGAAAAGGACGGCTAAATGCATATGCAAAAAAGTATCGACCTAGGTCAGCCTGCGCAGTCCGCGCAGGCTGACCTGGGCCGAAACTTTTTGATTTTGGTCAATTTTCTGTATGTCAAAGGACCAGTGTACAGCATAATTTCAGTAGGTTGTCATACAAAACAGATTTTAGGGATGTGTAATACTGTGATGTCATGCTTCGTACCGTGCATCGCAAAGATGCATTAAGCCCCCTTTTGCCAGAGCATAGCTCACATTTCAGTGAAACTAGGAGCGATGCATCATGTTGTTTATTTCCGGAAAAAAAAAACACCATGTTAATGATTCACAAAACTTTCTCGCATACCCAAACTTTTCAGGATAATTGCCCCTTGTTTGTTCTGAAGCAAAAGTCCAAGATAATCGTCTGTCCTTCACTCGAAAAGTACTTTTTTAGTGGACAATTGTATAAACTGGTTTTCGACAATGAATGCTAATCGACTATTTTCGTTCCTAAAAGTGTATTATTCCCCGCGGACGATTTTCTTTCCGCCTTAAAGCAGTCAGCCTTCAAAACCATGGTCGAACGAATGCATGCAATTTCTCTTTTAGTATTCATGTTTTACGCGTGTTTTATCAAATACCGTCAATGCACATTTTACAAGGATGGTTGTTTCAAAGTCGTCTGTTTCAAAACTATTAGACTGATTGATTGATTGATTGTATGGTGTTTAACACCGTTTTCAACATTATTTCAGTTATATCGCGGCGGCCAGTGCACCTATCCATGCTTTCCTGGAGTTTCTTTTTACCAGTACTCTGCACAGCATTCTTTCCAAGCCACTGGCTGCTTTCCCACATAACCATCGTCGAAACAATGGTCAGCGGTGAGATAAAAATTGTTAGAACTATGATGAAGTTGGTGAAACCGGGATGGCAAGACTTCTCAAGAGAGCCATTGAATTACCATTTCAATTTACATAGGCGAATTCTCAGCGCCAACTTATGTTTTTTATCGTCTATCTCCAATTATCGCTGACCTATACTCCGACCTATATACTCCGCTTTCCTCGAAATGTTTCGACCTTTGCAAGTGCTTCGTTTGTTTGGTGCTTTCAATATTATTTCATTTACATCGCAGGTGTTAATGCCGCTTTCAATGTTAGTTCAATTATATCGCTGGTGTTCAGAGTGCCTTTCAGTTTTATTTCGATTATATCGCTGGTGTTTAATGCTACATTCAATGTTATTTCAGTTACACGTATATCGCTGGTGTGTTACTACGGTTTCAATATTATTTCAATTATATCGCTGGTGTTTAATGCCGCTTTCAATGTTATTTCAATTATATCGCTGGTATTTTACTGTACTTTCAATATTATTTCAGTTACACGTATATCGCTGGTTAGTTACTAGGGTTTCAATATTATTTCAATTATATCGCTGATGTTTAGTGCCTCTTTCAATTTTATTTCAGTTATATCGCTGGTGTTCAGAGTGCCTTTCAATTTTATTTCAATTAAATCGCTGGTGTTTAATGCTACATTCAATGTTATTTCAGTTACACGTATATCGCTGGTGTGTTACTACGGTTTCAATATTATTTCAATTATATCGCTGGTGTTTAGTGCCGCTTTCAATGTTATTTCAATTACATCGCTGGTGTTTTACTGCACTTTCAATATTTCTTTCAATTATATTGCTGTTGTTTAATTCTAAGTTTAAACCTATTCATTTTACATCGATTGAGAAACAAGTTCTAGCAGGCTTATACTAATCTCTCTCGATTCTGATTCCTGGAATCTACCTCAGTACTCGCGCCGAATGTGTGGGCCAATAAACAGTTCTAAAGTTGACAGGCGCTCCCGGGTATCCCGGGTATCGAACTCGGAACCTTCTGGTTACAAGATCGAAGCTCTACCTCACAACCACGGACACTACATGGCGTTTAATTCCGCTTCAGTTATTTCTCTGATGTTTAGTGCCGCTTTCAATATTATTTCATTTATATCGCTGGTGTTTTACTAGTCTTTCAATATCATTTCAATTAAATCACTGGTTTTTTACTACGCTATCAATATCATCTCAGTCATATCGCTGGTGTTTTACTACGCTTTCAGTATTATTTTTAATTACATTGATGGTGTGTTACTACAATTTAAATATCATTTCAGTTATATCGCTGGTGTTTTACTTTGCTTTCAATATCATTTTCATTTATATCGGTGGTGTTTTACTACGCTTTCAATATCATTTTAATTGTATCGCTGGTGTTTTACTACGCTTTCAGTATCATTTCAGTTATCTCGCCGGTTTTTTCCTACGTTTTCAATATCATTTCAATTATCTCGCCGATGTTTCGCTACACTTTCAATATCATTTCAGTTATATTGACTGTGTTTTACTTCGCTTTCAATGTTATTTTCAATTTCATCGCTGGTGTTTTATTACGCTTTCAGTATCATTTCAGTTACATCGCTGATGGTTTATTTACTACGCTTTCAATATTGCTTTCAATTATATTGCTGGTGTTTAACTACGCTTTCAGTATACATTGTAATTTCAATTATATTGCTGGTGGTTTACTACGCTTTCAATATTAGTTTTAATTATATCGCTGGTATTGTACTACGCTTTCAATATCATTTCAATTATATCGCCAGTGTTTGACTCCGCCTTTCATATCATTTCAATTATGTCGATGGTGTTTTACTACGCTTTCTACATTATTTCATTTATTTCACCGGTGTTTTACTACCCTTTCAATATTATTTCAATTACATCGTCGCTGTTTTACTACGCTTTTCAACAGTATGTCAGTCATATCACAGCAACAGCTTCAATTCTTCATGCCTTTACTTGTTATTATCGGGACTAGCCTTGCCTAAGAGAAATCTCATGTGACCATCGCCACAATGGGGCCGGGGAATAAACCAGGTTAGCGTCCGCTGTTTCAAACACTTGGCCTGGGATGACCTTGTAATAAAACAATTGAGCTATGCTTTGTGAAAACTGTGCTTAATGCAATTGTTCTGACTCATGTCAGTCTGCGCAGTCCGCGCAGATTGACCTGAATCGAAACTTTTTGCTATTAGTAAATTCTATGCATGTCAAGGGACCGTTATACTTCCAGATCCAGTCGACTGCTAGACAAAGTGGATTTTATGGATCCATCAATATATGACGACTTGCTCGGTATATGGCATCACGGAGTCACAATAAACCCCCTTTTTCCAGAGCACGGCTCAATTGCATGTTCCAAAATTTATTTTTCTACATCAAAGTGAACGACCTTTCCGTGTTTTAGACTTATGTAACATATAAAGAGCATTATCAGACACGTTTTCTTCACATTTGTCAGTATTATCTAACGAAGTGAAAACTACTGTAAATAAGGAAGTAATAAAGTAGGATAACCATACCTAATTACTGTTGTGTCTGTTCTCAGGGGCAAAATAAACGGAAAAGACATTTCAGTGAGTAGGAACAAAATTCGATAAACCATCTTTCATGAATATGGCTCGCGATTCGGTGGACTGTGTAGATTCAGTGTAGATTCAAGATCAGACTAAATGTCACACGCAGTCTGGTCTAGATCCATACTATTTGCAAAGGCATCTAAGTGTTGGAAGCACATAATCTGGGAGCTCAGTACAAGCCTGTGCGATTTACCATTACGATTTACCATTAAGTCTTAGTTTTCTATGGGGCATCATTATACCCTGTTATGGAGTTTAAGGACAGTGTGTATTAAGATCAGACAGCACACATTGTTCGTTCAGATCTTTGATCCACATTCCCCTGTATTATTTTTTGATATTCTGACAAAAAAAGGCTATTAAATTAGAATATTTAGGTCTTCTGAACTGACTGAATTAATCCATTTAGTACTAAAACGATTTAGTACTAAATGATTAAGTGCTAATAAAGATTAATCCCCTACCCATTTAACACAACGATAACGATCCTGTGGGAAAAAAAAGACAACTTTGAAAACATTGTGGGAAAAGGAGAAAATGCTGGTAACCAGCATTTTCTCCTTTTCCTACAATGTTTTCTACTCTTTCAGACAAAAATACCATCATTTGAGTCACGTTTAATTTGTCGTCTGCAGATGCTTTCAATTTGAACCAGTCTACAATTTTGTCGTTTGGTAAAGAGTTACCATGCAAGTTATTTCGAGAGTCGCCAGAAAGGAAATCAAGAACTACGAAGAAAAAGTACTGACAGGACAGGAAAGAACCTCATGGAGTGGTCAAACGTTATTGGTGGAAAAGGTATCAATCATATTGCGTGAGGCAATGTCCTTTTGCCCGTAATTTTTCGTAAGTCTTCTCGTGTATGGGAATGTAAAAAAAAAAGGTGGGTGTGAATAAATGAATATGTCATGTAAAATATCGTATTAAAACATTTATTCCGGTTATATTTAATCTGTTTCTGTGCATGCCAAGACTGGACAAATGAAAAATAAATTACATGTAATTAGATCTATAATTAGGTGCAACTTTAACAGGAAAGAAAATAATTTGGTGTCATGTTTTTACAGAAAACATCCTAACCAAAAAAGTGGCGGTAAGACCGTATATACATACATACATATCTTTATTTGCATAGAATACAAACATATTCATAGCACAATGGTTAACAAAAATACATATTAAACAAAGTATATGCAAGTGTTGCTCCATCCCCCCCATTACATATTTGTGTGTGGTGGTGGGGGGGGGGATGTGATCAGACTTTCCGAAGCAGAGGCATTTTAATCCTAGAAGACTATTTCAGCCTTGCAAAAAGGAAAAAAATGTACACTACACGAAGGACATGCTTTTGTAGGATGGGAAAGTTTCGTATTTCAGCAATTTTGAACACTGCAAACAGTGAGAATAGGAGCATTGGCTTCATACAAGCCATTTCCCACTGGGTTTTTCCAAAGATGCCAACCACAGATTCTAAACATGTCGTATTTGTAAAGTGATTGGACACACGTGTGCATGTGGTACCAGGTAAACAAGCTTGTCACGGAATTATCGCATTTAACCAGGTTATTGCGGTTACATTAACTCTTTACCAAACGACAAAATTTTAGACTGGTTCAAACTGAAAACATTTGCAGACGACAAAATAAATGTAACTAAAAAGTTGAAATTTGTTTTGGGAAGGGTAGAAAACATTGTGGGAAAAGGAGAAAATGCTGGTTACCAGCATTTTCTCCTTTTCCCACAATGTTTTCAAAAGGCTGCTTTCACAGGGTCGTTAAAAGTCGGGATTGTGTGGTACAGGGTTAAACCTCTTTTCACACGTACACCTGTGAAAATGTCTACAAACTGGTACACTGTCAAAGAAATTATTCGAGACAATTTACAGTAATCATTCAATCCTGACTTGTATCGAAACCGTTGCAGGGGAAAAAGTCTCGTTACAAACATTTGCCTACTATTCCTAATGTTTTCAACTGAAATTTCTGGAGGAATGTAAAATGTCGTATCTAGTTTAACATATTTGCCATACACCCATTGTGAAACAGGTTCTTACAGCTTACATTAATCACTGTCGATGATTGCTTCCTGGAAACCTTAACCAATACTCAGGCCATAATGTGGGTTGTTCCCAAGGTTTACCCTTCTCATCACGGGATTCAGAACTTCTGTCGTAAAAGTCGTATTTAATGTCTTTACCAAACGAGAAAACTTTAGACTTGTCCTAAATAAAAGCACTTGCAGACAACAAGATAAAAATGGCCCAATAAATGAAATTTGGTTTTGGAAGGAAGGAAACCATTGGGGGCATAGGGGAAAATGCCGTAGATCAAAGATCAGATTGCTTTTTCTGTAATGTGAAATAAAATGGAAACACTCAGTACAGTTTGATCTTAATTTATACTGTTCGCAGAAGCAACAAAAGTTCTGCGCAGTGTTTGCACACTTTACCAAATTATGTATTTTTTTACTCTTTACCAGAAGAAGAACAAAAAAGCCCTGTCTATACTGGAAGCATTTGCAGACCATGCGGCTCAAATGATGTGATTAGGTAAAAGGTAGAAAACATTGTGGGAAAAGAAGAAAATGCTGGTTACCAGTATTTTCTTCTTTTCCCACTATATTTACAAACGGCTTCTTCCTCAGAGCCCTGAAAGGGTTTATGAATGGTGTATTATGTATTCACTGATGTGTGTGTGTGCGTGTGTGCGCACGTGCGTGCGTGCATCTATCTATCTATCTATCTATCTATGCTAAAACTGGGGATTGATAAAGACCTTAAAACATGTCGGAATGTGAAACCATTGTGAGAAAATGAGAAAAATGCTGGTACACAGAATAATATCTCGCCTCTCCGAGATATTTTCTTTTCTGTCACAAACACATTACTTAACTTGCTAAGCGCGGGTCAATGACCTTTTGCGGACAGTGTAGGTCAAGATCAGACTGCACAGATCTTGGATCCGCAGTGTCCGTTAAGGAGATATTTAAAAAAAAATGAAATATTAACATGGGTTTTTACAAGGGCTTGAAGGTGTCATTCAACTTGCTCAGCAGATCAACGGATAAAGAGTTTATATAGAGCTCGTTCAATACAGACAGGGTCATTCGGCATACCTCGGGTGATCCGGTGATCAAATCTCTCGGCTGTATCACGTAGCTTGATATGCACCTACACGGTACATTTCGCACATCTCCGGAAGCACACCGCTTTACCGTTATTGAAATTGTTAGGCTCCTCTTAAAAAAGAAAACATGGGTAAATTTTCTATCGTTATCTTTCTAGGAATATTTCAGTCGGCAAACAGTTTGTACATTCAATTTTTAGTGTGGTTTATCAATTTCGTTGGGAGCTTTAATCGACAGATCGATAGAAGTGAATAACTTTCCTGTGGTTGTTCATGTCGTTGCTAAGCGATCTACAGGGGCGCCGCCATGTTTAAGATCATGTGATTGGTAGTTCAAAATGGAAGCCTCCTTTATACGGACGAGGTTAGATGTAGGTACGGAATCGGCCGAGTTGTGACGAGTGAGACAGGGTAACACAGGTTTATTAATTAACAACCTTTCTACAAAAAATCTCGGGGTTTTTACAACTCTACAGAACGAGGCTTTTGAAAACATTGGTGGGGGAAACAGGAGAAAATGCCGGTGACCAGCTTTTTATCCTTTTTGCCTACAATGTTTTCTAACATTCCAAATGACAATTTTTCAATCACTGTTTCACATTTAATTTGTCGTCTGCAAAAAGATTTCAATTTAGGAAAGTCTAAAAGTTTGTCCTTTGGTAAGGAATGAATCGACATTGTCAGAGTTAAGGTCTGTCTATTTACATTTGGCATACAGGTTTAAATCACATGAGCCATGCTCTGTGAAAAGGGGGCTTAATGCATCTGCGAAAAGTAACGACCCAGGTCAGCCTGCGCAGTCCGCGCAGGCTGAACTGGGCCGAAACTTTTCGCTATTGGTCAAATTTCTGTATGTCAAAGGACCATTCTACCACATGTCTAGGTCGGTTTTTAAAAAAGTGTAGCTATTATGGATCCATAATCATGCGATGTGCATTAAGCCCCCTTTTGCCAGAGCATGGCTCATATAAGATTAACCCAGTTGGTCGTTGGCCAGAGTAATCCCAAGAGCGCCAAATAAACCCAGCAAACATTTTCAGTCTAGAAGTAAGACCCAAGTAATTGCAATTTCGTGGTTGCTTTTACTTCAGAGTCTCAGCTAAACGGACAGTGTAGATCTAAGATCAGACTGCACGTTTTGTGCAGTCTGATCCTGACCTACCCCGGCCGGAAAGGCAACTATAGTTGTGAAAGGATTATCACTTTTATTCTCATTCAGATCAAGCTTTTACCTCTTAGGTTTGTGCTGCCTCAATCTGGAGCAGTGTACAATGCTCTAAAACATTGTGGAAAATGGAGATAACTACCCTCAACCCAAGAAGTGTGGCAGAACCTAGTTATATCCGCATATTTGTTAAAAAAAACTCTGGGAACAGGAGCAATTGTTTGTTTTTAGTAATTTCAACATAAAAAGATACCATTATCTCCCGCGAGATGGCATTCTACAAATACACATCTATCTAATTTGGGCATCCTGGGTACAGAAGCGGAGTAATTTTTCAAAACAACAACCGTGACTTTGAATTTCAAATGAAATAAACGTTTACTCAATAAAACGCTACCTGGTGCCATTCATTCAGCTATGATCGGCTAGCATGTAACCTATGCACCGACCATTTATTAAAACAGCCCCTACATGCTTTGGTAATAGGCTAATAGCTTCGATATAAGCCCTACTTTTCCCAGGTATACGAGGGATGGGTGATGCGTCATAGTAGACAGGTCGAATCTTCGAAGAATATGACATGCGCAGACAACGAAAAAGATACTACATGTATATGTTTCGTCCAACATTTTTTCCCTTTCCGTCATTTTGAACTACTTAGTTACATTTACACCGAAACAAAAGGGACTAGGTCGACAAACAAAATATCAGCCGTTCTCTGGCAAAAGGGGGTTAAATGCATTACTGTGACATTATCACATAATTAGGGATCCATAAAATCCAGTTTGTCTAATAACCGACTGAGTAATGAGATACACCGGTCCTTTGACATGCAGAAAATTGACCAACAGCAAAAAGTTTCGGCCCAAGTCAGCCTGCGCGGACTGCGCAGGCTGACCTGGAGGCGATACTTTTTGCATAAAGCCCCCTTTTCACAGAGGATGGTTCATATCTATTTTTCGCTTTGATTTCCTGTCCATTTCTTTTCGACGAGCTTGTTGCTTAATTTTTTGGACAACTTCGAAGTTTTCCTAATTGGTAACTGAGGACACGTTTTTCAAAATTTAACAGTATAGAGATAAGTAAAAAAAAATTCCATGATTTTGCAGACGATGTAGATCAAGATCAGACTGTACTGAACGTACAAGCTGATCTTGTATCAACACTATCCGATATTTTGTGAGATAATCCGTTCATGAAAAAACCTTTGATACATACTTTTTCAATCTTTTTACTTCTTTTTTTGACCAAACATGTAAAATTGGGACATGCTCTGTGAAAAGGGTGTTTAATGCAGCTGCAGAAAGTATCCATCAATGTCACCCTGCGCAATCCGCGCAGCCTGATGTGGGCTGAAATATTTTGCTATTGGTCAATTTTCTGCATGTCAAAGGACCTTTCTACTTCATGATTCAGTCGGTTGATAGACAAAATGGATTTTATGGATCCATAATTATGTGATGACTTGCTTCGTATATCATGCATTACGGAGATGCATTAAACCCCCTTTTGTTAGAGCGTTGCTCAAACATTGCTTTTGCGCTCAAGGGCAAGGAATGTATACTTGTAGTTAACCTGGTATTCCAGTAAAATGAATGTTTACAAAGGAAAGGTATCGATCTACGGATAAATTGAAAAAAAAATAATTAAAACAGACTGATTTGTTTAATCAGCATTCTTTATATCAAGGGGTTAGTGCAAGACTATTGTAAGTGCATATACAATGTATATGCACTTACAATAGTCTTGCACTTACCCCTCGATATAGTATTGCAAAGGGCATGTCAAAAAGTGCTGTTTTGCGCCATTTTCAACAGTATTTCAGTTATGGTTTACCTATTCGTGTATCTTCTGTTTCTTCAGTAGCGAGCTACGTTTTGCAATCGTCGCCTTGCCCATGGACACTCTCATGCAATCATCAAACCCACAACTTCTGTAATTAGAACATTATGCCCTAACTACATAGCCACAGAGGACCCCAAAAAGGTTTTATTGATTGATTGTATGGTGTTTAACGCCGTTTTCAACATTATTTCAGTTATATCACGGCGGCCAGTGCACCTATCCATGCTTTCCTGGAGTTTCTTTTAACCAGTTCTAAGCACAATATTCTTTCCAAGCCACTGGCTGCTTTCCCACATAACCATCGTCGAAACAATGGTCAGCGGTGAGAGAGGAATGAATCCTGTCGCGATGACTATCATCAATCCTCGGAAAGAAATTGGCCAAGCCGGGGGATTGAACCAGCGCCTTTTTCCTATCAAGTCCTGTACGCTACCGACTGAACTACGGGGACTTGGCACCCAAAAAGGTGCTGTTATTTTTGCAGTTAAGTACATAAACTCCTATCAATGAGACGGACGTAAAACATTCGAAAAAAGGACCCACTTGACTCTACCAAACGACAAAATTTTAGATGAAAGCATTTGGAGACGACATATTCAGTGTGCGTCAAATAATGGGTTTTGTGTTTAATAGGGTAGAAAACATGGTGGGAAAAGGAGAAAATGCCGGTTACCAGCATTTTCTCCCCCCCCCCCCCCCCCGTGTTTTCAATTTTAAGCCCTTTTTTCTTTGGGACGTTAAAATCCAGTACTGTTTGGAAAAGGGTTAAGTGGTGTTACTGTAACTTTTAGAATCTGAATCCGGACAGAGCTTTGGGACAATGAAAGTCCTATATCACACTGCACAGGCGGAAGGTGTTGTCTGATATTTAAGTCCCAGCGGCGGCCAAAAGTAAACCAACTGGGTGTTAAAATGTATCTAAATTCAAATCATACCATTTAAAAGTATGAAATTATTGTGAAGATGACAATCTGTTACTGTATGGTCGAACCCTGTGTTAGTCGCTGGCAGCCTAAAATGAATTTTAAAAACAGGTAAAAAGTAAACAAAAGATAGAGCAACCTGGCAACTTTTGACCTAGTTTTAAAATTCATTTTCCTGCCAGTGACTAACACTTGGACCAACAATACAATAACAAATTGTCATCTTCACAATAATTTCCATACGTTTTAAATGGTATCATTTAAAATTAAATGCATTTTACCGCTTTTTGTTTTACTTTTGGTCGCTATAGGGCCTTTAACTCTTGTCCTGAACAAGGTAAAGGTTTAAGAAAAATACCCTGACCTCTCGATTTGTAACAGTATTGCGATTAAACCGATAAAAAACTGACCTCACTGTGCAACGGGCAACCCGTTTGAGACAATTACTTTTTCAGGCATGACAAAACGTAAATATTGGAAATTTACGTTTCTTTGTAAATACAACAAGAAATATATTTAATAAATATACAAGGCGTAAGTTTGCCCGCAAATGGGCCTGTAGGGGCCCTCAGAATTAACATGTCCACATTTTTTACCAATTAAAAATTTCTGTTTATTCGTTCGAGTATATCATTACTAAAAAGTAGGTCAAAAGCCAGCCGAACACAAAAATGGCTAATTTTGTGACCACCAGTCTCATATTGCAGTGTAACCATTCTCGCCTGCGGAACGGTAAAATTTGTGAGGATTCGAGGCAACCGACGGCATATAAATCCACTGTATTAACTTTTACCTCTTTCCCAAACGACGAAATTTAGGACTCAGCCAAATTGAAAGCATTTGCAGACAACAAATTAAACGTAGTGCAAATGGTGATTTTTGTTTTTGTTATGGTAGAAAACATTGTGGGAAAACGGAGAAAATGCTGGTTACCAGCATTTTCTCCTTTTCCCAAAATGTTTTCAAAAGGCTTCTTCCTCAGGGTCGTTAAAAGTCGGATTTGTGTTGTAAAGGGTTATCTTGATAAATTGATTGAATGTCCTATTAGCCGTTTGCTCATTAAATCCGAGACAAAAACACCAGCAAGATAATTTGTAAAAGAGGCAATGGTTAACTTCATACACGAGTATATACGAAAGTAGTATAGGCCAGTAGCCTAGGGACAAATGAGCCATTTTGTCCCTAGTCTACTGGCCCTGGAGCCATTTTGTCCCTAGTCTCCTGGCCCTAGGGCCAAATTGGGCCGAAAAATCGTCATTTACCCTTATCTCACCCTTAACCCTTCTAAAACCCTTTTGTTTTGTTCTAAAACCCTTATACTTTCTTCTAATGGACAAATTTCTTCTAAAACCCTTATCCCTTAACGGTCGGTTGTAACCCTTAACGTTTTTGATACAACCCTTAACTTTTACACAGGCAATCACCTTGTTCGACTTAGTCTTTTTTTCTTTTGTCCCTAGTCTACTGGCCCTGGAGCCATTTTGTCCCTAGTCTCCTTACCCTAGGGTAAGGAGACTAGGGACAAAATGGTCCGCTGACCCCTCTGGGAGGCTATGGGACATAATGGTCATGTGACGTCACAGGTTGGACTTAGTCTTTTTCTCCACGATATAGGCTATATATGGACTTAGTTTTTCACCGTCTTCGGTGTTTCTCTGGTATCGTTGGGCTTAGTTTTTTCTACGTCTTCGATCGCTGAGAGCTGTTCTTTCTTTCTCTAGCATCGTGTTGGACTTAGTCTTTTTTCTTCGTCTTTGATCGGTTTAGTCTTTCTCTATCATCGTGTTGGACTTAGTCTTTCTCCACGATATGGGGTATATGGCATCTCACGCTGGCTCAGGCAAGGGTTCTGTTGGACTTAGTCTTTTTCTCCACGATATGGGTTATATACCGTATTATGGTTGAATTAGTCAGACAAGATTTATCTCCCTTTGTGCTCTACGTGACTTTCCCGGAAATCAAACATGACGTCATTTTCCGAAAATGTAACGAAAGCATGTTTACTGGGTTTTTCCCCACCATTTCCCAGGAATCGGATCATCTAGACTTATCCGATCTTAGTCTTATTCGTCCCTAGTTTTATTCGTCCCTAGTTTTATTCGTCCCTAGTTTTTAATCTGCAAAACTTTTTAAATTGTAAAAATTTTATCCGAGATTTTTAATCGAAAAATTTTTTGTTTGTAAGTTTTCTATCGTTAAAAAATTTTTATCCGAAAATTTTCTCTGTAAGATTTGTATTTGAAAAAAATTTTTCTCTGTAAGATTTTTTCAAATAAAAATCTTACAGAGAAAATTTTTGGCTACAACTTTTCTGTCTGTAAGTTTTTCTATCACTAAAAAATTTTTTCTTTGCAATTTTTCTCTCTCTCTGCAAGAGTACAACACATCTGCGAAATTGACAATTCTCAAAAGATAGATTTTCTAGGGTTTTGGTTAGTCCTGAAAAGGACTGTTTCGATTTTTGGTATAGCTTTCTCTCTATTGAGAGCTTTCCTCTATCGAGAGCTTTCCTCTGATGACAGCTTTTCTTCTGATGACAGCTTTTCTTCTGGTTCTTTCGAGATCATCGGGAACTTGAACTCCTTGAAGTTATCAATGTTTTTTCCATATTTACCCAACCCCGTTTTTGGTGGTGTTACAGAGCGGGGATCGAATCGTTGTTTTTTGTGAAGTTGGTTATCGTCTTTCTCTGCTTTCTCTGATTTTCGTTTTCTTCCTCTTCTTCTTGACTTGGCTTCTTCTGTCTGAGTTGACTGTTGTTTTACAGGAGTGACGATAGAAGCTGTTAACTTTTGAAAACTGGTTTTATCAAAGTTAACCTGGGCTGAAATCGATACAGATGAATCTTGTCTTACAGATGAATCTTGTTGACTCTGGTGGTTCTGTCGACTCTGTTGATTTTGTAGGCATAATGTCTCAATGTTTCTATTCAAAATCTTCACTTCGTCTAAAATCTGAGTTATTACAGAATTTTGGTTTGAAATCATTTGGGTTATTTCTTCTTCGATTTTATTTACCGATCCTGTCATCGGCTCGATGAATGTTGAATTCATAGCTATCGATAGAATATCTCTGCTGTTTTCAGGCTGTGGTGAGGAAATGTCTAGGACGGGATTTTCTTGTGGTAAGGAGTCGTCGTCTAAAACGTCTAAGTTGGAATCCATTCTTCCGTGATCACTTTGGTCTAAGTTGGAATCCATTTTTTCCAGCACGAAATATTCGCACTAGTTAACAAAAACTTTTTTAATTGTAAAAAAGTTTTATTCACACTAATTAAGAGTTTTATTCGTACTATTCGAGAATCGAAAGTCGAATGATTATAGAGAGAAAGTTCTCCAGCATTTTATAGTTTTTGGTCGAGGGGATTTGTCTTGGGATGTAGACTTTTTCTGTAGGCATTGTAGATAGAACATTTCCTGTAGGTATTGTAGATAGAAAATAACATTCTATATGAATAAAATTTTCTATCTACATTTTCCCATCTCTGTTCTTTTCTTTGGGTTCTTGTTAATTTTCCAAGTTTTTTGGTCTCTCTTTGTGAGATTTTTCTCTTTGTCCAAGTCTGAACTTTTCTTTATTCAAGTTTTCTGGGAAGGAATCAAAAAACATACGACTTTTGTTTTTCCAAGTTTTTTGGGGGGAAGAAATCAAAACAGACGACTTTTTAAAATCATTTCTTTATTCAAAAGTTTTTAACTTTATTCAACTTACAATAACATGATAACAATATCATGAAAAACAGTAACGTTTAAAGCAAACGTTCTAACACTACAACATATTTACAAGACAATTTCTTACAAGACAATTTCTTACAAAGCATTGAAGATATATTTTATATACAAACCATTGACAATGTTTTTAACAATATAGTTTTTTAAACTACAACAATTCATTCAAAGTTTTTTACAATGCGAATTCACAGATACCTCGATTTTTCCACTTGTCTTCATGTTCCACAATAACTTTATGTAATTGTTCATTACCTAAAAACAATGGAAATTTGCTATCCATTTCGCTATATTCACGTACTCCACTAAATGGAAAAACATGTTTTGAAATATCTTTTGTCGAGAGAGCTGAATATACGGTTTCTTCTGTGACATCTCTATCAAATAGAATATAGCCTTCCAAGGTTTCCATTGTTTCCTCACCGTCTTGAATGGATCCTCTTTTGTAGCGTAAGTAAAAGTCAAACAGAACTGATTTCATTTTCAGGACGTTCAGAAAACTTTCTTCTGTTCTTCCTACGATGATGAATACCCATCGACTTGTTGAATGCATTTGTTTAGCAATATAGCTGTCTTTCAACAGACAAATTGTTAAATAAGCTTGGAGAGGAAGATCGAAATTTGTATCATCCCCCATCATCACAATAAAGCTGTGCATTCTATACAATTTGCAGGATGTTTCTCCTTTTGCAACTCCCTTATGCAATTTATCTATCCAAAGTTTCACACATTTGAATTTAATATCAAACTGTACTTGTTCATCGAGCGTGTGCTGATGGCTGAAATCTCTATAATCTTTTTCACGTAGTTCTATCGGTAAAGGTAGCATTTCACTTGACATGATTTTCACTTTTGATTTTCCACTGTTTTTAAAACTGTTTTTTAAAGAACGTCTTACTTTGATCGTTCACTTCAATGTAACACGATGTTGTTTTCTTTCAGTTTATTTATACCCTCAAACTTTTATAGCCATAGGGGACAGTATCAGTATCGTTTACAATGACTCTTTTGGTATATACAGAGCGAAATGTTTTTGACTGTGGTTCGCTGGTCACTGTTCTGTCTTTATGCCTTCTGATTCTACAGTCATACTGAACTTTAATTTCTACTGTGCGATCCAAAGCACATTTTGAATAGGTGTCGAAATTCACCAGTTGATTTGTATTGTGATCCAAAGTAATTCCCTTGACTTTGCATTTGCTTTTTTCTTTTCCATCTTTTGTTCTCATTTTATAGGCGTAATTCTTGGGACCTAATCCTCTGAAATGAGTTATTCTACAATCAGGCTCTTCATCGGTCCATTTTCCTAGTCTGCTGTTAATAATGGGAGGGTTCCACAATTCAGGATCATGAATGTACATACAACTATCTGTATCGAAATACAGAACTCTATCCCCCAATCTTTCAAGAACGCTGTACAGTTCCAACCTTGCATAAGCTGTTACGTAGGATGCTACAATAACATTGGCTGTCGCATGCGTTTCGACAAAGTCCATCTTTTCTTCATAGTTGACCAAAATGAATTCGCACTCATTGTCAAAGATTTCCACATGTTTTACCGTATATTTCGGGTCGGTAATCAACTCGAAATATTTAGACGGTTCTCTGATGTATTTCGTCTTGCTCATGTTTTCACGCTGTGCTAATTTTCCCCAAAGACAGTTCAGCATAATCTTAGCAAATGATCTTTTGCCAGGATTTTTTTGAATACGTTTGGGATCAAGACGAATCCCTTCGGCTTCCTCATACTCACGAATGAATTGGGACTTTTCTGAATCTGTCTGACACCAGCCGGGATATCCACTGGCTTCTTGCTTGATTTTCAAGAAATTGTCCACATAGCCTTTAAAGAATTGATCCGAAACAGAGTCGAAATGCCAGATTTCATACACTTGCATTAACCGATAGCCACAGTCGAGAGCTTTGAACAGTTCGAATGTAACCCAAGTTCCAACCAAGGCTCTCTCTTCTCTATCATGATTACAAACGTTTGAGCTTTCTTGTGCACATTTCATACAAAGTGGAAACATCATCTTGTTGTTACAGTGAACTGGAAGAACGGGATGAAACAAATCAATTGGGGGTAGAACTTTGCATTTAATGAGTCCTTCATACTGGCGAATATTCTCCATGTCAATGTTCTCATAAGTCAAGATTGTGGGATGGCCTACAGGATAGAATTTATGTTTGCAGACGTAAGGATACAGAGAGCAAATGTCAATGTACTTGATTTCCTTCTCACTGCTTTCCTCAACATCATAGGCAATTTTTATTGCATTGCATCTGCCTCCAGCCAACCCCTCTCTTGGTTCGATGGGGTCACAGTTCGGGTATAGACTTTCAATGGTTTTTCTGTACTCTTTATCCTTCTTCATCTTGGCATCGAATTCGTGCTCCCATATGGTCACGACGTTATATCCCATTCTTTTGATGGTTTCTAGTCGTTCGATAGTACTGTTGTACAATTCATCCATTGTTTTTCCATTGATGGGGTTGATATATTTTCGATCCTTGAAACATGTCTGGCAGCCATGAAATAAATCCCCGAGGAATTCATAAACAGTGTTTGATTTGTGGTGAAATCCGTCTACAGTGTATTTCCCTATTCGAAATTCACCACCATTTTTGGCATGTTGAATATGAATCACTTTTTCCCTAGCGATGCTTTGAACCCAGCGTATTGCTTTCATAGAAAACCGACGTCTGACTGGATCTTTGCATGAAATGATGGCTATCTGATCTTTTGGTAAATAATCTTTTCGCCAAATCTTGTTACAGGCTCCGGCGATGGTAAACGACTCTGTAAATGGACAAATTCCACTCTGTTCGATGAACAACTTTCTGAATTCACCACAGCCTCGTCTTAAGATATCAACATCCGAACGACAGTACATCTCCATCTCTTTTTGAAAATTGAATTCCTCACCATTTTGAACTTTGTCATTATACCAGACTATGAATTTTGATCGAGCCTCTTCGGACATTGAATCGGGTTTGTAATAAGACATATCCAGGTACGGGCCAACGTAATCCCAGAATTCATCTGTATTTGCCCAGTGAGGAAAGTAGCCTTTTTTCATTTCTTGAAGTCCAAACGTAGTCGGAAATTTTGCCAGCCCAAAGTTCATGAAACTGAAGGAGTCGATCAAACACACACCGTTCAGTTCTAACTTCAAAATATTATTCCCATTCATGGTTACTTCTGGTTCTTTCATTCCTACGTTGATAATATGATTGAGAATAAATTGACCATCATACCCTTTGAGATTATGGGCAATAGCTATGATTCCTTTATGATGCTTTGTAAAGAGCCAGCTGCAAAATTGACTCAAAGTTTCTTTTCCTTGAAAAATAACTTCTCTCCCTTCTTCGAATTCACTGCATGTGGAACAATGAAAATCAAGTGGCTTATCGATACATTCAGCACAGGCTCGATGTGCAATACAGTAATTCGGAATGTGTACTCCCGTGTCTTGCTGACATTCGAAATCAAAGAAAATGAACAAAGGTTTTTTGACTAGAGAAGAACTCGTCTCATCGTCGCTGTTGTGTTTCATCTTACTCTGGTAAGGCTGAATAAAACAGCGATGAGAAAAGTCAACTATCTTCTTGCAAAGGTGGCACTTTTTCTTTCCCTTACAGACATGATTTTTCTTTCTGTCAAAAACCTGACCTCCACATTTTGAACAGAGTTTCACTAATTCACAAATGGTTTTCTTCTCTTTGCCTTGAAGTGTTTTGTGATTTTTCAAGCATGCTGCACTGAAAAATCGTCTATGACACTTGGCGCAGACATACTCTTTTGATTCCGATGGACATTTTCCAGCACGAAAGCAACCTTTACAGATCTTTGAGCAAGCATGGGTTTCCCGCCTGTTGTAACGTGTGTCGCAGAACTCACAATAACAAGCACAATCAAGAAATCCTGTGATGGATTTGATGTAATCATAGTGGTTTTGATGAAAGTACAAATGTATGATTTTACTATCGTCTTTCACTTCTGGATGTTCAAATACTTTTTCCACTCTCGACTGCTGTTGATGGACTTTAATAACGTAGCCTTTTTCATACAAGAACTCTTGAATTTTTTTGTATTCTTCAAGACCTACAGGCTGTGTCGACGAAACTCCAACTTCATTCATCAATTTCTCGGCTTCAGTCTTTTGAAGTGGTCTGTTTGATCTTTTGATGATATCCCATCTTCGGTTCCATTCTTGGGTGTTTTCACGTTCATGGTAACAAATCCCCACAACAATAGCTCTTGCAAAACATAGATGATCACGATTGTTAATTTCAATAATCGATTGTTTCTTCTTTGCGAAAACCTTTGAATCCAATAGTTCTGTGGTCCTAAGTCTTTTCCCACTACCGCTTGGCGGTATCGTATGTGTGATATCAAATGTCATGCGGCCATCGTTCAAGACGAATTCTTCATTCGATTGTAGAACTTTTTCAATTTCGTCCAACATAGTATGACTCTCCAACTCCTCCACATATAGAAAGGGAATATGAATCCCTATTTTCAATGAGGGGTGATTGATGCTAATTCTAATCATATCCCTCGATTCAGCCTTTAACTTTTGAACGATTTGTTGGATAACATCGTCGAATAAGCCGGTCAGTTGGTGGGGTTGTAGCTCCTCGAATTTCTTAAAAGACGCCTCCAGTACATGGGATTCTGTGTTGAATTTTCTTGACTTCTTTTTTCCCACTTCTGTTAAGTTGTATAGGCTTCTCATATCCAAAGAGTTTCTGTCTGAAGAATATACTTCTTTCTTGGTTGAAAATGGTCCAGCATGACTCAAAGATTTTCTGTCTTCTTCTTTCAAAGAGTTTTCCTTTGTTGAGGTTGACGGGGGAAATTTCTCATCGTTTTCTTCTTTCAAAGATTTTTTATCGGTCTTGGTTAGTCCTGAAAAGGACTGTTTTGGTTTTTGATATAGCTCTTTCAAAGATTTCTCATCGCTTTCACAGTCACTTTCTTCTTTCAAACTTTTTCTCTTTTTGGGTGAAAATTTCTCATCGTCGCTTTCATCATGACTGCTACTGTCTGGGTAGACTAGGATTCTTTTTCTTTTCTTTGCCGGCAGCAATTTTTTTCTCTTCTTCGACATGGGCTGAATAGCCTCATCGTCGCTTGTACTGTCCGAATACGGGACTAATCTTTTAGACATGACTGGCTGCTTGTGAGTTAGTTTAGACATTGTTTTATGGCTGATTATAAGTCAGTCAATGACCCAAAACTCAAAAATCCTAGCTTTTTATATCTTTTTCAGATCGAACGGGCATAAAAGATGTTACGATTGACATTTCCATCATTCTTCGGAAAGATTTCAAACAGAGCAGTCGATAGAAAAATGAGTGAGTTCAAGCTACAAAGTACAACACCAAAGAGAGTGTATCTGTATGTTAACCCATACACTCACGATTATGAGATCAGCAATATACCACCACGATATCAAGTCTACCATACTGGGAACTATGTGGGATCATTTCTATCCCACCAACATTCTGCAGAAAAAGGTGTCTATCGTATCACCAGAATCCTGGATCGAGCGACATTCGACAGACGCCATAGAGTGGATGATATGACAACGAATATTTGCTTTACATGCGACAGATCAGGACATTGGGCCAACCAATGTCCAGAGAAAGAAAATCAAATGTGGAGATTCGTTTTTGTCTTCGTGAACCCCCACACCCACGATGTCAAAATTTCACCAACAACGGAAACGAGTGGTGAATCTCAACATATGAAATACGTTGGGTCTCTATTATCCTATAAAGTAGACGAGAATAAACGGAAGACAAAACCGTCACAGCCTACAACCTCATCGAGTGGAAAGGGGAAAAATCCCCAAAACAAGAAACCTTCTTCAGGGAAACCTTCTTCAGAAAAGAAAATCAACGATAAAATCAACGATAAAATCAACGACCCATCGTCTGAAAAGACCGAAAAACAGATCGAAAATCAGATCGAGAGGGAGATTGAAAATATGGAGCTTGATAACACAGAAATCAGCGATACAGAAATCTGTAGAATTCAGATAGATTACCCTGTGAAGAAGAAAACCTCTTCAGAAAAGAAAATCAACGATAAAATCAACAATAAAATCAACAAGATTTCCTCAGAAAAGAAAGAGGCTACGCTTATACTCGATCAGAAATCTGGAGAAGACCAAAACAACGAACAGATGTCTCAGAAATCTTCACCGATTGGAAACAATCAAATCAACAAGATTTCTTCACAAACTGAAGGAAAGAAAATCAACAAGACTTCTTCAGAAAAGTTATCTGGAAAGAATCAAATCGAAGAGGTGAAAAACAAGAAACCCTCTTCAGAAAAGAAAATTCGACGAGAAGGAAAGAAGATCTGTTCAGATATCGAGTTGAGACGTAAATGGAAATCCGATGATGTGAACGAGAAAATTTTGAAAGACAAAAAACACAGCGCAAAAAGTTGTCCAGATCTTGTATTGAAAAATAATGAAAAGAAACGCAAGAGTGATTGTGAGCCTGACATCCCGAAGAAAAAAAGAAAATTGTGTCTGTAATTTTTAACAGAAAAAACATTTTCGAAAGAATTGTTTCAAAGAACTGTTTCAAAAGAACTATTTAAAAACATTTTTCAAATGCCAGTAGTAATTTTTCTACAGTTCAATGTTTCATTGTATATATATATATATTTCATACTTAAAATTCGACATGGACTGCATTGCTTCATCGCTACTTACTCTGTCTGAAGAATCTATCTGAATACGGTACTAGACTTTTAGACCTTGTTTTAGGGTTAATGACCTTTTAGACATGGTTTTAGAAGCGTACTGTCCGAATACGGGACTAATCTTTTAGACATGTTTATGGCTGCTTGTGAGTTAGACAATAACCCAAATAATGATTATTGTACATAAAGTTTTTAAATGTTTTAAATAAAAATTTCATTGTATATGTATATATCTATATTTTCACAGTTCAATGTTTTAAATAAAAATTTCTAACAGTTCATTGTAATGATTATTGTACAGAATGTTTTTTAAATGTATCATTGTAATGATTATTGTATATATTTCTGTACTTCAAAGTTTTCTGACAATACAATTTCTTACAAAGCATTGTACATAAATAAAGATATGAAAATGTATAGGACTTGACTTTGTTTCTTTGACAATTTGACAATTTGAAGAAGCAGACTTTCTGGGTCTTGGTTAGGTCTGAATGGTTAGGTCTGAAAAGACTATAGCTTCCTTCACTTCCTTCCCGAACTTCCATCAAATAACCCACATCAACTTGGTATTAGAAATCCAACATGGCAGAAAAAGACTCACCATGGAGAACAGCGCACGGACAACTTCATCGTGGAAATGATCTATAGAGAAATCTGCTGGCCTTATAGCCCGACAGGAGGATTGACCTACTTTGATACAGAATTAACAGAATCAAGAGCGCGACCATGGGCGAAAGCATATAGATCAAATGAGATTAGAGAAAAAGACTAAGTCCTACAATATCTATGTGAATGCAGAAAATGTAACGAAACTAACGATTGGCTAACGTTAATTCCATTAAAATGAAAGAGCGCGAACGTGAGCGGAAGCATATAGATCAAAAAGGCCAAGCCCTACAATATCTATATGAATGCAGAAAAATGTAACGAGATCAACGATTGGCTAACGTTAATTCCATTAAAATGAAAGAGCGCGAACGTGGGCGGAGGCATGTAGATAGAACATCACGTTCTATTTCACATAGAATATGATATTCTATCTACTAATTATCTACAACACCCAATCGAAGATGGAAAAAAGATTAAGTCCAACGATGGTAGAGGAAGACTAAATCGACCGAAAGCAGAGAAATGGTTAAGTCCTACAGAGGCGAACGATGATCGATCAACCTAAACAGTGTGAGGTGGGGATATAGTCCATATCGTGGAAAAAAGCCTAAGTCCAACGATAGTAGAGAGAAAGACCAAACCGAACAAAGACGGAGAAAAGACTAAGTCCAACGATAGTCTTTGCCTGAACCAAGCTGAAGAAGGAATATAGCCCATATCGTGGAGAAAAGACTAAGTCCAACGATACCAGAGAAAGACCAAAGACGATGAAAAAAAGACTAAGTCGAACAAGGTGATTGCCTGTGTAAAAGTTAAGGGTTGTATCAAAAACGTTAAGGGTTACAACCGACCGTTAAGGGATAAGGGTTTTAGAAGAAATTTGTCCATTAGAAGAAAGTATAAGGGTTTTAGAACAAAACAAAAGGGTTTTAGAAGGGTTAAGGGTGAGATAAGGGTAAATGACGATTTTTCGGCCCAATTTGGACATTTTGTCCCTAGTCTCCTGGCCCTAGGGCCAGGAGACTAGGGACAAAATGGCTCCAGGGCCAGTAGACTAGGGACAAAATGGCTCATTTGTCCCTAGGCTACTGGCCTATACTACTTACGAAAGCGTTGGGGGAAAAAAAGGACTAATTTTTCGTTCCTATCGTTTTGTTCTCCTGTCAAAATGTTTTTAAAAAGCGCATTAATGCCACTATAAGAGGCAGTAGGTTAATCTTGTCGTCACATTTAACCCTTACCCAAACATTTCCGAGTTTCAACGACAGTAAGGAAGAATGCTTTGAAAAACATTATGGGAAAAGAAGAAAATGCTGATAACAAGCATTTTCACATTATCCCATAATGATTTCTGTCCTTTGATAGATTAAGAACATGTTTTCACTAACATTTAATCCATTACCAAACAATTCCGAATTTTAACGACCCAGAGGATGGAGCCTTTTAAAATCATTGCGGGAAAAAGGCGCAAATAGTGTTAAAAAGCATTTTCTCTTTTTTTCTCCACAATCTCTTTTTCCCGAACAAAGACAGAAATCATTATTTCAGCAGCATTTAATTTGGTATCTGCAAATGTTGTCCAAATGTTTGTCTTTTAGTAAAGACTTAATCTGTCGTCTGCAAATCCTTTCGATTAGGAAAAAGCTACAATTTTGTTGTCTGGTAAAAAGGTATCAATCAATCAACCAAAGTTTATTCAATACCTAGGCCACTGGCCCATTGTTTATTACACAATACATTCAGAAAGTATAGACTGATATCAGCACAAGCTATCTTGCTTTTTGATCTCTGTCAACTTTCCCCACATTTTTCTATATATTGTATCCAATATTCGACTCACGTCTTGCATCACAGAAAGGGCTAAGGGTGATGTAACAAGATAATTATATAAAGATATTTTTCCTTATTTCGTAATAACTTAATCACGTCTATATAAAATCACATTATTATACTTAAAAACGGGATACGTTTCAAAAATAAGGATTTAGGCGCGAAGAATTGATCTGAATGTTTTATTTCCTACTTGAACTTTTCATATTTCAATCCGTAATATTTAAATCTTTTTTTCTACAAACACTTGCAGGATAACGATTGAATTTCATGTATCATTCTACGTTCATATCAGAACCAGTTCATCAGAAAATGAGCCTTACTGAATTTACGGGAAAGTGTCGACTTGTATCGGCCTACAGAGTGCGCATTGGTTAATCGGAGTCGAAAATGTCTTTACCACATAATCCCTAGTTTTAGCGACCCTCAGGAAACAGCCCTTTGAAAACCTTGTGGGAAAAGGAGAAAATGCTGGTAACCAGCATTTTCTACGTTTCCCACCAGGTTTTCTACACGTTCACTGACGATTACGACCATATCAGCTAAATTTAATATGTCGTCTGCAAATGCTTTCAATTTGGACCAAATTAATATGTTGTCGTTTGGTAACGAGTTAAAGCCTGATACCACAGTTGAAAACAAAATGGATCGATCCTGTGAGGAGCAATGGGTATGCTACACCCATGCTGCGATCAGCTTGACTGATTAATTGTATGGTGTTCAACGCCGTTTTCAACAGTATTTCAGTTATATCGCGGCGGCCGGTGCACCTATCCATGCTTTCCTGGAGTTTTTTTTACCAGTGCTACGAACAATATTCTTTCAAAGCCACTGGCTGCTTTCCCACATAACCATCGTCTAAACAACGTTCAGCGGTGAGAGAGGAATGACTATCATCAATCCTCGGGAAGAAATTGGTCGAGCCGGGGATCGAACCTGTTCTCAAGTCCTGTACGCTACCGACTGAGCTATCAGGGCTCGGCGTGATTAGCATGAATGAGCCGCCTAAATTGATATCAATTTGATATTTTTTGAAAATACCTAAAAGGCCCCCTTTTCTCATAAATCGGTTCAATTAAAATCTAATCCGAAATCTTAAACTAACCCTTATTCTTTCAAATACCGGCTCAATTGGAGAATGTTGTGTCCTGGAGAGTGTTTTTTTTTTCGGGTCCTACAGGCCTGCAACCTTTGAAAACAGTCAAATGCAATACTCAGGCGGCTGTATTAGATTGAAAATATGAATCTGAAAGTGCAAATTAAGTAATGAAATTGAAAAGCGTAGATCAGACTATAAGAGAAAAGATAAGTTCGCTAACCATTTTCCAACACTGAAAGCGCGAGGGGTTACAAAATCCACCTTATACGTTGGGTAAGCGTTCAGGGGCGTAGCTGCCTGTATGCAAAAACGCAGCTGCGTACACTTTGCGAAATAAAATTGCCGAAAACGACACCAGAGGCCACCAAATAGCTTCTACAATTCAAAAATTTTATGGGGGTAAGAAAGACCCCGAGACCCTCCTGAAAAATACTCCTTTCTTCTCTCGGCACTTCGCGCCTAAGTTAACTCTTTATCACACGACAAAATTTTAGACTGGTCTAAGTTGATTTTAGCATTTGCAGACGACAAACTAAATGTTACAGAAATTAGGATTTTTTTCTTCGAAATGGTGAAAAAAAAAAAAGAAAACATTCTGGGAAAAGGAGAGAATGCTGGTTACCAGCATTTTCTCCTTTTCCCACAATGTTTTCAAATTCCTTTTCCTTCGGATCGTTATTGTGCGGTAAAAGGTAAATACCTTTGGTATTACATTTGCGTACACTTTATTTTGGGCCTTGCTACGCCCCTGGCGTTGGACTGTGATTATGTATCGTTGAATTATTGAGCAGTTTAAAACTAGGCCCATGCAAAAACTCTATGGCATAGTACGTATGAAAAGTTTGGATTATTATAAAAGTTTGTAGACTTCATATTATTCCCTTTGATAATTTCACAGATTTTTTTTCTATTGATGTTATTGCGTCTGTTTTCTATTTATAAAGTTTGTTAATGATATCCTGATGAATACTTTATTAACCAATACCGATTTATAACTTTCTATTCATTTAACTGAACTGAAGTGAGCTGACAGTTATTTTTTGACGTATACAAGTTGTACATTGTCACAGCACATATACCTACAATGAATTTAGTCACGTGTACAATACAGGAATCTGAAAAATACGCAAATAAAAAAAAAAATACTCAGAAAACATACAAAAATACAAAAATGAAAAAACGTAGGAAACATGCGATTTGCAATGACAGAAGTACATGTTATTAGATTGCTTCGTAATTGGACCATTTGACAGAAATATCGAAAATCGAGAGAGGATGAACAAGAATAGTGATGAAGTAATAGTTTACTGCACGTTCTGTGCAGTCTGATCTTGATCTACACTGTCCGCAAAAGGTCAGTGAGTCGCGCTTAGCAGCTTAAGGTTTAATGTCATTGAGTCACATTGGTTATCTATATACAGATATATTGTAGAGGAACCTTTTCAAAAGCGTCAGCGGCAAATTTATTCTGAGAGACCATTAGGTCTAGGTAATGCAATCGAATCTCGAATGTTTTTTCAATTCTCTGTCTCAAAGTTAATGGATTTATTTGAGCCATGCCCGGGCAAAGTTGGGGAGGGGGAGGGGGGTCAATGCATCCTCCGTGATGCGTTATACCACGCAGATCATCATATAATTATGGACACATAAAATCCAGATCATCACATAAATATGGACACATAAAATCCATTTTGTCAAACAACCGACTGAATCATGAAGTAGACTGGTCCTTTGACATGCAGAAAGCCAAGCCCCGTAGCTCAGTCGGTAGCGCACAGGACTTGAGAACAGGAGGTCGCTGGTTCGATCCCCGGCTTGGCCAATTTCTTTCCGAGGATTGATGATAGTCATTGCGACAGGATTCATTCCTCTCCCACCGCTGACCATTGTTTCGACGAAGGTTATGTGGGAAAGCAGCCAGTGGCTTGAAAAGAATATTGTGCGTAGTACTGGTAAAAGAAACTCCAGGAAAGCAAGGATAGGTGCACTGGCCGCCGCGAAATAACTGAAATAATGTTGAAAACGGCGTTAAACACCATACAATCAATCAATCATTGACATGCAGAAAAGCGACCAATAGCAAACGTTTCGGCCCAGGTCAGCCTGCGCGGACTGCGCGGGCTGACCTGGCTCGTTACGTTTGTCAGGGCATGGCTCAAATAAATTCATTAACTTTGAGACGAAGAACTGAAACATTTAGATTCGACTGCATTACCTAATGGCCTCTCAATATAAATTTGCCGTTGACGATTTTGAAAAGGTTCCTCTAGAATATGCACTGATAACCAATATGTCTCATGATACAGTCGGTTGTTATACAAAATGGATTTTATGGGTCCATCATCATGTGATGACTGGCTTGGTTCTCAAAAAGCTTCCTCCCGAAGGGTCGTTAAAATACGGGATTGTTTTGGAATTATGATTTCAATGGTTTTTAAACTGCAGAAGCAATGCTTTGTTCTGAGGAGAAAAACATCATTAAGAAAATTGCAGTTTACGTCAAACTTGCCATCGCAAAAGATTTGAAATATTGTAATTTATAGCTTCTGAAATGTTCACTCTCTACAGCTTGTTAAATTCTACTTAACATAGTTTTGAACCTATTTCTTTTCATAACATCTTGATATAATTGTAATTTCTGTGTACCACGTGGTTTTGTACATTGCATGTGCAACTGACCATGTACAAGTCATAATAAAATCTGTTCTGTTCTGTTCTGTCACAATGTTTTCCAAAGTTTTAAATTGCAGAAGGATAAAGTACATGGGTTCCCAAAAAAACCTAGGCACTTATTTCATTTCTGCGTTAATATTTGAATGAAGTGTTATCTTTTAGCACTATGTTTTCAAAAGCTTTAAAGTACAGAGGCACATAAAGCAGTTTTACACTGTTTTGTTTTCAAAAGCTTTTAAATACAGGAGCGTAAAAAGTGGTATTCTCGTGGTAAATGTGCTCATAAATATAGGCTTTGATAGTTACCATGTCTTAATAAAGTCCTCTGTCCAAAGTTTGCAAGTTATAGACTAAATCCTGTGAATTTACACTATCACAGAACTGTTAACTTTGTTAAAGAAAATGTTAATTGGCGTGCAACACACGAAAAGGGGCCTTCGGACATATGCGTAAAAGTGTGTCGTCCCAGATCAGCCTGTGCAGTCTGTGACTAATCCGAGACGTCACTTTCCGTTTTTGTGCGATTTTCTGTCTCACGAAAGTCTACTGTATTAAAAAAAATCTTATGTAGTCGTAAACTGCCGTCTCGGATTAGCCTGCGCAGTCCGCGCAGGCTAATCCGAGACGACACTTTACGCAAATGTTTAAAGGTCTCATTTCCAATGTTGCGGACCATATAACGTTAATCAATACAAATAAATTGTACGTTATGTGATTGAATATGGGCCAGGGGCCTGAATACTTCACGGAGACGCATTAAACCCCAGTTTGCCAGAGCATGGCTGATATATATTTTGTATAAGCAATCAAAACGTCATTTCTACTAACCGTTTAAAAAAAAAAGCGTTTAATAAACTTCTCATAATACGCGACACACTTTAACCCTTGACCACAGGTGATTATCGCTTCCGTAATTATTACCCTAAAAAGTAACGTCCGAATACATAAAAGGAAAAAAAAAACTATCGGGCTGGAACCCAGGCTATCCTAGGGTCGCTAAAACTCTGAACTGTTAGCTTACTGGTTAAGGGATTTTAACTATTGATTAGTTGATTGTGTGGTGTTTAACGCCGCTTTCAACATTATTTCAATTATCTCGCAGTAGCCAGTGCACCTATCCATGCTTTCCTGGAGTCTCTTTTACCAGTACTACGCACAGTATTCTTTCCAACCCACTGGCTACTTTTTCCACGTAACCGTCGTCGAAACAATAGTCAGCGATGAGAGAGGAATGAATCCTGTCGCAATGACTATCATCAATCCCATAAAAAGAAAGCGGCTGAGCCGGGGATGTTAACTAAAGCAGAAAGAACATGTTTCTTGTTTCAGGGCGACAAGATGTGGGTTAACTTCAAATCTGATTCCAATGCGAGCAGTGACAAAACTAACAAACTACAAGTCCACAACAGTCTGTCCCGTCAGAACAGCAGGACCAGTCGAAAGTCAAACAGGTAGATTTTACAGGGCAAATATACATTTGAGCCATGCTCTGGCAAAAGGGGGCTCAATGCATCTCCGTGATGTACGATACCAAGAAATTTATTGCATGATCATTGATCCATAAAGTCCGTTTTGTCTCACAACCGACTGACTTCTGATGCACACTGGTCCTTTGAAATACAAAAAAAATCGACAAATGGCAAAAAGTATCGACCAAGGTCAGCTGGCGCGGACTGCGCAGGCTGACCAGGGTCGATACTTTTTGCAGATGCATTAAGCCCCCTTTTTCACAGAGCATGGCTCATTTATGTTGTTCGGCTTGTGGTGTCATGTAATTATACGGTTTTAACAATTACCAAACGACAGAGTTTACTCCCTTCCTCTTGAAATCGTTTGCAGACGCCAATTCAGGTGCGTCTTAAATGGTGGATTCTTTTTTTCAGTGGGAAGAAAGCATTGCGGGTAATAGGGGACTGAAATGCTGGTGACCAGTATTTTCTCTTCCACAATGTTTTCAAAAAATTCTTCTTAACTAGGCTCGTTGAAACAAGGGATTGCTTGGTAAAGTGGTAATAGACCTTCTCTGTAAGTCATTTATTCAAGATGCTATATATATTCTATCGGTACTCTCTTTCTATCTGAATATAAATTGTAACTTCAGCGCTATGCTATGAATATGTTTCTATTCGATACAAATAAGAGGTATATATATATCAGCCATGCTCTGTGAAAAGGGGGCTTAAAGTATCTGCGAACAGTATCGACGCAGGTCAGCCTGCGCAATCCGCGCAGGCTGACCTGGGCCGAAACTTTTCGCTAATGGTCACTTTCCTGCATGGCAAAGGACCAGTGTATCTCATGATTAATTCAGTTGTTGGAAAAAAAAACTGGGTATTATGGATCCTTAATTATGTGATGGCTTGATTGGTATTATGGATCACGGAGGTGTATCGAGCCCCCATTTTGCCAGAGAACGGCTCGTATATATATATGTAGTTAGTTATATAGTGAAACGGGTCTTGCACTCGATCTCTGCGAATGTAAACACCATGTAAAAGAGAAAACCATGCTTACATGTCGAATTTAGCGCGTGTGATTAAAAAAAAAAACCAAAACAATAAAGCTTCATTCATTGCTCATAGGACTCGAGTTAAATGTTTATTCCTTCATTAAATTTTCATTTTTACTCTTTACGGAAGTACATATTTTTAGGCTCATCCAAAGTGGAAGTGCTTGCAGACAACAAATCAAATATAGCTCAAAATAAGGGATCTGTCTGTTAAAGGAAAGAAAATATTGTTGGGAAAAGGGATAAGATGCTAGTTACTAGTTTTTTTTTTTATTTCAAAAGTCTTTTTTCAAACGCTTTCTTCTCACAGGGTAGTCAAAGGAGTGTGTTATCTGGTAAAGAGATTTAAAAAACTTCATTGGAAATGCAGAAAACGGTCCCCAACTTCCGCTGTGTTGCAATTTATACACGGATTACTAGAAGATGAAATTGATTTATAGTATATTATTGCAGAAAGTGAAAAACAAAATAGTGTTTTCTCGGCGACTTATTCCATACCTAGAATTAGAGATAGTAGGTGTATATAGCCTTAGATCTCTATAAGAATCGTTACTGAAAATGACCACTCAAACGCTAGCATCAACCTTATCCTGCTAGATAAGTTAAACAAAACTTTCAAGCCGCTAGTATAAACCCGAAAAATATTATTTCAAACCTATTGTTTTGGGAAAAAAAAAATCTTTATCGGACAGCGTAGATTCAAGATCAGACTGCACGTTCTGTGCAGTCTGATCTTGAATCTACACTGTCCGCAAAAGGTCAGTGATTCGCGCTTAGCAGCTTAGGAGTTAAAACTTGGCCATTTGTGACAAAACTATAATCATGAGTACCTAAGTAGCAGTTGTCATCCCTAATATAAAGTCTCTACGTCTATTTATTATTATACATTTATTTGTAAACCTCCAGATAGCCTCAGTTGATAATTGCTTTCTCTCCCTTTCAAGTTACAACCAAGATAATCCTAGATAATTGTTATCGATTCTCTAATCCTATGGTAGCTCTTTGTTATCGTTATTCTGGCACAAGATCCTTGCAATCTACAGTTCTAAAACTTTTATCTGAAAGCAAATAGCGCCTTTAATTTTCATCTAACAAACTTTTTTCCTCTCTGTATCACTGGTCTTCGATGAAATATGATTTTGTTTTGGCAGACTCAGAAGAGAGGGAAACAATAGAACAAAATACACGTGCTCGAATTATCGAGGCTCGAAATAACTGATATTTTAGGAGCAATAATGTGAAGTTTTGGTCGGATCCATCCGGGGTCCTCGGACATTCGAAACTAGAACTATCGAGGTTTTACTGTATATGTTTAACTCTTTAGTAAACTACAGAAATGTAGACTTGTCAAAATTCAAAGCATTTGTAGACGACAGATAAAGTGTGGTTAAAATGGTGGAAGCTGTCTTTGATAGAATAAAATACATTGTGGGAAAAGGAGAAATTGCTGGCTACCAGTACTTTCTCCGTTTTCTAAATGTTTTCAAAAAGCTTTTTCCTCACAATCTTTAAACCGGTGTTGCTTTGAAAAGGGCTATAATTCTTTTGTAGATTGTACATACGCAAACACACGAAATTCGTTTTATTCACAAAATTGCTTCTTTTTCTAGGAACTCTGGAACACTTTGGAATTATATGTTTATTACGAGTATAACAGAACATCTGTCGTTATGAGCGGGTGCCCGACCCTGGGTTCACGATAATCCATGGAACGCGATGCAAAACTTCAAATAGTCTACATTGCCCACCACTTGCTAACATATTCTGGTCAAAACAACGTTGAAAATGCAATACTTTGGCCGTTCCTTGTAATTTAACCCCTTTCCTGCTAAATAAGTGACATGAAATTTTCAAGCCGGTAGTAAAAACCCAAATTTTGCAGTTTCAAAGGTTATCGGACAGCGTAGATCCAAGATCAAACTGCACTTTCAGTGTATTCCGATCTTGATCTACACTGTCCGCAAAAGGTCAGCGAGTCGCGCTTAGCATTTCATTACTTTGGCGCGAGATCACTGTTAAAAAAAAAACGATTCTGTTTTGTACTATTCTTATACACGTTTTCTTGCATTCTTTAGCTCTACGAGCCAGTTACAGAAGAAGATAGAAGAATATTGTTTCAAAACAAACACAGAGGAATGGAAGAAACAGCAGGAATACAAGGAAAGGAGGCGGAAACGGAAGCAGTTGAAGAAAAAGCTAAAAGCAGAAATGAAAATGAAAAGCGTCCGAATGTTTCACATTCCTGCAGTCATCCTAATGCTTTTCGGAGTCGTTCTCACAATAGGTGCATGTACTCGCTCTGTATCGGAAGGTACTTTCATATGGGAATATAGAGAAGTAGTGCGCATTATTGGGCCCATTGTGCTGACTGTTGGAATTGTCTTGTTAATGATAGCTGTCGCTGTACATGGTTATATCAGAAAACAAATCAAAATGGACGATTCGTTCGCCATTCAACCGTTTATTCACCCCGATTTTCATTTGCAAAGACATTCTATTTCTAGACACTCTTCGGGTGCTACATCCTTTGACGCCGATGATTCCTACAACCCACTGATACGACGAGATTCTGTACAGCCAGGTTGTAAGTGGTACGAGTGCGCGCACTTTAGTTCAACCATCAAGTCTGATGACAGTTTCTGGAGTTCCAGCACTACCTCCAATACAACATCAGACGACTTCCATCATGGCGCAATACAGTGGGAGAATATTGTTGCAGTGCGTATCCCAGAGGAATCTGCTAAAGACTTTAATATAAACACGGATGCTCGCCCGTTTGAAGAACGTCGAAGTGCAACATCGATCGCAATATGCAATGTACACAGAACTCATGGTGATAGTCCAAACAATAATTTGAAAGACCACACGCCAAAACCAGGTCTTGTTTACGGCGTTGGTACACACTTTTTTCCCGAGTATAGTGTAGATTCAATGGTACGTAACAGTAGTGTGGACGCAATGGAATTGCAATATCTCCAGAGTTTTGCTACTGAAAATATCAGTGTTGTGTAACTCGGTAAACAAGCATCATGTTTTCCTTTGGCCAGTGAACTCAAACCTAATACGAACAAAATACTTACATAAAAATCATGAACAAAACACGCATAACTAAGCAAGTTCGATTGGAGAAACGGGGAAAGTGTTCTAAAAAGATGACGATCCAATGATAAACGTGTAAAAGGAGAAACTGGGAGTCAAACGAAGTTGCTCCTTTAAGTTCTGGTTCTGAATTGGTGTTTTACACAAATTCGTATATATTATCTTAATTCTTGTTAATTATCAATATACCATTAGCATGTTTGTGAATTTATCTGCTGCAAATATATTTCAAAACGTAGACTGTCAACCCTTTACTACACTGAGTATATTTAAAAAATGCTTTTTAAGTAATATCTAGGAAAAAAAGTTAATACACAACAACGAAAAATCACCAAATGAAATGGTCATATTTAATGACTAGGTGCCCAAAATTCCATTAAAATCAAATGAATAGATCTAACTCGTACGAAATCAAAAGTCTGGGTTTGTGTAGTCAAAAACTGAAATTCTCAAAGTTAATATCGAGTGTGACAGCCGCGAACATCAAGTATATATTGACATCGCCGACGCACAGACAGCACCTGGGCTGCTATACACCTTTGTGGAATATCGTTTCCCTCTTTAGGTTGATTAAGTCGACCACAAACTCTTCGTTTGAGCATATCCCAAATATGCTCTATCAGAGACATGTCTAGAGATAATGCTGGCCAATCCAATACAGCTATGCCATTTTGTTGCAAGAAGTTGCGTGTTTTTTCGCAGTTGCATTAAGTCCTCTTTTCAAAGAGCATGGCTGAGTTCTATGGAAGACTAGTTATTATCATCCTCACCACCATGATCATTATCATATTAATGTCTTCACTGTTCATCATCACCATCTTTGTCACCGTTGTTGTTGGGGTTTTTTTTTGCGTTATTAGTATTGTTAAATGCTGCTATTGCTATTGTTATTTATGGTATTATCATTGCCCAGTTTTTTCTTTGTAATCACAAACGTGGAGTAAAAATCAGTTTTTGGTCAGTTTACGGAGGTTTTTAGTGGTGTTATATCAAAACCAAAAGCATATTTGACAAGGGCGTAGCGCCCATTACGCATCATACACACGTGAGTAATGATTACTAAATACTGCACAAATAAACCACAATGGAAATAGGGAATTTATAACCCCTTTTTTGTGTCACCCTTTCTATAAATATATAGTTTGACATAATTTCATTTTGTCCATTTTATAGCATGTACCGTGTTTTTATGTTGTCATGTATTTTATATAGAAATAAATCTATCTATCTATCTATGGCTATGTGCACTGACTACGTAATGGATATCACTTTCGTTGGTCGTGCTCGCCTTTCGCGTGTGTAATAGTTATAAATCCCTGGCTACGCCTCTATTTGGCTTTTGCTTGATAAAAGTGCCTTGAGTGTTGAAAAGTGATTTATTTTCTTTTTTGAAATTCCTGCCGACCTCGTCTGAACTTTTTCACAAAAAGTGTATGATGCTGTTGCCTTGCTTTTGAGATTTTATGTTTAGCACAACTTCCTGTGACTGTATCTTCAAGATACACTCTTAAGACAGAGAGAATAAAGGCTGTTAAAACTTAAGAGGGTAGAATGGCCCAGGATTTAGTCAGCCGTGTAAACATAGATAAATTACCAGTATATATTGTGTAAGGGATAGAGAAACTCGAGGAATTTGTCCTCATCTAAAACCGGAAATGACAGTGATTTCTTTGAAGACTGCCAAAAATTGAAATGCAGTTTCTATCCGTCGTAATCCGTCCAACCTTGCAGCCGCCAGGGTCAAACATTGGCATGAAGGCACAAGAATGGTTGTAGTTTCATAAAATAAAAGATGAAATGGCTTCAGAACTGGCTAAAAACGAGTATAGATATATCTTCAATATACTGATATCGTTTGAATTTTTGTTGGCGAACACATCAAAAGATAATTAACCGGGCAATAGTGTTCAATGTTTTCCTTCGTAAAGAGGGAGAGAGACAGAGAGAGCTGGTTACCGACATTATTTTCGTCCTTTTGCCAAATTCTTTTTGGTTCATTTTTTTTTACCATTACAGAGGCAGATTTTAGAATTCGTGCAACATATTAGTTTTCGCCTGCAAATGGTTTCAGTTTCTTCCAGTCAAAAATTGTATTGTTTGGTAGGCAGTTAATGCAGTTTTCGTGGAATTCGTTGCACCTATTCATGCTTTCCTGGAGTTCCTCGTTACTAAATTTTACATAATTTTCTTTCCTACTTCGGCCACTGGCCACTATCCAACATAACGATGGTTGATTGAATAAAGAAAAACCTGAACAAAAGTACTCATCAAACTGAGCCTAGATCTCTTTGCATGCAAACTAAATAAGTTAAACTCATCAAAGCCGTTCTTGAAATATGTATTGCATTTCAAGTTTTCCTTGGTACGGATATGTCTGAAGCTACCTGAAAGTATAGACCAATATTAGACTGCTAATTCTGTGTAGTGAAACAAGATCAGACAGATCTTGTCTAAACTATCGGTAAAATTACCGTGTGTTGCAAAACGGGCGTAAAGAGTAGATTGAATTATGCAGTTTATAACATTTGACCAGACGACAAAATTTTAGACTGGTCTTAACTGAAAGCATTTGTAGACAAGAAATTAAATGTGGGTCAAATGGTAAGATTTGGCCTTGAAAGAGTAGAAAACATTGTTGAAAAAGGAGAAAATTGTGCCTACCAGCATTTTCTCCTTTTTCTAAAGCCTTCTTCACCAGGGTCGTTATAATTCCGGATTGTCTGGCAAAGGGGTTAAGCCTTTGAGAGCTAAGTTATCCCGATAGACATTTTCAGTGTATAATGAGACTCAAATAAATGCAATTTCAAGGTGTGCTCATGTCTCTCGACGATTCTTGATACACAGTTTGTAATGCTGTTTTCAACATTATTTCAATTCTATCGCGGCGGAATGTCTCAGCAAAGTGGAGAGTGTAGATCAAAGATCAGGGTGTATGTGATTTAGTTTCAACGGGTGGTTCAGAATGAGATGATAGCCAAAGCATTTGTGTTGAAATGTTGTTTGCCCCAGTCTCCTATTTGCGGCTCATCGCTGATGACTGTTTCCGCGATTGTGGGAAAGCAGCCGGCGGGTCGATAAAAATATTGTGCGAAGTACTGGTAGTAGAGGGGAAAAAACCTCTAGAAAAGTATGGATCAGTGCTCTGACCGCAGCGATATAACTGAAATGATGTTGAAAAAGAGGTTAAACACCATACAATCAGTCATTCTTGTTGCATTTAATAGTAAACTCGTTAGCAGACAACAAAATTTTAGACTTGTCCATATTGGTAGCATTTGCATACCACCACAATTAAGATGGGGTTTATCTTTGAAAGAGCAGAAAACACTGTAGGGGAAAAAGAGAAATTTCTCCTTTTTCTAACAATGTTCTCACCAGTATTTTCCTATTTATCGCAGTATTGTTTTGTAAAGGATTAAACGATAGGACGTACTGACTGCTTTTTTACAGGAAATGAAAATTTGTGCCCGAGTCCTAAAATTACATCTAAAAAATGTCGATACAACTGATATATTCTGGACTAGTTTCTGTGGGAGCAAAAAGTCACTGAATTTTCAAAGACAATATATATTTATTTGACTTGACACAAAACTCTTGAGCACCAACATAAGCTTCTTGGAGTAAGCAATACCCCTCACTAAGAACATTTCCTTGACCCTTAACTCTTAAACACACAATCCCGAGTTTTAACCACCCCGAAAGTGAAGGCTTTTGAGAACACAGTATGAAAAGGAGAAAATGCTGGTAACCATCATTATCTCCTGTTCCCACAATGCTTTCTATCCAATCAACCACAGATCTCACCAAATGAGCAATGTTTAATTTGTCGCCAGCAAACGCTTTCAATCGGGAACGGTCATGAATATTTATTGAGTATTAAAGAGTTAAAGCAAAATTTTACAGTATAGTAAAATTTGCCGGAAATAAGGGCGGAGGCTGGCAAAGCTTCTCCTCTTCCAAAGCCGAGTGCTTTGATGTGAAACGGTACGGTTTTTCCACGATCTCTTCCCCTCCCAGCCATTATCAGTGATTGGCAGATTTTTTTTAAGGGGTGTGGTGCGGGGGACTCTACATGTGAAATGAAACATGAGGAAACACACCTTTGAAATTAAATCGATCTTAAGCATTGTGAAAGTAAAATTTCCGTGGTTGGGCAGCAAGTGTATGTAAATAGTTTGTTTCGAATTGGCCATGGTGAAAATTAGAAATAGTGGAGAAAGGTGAGTTTTAAAGGCGACTTTGATGAGTAAAGTAGTTATTACATCCATGAATTGTGTAAGATTGTTCAAAAGAAGCATTCAGTCTGTCTCTGACGAAAATGCGAAACTCAGAGCTGGTCACGGAGATAGTCCCTAAGTTTAGGTTTCACACCACTGGTTTATCGCTACATTGAAAATAGAGTGAAATCACTATCTTTGACCCTCTGCTGTACTTTTACTGGCAAACCCACAGCTTTGTTGTTTGTTACAAGAACTTAATTGGCATCTCAATCAATTGCCCCCCCTTTTTTTTTTATTCGATCTCAAAGAAAAATACCCTTTAAAAAAGCATAGTGACAAGACACTCTTTCGGTTGGTAGACCATCTTCCTGTATGTGGGCACAGGCACAAATTAGTTCACGAGAAATTAAAAACTTGCATCCAGTTTCCACATAAATCATCAAATCTACACCAGAAACACATTTAAGACCTGTCCTCCCATTTTCACGGACAAAACAGTGCAGCTTGTTCGTCCAAAAACCATTTCTCTTCTCGAAATCAGCATTCCCTCCTTTTCTCACAATGTTTACTACACTTTCACACACAAATCCAAACGTTTTAGCCACGTTAAATTTGTCGTCTGCAAATTTGTATTTTTTTGGACGAGTCTAAAATTTTGCCGTTTGGTAAGTTGATGTTTAACCCTTTACCAAACAATCCGAGTTTTAACGCCCCAAAAGAAAGGGGCTTTAGAAAACATTGTGGGAAAAGGAGAAAATCCTGGATGGATACCAGACTTTCTTTCCCGCGGACTAGCATTCAACAAACTCCGGGTGATCCATGTTACGCAATTCGTCGAGTTGTGACGAATGATTGTCCAGGGAGGCCCCCGCACCAAAACTCCTATGACCTGTTCATATTCTAAATCCAAAACTGATCTTCTGGTTGGGTGAGAAGTTTCTTCCCAGTCAATCAGATGGGTAGCCTTTGAAGTTAGAGTTCCATTCGAATTTGGAACGATCGAAGAATACAGGCCCGATCTTGTACTTTTGTAATAACGCATTCTGGACCTACTTTACCAAACGACAAAATTTTGGACTCGACCAAATTGAAAGCATTTGCAGACTACACATTGAATCTAGCTCAAAGGATGATTCCTGCGTTTGATAGGAGAGGAAACATTGTGGGAAAGGGAGAAAATGTTGGTTACCGGCATTTTCTCATTTTCCCACAAAGTTTTCAAAGTCCTTCTCTTCTGGGGTCGCGAAAACTCGGGATCGTGACGAAGAGTGCAGGTTGCACAGAAAAAAGTTTTGCTCAAGGAAGACATATTCCAAAATTGCATGTTTTTCTTATTAATATTTCAATATATTCACGAACGTCGTCGGAGGTCCGACCCCTGCAGCCATGGACGTACTTTTTTTTTTTTTGTCGGCCAAGTGATTAATTGAATCGTATTTAATGCCGCTTTCAAAATTAATTTAGGCATATCACGGTGCATTTGCAGGCTTATCTTGATTCACAAAAAAAAAAAAATCAGTGTTCCCATATATGGTGTGTGTGTGTATGTGTGTGTGTGTCTCTCTCTCTCTGTGTTTTTGTCTCTCCCTCGCCTCTATCTCTCCCTATCTCTCTTCCTCCGTCTCTATCGATTTGTCAGTATCTCTCTGTCTGTCTGTCTGTCTGTCTCTCTCTCTCAATGAATGAATCAATGGATTCTGAGGTTTATTTCATAATGTTTTCTTTGTGCAAACAAATGAAAAATTAAAAAAACAATAAAAGTTAAGCGTTTTGTACCCCAAGGCTTTTGTACAACCCTGAACTGATATCGGGTGCGAAATGACGATTACAATCTATATATAGCTATGGGAACCTATGTTTTTACCACATTATCAGAGAAATTAACTGTATTAAAAGGAAAAAAATTCTAAGTGCACCAGTAAACAATTCTCTCTGCATAATCATTTTGTTACGAGCCGTAGGGATGAGCAATAATAATCAGGAAGATTTAATATAAAATGAAAATTGTAACAATATCGAAAAATCCGTCCCTTGTTTGAATATGGAAAAACCCGTCCGAGGGGTACACAAGGTGTGAATATAAGACCCATGGTTCAGAATTTTGTACATGAGTTGAGCTCCTACAACAGAGTGCTCCTCTTCTTTCAGCCCCCATTCCCCTCCTAAACGGTAAGTCCAGAGGGGAGAAGAGAAGAGAAGAGAGAGAAAAGAGAGAGAGATTTTTCTGTTTTTGCTGAATTTTTTTTTTTAGTTTTAACATTACAGAGGCAGATTTTAGAATTTGGGCAACATATTAGTTCTCGCCTGCAAATGGTTTCAGTTTCTTCCAGTCTAAAATTGTATTGTTTGGTATGCAGTTTTCGTGGAGTTCGTTGCACCTATTCATGCTTTCCTGGAGTTCCTCGTTACTACATTTTACATAATTTTCTTTCCTACTTCGGCCACTGGCCACTATCCAACATAACGATCCTTGACTGAATAAAGAAAAACCTGAACAAAAGTACTCATCAAACTGAGCCTAGATCTCTTTGCATGCAAACTAAATAAGTTAAACTCATCAAAGCCGTTCTTGAAATATGTATTGCATTTCAAGTTTTCCTTCGTACGGATATGTCCGAAGCTACCTGAAAGTATAGACCAAGATTAGACTGCTAATTCTGTGTAGTGAAACAAGATCAGACAGATCTTGTCTAAACTATCGGCAAAATTACCGTGTATTGCAAAACGGGCGTAAAGAGTTGATTGAATTATGCAGTTTATAACTTTTGACCAGACGACAAAATTTTAGAATTGGTCCTAACTAAAAGCATTTGTAGACAAGAAATTAAATGTGATTCAATTGGTCAGATTTGTCCTTGAAAGAGTAGAAAACATTGTTGAAAAAGGGGAAAATTGTGCCTACCAGCATTTTCTCCTTTTTCTAAAGCCTTCTTCACCAGGGTCGTTATAATTCCGGATTGTCTGGCAAAGGGGTTAAGCCTTTGAGAGCTAAGTTATCCCGATAGACATTTTCAGTGTATAATGAGACTCAAATGAATGCAATTTCAAGGTGTGCTCATGTCTCTCGACGATTCTTGATACACAGTTTGTAATGTTGTTTTCAACATTATTTCAATTCTGTCTCGGCGGAATGTCTCAGCAAAGTGGAGAGTGTAGATCAAAGATCAGGGTGTATATGATTTAGTTTCAACGGGTGGTTCTGAATGAGATAATAGCCAAAGCATTTGTGTTGAAATGTTTATTTGCCCCAGTCTCCTATTTGCGGCTCATCGCTGATGACTGTTTCCGCGATTGTGGGAAAGCAGCCGGCGGGTCGATAAAAATATTGTGCGAAGTACTGGTAGTACAGGGGAAAAACCTCTAGAAAAGTATGGATCAGTGCACTGACCGTAACGATATAACTGCAATGATGTTGAAAATGAGGTTAAACACCATACAATCAGTCATTCTTGTTGTATTTAATAGTAAACTCGTAAGCAGACAACAAAATTGTAGACTTGTCCATATTGGTAGCATTTGCATACCACCACAATTAAGATGGGGTTTATCTTTGAAAGAGCAGAAAACACTGTAGGGGAAAAAGAGAAATTTCTCCTTTTTCTAACAATGTTTTCACCAGTATTTTCCTATTTATCGCAGTATTGTTTTGTAAAGGATTAAACGATAGGACGTACTGACTGCTTTTTTACAGGAAATGAAAATTTGTGCCCGAGTCCTAAAATTACATCTAAAAAATGTCGATACAACTGATAAATTCTGGACTAGTTTCTGTGGGTGCAAAAAGTCACTGAATTTTCAAAGACAATATATATTTATTTGACTTGACACAAAACTCTTGAGCACCAACATAAGCTTCTTGGAGTAAGCAATACCCCTCACTAAGAACATTTCCTTGACCCTTAACTCTTAAACACACAAATCCGAGTTTTAACCACCCCGAAAGAGAAGGCTTTTGAGAACATAGTATGAAAAGGAGAAAATGCTGGTAAACATCATTATCTCCTGTTCCCACAATGCTTTCTGTCCAATCAACGACAGATCTCACCAAATGAACAATGTTTAATTTGTCGTCAGCAAACGCTTTCAATCGGGACCGGTCTTGAATATTTGTTGACTATTAAAGCGTTGAAGCAAATTTTTACAGTATAGAAAAACTTCCCGGAAAAAAGGGCGGAGGCTGGCAAAGCTTCTCGTCTTCCAAAGCCGAGTGCTTTGATGTGAAACGATACGGTTTTTCCACGATCTCTTCCACTCCCAGCCATTATCAGTGATTGGCAGATTTGTTTTAAGGGGTGTGGTGCGGGGGACTCTACATGTGAAATGAAACATGAGGAAACACACCTTTAAAATTAAATCGATCTTAAGCATTGTGAAAGTAAAGTTTCCGTGGTTGGGCAGCAAGTGTATATAAACAGTTTGTTTCGAATTGGCCATGGTGAAAATTAGAAATAGTGGAGAAAGGTGAGTTTTAAAGGCGACTTTGATGAGAAAGGTAGTTATTACATCCATGAATTGTGTAAGATTGTTGAAAAGAAGCATTCAGTCTGTCTTTCACGAAAATGCGAAACTCAGAGCTGGTCACGGAGATAGTCCCTAAGTTTAGGTTTCACACCACTGGTTTTTCGCTACATTGAAAATAGGGTGAAATCACTATCTTTGACCCTCTGCTGTACTTTTACTGGCAAACCCACAGCTGTGTTGTTTGTTACAAGAACTTAATTGGCATCTCAATCAATTGCTTTTTTTTTTTTTTTTTTTTTCTTTTTTTTTTAATTCGATCACAAAGAAAAATACCCTTTAAAAAAGCATAGTGACAAGACACTCTTTCGGTTGGTAGACCATCTTCCTGTATGTGGGCACAGGCACAAATTAGTTCACGAGAAATTAAAAACTTGCATCCAGTTTCCACATAAATCATCAAATCTACCCCAGAAATACATTTAAGACCTGTCCTCCCATTTTCACGGACAAAACAGTGCAGCTTGTTCGTCCAAAAACCATTTCTCTCCTCGAAATCAGCATTCCCTCCTTTTCTCACAATGTTTACTACACTTTCACACACAAATCCAAACGTGTTAGCCACTTTAAATTTGTCGTCTGCAAATTTGTATTCATTTGGACGAGTCTAAAAGTTTGCCGTTTGGTAAGTTGATGTTTAACCCTTTACCAAACAATCCGAGTTTTAACGCCCCAAAAGAAAGGGGCTTTAGAAAACATTGTGGGAAAAGGATGGATACCAGACTTTCTTTCCCGCTGACTAGCATTCGACAAACTCCGGGTCATCCATATTACGCAATTCGCCGAGTTGTGACGAATGATTGTCCAGGGAGGCCCCCGCACCAAAACTCCTATGACCTGTTCATATTCTAAATCCAAAACTGATCTTCTGGTTGGGTGAGAAGTTTCTTCCCAGTCAATCAGATGGGTAGCCTTTGAAGTTAGAGTTCCATTCGAATTTGGAACGATCGAAGAATACAGGCCCGATCTTGTACTTTTGTAATAACGCATTCTGGACCTACTTTACCAAACGACAAAATTTTGGACTCGACCAAATTGAAAGCATTTGCAGACTACACATTGAATCTAGCTCAAAGGATGATTCCTGCGTTTGATAGGAGAGGAAACATTGTGGGAAAGGGAGAAAATGTTGGTTACCGGCATTTTCTCATTTTCCCACAAAGTTTTCAAAGTCCTTCTCTTCTGGGGTCGCGAAAACTCGGGATCGTGACGAAGAGTGCAGGTTGCACAGAAAAAAGTTTTGCTCAAGGAAGACATATTCCAAAATTGCATGTTTTTCTTATTAATATTTCAATATATTCACGAACGTCGTCGGAGTTACGACCCCTGCAGCCATGGACGTACTTTTTTTTTTGTCGGCCAAGTGATTAATTGAATCGTATTTAATGCCGCTTTCAAAATTAATTTAGGTATATCACGGTGCATTTGCAGGCTTATCTTGATTCACAAAAAAAAAAAAATCAGTGTTCCCATATATGGTGTGTGTGTATGTGTGTGTGTGTGTCTCTCTCTCTGTGTTTTTGTCTCTCCCTCGCCTCTATCTCTCCCTATCTCTCTTCCTCCGTCTCTATCGATTTGTCAGTATCTCTCTCTCTGTCTCTGTCTCTCTCTCTCTCTCTCCCTCTCAATGAATGAATCAATGGATTCTGAGGTTTTTTTCACGATGTTTTCTTTGTGCAATCAAATGAAAAATTAAAAAAAAATAAATAAATAGATAAAAGTTAAGCGTTTTGTTCCCCAAGGCTTTTGTACAACCCTGAACTGATATCGGGTGCGAAATGACGATTAGAATCTATATATAGCTATGGGAACCTATGTTTTTACCACATTATCAGAGAAATTAACTGTTTTAAAAGGAAAAAAATTCTAAGTGCACCAGTAAACAATTCTCTCTGCGTAATCATTTTGTTACGAGCCGTAGGGATGAGCAATAATAATCAGGAAGATTTAATATAAATGAAAATTGTAACAATATCAAAAAACCCGTCCCTTGTTTGAATATGGAAAAACCCGTCCAAGGGGTATACAAGGTGTGAATATAAGACCCATGGTTCACAATCTTGTACATGAGTTGAGCTCCTACAACAGGGTGCTCCTCTTCCTTCAGCCCCCATTCCCCTCCTAAACGGTAGAGAGAGAGAGAGAGAGAGAGAGAGATCGAGATCTTTTTGACACTTTTTTTTTTAGTTTTTATACAGAGGCAGAATTCGTGGAACATATTAGTTTTCGCCTGCAAATGGTTTCAGTTTCTTCCAGTCTAAAATTGTATTGTTTGGTAAGCAGTTAATGTAGTTTTCGTGGAATTCGTTGCACCTATTCATGCTTTCCTGGAGTTCCTCGTTACTACATTTTACATAATTTTCTTTCCTACTTCGGCCACTGGCCACTATCCAACATAACGATCGTTGATTGAATAAAGAAAAACCTGAACAAAAGTACTCATAAAACTGAGCCTAGATTTCTTTGCATGCAAACTAAATAAGTTAAACTCATCAAAGCCGTTCTTGAAATATGTATTGCATTTCAAGTTTTCCTTGGCACCGATATGTCCGAAGCTACCTGAAAGTATAGACCAAGATTAGACTGCTAATTCTGTGTAGTGAAACAAGATCAGACAGATCTTGTCTAAACTATCGGCAAAATTACCGTGTGTTGCAAAACGGGCGTAAAGAGTTGATTGAATTATGCAGTTTATAACTTTTGACCAGACGACAAAATTTTAGACTGGTCCTAACTAAAAGCATTTGTAAGACAAGAAATTAAATGTGGGTCAAATGGTAAGATTTGTCCTTGAAAGAGTAGAAAACATTGTTGAAAAAGGAGAAAATTGTGCCTACCAGCATTTTCTCCTTTTTCTAAAGCCTTCCTCACCGGGGTCGTTATAATTCCGGATTGTCTGGCAAAGGGGTTAAGCCTTTGAGAGCTAAGTTATCCCGATAGACATTTTCAGTGTATAATGAGACTCAAATGAATGCAATTTCAAGGTGTGCTCATGTCTCTCGACGATTCTTGATACACGGTTTGTAATGCTGTTTTCAACATTATTTCAATTCTATCGCGGCGGAATATCTCAGCAAAGTTGAGAGTGTAGATCAAAGATCAGGGTGTATGTGATTTAGTTTCAACGGGTGGTTCTGAATGAGATGATAGCCAAAGCATTTCTGTTGAAATGTTTGTTTGCCCCAGTCTCCTATTTGCGGCTCATCGCTGATGACTGTTTCCGCGATTGTGGGAAATCAGCCGGCGGCTCGATAAAAATATTGTGCGAAGTACTGGTAGTAGAGGGGAAAAACCTCTAGAAAAGTATGGATCAGTGCACTGACCGCAGCGATATAACTGAAATGATGTTGAAAATGAGGTTAAACACCATACAATCAGTCATTCTTGTTGCATTTAATAGTAAACTCGTTAGCAGACGACAAAATTTTAGACCTGTCCATATAGGTAGCATTTGCATACCACCACAATTAAGATGGGGTTTATGTTTGAAAGAGCAGAAAACACTGTAGGGGAAAAAGAGAAATTTCTCCTTTTTCTAACAATGTTTTCACCAGTATTTTCCTATTTATAGCAGTATTGTTTTGTAAAGGATTAAACGATAGGACGTACTGACTGCTTTTTTACAGGAAATGAAAATTTGTGCCCGAGTCCTAAAATTACATCTAAAAAATGTCGATACAACTGATATATTCTGGACTAGTTTCTGTGGGAGCAAAAAGTCACTGAATTTTCAAAGACAATATATATTTATTTGACTTGACACAAAACTCTTGAGCACCAACATAAGCTTCTTCGAGTAAGCAATATCCCTCACTGTGAATATCTCCTTGACTCTTAACTCTTAAACACACAATCCCGAGTTTTAACCACCCCGAAAGAGAAGGCTTTTGAGAACATAGTATGAAAAGGAGAAAATGCTGGTAACCATCATCATCTCCTGTTCCCACAATGTTTTCTATCCAATCAACGATAAATCTCACCAAATAAGCAATGTTTAATTTGTCGTCAGCAAACGCTTTCAGTTGGGACCGGTCTTGAATATTTGTTGACTGGTAAAGAGTTAAAGCAAAGTTTTACAGTATAGAAAAACTTGCCGGAAATAAGGGCGGAGCCTGGCAAAGCTTCTCCTCTTCCAAACCCGAGTGCTTTGATGTGAAACGATACGGTTTTTCCACGATCTCTTCCGCTCCCCGCCATTATCAATCATTTACACTTTTTTAAGGGGTGCGGGGGCGGGGGACTCTACATGTGAAATGAAACATGAGGAAACACACTTTTGAAATTAAATCGATCTTAACCCTTAGGCTGCTTATCGCGACCCACCGACCCTTTGCGGACAGCGTAGATCAAGATCAGACTGCACAGAACGTGCAGTTTAATCTTTGATCTACACTGTCCGATAAGGAGATATCTTTCCTCCAAAAATACATTTGAAAGAAGAAAGTTTTCGGCCTCTACTATCTCCTACAAAGTTTCATTTCATTTATTCAGCAGGACAAGGGTTAAGCATTGTGAAAGTAAAATTTCCGTGGTTGGGCAGCAAGTGTATGTAAATAGTTTGTTTCGAATTGGCCATGGTGAAAATTAGAAATAGTGGAGAAAGGTGAGTTTTAAAGGCGACTTTGATGAGAAAGGTAGTTATTACATCCATGAATTGTGTAAGATTGTTGAAAAGAAGCATTCAGTCTGTCTTTGACGAAAATGCGAAACTCAGAGCTGGTCACGGAGATAGTCCCTAAGTTTAGGTTTCACACCACTGGTTTATCGCTACATTGAAAATAGAGTGAAATCACTATCTTTGACCCTCTGCTGTACTTTTTCTGGCAAACCCACAGCTTTGTTGTTTGTTACAAGAACTTAATTGGCATCTCAATCAATTGCTTTTTTTTTTTTTAATTCGATCTCAAAGAAAAATACCCTTTAAAAAAGCATAGTGACAAGACACTCTTTCGGGTGGTAGACCATCTTCCTGTATGTGGACACAGGCACAAATTAGTTCCCGAGAAATTAAAAACTTGCATCCAGTTTCCACATAAATCATCAAATCTACACCAGAAATACATTTAAGACCTGTCCTCCCATTTTCACAGACAAAACAATGCAGCTTGTTCGTCCAAAAACCATTTCTCTCCTCGAAATCAGCATTCCCTCCTTTTCTCACAACGTTTACTACACTTTCACACACAAATCCAAACGTGTTAGCCACGTTAAATTGATCGTCTGCAAATTTGTATTCATTTGGACGAGTCTAAAATTTTGCCGTTTGGTAAGTTGATGTTTAACCCTTTACCAAACAATCCGAGTTTTAACGCCCCAAAAGAAAGGGGCTTTAGAAAACATTGTGGGAAAAGGAGAAAATCCTGGATGGATACCAGACTTTCTTTCCCGCGGACTAGCATTCGACAAACTCCGGGTGATCCATGTTACGCAATTCGCCGAGTTGTGACGAATGATTGTCCAGGGAGGCCCCCGCACCAAAACTCCTATGACCTGTTCATATTCCAAATCCAAAACTGATCTTCTGGTTGGGTGAGAAGTTTCTTCCCAGTCAATCAGATGGGTAGCCTTTGAAGTTAGAGTTCTATTCGAATTTGGAACGATCGAAGAATACAGGCCCGATCTTGGACTTTTGTAATAACGCATTCTGGACCTACTTTACCAAACGACAAAAATTTGGACTCGACCAAATTGAAAGCATTTGCAGACTACATATTGAATCTAGCTCAAACGATGATTCCTGCGTTTGATAGGAGAGAAAACATTATGGGAAAGGGAGAAAATGTTGCTTACCGGCATTTTCTCATTTTCCCACAAAGTTTTCAAAGTCCTCTTCTGGTGTCGCGAAAACTCGGGATTGTGACGAAGAGTGCAGGTTGCACATAAAAAAGTTTTGCTCAAGGAAGACATATTCCAAAATTGCATGTTTTTCTTATTAATATTTCAATATATTCACGAACGTCGTCGGAGTTCCGACCCCTGCAGCCATGGACGTACTTTTTTTTTAAAAAATGTCGATACAACTGATATATTCTGGACTAGTTTCTGTGGGAGCAAAAAGTCACTGAATTTTCAAAGACAATATATATTTATTTGACTTGACACAAAACTCTTGAGCACCAACATAAGCTTTTTGGAGTAAGCAATACCCCTCACTAAGAACATTTCCTTGACCCTTAACTCTTAAACACACAATCCCGAGTTTTAACCACCCCGAAAGAGAAGGCTTTTGAGAACATAGTATGAAAAGGAGAAAATGCTGATAACCATCATTATCTCCTGTTCCCACAATGCTTTCTATCCAATCAACGACAGATCTCACCAAATGAGCAATGTTTAATTTGTCGCCAGCAAACGCTTTCAATCGGGACCGGTCTTGAATATTTATTGACTATTAAAGAGTTAAAGCAAAATTTGACAGTAGAGTAAAATTTGCCGGAAATAAGGGCGGAGGCTGGCAAAGCTTCTCCTCTTCCAAAGCCGAGTGCTTTGATTGGAAACGATACGGTTTTTCCACGATCTCTTCCCTTCCCAGCCATCGTCAGTGATTGGCAGATTTTTTTTAAGGGGTGTGGTGCGGGGGACTCTACATGTGAAATGAAACATGAGGAAACTCACCTTTGAAATTAAATCGATCTTAAGCATTGTGAAAGTAAAATTTCCGTGGTTGGGCAGCAAGTGTATGTAAATAGTTTGTTTCGAATTGACCATGGTGAAAATTAGAAATAGTGGAGAAAGGTGAGTTTTAAAGGCGACTTTGATGAGAAAAGTAGTTATTACATCCATGAATTGTGTAAGATTGTTGAAAAGAAGCATTCAGTCTGTCTTTGACGAAAATGCGAAACTCAGAGTTGGTCACGGAGATAGTCCCTAAGTTTAGGTTTAACACCACTGGTTTATCGCTACATTGAAAATAGAGTGAAATCACTATCTTTGACCCTCTGCTGTACTTTTACTGGCAAACCCACAGCTTTGTTGTTTGTTACAAGAACTTAATTGGCATCTCAATCAATTGCTTTTTTTTCTTTTTTTTTAATTCGATCTCAAAGAAAAATACCCTTTAAAAAAGCATAGTGACAAGACACTCTTTCGGGTGGTAGACCATCTTCCTGTATGTGGACACAGGCACAAATTAGTTCCCGAGAAATTAAAAACTTGCATCCAGTTTCCACATAAATCATCAAATCTACACCAGAAATACATTTAAGACCTGTCCTCCCATTTTCACGGACAAAACAGTGCAGCTTGTTCGTCCAAAAACCATTTCTCTCCCCGAAATCAGCATTCCCTCCTTTTCTCACAACGTTTACTACACTTTCACACACCAATCCAAACGTGTTAGCCACGTTAAATTGGTCGTCTGCAAATTTGTATTCATTTGGACGAGTCTAAAATTTTGCCGTTTGGTAAGTTGATGTTTAACCCTTTACCAAACAATCCGAGTTTTAACGCCCCAAAAGAAAGGGGCTTTAGAAAACATTGTGGGAAAAGGAGAAAATACTGGATGAATACCAGACTTTCTTTCCCGCGGACTAGCATTCGACAAACTCCGGGTGATCCATGTTATGCAATACGCCGAGTTGTGACGAATGATTGTCCAGGGAGGCCCCCGCACCAAAACTCCTATGACCTGTTCATATTCCAAATCCAAAACTGATCTTCTGGTTGGGTGAGAAGTTTCTTCCCAGTCAATCAGATGGGTAGCCTTTGAAGTTCGAGTTCTATTCGAATTTGGAACAATCGAAGAATACAGGCCCGATCTTGGACTTTTGTAAGAACGCATTCTGGACTTACTTTACCAAAGACAAATTTTGGACTCGACCAAATTGAAAGCATTTGCAGACTATCCATTAAATCTAGTTCAAAGGATGATTCCTGCGTTTGATAGGAGAGAAAACATTGTGGGAAAGGGAGAAAATGTTGGTAACCGGCATTTTCTCATTTTCCCACAAAGTTTTCAAAGTCCTTCTCTTCTGGGGTCGCGAAAACTCGGGATTGTGACGAAGAGTGCAGGTTGCACAGAAAAAAAGTTTTGCTCAAGGAAGACATATATTCCAAAATTGCATGTTTTTCTTATTAATATTTCAATATATTCACGAACGTCGTCTCTCTCTCTGTCTCTCTCTCTCTCTCTCTCAATGAATCAATCAATGGATTCTGAGGTTTATTTCATAATGTTTTCTTTGTGCAAACAAATGAAAAATTAAAAAATAAAATAAAATTTAAGCGTTTTGTTCCCCAAGGCTTTTGTACAACCCTGAACTGATATCGGGTGCGAAATGACGATTACACTTTATATATAGCTGTGGGAACCTATGTTTTTACCACATTATGAGAGAAATTAAGTGTTTTAAAAGGAAAAAAATTCTAAGTGCACCGGTAAACAATTCTCTCTGCGTAATCATTTTGTTACGAGCCGTAGGGATGAGCAATAATAATCAGGAAGATTTAATATAAATGAAAATTGTAACAATATCGAAAAACCCGTCCCGTGTTTGAATATAAAAAAACCCGTCCGAGGGGTATACAAGGTGTGAATATAAGACCCATGGTTCACGAAATTGTAAATGAGTTGAGCTCCTATAACAGGGTGCTCCTCTTCTTTCAGCCCCCCATTCTCCTCCCAAACGGTAACGGAGGAGAGAGAGAGATTTATGCTGATTTTTTTATTTATTTTACCATTACAGAGGCAGATTTTAGAATTCGTGCAACATATCAGTTTATGCTGGTTTTTTTTTTTTTTATTTTACCATTACAGAGGCAGATTTTAGAATTCGTGCAACATATTAGTTTTCGCCTGTAAATGGTTTCAGTTTCTTCCAGTCTAAAATTGTATTCTTCGGTAGGCAGTTAATGCAGTTTTCGTGGAATTCGTTGCACCTATTCATGCTTTCCTGGCAAAATTAATTTAGGCATATCACGGTGCATTTGCAAGCTCATCTTGAATAAAAAAAAAATCAGTGTGTTCCCATTTATGGTCTTTGTGTGTGTGTGTCTCTCTCTCTCTGTTTTTGTCTCTCCCTCGCCTCTATCTCTCCCTCTCTCTCTCCGTCTCTATCGATCTCTCTCTCTCTCTCAATGAATGAATCAATAGATTCTTAGGTTTATTTCATGATGTTTTCTTTGTGCAAACAAATGAAAAAATAAAAATAAATAAATAAATAAATAAAAGTTAAGCGTTTTGTACCCCAAGGCTTTTGTACAACCCTGAACTAATATCGGGTGCGAAATGACGATTACAATCTATATATAGCTATGGGAACCTATGTTTTTACCACATTATTAGAGAAGTTAAATGTTTTTAAAAAAAAATCTAAGCGAAACATTTTATTTATTTGTAAAGAAATATTATCGATTTTTATCGAATTCTATTAGGTCTAACTCTTTGACATAAAAAATGTAGATAGTAAGAATGACCTAAATATGGCATTTAAAAACTAATTGTTGGAATAAGTGTAGATCACATGTCAGTGTAGATCGAAGATCAGACTACACGTTCTATGCAGTTTGATTATGATCGACGTTGTCCGAAAAATAAATAAATAAATAAATAGATAAATAAATGTCCTTCTAAGATATTAAAGGCACCATGCGCCTAAAAGAAGTGAGCCAAGCTCTGGCAAAAGGGGGATTCAATGCATCTCCGGGATGCATTAAGACGATCAAGCCATCACATAATCATGGGTCCATTACAGCCACTGTTTTTAAAACAATCGACTGAATCATGAGGTAGACTGGTCCCTTGACATACAGAAAATTAACCAATAGCGAAAAGTTTCGGCCCAGGTCAGCCTGCGCGGACTGCGCAGGCTGATCTGGACCGAAACTTTTCGCAGATGCATTAAGCCCCCTTTTTACTGAGCATGACTCTAGTATTATTGTATTTTAATATCCTGTATTGGCCTCTAACCTTCTTTCTTGATTTGTTCAATTTAACTCCTTAACCTTAACCAGTCTACTGGCAGCAATCTGTCATTGTCGAATGTTGAAGATCTAGATCAGACTGCACCGAACGTACAATCTGATCTTTAATTCACGCGGCCTGCTGGTCTCTGGTAAAATTATTCATAAAATTACATTTGTAAATTGATAATTACGTGCTTCCTTATTCGGCCATTCAAAGGTTTTGAGGGGTATTGAACCGTAAATGTAAATTATAAATCTGATTTTGTACATAGGTAATTAATACCTATTTTGATCTGACTTTATGCGATAAAAAAAATTGTGAGTCGTGCTCTGTGAAAAGGGGGTTTAATGCAACTGCAAAAAAAGCATCGACCCAGGTCAGCCTGCGCGGACTGCGCAGGCTGACCTGGGTCGAAACTTTTTGCTCTTTGTGAATTTTCTGCAGCTCAAAGGACCAGCATACCTCATAATTCAGTCGTTTGTTATACCGAAAGGATTTTATGGATCCGTGATACTGTGATGACTTGCTTGGTATCATGCATCACGGAGATGCATTAAGCCCCCTTTTGCCAAGGCATGGCTCATACTGTGCATTTAAACTCTATCTTTCACGTATGCTTTTTGTCGACTAGATTTGTTATTCTGTTGGTCTTTATTCTATACCAAATATAGGAGTTGTATATTTCTAATTTCTAATCTTTTTTAACACGGAGGAAAACAATTTAAAGAATTCCCATTAAATACATTACTTATGAATAAGGGTGCATTCACAAAGATGATTAACCGAAGCGCTTGACATTTTTTGTTCAATTGTTGGAGTGTTAGTATTGAAACTCAGGCTGATCTTAAGTTGGATCTACATTGTTCGATATTTTGATAAATATTTGAGTAGATAATTGGATAGACAGTACTAAAATAAAAAAAAAAAAAAACTTGAAAGAGCAAATCTATGGGTTTTTCCAGTGACTCTAGAATATTCAAATCATTTATGTAGCGTTCTAACGGTTACGAGACTTGAACATGGCATTGATGGCCGGGCGAACATCAACTGCTGGACTTGGTAGAGCACCCAGATCTACTGTCTTCGAGGATCAACGGTAATTTACTTATATTTGAGCCGTGCTCTGTAAAAAGAGGGGTTTAATCATCTGCAAAAAGTATCGACCCAGGTCAGCCTGCGCAGTCCGCGCAGGCTGACCTGTGTCGAAACTTTTTGCTTTTGGTAAATTTGCTGCAAGTTCAAGGATCATTCTACCTCATGGCGCAGTCGGTTGTTAGACAAAATGGATCCATAATTATATAATGACTTGCTCGACAGGGGTGCCAGAGGATGGCTCATTTCTATTTCCCTTAAAGTAACAATAGCTGCCAAAAGTAAACAAAGTAGGTGTTACAGTGCATTTGAATTTAAATCATACCATTTAAAAGTATGGAAATTATTGTGAAGATGACAATCTGTTATTGTGCGGTCGGCCCAAGTGTTAGTCGCTGGCAGGGAAATTAATTTTAAAGCTAGGTCGAAAGCTGCCAGGCCAATGTATCTTTTGTTTACCTTTTGCCTGGTTTTAAAATTCATCTTTTCTGCTGCGATTTACATTTGGACCGACCACACAATAACAGATTGTCATCTTCACAATATTTTCCATACTTTTAATTGGTATGATCTTTCCCAAACAAGCCCTGGTTTTCATGTGTCTGCAGTACAAGTCCTTTGAAAACACTGTGGGAAAAGGAGAAATTGCTCGTAACGAGCAATTTCTCCTTTTTCCACGGTGTTTTCTACCCTTTTTGATAACTTTCTACCATTTTCATCAAATTTAAAATTGTCGTCTGCAAACTCTTTCAATTAGGACCAGTCCAAAATCTGTCGTTTGGGAAAGGGTTAAGTTTAAATGCATTTAACACCTGTATTGTGTTTTTGGCCGCCATTGGGCCTTTAAATGACAAACTGTTAAATAAGTTGCACGAAAATTTCTAACATACAGTAAAAACTAAATGTTGCAATTTCTAAGTTTTTTTTCAACGTTCTGTGCAGTCTGATATTAATCTACACTGTCCGCAAAACGCCTTGAGTCGCGCTTTGCAGCTTGCAGGGTTAATCACTAACTACAAACAGCCATTTGTGAGATATAAAGCTGACTAGAATAAGTGACACGAAGTAGAATTTTTTCCTGAGATGGACAGTAACATTTTTTTTTTTTTCTATCATGGAACGTTTGTCAGAAATAGAATAATCGCTCAGGATGCAAGTAATTGTTCCTTTTTCAAAGACCGTTCCACAAGTGTGCCTAACATTTTGATCATGACGCATCTCTCTCTCTCTCTTTCTCTCTTTCTCTCCGTATAACAATCATGATTATATATAAGGATCTTTGTAGCCATAAGAAGTCCGCTGGAATCGATCACAGTGAAAGAGGTCTTTGGCAAATAATCTTTCTTAGCCTAAAACTTTACGATATCCAGGATATATACAGTCGTACTATACGATGTGAAGTACCACAAAATAAGATTGCTAATTCTTGACTATTATTCTATGTTCTTCGATAGTTTATCGGGAAATAATGGTGGATTATAGTTTGATCATTTCACCGTTTCGACCAGTGAATTTACTTACAGATAAACTCACTGGTACGGAAATACCGACAGCTCCCCTGTACTTCGCAAGTTCCAACAAAAAAGGGGTTAGAAACATGTAATTAATAGAACATCTGTTCTTTTTAGTGAAAGATCGTAATTTATTTCATCGAGTGGACATAATCGGTAATATTTTTACAGGGTGACGCAGCCACTCGTGAAAATATATTACCGTATGATGTTGACGATGATGTTGATGAAATAAATTTCGATCTTTCACCGAAAAAAAAAAAACCCTTTTTGTCTGCTATCTACTTTTTTTAAATTTCCTCATCTATTTTATTGCATTTATTATGCAGACTGAGCATAAACGTGAATGACCGAATGTGCGGATGCCTCCCCAATCTTCAAAAACCAGCAAAGAAAGGAAAGCGTAAAATTCTGAAGGAAAGAATTCGTCAGTTCAGTATTTGGTACTTTGAGAACGAGGATCAGAAGGAGGTGGAACACGTAAAGCGTCGCTTAGAAAGGAAAAAGAGACGAAAGACAATTCGACGAGTGAAAGAAATTCGATACCTGCGATGGCTGTATTTTTTGGATGGTGTGGTATGGACGACTGGTATTATGTTCACACTATGCAGCACAGTAGGGACTCTAGGTGAAAACACGCCGTTTTACAAACAAAAAGAGATGTACCGTGTTATTGGCCCCTTAACTATGTTTTTGGCAATGGTCCTCTTGATAGTTTTGTCTGTGTTAAAGAGAAAGTTCCTGAAAGCCAACAAAATGAACAAACCTAGACGAAGTTTCTATATCTTATCAAAAAAGACAAAAAACAATCAGCGCAGAACTGTAACAGTTGAAAGATCTAAGAATTCCGACTTGTTTGATACAGATGATTCCGGAAATGTTGAGGACATTGACTCTGATCAACCTGAAAAGAAAGATAAGTTCTGGGCAAGGAACAATAACGAGGCAGTCGGTCAATACTCGGCAACTACGAAGAAACCCGATGGTTCAGCTATAACACAGTTAGATACGCAACCCAGCGATCTACACAAGACAGTACCTGCCAATATCACGAGTCGAGCTGATAATAGAAAAGCGTGGGCGAAGACGAAATGGATGAGAATGAACATTTCTTCAGAATCGAGTGAATCTTTTGACGATTTGATAACTATGGAAAGTCCAGCACAAACTGGTAGGACCAGAACGTTAGAAACAAAAGATTCTCATGAGAGGTACCCTATTCTGACTTCCGTCTCAGTGGACTCTGAATCTCTCGATACTTTCAGTGTTTTGAAAGAGGAACAATCCATTAAGAGGGACTTTTCGACGAAATCCAAAACTTCGTCGGTGTCAAATTTTAGCAACTTCTCCGAAACTGCACCTCTGGTAAAAAGGTGACATTCAACCAATCTTCCATGGATAAATTTCAAGTGCAATTACAAAGTGAGACATAAGGTGCATCTCAGGCTTTTACTATTTCAGTTCCAAATATGCTCTGTGAAAAGGGGGCTTAGTGCATCTGCGAAAAGTTTCGGCTCAGGTCAGGCTGCGCAGGCCGCGCAGGCTGACCTGAGCCGAAACTTTTCGCAATGAGGGCCATTCCTGTAAATCAAATTATCTCCCTTGCCAGATAAATACTAAGGGTAACCAAATAACAGATTGGTCCTGCTACCTGTGTTCCTTTGCTTTTATCCTTGATTCCCTTGGGGACGCTGCGATAAAAATTATTTGATTTATGATCGTATGTAAGGTCCCTATATAATTTCAAAGCAACTCATGCTCTCAATCAGCAGAAAAATGCTTATATATCGATTTGTAAAACAATCTAACCCGATTTAGCGGAGATATTATCTCAAAAACATATTTGTGTAGTGCAAGAAAATCAAGGATAAAATCCAAGTAATCTCCTTATCAGGACCAATGAAGTACTGGAGAGGAATCAGGGGAGATAACTGAAGAATGGCTCTCATTGGTCAATTTTCTGTATGTAAAAGGACCAGTCTACCTTGTGATACAAGTCAGTTGTTAGACATAATGGTTTTTTATGGATCCCTGATTATGTGATGATTTGCTAAGTATCATGCATTACAGAGGTGCTTTAAGTCCCCTTTTGCCAGAGCATGGCTCACATAAACTCTATGGCTCTTTGAAATTTACTCTTTACCACACAAGCAAAAATGCAGACTTGTCCACATTAAAAGCACCTGCAGATGACAATTTAAAAATGGTTTAAATGATGGAATTTGTGTTTGACATGGGTATAAAACATTGTGGGAAAAGGAGAAAATGCTGGTTAACCAGCATTTTTTGAGCATTTTATCCCTTTCCCACAATGTTTTCAAAAGGCGTTCTTTATCAGGATCGTTAAAATTCGGGATTTTTTGGTTAAAGGTCATAGTAAAAAAAAAAAATAATAAATAAGAAAGATTTGTATCTTACAGATTTGACCAAAGAAGCGGACCGAACAGATCAAAGATCAGACTGCACGTTCTGTGCGGTCTGATCTTTGATCTAGGCCGTCCGCAAAAGCTCGAATTCTTCCAATGGTCCTGAAATGGTTAAGGTACATTTGCGTCATGTTCTCAACCCATTACCTCTTTTAGGCACCTTGATGCGTCATGCTGCAGAAAACCTTGATTACATTGTTGCAATACAGAACTGCTTGTTACACTGGTATTCATGTATTTAGAATGATTGAACTAGGCTAGGGCTCTGAAATGTCATGAAGAGGCCAGTGGATCCAGTGAGGCTCGAACCCGGGGCCTCCAGGTTACGAGACCTACAATTTACCACTGAGCCACGCAGGGCCTCTTCGTGTGTTTAGCCTGATCTCTTTACCAAACGACAGAATTTTGAAGTTGTCCAAATACAAGGCGTTTGCAGACGACAAATGTGGCGCAAATGATAGAATCTTTCTATGAAATGGTGCAAAACACTGTGGGGAAAAGGAAGAAAAGACTGGTTACCAGCATTTTCTCATTTTCTCACAATGTTTTAAAAGGCTCCCTTTTTCAGGGTCGTTGACACTCGTGATACTTTGGGAAAGGGTTAACTCTTTACCAGACGGCAAAATTTTAGACTTGCCGAAATTGAGAGCAATGGAGATGAAAAATTAAATTGTGGTTGAAATTATAGGATTTTCTTTGAAAAGGGTACAAAAAATTGGAAGGAAAAGGAGATAATGCTGGTTACCAGCATTTTATTCCTCTCCCACAATGTTTTCAAAAGCCATATTTCTTATCGCCCTTTTTTAACTCAGCGTTGTTGGATTCATGTTAGTTATCCAGGACAATTATCCGTGAGGAAGTTGTTATCTTCTGAATGGTCTGCTGTAAAGTTGTTTCCGGACGGTATGACGTCATACTCAAACTCGGTGGCGATAGCACTGAGCCGCGTTGTCTCCGCGTGTCAGTATTCTTCGCAGATTAAAGATTTGAAAAATGCCACCCAGCCGAAAATAATGCACTGAACCGTACAAAAACAACTCACTGGATATCGAACAGGGAAGCCTGCTATCTCAGACTGCACGTTCAGCAGGGTTCGTATTCACAAACAATTCTTAAGAGCTTTCTGAGTCTTATACATCTGCTTTGAGATTTTCTAAATTTGAAAGTAACACAATATTTGATTGGCTAACCCAAACTGTTTAAACCAAATGGTTTAGCCAATCAGAAGTTGTGTAACATCCAAATTTAGAAAACCCCGGAGAACAAGACTAACAAAGTTCTTAAAAATGGTTGGTAAATACGAACCCTGATCTTGATCTATACTCTTCGCCAAGGACATTAGAGATCGCAATATTCACTATCTGGCCTAGAAAAAACTGCTGTCAACCACGGTGTTTTCTACCCTTACAAAGCCGAATCCCTGAATCTGAATTCATTTTCAATCTGCGAACACCTCAATACGGCAAGTCTATAATTGAGTCTTCAGGGGTGCCTTTTACTAAATTGCGCAGATTTACGCAGATTTTCTGGGACTGAATATTTACAGATATGATACCTGCTTTACCCAAAGGTATGGGCTGGCGAAAAGTTATGCAAATGTTTACTTAAATCGCAGTTCAGAGAAACATGTTTTCAGACTTGATGCTTGCAGGTAACCAGCATTTTCTCCTTTTCCAACAATGTGTTCTACCTTGTTAGATAGAAATCCCATGATTTGAAACACATTCAATTTGTTGTCTGCCAATGCTTCCAAATTGGACTAGTCTGAAAATTTGTCGTTTGGTAAGGAGTGAACTCTTTACCAAACGACGAAATTTTAGACTGCTCCAAATTCAAAGCATTTGCAGACGACAAATCAAATATCCACCATAATCCACTGAGCCACGGAGGACCCCGGTAAAGGGTTAAAGAGTTAACCAAACGTCCGCATGGATAATTATCTTATCTCTTTCCCAGACGATATAGCTTTAGAGTCGTCTATTTTGGAAGCATTTTGCAGACTGGTCTGAATTACCTGTCCCTACCACTACGTTATAAGTACGGCGGGTACCAGACTATTTGCAGACCCCATATGGATTGTTGCTAATTTATGAGATTTGTCTTTGGAAGGCTGCAAAATATCGTGGGCGGGGTGGGGGAAAATAGGAAAAATGCTTTTAAACGCCTTCTCCCTCAAGGTCCCTCTAATTGCACTGAATGCAAGATCGCCGTGAACAGTATGATCTTGGATCTACACTGTCTCGTACTTTGTGACATCTGGGTACATTGCCCATTCCATCGAATTTCTACTAGATATGCCTTGGATCAACCTCCAGAGTGTGTATATGTTCATCTTGTTTTTTTGCTGTGGGAAAAACAAAACGTACACGGCTATAAACGAGCCTTTCCCAAGGTGCTCGGTGTTTTACGGTCTCGAAGAAATGGGCTTTTGAAAACATGGGCAAAGGGGGAAAATACAAGCTTTCTCTGCTTTTCATGCATTACTTTCTGCCCCATCGAAGACAAATCACATTATCTCAGCAACAATAATAGCCAAAATACCTTGATTCGGGGACACTTATTTCCCTTCAAATCAATGACTGATCAACCCACCACACACACACACACACACACATACAGTGGTGACCTAGAACTGTGCTTTTCAAAGTTGCCTACCCATGAGCAGTTTCAAATTCATTCCTTTGCCAATAAATAATTTCAACCCTTTTCCCCCTAAAGTTTGCTTTACTTGGACAGAACAATTTTCGATAACTAGTAGAAATCTAATCCAAAATGTGGGTAAAAAATAGAAACTTTACCAGTCACGATGGGGTCTTCAACTAACAAAGCTTCCATGCCCCTAAATTATTACGTGTTACTACATCTTTTGAACGTTTGCAGGATAGCATCTGGTTTGATGCGCCACATGTTGGCTTTTATGGTGTTAAAATACGTCCTTTTCAGTATGATACTATTTCAGCCATGTAAGGGCGAGCAGTGTACTCTTTTTCCTATATTTTCCACGATAATCTTTTCAAGCTACTTGATATTTCCGAACAGAAACATCTTAGACTATGGGCATACTGTACTCTAGACCCTGAACTTGGTCTGCACTACCCACAAATACATCTTGCGTTCGCTCGGTTGGCGCCGATAGGGTCTATGCGGACTTCAACAAAGCCCTGTTCACTAGATTGGTTACCTCTCTCGTTACAAGTGGATAGGGATCGGTACAGCATACTGAAAACGGGCAAAATACTGCCCGTCTATTTTTAGAACAGCACTATCGCGAGTTTCAGGGGAGGTCAATCTCGATTCAGGTGCAGAAGAATTTCCGATATTTTTGACTTCACAAATAAGTAAATTGTATAGGTACCGCCTTTTAATGTTAATTTCTGCTAATATTAATCTGATTTCGATTACAGCTTCAAATCGTGCAAAAAATCGCCATGTTACCTATATTGCCAAACTGGAATGTGTGAAATGTTCCGATTGGCTATTCAGGGATATTTGTGTTGCCCAATGAAAAGCATCGACACAATAGGCTGTGCCAATTGTAATATGTATTACAATATATGTATACAATGGGGACCAGTTTACCCTGCTGACCGTACTGCTTACAGCACTTTGATTATTTACCGTTTTCGGCCCGGTATTCGGCAAGTCCTTTCAACAAAAACAACAACAAAAAACTTTTTGAGCTTGAGCTAATTAGAAGGGTTTATCATACCATCATTTTTTTTTTTTTTTTCCAAGAAGAAGGGCCAATAAAGCTTTTTATTATATACCTGAAAATTTTCCGGCACAAATACATGCGTCACATGCGGGTAAGATTATCACATACGACTGAAAAAAAATCCGTATTTACACAGTGTCAAATACTGTTCCAAATATGGTATGATGGCGTATCTCGTGCACGGATTAAGCATGCATCATTTGCGATTTGATTCGTCAAAATGATATGCTGTGATATTCATCTGCAATAAAATGTAAATAATTGCAATATTTTATCGTTGAAAGTTGTAGGTATATAATAAAAGGAATGTTATGTTGAAGTAACTTTCCTGGTACTTGTATTTGCTTCTCACCGCGTAAGAAAAGCTCGGTCTCCGGGATATCAAATTTTCTCACGCCGCTCGAATCAAATTCAATGACCAGGAAAGTCACTACAACAAAATATTCCGTATTTATTGGTTCTGTTACATTGATACATAAGAATCGACAAGCAAATGAGAAATCGTTCGCTTTTTGCGTCAATATTCAACTAAACCACAATTTCTTACTTTCAAAGTGTTCTCCTTGTAATGAGTATAAAAGTTTCCCAGGTTGTATTTGCGCTAACACCAAAACGGGACCCAGCAATAAAAAGAAGAGTTCATTCTACGGGTTTGTAAGAACATATGCTGCTACCTGCAACTATTCTGCAGCCATGTAAGGCCATATGCAACGATCTTACATTCTTCTGTATGTACAGTGTCTTTCTTCTAAAAGAAACAGTGTAAATCACGGGTAGGAAACTTCATATTCAGAGCCAATGGCTCCGATGAGAAAATGTTGTGTTGGTCTTCCGGTTCCGAAATTGTCGGCTAAAAAACAACTGAAAAACAGGTAAGCTTGTCATTCTTTGTAAGCATGTGTTCTTATGTCTTTGAAATTCCTAAAAAGGAGGATGTCATGCAATGCTCAAGTCTTTCAACGTGTTTTCTACACTACGGAAAGCCGTGAAATGTGTACAGTATTGTCTGAATCATTTGTGCCGTGAGTTGACCGTAGCCGAAATAATACGTCATGAACCTAGATTCGGTCTGTTATTGCCATTAAATTGGCAAATAAGAGTGAGGTTTGCTGTCCCAAAAGCATGAAATAGTATCTTGAACTGTTATAATCGCTACTGGTAAAAGAATTGAAAAGAAATAGCGTAAAAATGATAAAAACAAAGACGGGCTCCAATTATGTGAACCGGCTCTGAATATGTAAGTCGGCACCGATTGATGAGGGCTTCCTTTTACTAATTTAGTTTTTTGTCAGAAATTACTTAATTTATAAGCTCTTTTTTCCCGGAAATACCCTTAGTTCAAAATTTAATACATTTGTTCGATGGAACGTGGCCGAATTTATGACAATACAAAGGACTGATATTGTCACAATTGAAAAATACTGTTTAACATTAGTCTATCTAAATCTTGAATATACGAATGGTCTGTATGTTGCATTTGTAATGCTTTCGTCGTAAGTGCAGCCAACACATAAACTGATACAATGAAAAATATTTGGCATTTTCGGAACTCTACATGGTCTTCCAATAGTCATTCAAAAGCTAAATAGAAAATGGAATGTACCTATCATAGCAGAAATAATGAATAAAAACACTGTGTCTGCAAAGAATATTTGATTATTTTGCGAATCAAAACTTTTATCTAACTACACATGCACATTACAGAAGCCCGATTACTCTGGGATTAAATACCGTTCTTTTACAAATAAGAGAAGAGAAGAAAATGATACACGCAACACGTTTCAATAGTCTACATACCTACATGAATTTGCATTATACGATTTATAATGCATTCATCCACATAAAAAAATAAAATAAAAATGATAAGAGAGTAAGTGAAACAATTATGTATAAAATATAAGTTACCACAATAAATTAATTCATTCATTAATTCAAGCATCCGTGCATTCATTCAGTAGTTAGTTCATTGCCCATTTGTATATCCTTTGTTCTGTATATCTCTTACCTTGAAAATGGGCTGGAGTGAGGGAATGAGTGAGTGGTCACCTAATATTTAAGGGGAATAGGCTGATGTGGTAAACCTCGGGTAACAATTTTATGTTTAAGCATAAGTTACAAAAAAAAAAAAAAAAAAAAAAAAACTCAAACTGAGACGTGTAAGCAAGCTAACGATATACGCATTGTAAATGCTACATGACACCATTTTTCCAACCAGTGCTATATGAATTTTGAAAAAGCAATCAAATCTGCAATGGTTCGAAAAAAGATGTGTCACATTTACAATGCGTGCGTCATTAGTTTGCTTACACACAATCAATTACACTGCAATATTAAAGTTCTCGCTCACAAACGCGACCCTTAACCCTTAGCTTCTTTGGTAAGATACGTTGGCAACGAATATTGATTAATTTAAGGTCCAAATTACAACTTCACCGCTCATACCAGAGATTGTGAAGAAGACAACGTTGTTCGTTTTTTCTTTTTTTTTTTTAAATCTATGCCAAAACGTACAATTGTTATCCGAATTGTTTATTTGTAAGACATTACGTTTCAGTTTGACCATATCAGCCTGTTCCTCTTATATATAAGGTGATCACTCACCCACCCACTCACTCACTCGTCAACCAATGTGAGACATAGAGGACATAAGATATACAAATGGACAAAGAACTAATGGCTGAATTAATGCACGGATGCTTGAAAGAATTAATTAATAAATTAATAGTTATAACTTAAGTTTGATACATATTGTTACACTTACACTCTTTTCAGGTTACATTATCAAGTGTAAACAATTATGTTGATGAATACATAATAAACTGCAAAATGCAAATGTATGTATGTGGACCACTCGAACTTGTGTTGCGTGTATCATTTTCTTCTCTTCTCTTACTTGTAAAGGAACAGTGCTTATTGCCAGAGTACTGCGGCTTCTGTAACATGCATGTGTAGTTTGGCAGAAAATCAAATATTCTTTGCAGACTCATTTTTTTTTTTTTTTTTTATTTTTATTTATTTTTTTTTTTTTTTTTATTTTATTTTTAATTCAACATTTCTGCTACGATAGGTGCATTACATTTTCTATTTTGCTTTTGAATGACTATTTGAAGACCAAACAACGTTCCGAAGATGCCAAATATTTTTCATTATACGAGTTTATGTGTTGGCTGCACTTACGGCGAAAGCATTACAATTGCACATATATGTAGACCATTCGGTTAATCAAAAGCTACTAAAAAGTATTTTCAAAATTTAGATAGACTAATGTTAAACAGTATTTTTCAATTGTGACAATATCAGTCCTTTGTATTGTCATAAAGTCAGTCACGTTCCATCGAACAAATGTATTAAATTTTGGACTAAGGATATTTCCGGGTGAACAAAGCTTATGTATTAAGTAATTTCTAACAAAAAACTAAATTAGCATAAGGAAGCCCTCATCAATCGGTGCCGACTTACATCTTCAGAGCCGGTTCACATAATCGGAGCCCGTCTTTGTTTTGATCATTTTTACGCTATATCATTCAATTCTTTACCAGCAGCGATTATAACAGTTCAAGATACTATTTCATGCTTTTAGAACAGCAAACCTCTCTCTTATTTGCCAATTTAATGGCAATAACAGACTGAATCTAGGTTCATGACGTATTATTTCGGCTACGGTCAACTCACGGCACAAATGATTCAGACAATACTGTACACATTTCACGGCTTTCCGTAGTGTAGAAAACACGTTGAAAGACTTGAGCATTGCATGACATCCTCCTTTTTAGGAATTTCAAAGACATAAGAACACATACTTACAAAGAATGACAAGCTTGCCTCTTTTTCAGTTGTTTTTTAGCCGACAATTTCGGAACCGGAAGACCAACACAACATTTTCTCATCGGAGCCATTGGCTCCGAATATAAAGTTTCCTACCCGTGAAATAGTAAATAGTAGGTCTAAGTATTTTAAATATGCTAACTTACATGACTGAGAGTAAGCCGGAGCTATTAATCGTGTTTTACACAGAACTTTGATCTCACGACTCTCACCGCTGACCATTGTTTCGACGATGGTTATGTGGGAAAGCAGCCAGTGGCTTGGAAAGAATATTCTGCGGAGTACTGGTAAAAGAAACCCCAGGAAAGCATGGATAAGCGCACTGGCCGCCGTGATATAACTGAAATAATGTTGAAAACGGCATTAAACACCATACAATCAATCAGTCATTGATCTCACGATGCCTGCACTTGTATGCAGAATGCGGGGATACTGATCTCTAAAAGATATAAATCTAGATCCTTAACTCCCAAGGTTTTCCTGGGTTATAGGTTCTCCCGGCGTCCACGAAGATGAAGGAGACCCCCCCCCCCCCCCTTCCCCGGCTCAGCTTAACCGTTCGCCTCCTGTGCTCGTCAGACGCCCTGGTTCACATTTATTGAACTAGATGCTGCTGACCAGAGTGTTTTCACCCGATCTTGACCTACATCTTGTTTTCTTGTCACCGTCTGAGAGTAATCATTGAAAAAAGAAGCTCAATCAATTAATGTAGCAGCGCCATTTTCAGATGACTAGTTCCTTTGGTCAGTTTATTGGAGAGGTCATCAGACCTCTCCAACAGTGGTGAGTTTAAAAGGCAGACTGCCACAGAAATCGCTAACTAAATCCATTTGTTTTTGCGAAATTGTTCTGATACACAGTCTATTTCGTCATGGTTTTATAAATAAACCGAAATCAAAAAACTGAAATACGAAATAAACGTGTTTTTTTTTTTTATATACATGTGTATATATATATATGACGGATTTCCAAAAAGATTTATTATACTATATTGATTGTAAATGGCCTCACCAATAATTGTAATTTTCATTAAACAAATAAATCTAAGCAAAAAGAAAATTTTCGTTTAAAAAAAGAAAAAGAACACCGCGAGAAAAGATCACCCGACTACATACCACATCTGGAGAACTCGTACCCTGGAGAGCTCGTACCCTAATCTCGAAAGCACGAGTTCTCTGGAGAACTCGTGCCCCACAAATAGATATAAATAGGTTGATCAGTATGTTTTCAAGTTCTATTTTTCAAAACTGACTAGACTCTTGCATTTTTCTAAGTTTTATACAAAAATTCTATGGATTTATAGTGATATAGATTTGATGAAATAACACACAGAGTTGCTTTTAGGATGCGGGATTGCGAGAATACCGCGAAAATTAACTTATGAGCGCAAAAAAGTCGTGCCTCTTCGCCCCACCGCACACCTCAAAAGAGTCCGTGATCCTTTGGTTTTGGGGGGATTGCGCAGGCTGACATGGGTCGATACTTTTTGCAGATGCATTAAACGCCCTTTTCTCAGAGCGTGGCTCGGTTATCTACTTTCTTAAATTTTTAACGTTTAGATAAACAACCTCTTCATTTTACATGTCTGCAGCAGACAACTTTTAAAAATATTGTGGGAAGAGGAGAAGCTGTTAGTGACTGCAATTTCTCCTTTTGTCACAATGGTTTCCATCACATCAAAGCACCATCTTCCACATTAATAATCAAAGTTTCAATTGTCGTCTGCATGCTTTTTCTGTTTGGGACAGTCCAAAAATTGCTGTTTGTGAAAAGATTAAAAAAGTTACATATATTGGAGAGGTCATCAGACCTCTCCAACAGTGGTGAGTTTAAAAGGCAGACTGCCACAGAAATCGCTGTCTAAATCCATTTGTTTTTGCGAAATTGTTCTGATACACAGTCTATTTCGTCATGGTTTTATAAATAACTGAAATAGGAAATAAACGTGTTTTTTTATATGACGGATTTCCAAAAAGATTTATTATACTATATTGATTGTAAATGACCTCTCCAATAATTGCAATTTTTCATTAAATAAATAAATATAAGCAAAAAGAAAAATTTCGTTAAAAAAAAGAAAGAACACCGCGGGAAAAGATCACGTGACTTGATACCATCTGGAGAATTCGTACCCTGGAGAACTTGTACCATTATCGCGAGAGCACGAGTTTTCTGGAGAACTCGTACCCCACAAATAGATATAAATAGGTTGATCAGTATGTTTTCAAGTTCTATTTTTCAAAACTGACTAGACTGTAGCATTTTGCTCAGTTTTATACAAAAATTCTATGGATTTATAATAGATTTGATGAAATAACACACAGAGTTGCTTCTAGGATGCGGGATTGCGAGAATTCCGCGAAAATCAACTTATGAGCGCAAAAAAGTCGTGCCCCTTCGCCCTGGTCCTTTGGTTTTGGGCGGATTGCTCAGGCTGACATGAATCGATACTTTGTGCAGATGCATTAACTGCCCTTTTCTCAGAGCATGGCTCATTTATCTACTTTCTTAAATTTCTAACGTTTAGACAAACAACCTCTTCATTTTACAAGTCTGCAGCAGACAACTTTTCAAAATATTGTGGGAAGAGGAGAAGCTGCTAGTTACTGCAATTTCTCCTTTTGTCACAATGTTTTCCATCACATCAAAGCACCATCTTCCAGTTTAATTATCAAAGTTTGAGTTGTCGTCTGCATGCTTTTTCTGTGTGGGACAGTCCAAAAATTGCTGTTCGTTAAAAGATTAAAAAATGTTACATTTATTTTTAACATGTCTGATATTAGTATTATGTATAGGCCACCTTTATTTATTGTCATCAGGTAAGATTCTTGCCTATTCAGTTGAATTAGCAAATTGTATCAAATTTTATTTGAACGATTTCTCCTTTTCAAAAATATTTTGATTTATATGAGTACACATTACAATCATTCATTAGAGGTTTGTTCCTTTTGAAAATGAGCCAAATTGGATCATCATCTTGAGTTTTGTGTCCTTGAATTTTGAAAAAAATATGCATTTCTGAGCATGTTAATGGCATATGGCATACAATTTCTTCAAATCTTTACCAAAGTCGCGTTGTTAGATATTTATGAGAGCTTGGTTCCTTTCCAAACTGAGCAAAAACAGGTCATGGAGTCACAAATTACATGGTCTTGAATTAAAAAAAAAAAAAAACATTTTTAGCTTGTGAACAGCTTACAGCCTTCATTTTACTGTCAATGCTCACAAAACCCACACAGTTTATAGATATTCATGGGAGCTGGATTCTTTTGCAAACCGTCGGATTATGGGGTCAGAAATTCCTTGCCCTTAAATTTATAAAATGCATTATGAGCCTGTCAAGAGCTTACCGCATGTATTTTTTTAAACTAACATGAAAAAGAATAGCTTTGCTCATATCAGCTCTCAATTTCATTATACCTCCACAACTCTTTGTAAAAATCCGAGTCTGTATTTAAATACCAGTAGAGCTGTTTTTAGTCCTTATAGGCCTCTTGTTCCTAGAATATTATAACAATGTGGGACATGTACTGTTTTGTGCCTTTACACCAGCAAAATTAAAAAAAAAAACACGTTTTTTCTCATTCATTTAATGCCTAACTTGTTTGTTTACATCTACCAAAATATATTGAAATCAAAAGCCAATAAACTATTTGAAAACATTGACGCCGACCTCTCCTGGCTTCTTTTTTAAAGAAGCCAACTTGTTTTTAACATGTCTGGTACTAGTATTATGTACAGGCCACCTTTATTTGTTGTCATCAGCTAAGATTCCTTGCATATTCAGCGGAATTAGCAAACTGTATAAAATTTTAATTGAACGATTTTTCCTTTCTAAAAATATTTTGTCTTATCTGAGCACATATTACATCCATTTATTAGAGGTTTGTTCTTTTTGAAAATGAGCCAAATTGGATCATCTTCTTGAGTTTTGTGTCCTTGAATTTAAAAAAAAAGAAGATGCATTTCTGAGCATGTTAATAGCATATGGCCTACAATTTCTTCAAATCTTTACCAAACTAGCGTTGTTAGATATTTATGAGAGCTTGGTTCCTTTCAAAATTGAGCAAAATCAGGTCATGGAGTCACAAATTACATGGTCTTGAATTGAAAAAACATTTTTTAGCTTGTGAACAGCTTCATTTTACTTTCTGTCTTCAAAAAACCCACACGGTTTATAGATATTCACGAGATCTGCATTCTTTTGCAAACCGTCAGATTATTGGGTCAGAAATTCCTTGCGCTTAAATTAAAAAAAAATGCATTTTGAGCTTGTCAAGAGCTTACCGCATGTATTTTTGGAAACTGTTAGTTAGCTTTTCTCATATCAGCTCTCAATTTCATTATACATCCACAACTCTATAAAATGAAAATCAAGCCTGTATTTAAATGCCAGTTGAGCTGTTTTTAGCCCTTATAGGCCCTCTTGTTCCTAGAACATTATAACAATGTGGAATATGTACTGTTTTGTGCCTATACACCAGCAAAATTGAAAAAAAAAAAAAATTCTTTTCTCATTCATTTAATGCCCAACTTGTTTGTTTACATCTACCAAAATATATTGAAATTAAAAGCCAAAAAACTATTTGAAAACATTGATGCCGACCTCTCCTGGCTTCTTTTTAAAAGAAGCCAACTTGTACCATACCTTACCTGGGTTTCGGTTCTTTGGTCCCAGTATTTTCCCTCCAGTTTGATCACATGACTTTTAAATATTCTTATTCCCGCTTAAGTCTTCCAACTGTTTACTTGGTCAAGAATTGCTGAGATTCTTGCAATTGATTTCTTGGGAAAAGGGAAGCAATTCCTTCTAACCAGACAGCACAGAGACAGAGAGAATAGTCATTTTTGTTTAGAGTCTGTGGGAACACTTAATTCCTCAAATTGGGTGTTGAATTTACCCCTTATAGACTTAGGACAGCAAAGAAAATAAAACGACTCTTATTTTGATCGAGACAGTCTTGTTTGTTATGTAACTCCACAAAAGAAGAATCCACTCATTCCAGGTCCGCATACAGATATATAGAAGGACCTAGTACATTAATTAGATCGGATATTTTCGGAGCAAAATTTTGTGGTCTGGTGACGAATTGAAGGCCAAGCAGCAGCCAATAGTAAACAATACAGGTGTTAAAATGCATTTAATTTTGAACCACACCATTTAAAAGTATGGAGATTGTTGTGAAGATGACAATCTGTTATTGTACGGTCATTCTAAGTATTAATCGCTGGCAGAAAAAAATCATTTCAAAACCAGGTAAGATGTAAACAAAGGCAATCTTCTAGAGCGACTTGGCAACTACAGTGTATGTACCTTGTTAAACATTCATTTTTCTGTCGGCGACTAACTCTTGGAACTAGCATACAACAACAGATTGTCATCTTCACAAGGACTTCAACGGTATTATTCAAATCTAAACGCATTTTTAGACCAACATTGTTTACTTTTTGCCACTACTAGGCCTTTATCATCTAATTAAAGACAAGGTGATATATCTAGCTGGTGTTGTGCACAGATTGTGACAAAAACAACAACAACCGCAGTACAGTTCATTGTCTTGTATCTTTATTTAGCAATCTCACGAGCACTTAATTTTGAACTTTAGTGAAATAGATTTTATACATCTGGATCTTATTCTTTAAAAAAAAAAAAAAAAAACGGATCAAATTTGATATATCCAGTGATCTTGTCTTATAGCGATCTCTGTGCGTAATTAGCGAAAGTTTTCTTAATCCTTTCCCAAACAAGCCCTGGTTTTCACGTGTCTGCAGTACAAGTCTTTTGAAAACACTGTGGGAAAAGGAGAAATTGCTCGTAACGAGCAATTTCTCCTTTTCCCGCAGTGTTTTCTACCATTTTTGAGAACTTTCTGCCATTTTCATCAAATTTAAAATTGTCGTCTGCAAACTCTTTCAATTTGGACCAGTCCAAAATTTGTCGTTTGGGAAAGGGTTAATTTTCTTTAATAATATCTTGTCATTGTTTCGGATCAGTGGCATTCAAGTGCCAGTGCCGCTGCATCAAGACTGGCTAGTTTATTCTAAATATTAGATCTGTTTTAAATCCACTGAGAAACAAGTTCTTGAAACGTTTAATGGTCTATCTCGATTTTGCCTCCTGGAAACTACACCAGTACTAAAAATGTGTGGGCCTATGGAAAGTCCTAAAGTTAACACCCTCTCCCGGGTATCAAAGTCAGGACATTGTGATTACGAGGCCGACTCTCGAACCTCCAACCACGGACACCACACTGGCTACCGTAACCTAGCTGGACGAAACTAATACAACAAAAACAACAATCACAAGACCTACAGCAACAACACATTATTCTTCACAAAGGAGGTATTCCGCAACGCGGGTGAATCAAGATTATACTGTCAGTGAAAATGTCAAATCTCGAACGAATAGGAAAACAGCGATTTTCGTGAGTCAAATTAACTTTTCAGGGAAAAGTGATGGAGTGGGCTTTTCTTTTGTATTTTACATTAAAAATTAAGTTGCAATGGAATAAATCAATGCTGATTTCCCATTCTCAAATTACCGCAGTGATAGCTGGGTAGTTCTGATGTCGACCAGTGTGGGTAGCACAGTGGTAGAGCACTCGTCCTTTAAGCAAGGGTTCCCTAGTTCCATTTCCTTATTGTTCACACTCTCACCATTGGATATTACTGCATTATGTAAATAACTACCCCCGATTCGGAGGCTTGATCCGATGTTATTTTGTGGTATTGCCCAGCAGTATCCTCCCCCCAAGAAGCATTTAGAGCCATTTTTTTTTGTCAGCTAATATAGTAATAATATGGTCCTTGATAGCGTAGATAACAATGATTAATTTCACAAGAGCACAAACATTAGGGCAACAAAATATATTTGTAGTTCCGGTTACCTGAGTGTGATTAATTTTCACTTCGAGCCTAAGTTTAATATTTGAACATGCTGCAAAGTCCCTTATTGACACTTCCCCAGCTTTTTTTCTAATCAAAAATGGGCTGACGAGATGGCCAATATCCATCAATAAAGTTAACGACCCGTAGCAAAAAAGCTTTTGAAAACATTTGGGAAAAGGAGAAAATGCTGGTAACTAGCATTTTCTTTTTTTTTTCCCAAATGTTTTTATTCTATAGTAAACAAATTCCATTATTTTAGCCACCTTTAATTTGTGATCTGTAATTGCTTTCAAGTTGGATTAGCCTGAAATTATGTTGCTTGGTAAAGAGTCTAAATAAATATAAATTAAATATTAACCATAGTACAATTCATTTTAACTGCTCAGATATGAACAGCATACATTCATCAAAATAAAAATAAATAAGAACAAAATTGAGAATGTTGATCTTTACCTCAGGCGAAGACAAATTACAAAGAGAGCTTTTCAAATTGGAAGTGATATTGACAGAAAACCTGCTAGTGGGAAGAAGGAGAAGCTGGTAAGAATGTTTTCATTTTTCCTATTTTTGAACAGAATATGGTCGTAGGCTTGTGGCAAAGGCTATGAATCAGTGGTGTGGAAATACTATGCTTGACTCATCCGACTCGGGAAAATGCAGCTCCGGACAAGTGACTTTTTTCAGTCTGCTTGTCTGCAGACAAGTAAGAAATTTGAGGAAAATTCTGAAACAAAGATCTGTTGCATACCTATGCAGAGAAATACAAAATTAATGTTCTCACTTTGTAAAAAAAAATGACACTTTGAATGATAAACAGCAGCTTGAGATGATCCCTGATTTCTGGAAACCCAAAATACACATTTTTTGTACCTCCGCATATAAGAAGATGTTTTTGCACGTCAATTTTAATTGAAAAATGTCTTGAACAGCTTCAAGGTCATCATTATGGATTAAAATAATTTTATTAGTCTAATTAATAGTATTATTTTAGCACCAAAGATCTTTGATGACAATGTCGCACATGTGAAAATTTTTAATCTGATTTTAAACAGCTTCCATGCAAAACAGGCAATTATCTCCTCTGCCAGAAACTCTCTTGTAAAACCAAAATATTTTTCAATTCAGCAATCAATTGATGCGTAAATTGGAGAAAATGGGTCTGAGACTCCAGAACCATCCAGCAGCTTCAAACTTAAATCTTAAGCAGACCGTGACAGGAAGTACCAAAATAAACATGTTTTGAGGCGTGGTTAGAAGAAATCCCGTGATCGAAACAATGTTTTTTGTAAGGTTTGTCGAGAGTATCCCATATTGCTGACATGTCTTTTTATGCATGCCATTTAAAATTATTTTATTTTAGACAAGTGAGCCACACTGGCGGACACATAGATTTTCGTAATTTACTTGTCCTTGGTACTTGTCCTTGGACAAGTAGAAAATTTCTAAGATTTCCACACCCCTGTCAATGATCGCTTCTTTTTAGTCTGAGTTTTCTTTTTCATGCTGTAGTAAACCTTTTCAAAAATATTTGAACTATGCTCTGGCAAAAGGGGGTTTTGTGCATCTCAGTGATGCATTTTACCAAGCAAGTCATCGCATAGTTATGGGTCCATAAAATCTATTTTGTCGAAAAAGCAACAGAATCCTGAGGTAGAATAGTCCATGTCGACATCCAGAAAATGTACCAAAAGCAAAAGTTATGACCCAGGTTAGCCTTTTGGACTTCACAGGCTGATATGGGTCGATACATTTTCACAGATGCGTTAAACCCCCTTTCCACAGAGCATAGCTTATGTTTATTCTGTTCATTTTTTAAGGGGAAATGGTAACCAGCATTTTCTCCTTTTCCCACAATGTTTTCAAAAACAGTCTTTCTGAGGGTCTTTAAAACTTGGGATTGTGTGGTAAAGGGTTGAGGAAATTATAGTGGATTTTTTTTTCTTATTATTTTTTTGTTAATGATTTGCAAACTGCCATACTTAATGGAGAGTGAAACATTTGTAAATTTTGATATGATTATAAAAAAAAAAACTGAATAGCCCAGTTTGAAAGTGCACAAGTCAGGAAAAAGAAGAGAGTTTTTCTTTTGAGGTGTAATTCCGTAGGATCTTGATTACAAAAGTTTGACTCTATACCAAATGAAAAAATTGTAGACTGATCCAAATTTAAAGCATTTAAAGATAACAAACTAAATATTGCACAAATATGAAATTTATCTTTTAAAGGATCAAAAACATTTTAGGAAAAGGACGAAATGCTGGTTACCAGCATTTTTTCCTTTTCCCACAATGTGGTCAAAAGCCCTTTTCCTTGGGGGTTGTTAAAATTTGGGATTGTGTGGAAAAGGGTTAATCAAGCCAAGTGGCTGAAATAAGGATTGAAAGTAAATTCAGCAAATTCATGCTACATGTATATGAATACAAAACTTATTCTCTGTGGTTTACAGGTACAAGTAACAACTGTATAAGTAATAGATGAGACTAGCAATACTAAACTTTTTATGTGTTTACTCTATACCAAACAACAAAATTTTAGGCTTGTCCAAATTGAAAGCATTTGCAGACAACAGATTAAGTGTGACTTAGAAATTGAAATTTGTTATGGGATAGGTAGAAAACATTGTGGGAAAAGGAGAAAATGCTTGTTACCAGCATTTTCTCCTTTTCCCACAATCTTTTCAATAGGCTTCCTTTTTTAGGGTCATTAAAAAAGGTCGGGATTGTGTGGTAAAGAGTTAATGCCATTGCAATTTGCAAAGTTCTATAGACTGACTTCATGATGGACCAAATCATCATCAAATAAAGGCAGCATGGTATCTTTTGACATGTTCCTTACCAGTGCAAGTGAGATAAAGGAGAAACATTTTAGGGGGATAAACAAATGCTGTATTGAAAGACAAAGCATTGTGAGAAAAGGAGTACATGTACTTGCTTGTAAGTTACAAATTATTGAGCACTGTTGCTCCTTTTTCCACTTTTTTCCCAACCAGTATTGCTACTGTCGCTAAAAGTGTCAAATTAGCATGGTAAATTAAAAGATATCTTAAATTTACTACAGGTCTGCATTTGGGGGAAAAAAGGTCTTATAACAGAATGTTTTTCATGTTTTTTCTGTTGTTTACAATTTATTGTTTCAAAAGTTGTAATTCTCTTGTCTGATTAACCCTTTACCACACAATCCCAAGTTTTAACGACCCTAAGGAAGGCTTTTGAAAACATTATGGGAAACGGAGAAAATGCTGGTAACCAGCATTTTCTCCTTTTCCCACAAAGTTATTCTACACATCCAAAGAGAAATTTTACCTTTTAAGTAACATTTAATTTGTCATCTGTAAATGCTTTCAATTTGGACAGGTCTAAAATTTTGTTGTGTGGTAAAGAGTTTAATCATTTGTTTGCAACATCTCAACTTTTTCAATGTGCTTCATAGGTCCAGACACCAGCAAAAGACAAACAACCTTTAAAAAGGACCAGATATGTTGAAGAAACACCCCCAGGGTTGCAAGAATGTAGTGGTATTGGAAATGTCTCAGTATCTGTATGTGCATTTAACTTTGTAGTTAATTGGAGTACTTAATTTTTTGTGTGTTAAAGCAGCTGTTTTAGAACGGTAGAATTTCATGTAGAATCAGTCGCCTACACAGAACATTTAAAAAAAAAAAATATGTAAGTCATGCCCTGTGAAAAGGGGATTGAATGCATCTGCAAAAAGTATCGACCCAGGTCAGCCTGCGCAGTCCGCGCAGGCTGACCTGAGCCGAAACTTCTTGCTATCAGTCAAATTTTTGCATGTCAGAGGACCAGTCTACCTCATCATTCAGTCAGTCGCTAGATGAAGTGGATTTAATGGATCCCTAATTATGTGATGACTTGCTTGGTATCATGCGTCATGAAGATATATTAAGTCCCCTTTTGACAGAGCATGGCTCATATACACTTACCAGCACTGGTAACCCGATATGGAATATTTGAAGAAAACAAAATAACTTTTTATTGGCACAGTAAAGGAGCAATTATATGCTGGTGACAAGCAATCACACACCTTCTAACAGTGTTGCAGGGATGTTAGAAGTAAAACATGTACTGGTATTTACATAGATAAGGAAATGGTAGACAAAACATTGCTAGAAGTTATTTTCACAATGCTTATCACATGACAAAATTTTAGTCTGGTCCAAATTGAAAGTTTTTGCTGATGACAAATAATATGTGGTACAACTGATATTATTTCTATCAGAAAATGTAGAAAACAATGTGGGAAAAGGAGAAAATGCTTGTTACCAGCATTTTCTCATTTTCCCTCAATGTTTTCAAAAGTCTTCTACCTCAGGGTTGTTAAAATTTCAGGACTGTGTGGTAAAGAGTTAAATAGGAAAGGAATGAAGTGATATTTGTAAGGAAAGTTTTGCAAAACATTCTATAGACATTATTAACATTACCTTTTTTCTGAAACCTTTTATGTTTCATTTCAGTTTTTAGCCAGTACTCCAAAGCCCGGAAAAACTCAGTTGTCACGTAGACGTCCCCTTTCTTCAGTTCAAGAATCTGAGATATCAAAAGCCGGATCAGGGCAACAGAAAGCTACTGAAAAGACAAATTCACTAGGACAGTGTGTTGACAATGAAACTTATAAGTTGTCCCATCCTACTAATGCATCTGAATCAGTAAATAGTTCAAAGAGGAAATCTTTGTCAAAGTCAAAATTGTCTGAGACAAATGTTTCTACCACAAGGTCTTCAGCTGTGAAAATATCAAGGCATATTACTGCAACATCTACATCCCACCCCTCAAAGTCATCAACAGTAATAGACAAAAGTGGAGATCACATGAACCCTTATAGTGAGAAGATAAAGAGAAAACAACCAGCTATCAAAGATTCTGGTATTAAAGGAACACATGATTCAAGCCATAGGAAAAAATCAGATAATGTGATCACAAGGAAAAGAGTATCAGAGGATGTCCCTGCAGTGGCTGCAAAAAAGAGAAAAGTATCGAAATCAGAAACTTCAGTTCTGCTCAGTAGATCACCAAATCCACCTTTTACCCATCCCCCTGGTTCCAGTAAAACTGTTCAGATGACTAAAAATAAAAGGCAGACAATAGCAAAGAAGACAAGAGATAAACCAGAGGAAGTACCAGAAAATAATGATTTAACTGTTGTGGATATCTCTCTACAGAACAAGAGGAATTGTCACGGCAACAAAATTAAACCTACAAAATTAGGTAAAACTGCGACTTTGAAACAGACTGCCACAAGAGTAAGAAATGAAGAGAAAAATATACCAGGTAATGACTTGTAAAAGGTCTAGGCCTGTTTTGCTAAGGTAGTTACTCACAAAATTTTTGTCAGCTTTTTTGTAACTCCAGAGAAAATGTGAAAGTGCACTTTACTAAAAACGTTAGTAAGTGAAATAAGTGATTGTAGCATAAGTTTTTGTGTAACTTTACGAACAAAAGAGGTGTTATAAGTTTTGCGTAAGTATTTCCAACATCAGAGAGGTTTGAACTAGTTAGAATAATTTAGTCAGAATAGAAATAAAAGATACAGGATCGGCAGAATACAGAATTTGCTTAACCCTTTACCAAACGACAAAATTTTGGACTGATCCAAATTGAAAGCTTTTGCAGACGACAAAATAAATGTGAATCAAAAATTGAAATTTGTTTTTGGAAGAGTAGAAAACATTGTGGGAAAAGGAGAAAATGCTAGTTAGCAGCATTTTCTCCTTTTCCCATAATGTTTTCAAAAGGCTTTTTCCTTGGGGTTGTTAAAAGTAGGGATTGTGTGGTAAAGAGTTAAATAGAATTGGTCAGGACGGCTTAGGTTTAACTCCAAACAAGGCATTTTATGCAGCTTTTTGCGGGTGTTTCATGTATTCAATCGGCACAAGGCTGGGGCCCAACAATGCCTTGTGAAAGAATATTTTCACGTAATATGTGATGCCACCAAAACTCTTAATTAAAATAACACACCCAACAATATATCAGCACTGAGCCTCGGACAATCCTGAGAAAGAGTTGTGTAACTTTCGTGAATGTGTTTAGATAAGAAAATTCTTATGCAGTTGTAAGAAAAACTGGTCCCTGATATTGCACCATCTTTTTAGTAATATAACATACTCTAAAACGCCTTTTACTTGTAACAGCAGTGCTGTGATTTTTATGTTTAAGCAATGGACAGTTTTTGAAAACATTGCCAGACAGGTCAGCTTTTGAAAACATTGCCTGAAAAGGAGCAATCGCTTGTTACAATTACTCCTTCTCCCATTATGATTGCCATAGCACTGAAAAAAGACAGTTTATATATCAAAAAATAAAGGCTGTATGTCAAGTGTTCACTAAAAGTAAGAATTTGAAACTTGTCAAAATTAGAAGCATATGCAGAAAAAAAAAATAGAATTTATGACATTAAGTCTATTAAAGGAAACTAATTCTAGTTTTTGAACTACTGGTAAATACTTTACAGTACATGTGAAAAACTGATTGTTTTATTAATCTGAGGGTAGAAATCTAGACGATCATGAGGATAGGTGTTTGTAACTTCAAGTGTTTAGTATAAGTCCCTTGTGGCCCTGTAGTTTTAGTGTTGGATTGGAGATCATGAACTCTTTACCAAAGGACAAAATTTTAGACTTGTCCAAGTTGATAGCATTTGCAGATGACAAAATTCATGTGACTTAAAAATTGAAATTCATTTTGGGAAGAGTAGAAAATACTGTGGGAAAAGGAGAAAATGCTGGTTACCAGCATTTTCTCCTTTTCCCACAATGTTTTCAGAAGGCTTCTTTCTCAGGGTTGTGAAAACCTGTGATTGTTTGGTAAAGGGTTAACTCTTTGCCACACAGTCACAAGTTTTAACGACCTTGGAGAAAATACCTGTTTGAAACATTACAGCAAAAGGAAAAAATGTGAGTAACCAGCATTTTCTCCTTTTCCAACAATGTTTTTTTTTTTCGCATCCCAAAATGAATTTCAATTTTTTAGTCACTTTCATTTTGTCATTTGTAAATGCCTTGAATTTGGTCTCTTCTAAAATTTTGTGGTTTGGTAAAGAGATAATTCCTGTTCATGGTACTGGTCGTATGAGAATGTCTTTAGGCAAAGTTCCTGCCCAGTAGCCAAAACCTACTTGTATTGAAAAGTTTACCAAATGACAAAAATTTGGACTGGACCAAACTGAAAGCAATTGCAGACAAATTGAATGTAGTTTAAATAATGATTTCTGACTTTGATAGGGTAGAAAACATTGTGGGAAAAGAGAAAATGCTGGTTACCAGCATTTTCTCCTTTTCCCTCAATGTTTCAAAATGCTTCTTCCTCAGGTTTTTTTCTGGATCGTGTGGTAAAGGGTTAAAATGTGTAAAAGTGAGTTGTCACCATAATACCTTTAATATTGTTGAAAGCCACACAAAACAGCAGTTAGAAAAAAAGCATGGATGCCTTTACCTTTCAGTTCAGACTGTGAAGGTGTATCAGGATGGAGGGAACCATAAGAAAAGTGATTTGATGGATTTGGATGTAGCTTTAAGCACACTTACAGAGACTCTACAAACCCAGCTGTAAGTATGATGAACACTTTTATCTCCAGTGTACAACTGATGAAAACAATATAGTGAAAGGAGTAGTTGTCTGAAATACAATTCTCCTTTTACAGAATTTAAATTTCACATGTATTTATGCACTCTTACAGGCACTCATACAAAGATTGTAAGGATCAGGATGAAAGAAACGATAAATTCAATACCACCTGCAGACTGATTACTTCGTTTCACTGCAGACCAACCTTGAAAACATTAACCCTTTCCCAAACAAGCCCTGCTTTCATGTGTCTGCAGTACAAGTCTTTTGAAAACACTGGGAGAAAAGGAGAAATTGCCAAGCCCACGTAGCTCAGTCAGTAGCGTACAGGACTTGAGAACAGGAGGTCGCTGGTTCGATCCCCGCTTGGCCAATTTCTTTCCGAGAATTGATGATAGAGATCGCGACGGGATTCATTCCTCTCCCACCGCTGACCATTGTTTTGACGATGGTTATGTGGGAAAGCAGCCAGCGGCTTGGAAAGTATATTGTGTGGAGTACTGGTAAAAGAAACTCCAGGAAAGCATGGATAGGTGCACTGGCTGCCTTGATATAACTGAAATAATGTTGAAAAAGGCGTTAAACACCATACAATCAATCAAAGGAGAAATTGCTCGTTACGAGCAATTTCTCCTTTTCCCACAACGTTTCCTACCCTGTTTGAGAATTTTCTGCCATTTTCATCAAATTTAAAATTGTCATCTGCAAACTCTTTCAATTTGGACTAGTTCAAAATTTGTCGTTTGGGAAAGGGTTAAGGCAAATTTAGAAATATCTTGTTATGGACTCTATATTCTCTTTATGCCAGTAGCTCTTGTTCTCAATTAAGCTCCTTTTATTGCTACAATCTATTCATGTGTGTTCAGGTAAACAAGATAGAAGTGATGAATGAATGAAAGACAGATTTCCCATTGCATCTGTAAAAGTACGACTTACGGAAAAATATATCAAATTACATTTTAGAGACGAATGTGAGACCCAAAAGGAGCAAGCAGCTGTTCGGTTACTTGAGAAGTACCTGGTCCAAGATATATCTCGGATGGTTAGTAATCCTCAAATTGACAGTATATTTCTTAACCCTTTAAAGACCCTGGGGAAGAATCTATTTTGAAAACATGGTGGGAAAAGGAGAAAATGCTGGTAACCAGCATTTTCTCCTTTGCCCACAATGTTTTCTACCCAACCAAGGACAAATTCTATCATTTCAGCCACATTGAAATAGTCGTCTGCAAATGCTTTGAACTTTGACTTGTCTTTAGTTTTCTTGTGTGGTAAAGAGTTAACTCTTTACCAAACAACAAAATCTTAGACCTGTCCAAATTCAAAGCATTTGCAGACAGCAAACGTCCTGTCCCTCAAATTATGGATATTGTAATTGAAAGGTTAAAAAACATTGAGGAAAAAGTACAAAATGCTGGTCACAAGCATTTTCTCATTTTTCCTTAGTGTTTTCAAAAGTCATTTTTCTCAGGAACATCAAAAGCTGGCATAATGCCAATTGAATTAAATCTGAAGCTGATGATTTATTGTAAAATAGGGATAGTCCACACAAACTGACTCTTCACCACCAAGTGAGAAAATTTTGGACTATTCCAAATTGAAAGCAAATTTACCATTACGAAAATAATGATTTCTGTCTTAAACTGGGTAGAAAACATTGTGGGGAAAAAGGAGAAAATGCTGGTTACCAGCATTTTCTCCTAATCCAACAATGTTTTCAAAAGGCTTCTTTTCTCAGGTTCGTTAAAACTTAAGATTGTATGGTAAAGGATTAAGGTTTAATGCATGAGAAATGTAGACATATCTTATTTTTATCTGGCAGTTTTAAACTGCATACTAGAACCAAACGTCTATGGTTTCTGAAGTTGAAACACATGCTTAATTAACTCTTTACCAAATGACAAAATTTTAGACTTGTCCAAAATCAAAGTATTTGCAGACAACAAAATAAATGTGGCTCAAAAATTGAAATTTGTTTTTGAAAGGGTAGAAAACATTGTGGGAAAAGGAGAAAATGCTGGTAACCAGCATTTTCTCCTTTTCCCACAAAGTTTTCAAAAGGCTTTGTAGGGTCATTAAAACCCGGGATTGTGTGGTAAAGGGTAAAGTTTTCAAATTATGCTTTTTCATAATGTATGCTGAAGGATTGAGGTCTAGTAATTACAAAAGTGACTGAGGCTTTTTATTGTAGAATTTGTAGTTGATACAGCTTTTCATATTATATGAAATTACGTAGTTGTAAATGGGTGTGCGACACTTTGTCGAAAACCACCTTCATTGACAACGGTCCCTGGTCCTGACCCTTACCCTAACCCAGATGAATTGTGGCTCAAATCTTCCTCCCAGACAGAGCTTTTCATGAAATAAATCTAGGAATTTAGCAATTGGTATTTTAAAAAATACATGGATTTAGAAGAAAAACACTTTCAATGAAATGTCGTGCACTGGTTGTAAATATGAGAACAAGTTTATAAAAACACATGTACATTATACTTTTATTCACCTTAACTCAAATCTGAACAATTTTTCAGTCATTATCAGATTAGTTAATGATTTCTTCACAAGTACTTGATGCAATGTGAAAATATTGTCTTTTCACTGTTTGTTAAACTCCTTGCCAAATAAAAATAAATTGGGTAAGTCCAAATTGAAAGCATTTGCAAAGGACAAATTATGTATGGCTCAAATGATGGAATTTGTCGTTTGAAGGGTAGTAAACATGGTATGAAATGGAAAAAATACTGGTTACCAGTATTTTCTCCTTTTCCCAAAATCTTTTCAAAAGGCTTCTTCCCCACGGTCGTTAAAACCTGGGAGTGTTTGGTAAAAGGTTAACTCATACCCTCCTGCTTATTTTTTGTGTCTTGTCATAGATCACCAGAAAACATGGTGACAGAAGGAGAACTTGCTTATATGAGTGCATACATTTTTTCAGATCAGTGACATGCAAAGAGTGAAAAAGCTTCAAGGAAAGATAAGGAAGGTATGTAGAAAGAAAAGATACTACCGGTAACTACAATTATCAGCATATGATTTGTTTTGTTGGAGTTATCATTTATTATAAATTTTGTTATAATATAGGCAATATCATGACTTACAAAATCTATAAGTGGAAATGCAAAGATTCATCATCTCAATATATCAAAATGTCTACCTTTGAATTATTTAAAGGCAATGTTAGAAAAAAAGTTATTGCTTGCATTTTGTTTGTGAAAAGAAGCATACATCTAAATACTACTATTTTAAAGTCAGTGGTTTTGGTCAGAATATCTTTGACACAAACTATGGGACAAGATCAGGTCTGTATTCACCAACCATTCTAAAGAACATTCTTAATCTTATTATCCAGAATTTTCCAGTTTTGAAAGTAATACACCTTCTGATTGGCTAAACCAGTATTTTTGTTCACATGAAAATATTGCTTGAAAACTAAAGTGTAGAACACACAAGGAACTGCCCTCTTTTGGGTATTTTTACTGTAAAATTTTCAACTCCCTTAGCAAGGAGATACCTGTTATCACATAAAAAGGTTTAAATACAGAAAAAGAACTGTGTCACAGATAGCTCAGTTGGTAGAGTTAGTTAGGTATGGTATGGAGGGTCATGGGTTTGAATCCCAGCAGAAGCAAACTGTTTTTTGCAGTAATTTATTTTACCAGCCAAGATTTAACAACCTCGTCCTGTAAAATGATTTTTGTACCCTCTCAAACTTTGGAGTCACTGTGTCAGTCAGTCAGTCAGTCAGTCAGTTGGTCAATCTGTAGCTTTTTCGCTATTTCTCAATAACAGTTATTAATTAAAATGAATTTATGTCTGTAGCCTTTGTGTAGTTATTCAGACTAAAGTCAATAAACTTGTCCTGGCATTCATGTTTATGCCGTATTTTCTTGTTTTAAAAGGGCAGACAATCTTTAAAGGAAAGACAAAAGACACTGATGTCTTTACAGATGAAGAAGCCAGAGTAAGCACCTCTTTTTCTACTCTTGTCTGTGCATTCGTAGCATATTCCTCTGGTTATATTGAAAATTCTTGTACTATGCTGAATAAACATCACTTACCTTTACTATTCATATGCCTATCCCTTTACCACACGATGCAGACTTTTTACAACCTTCAAGAAGAAGGTTTTTAAAAAAACATTGTGGGAAAAGGAAAAAATGCTGGTAACCAGCATTTTCTCCTTTTCCCACAATGTTTTCTAACCTATTAAAGGCAAGTTCCATTATAACAGTCACATTTAAGTTGTCCCCTGCAAATGTTTTCAATTTGGACATGTTTAAACATTTGTGTTGCTGTAAAGGGCTATAGCAGTGGATGATCTTTTTGTTGACTGGATCAAGACTAGATTGCACAAAATTTGCAGTCTGAAACTGACTTTCCATGTCCACTGTATAGAGATTTTTTAAGAAGAAGATCCTTTAGATTTACAGTGGTTGGGTTTGTTTTTGCTGTCGGACTATTTCCTTTCTTTTTTTTATTCAACAGTGTTATAGTTGAAAAATAAATGAGTGGTAAATATTGACATTTTAACTTGACATGGAGAGAAAAAATTTATGAGTAATATTCCCTAATGTATTGCATTTATACAACATGAAGACTTTTTCATTGCAACTGAGATAAAGACAGTTTTGCCAGTATTATATAACTCTGTTTTTCAACAAAGAAAGATTTTAATGCAGATTAATGCAAAGACACTTCAGTGTGGTTAGTTGCTTCCAAGACTTAGTATATAAGCAATAGTTACTATGACTGAATTTTCAGTTAGATATTTCAATGAATAAACAGATGAAAATGTGCACTCCTGAACATTTTGAAGTAGATTTGCCTTCAAATTCAAGTAATACTATATTGTATCTCAAAGCAATGTATTTATGTTATGCAGAGTTTTGTTCTTCAAAAAGGTGCCAAAATCCTTCTGTAGGAGGTATTGAAGTATTCCTTGCTACACATAGACAAATTTTCACGTAGGTGCAATTGAAAGTTTATGAAAACATTTCGGCAAAAGGAGCAGTTGCAAAGTTTTTTTTCCTTAGTACTTTCAATGCAGTGAAAAAAAATGTATTTTCTTTTCTACAATATGTTACTCTATATTTGATGGGTCTCCAATAAGTCATTCTGGTATTGCTCTGAATGTCTTGAGGAGGGGGCTGCTAAAATTTAAACTTTAGGAAATAATTCCCTATACATGTTATATATATGTTTATTCTCTTTCTTATTACAGATTATTGGTTAGTAAAAACAGGCAGGGAGATGAAAAACAGTCTGCAGAAAACATGAAAGACATTAATGCTTTCCTGGAAAATATGAAAAGCTTTATTGAACAACTGTAGACTTTTCTGTTTTTGTGAAATTCCTGTAAATAAAGAGATGTATTAACCCTATACCAAACAGTTCTATGTTATTTATCAGAACTTTTTCACTTATGTGTCGTTATTTGATAAAAATTATGACCCTTTAGTCTTACGAACATGAAAGTTCATAACAAATGCATAGCTCAAATATAAATCGCCCAGGCTGGGATTCGAACCCATGCGACAAATATCCTCATTTATTGAGGTTTAAAAGACCAATACACTAACCATTGAGCTAAAGAGAACTCTCCCTTACCCTAACCCAGTTGTCAGGTATTAATTTTATACAGGAAGAAGCTATGCTATAAGGAAGGAGTGATCTCGTGTTAGATTTCCAAATTTTAGTTCATCTGTTAAATGAATAATTGTTGAAATAAAATTTTTACCAACAAGCAATGATTAAAACATTTTATGTTTGTAACGTATAGAAAAAGTTATTTTCATGTCCAAAAATGAACTGCATGAATTTGCATTATGCTAGGGGTAGTGTAAGGCTTCAGAAGAAAATTGTTTGGAGTATTGGCAAAGAAGCTTGAGGAAAGCACTGATAGATGGACTTGCAGATGCAGTATGATTGAAATAATGTCAAAACTTTATACAAACAAATCTCTAACACATAAAAGAGAGGAGTAAAAAGTTGTCTTCACAAAAGCATGAAGAACTTAACCTTTTACCACACATTCCTGGGTTCTAGGTACACTAAAGAAAAAGCAGCCTTCCTAGATGAAGTCGGTTATTTAACTCTGTACGAAACTACAGAATTTTAGATTTGACTTGACTTGATAGGTTCATTTTGCTTATTGAAAGCTCAGAGGATTAATTCTTTACCAAATGACAAAACTTTGGACTGGACCAAATTGAAAGCATTTGCACACGACTAATTAAATGTTGCTAAAATGATTATTTCTTTTTTTTTTTTTCATAGGATAGAAAACATTGTGGGAAAAGGAGAAAATGCCAATTACCGCCATTTTCTTCTTTTTCCTCAATGTTTTCAAAAGTCCTCATTTTTAGGGACATTAAAAGTTGGGATTGTAAAGTAAAGGGTTAGCTCTTCCCCACAAATTTTTTTACACTTCTCAAAATTGAAAGCATTAGCAGATGAGAAATGCACCTCAAATAATTGAATTTGTTTTTGAAAGGACAGATAACATCGTGGGTAAAGGAGAAAATGCTGGTTATCAGCATTTTCTCCTTTTCCCACAATGTTTTCACAATGTTTTATACCAAACAGTTCTATGTTATTTATCAGAACTTTTTCACTTATGTGTCATTATTTGATAAAAATTATGACCCTTTAGTCTTACGAACATGAAAGTTCATAACAAATGCATAGCTCAAATATAAATCGCCCAGGCTTGGATTCGAACCCATGCGACAAATATCCTCATTTATTGAGGTTTAAAAGACCAATACACTAACCATTGAGCTAAAGAGAACTCTCCCTAACCCTAACCCAAAATTGAAAGCATTAGCAGATGAGAAATGCACCTCAAATAATTGAATTTGTTTTTGAAAGGACAGATAACATCGTGGGTAAAGGAGAAAATGCTGGTTATCAGCATTTTCTCCTTTTCCCACAATGTTTTCAAAGGCCCATTTTGTAAGGGTGATGGAAATTCGGGATTGTGTGCTAGAGTCAACACTTTATCAGATGTCACAGTTTTACACCTCTCCAAACTACAAGCAGTTGCAGACCACTTACATGCAGTTCACAGGGTTTTGTGTGGCTCAGTGGTAGAGTGTAGGACCCGCAGCCTGGAGGCCATGGGTTCAATCTTCATTCATGGCCAAAGGATTTTTTGTGGGAGCATCTTAGGATAAGGCACTTCATAGCCCTAGCCAAGTACATGTACTGGTTCAACCCAGGTCACCCATAAATAAGTAAGCTGTAGCTGTGATAGGATTGAGATAATGTTGAAAGCAGGATAAAACACCACCAGACGTCAGTCAACCATGTGGCATTTGCCCGTTCCTTCACCCTTTCCCAAACGACAAATTTTGGACTGGTCCAAATTGAAAGACTTTGCAGACGACAATTTTAAATTTGATGAAAATGGCAGAAAGGTCTCAAAAAGGGTAGAAAACACTGTGGAAAAAGGAGAAATTGCTCGTTACAAGCAATTTCTCCTTTTCCCACACTGTTTTCAAAAGACTTGTACTGCAGACACATGAAAACCAGGGCTTGTTTGGGAAAGGGTTAAATGATGGGAATTTTCTGTGAAATGGCAGAAAACGTTGGTAAAGGAAAGAAACTCCGGTTACTTGTATTTTTTCCATTTTCCACAATGCTTTGATGGCCTACCACAGGGTGGTTATAGCTCTGGATTGTATGGTAAACAGTTCGTGCATTTTTGCTGAATTTTCCGGTATCATTGTCAAGCGGCCCATATACTACAGAGTCTGTATTAAAGCCTTATCTTTCATCTTCTATATTCTTCATTTGATGAAATTTTAGCCTTATGGGAATTGAAGTTGAAAGAATTTGCATTTCTCAAATGGGGTAAATTATAAGCAGGTTACTGTATGAAAAAAAGGTATGAGAAAAGGAGACAACCAATTATACAACCAATTTTCGAATTTTCTAAAATAAAAATAATATTTTCTTTTGCAATGGTACATATGCTCAAAGGGGAAAAAAATCTTCCTTTTGAATACTTGTAAATTCCAATACGACATCAGAGACGATAATGATATTTTACTGTGAAATAATTCTACCCGATTTATGGTTGTTTAGACATTCCGCCATGATGTTTGTTTAGAAATGGCTGCCAAAGTCAGTTAACTGTCATTGACTTAAAAGAATTTTGATGAAATGAAGGAAATGAAATTGTATTTGTCCGTCAAACCAAAAGTTATTGTAAATTTACAATAGTAGAATCTAATTCCCGTCACTTATATATTGCTTATTCGATACATCGTCTCCGAAACCGCTTTTATTTCTGTAGTTAATGCCAAAATTACATTCATTGGCGCAGTGTGCTGATAATGGTGGTATGAGGTTTGCAAGTGTTAACAATATTTCATAGCATGGACATGATTTATATCGACAACTGTAATACATTTAGTCAAATATCACATGCGTAACCATGGACTCGTGCAGCTTAGAAGACACAACCTAGTGTCACTCTCCATACAATCTGCAGCATGATCTCGGATTGGAAACGATGACAGGCAGATATATGAGAAAAACGATTCCACTTGAAGTGTAAGTGACATTTATTTTATTTAGAAAATTGAACTGATGAACAATTGTTACAGTTCTTTTATATGATATTTGAAACAATAGTTTCCTTTTTCAACAACTGGCCTACCAGAAAAAACTACAAATTTCTTAACTGCCCTAGTAAAGAAAAAGTTTTTTTTTTTTTTTCAAGGTGTAAAATTAACTATCTATGCAACTGACAATGACTTTGATGATACCATTATCTAGTTGCTGACAAAGTAGATCTAAGATCAGACTTCACAGAACATGCAGTGTGATCATGTTCATCACCATTCTCAACAGCTGATTTAGAAATCATTGGTAGTACAAGAATTAGGTATGTTTGAATTATGTGTGAGGTTATTTTCAACATTATTTTAGTTATACTGCAGTTGCCATTGAACCTATCCATGCTTTCCTTGAGTTTCTTTTCTGAGTCCTTTGCACAGCACAATGTTCTTCTTAACCCTTTATCGCACAATTCTGACTTTTAACAACCCTGAGAAAGAAGCCTTTTGAAAACATTGTGGGAAAAGTAGAAATGCTGGTAACCAGCATTTTCTCCTTTTCCCACAATGTTTTCTAAGCTATATCAGAGACAATTCCCATCATTTGAGTCATGTTGAAATTGTCGTCTGCAAATGCTTTCAATTTGGATGGGTCTAAAATTTTGTCATGTGGTAAAGAGTTAAGCCACAGGCTATCTTTCCACACAAACATTATTGAAACGGTGTTCAGTTGTGAGAAAGAGACGAGGTGAAGTAGATAGATCTGCATTGTAAGCTTATGGTAAAAAACACACTACATATTCAAGGCCATCTATAAGTACTGCACAATCACTGATTGCACTAAATGCATTCTTATTTTAGTTTACCTCTTTTCCAGACAACAAAAATGTAGGTTTATCCCAAGTCAAAGAGTTTGTGGACAACAATTTAAATCTGGCTTGAATGATGGAATTTGTCTTTGAAGTGTTTTGAAACTTTGTGGGAATAGGAGGAAATGCTGGTTACCAGCATGTTCTCCTTTTTCCTCAATGTTTTGAAAAGGCTACTGTCTTAGGGTCGTTGAAACTCAGGACTATATGGCAAAAGATTAAAAGGCAATCAGTTGATAATTTGTGCGTAATTTTTTGGCATTGTGTGCCATTTTTTTTCCCAACATACTTTTCGATTATACCACAGCAGCCTACATAATTATCCATGCTTCTTTTAGCTCTCCAGTATTATTTACTAAATCTTTAGTTACATGTTTTTCATCATCAACTGTGAAGACAACAGTAAATGATATGAGAGGAATGAATCCTAATCCTTGTATTATTTGAGCCAGTTTTTACCTTACCTGTGTATTATTAGCTGATTTAGCAGGTTCTGCTATTTTAGAGTCTTAGGGCTATTGATCTTAATGTGAATTTAATGGATATCTGGGCCCGGTTTCATGAAAAAAATTAAGTTTCTAATTTTACTCAGGTTCTGATTTAAGTTGAGTATGTTATTTGAGACACATTTCAGGAACATTAACAGACTGTATTAACATTCTCAAATCCTGAGTTGACACTAGGCTTCAGACTCAACTAAGCAAAATAAATGGACTTAAGTCAGTTAACAGTCCATTATTTTGCCAAGTTGAGGCCAAAGCGTTGTGTCAACACAGGACTTGAGAATGTTACATAAGTCTGTTAATGTTAATGAAATGGGTCTGGAATAACAAACTAAAGTCAGAAAGTAAGTCTGCAGATTTGAGTAAAATAATAGACTTAAGTTTTTTAATAAAACCTGGCACTGGTAAGTAAGAAGATGGTGAAGGTGTATTAACTCTACCAGAAAGCAAAATTTCAGACTCTTCTAAATTGAGAGCACTAAGTCTTGCAGATGAAATATTCAGTATAGGCAAACAGATTATTTTTACACTTAAAACAGTATGAATCAATGTGGGAAAAGGATAAAATGCTGGCAACTTTTCCCATAATATTTCATCAAAAGCTGTCTACTTCAGGGTCACCAGGCCTGGTAGTGCAGTTGAAACTTACAGGACTTGAGACCACTGGGTCGCTGGTTGGAATCCCAAGCATGGCCAATTTCTTTTATGATGATATTCATTGCAACAGGATTCATTTCTCTCTTACCATTGATTGCTATTTCATCAATAGTTATGTTGGAAAGCAGCTGGTGGTTTGGGGAAATTTAATTATATCATACAAATGACTGTAAAAGAAACTCAAGGAAAGCATGGATAATCGCACTGGCCACCAGGATATAACTAAAATATTGTTGAAAATGGCTTTGAAAATTAAAAAAAAAAAAAACCAAACTACCTAAGTGTCATGAAAATATAGGCTTGTTTGGTACAGGTTTAACCCTTTACCAAAGGGCAAAATTTTGACTGGTCCAAATTGAAAGCATTTGCAGATGGCAAAGGCAAAATAAATGTGACTCAAAAATTAAAATTTGTTCTGGGAATGGTAGAAAACATTGTTAGAAAAGGAGAAAATGATGGTTACTGGCATTTTCTCCTGTTCCCACAATGTTTTCAAATGGCCTCTTTCTCTGGGTTGTTAAAAGTCGGGATTGTGTGGTAAAGAGTTAAGCTAAACCCTATCAATATTTGTAGGTATCTATTCACCCAGCAAAATAGGTTCAATTAAAAGCCAGCCAGCCTCTCTCATGATTGTGTGTGTTACTGGAGGGGGGGGATGGAGAAACTTTAACTTTTTTCATCGTTGGCAAAACTCTGTAATTCATCGAACTTCATGTATTACGCTTAACTCTTTATCACATGACAAAACTTGTACACTTATCCACACTTGTCCAAACTGAAAGCATTTTGCAGACAGTATTTTAAATGTACCTCAAGTGATGGTATGTATTTTTGATACAGTAGAAAACATTATGTGAAAAGGAGAAAATGCTGATTTCCAGCATTTTCTACTTTTTCCACAATGTTTTCAAAAGGCTTTTCTTTAGGGTCAGTAAAACTCGGGATTGTGTTGTAAAGGATTAAACAAAGAAGTAAGATGGAAAGTTGATTGATTGATTGAATGGTGTTTTACAACCACTTTCAACAATATTTCAATCATATCACGGCGACAGCTGACAAATCCATGTATTTCCTGGGTTTCACCATACTAGGCTAGGGCTCTGGAGTGTCTTGCCCAAGGACACTCCCATGAAAAACTAAGCAGATCAGGTGGGGCTCGAACCCGGGACCTGCAGGTTACGAGTCCCCCACTTTACCACTGAGCCACACAGGATCCCAAGATGGAAAGTACAGTCCACAGTATCTCCAGCAGATGAATGTTTGTTTTGTAATTTGTCATCTGCTGCAAATGCTTTCAATTTGGACAGGTCCAAAGTTTTGTTGTTTGGTAAAGAGTAAACATGCCCTTTTTTTCAGTTGGCACTTTTTGGGGTCCCCAGGAAGTTTTTTTTTGCAGGGGAGGTTCTTTTTCTGTAGAAGGGAGAGTATTCATTAAAAATGTACTTTCATTTTGTTGTGTGAAGAAAGGCTTGTTTTCTCCCTTGCTACTGAAGAGCCCTAAGTACTGCATATGTTCATTTATCTAGGCAGAATATACATGCTGAGGGTAAAACTGAATTGGAATGTTAAAAAAAAAAGAATGGATAAAATTATTTGTTGTCTGTTATGCATCAGGTTGTGACTGAAATTATTTAGAAGTCCTTCCTGTTGGTTAACTCGTTACCAAACGACAAAATTTTCGACTGGACTAAATTCAAAGCATTTTGCAGGCGACATGTTAAACATAGCTTAAATGATGATTCCTGTCTTTGATAGGGTAGAAAACATTGTTGGAAAAAGAGAAAATGCTGGTAACCAGTATTTTCTCCTTTTCCCACAATCTTTTCAAAAGCCTTCTTTTTCAGGGTAGTCAAAAGTTGGGATTTTGTGGTAAAGGGTTAAACTTTAGAAATTTTACAAGTTTTCAGACAGCTTTTGAATATGTTACTTGTAAAGGAGCAATTGCTGAGAACTTCCTTTTTCACACAATGTTTTCATAATCACTGATAGTGTTCCTTTTGACCACTGTTAGTTTATTCCCTCTTCTTTTGTTATTCCAATGTCTTGTGAGTAATGAAAAAAGCCTTCATGGTTACAGGCTAATTGAGCATGCTCAAGTCACATGGGCTTTGTTACTTGTAAAAGAGCAATTGCTGAGAACTTCCTTTTTCACACAATGTTTTCGTAATCACTGATGGTATTCCTTTAAACCACTGTTAGTTTATTCCCTCTTCTTTTGTTATTCCAATGTCTTGTGAGTAATGAAAAAAGCCTTCATGGTTACAGGCTAATTGAGCATGCTCAAGTCACATGGGCTTGGTGTGAGTCAATTTTATTATTGATTCACAACACATATAGTTATGCAACATGCAGACAACCTTTTCCATCTTGTAAAAACAACTTTTGAAAACTTTGTGGCAAGATTTGTGCAGTACCTTATTTTGTTCAAATATTTCCAGATGTATTGTTTTATTTAATTTTTAGTCATGCTGATTATGTATCTTTCTTTACAATGAATTTTGAAGTTGTCTGCAATTAAATATTTGTTTCAAGAAGTAATTAGGTATTTTAAAGATAATACAATCTGTAAAAAAGTCAGATGAACTTTTCAGTGCAGAGCCATTCCATTCAAATGCACACAGATTTCTGTGATTGGCAATGTGCAATCTGACCGTAAAACCCTGTGTAATGCACCATTAAAAAAATGTTATCTCTGATTAAACTGAGTGCACCATGTATGTGAGCAATTGTTTATTCCGCATAATAGAATTGGTGGTCTGTAATAAATATCTTTGCCTATTGTTCTACAGCTGAGTTTAACTCTTATGCTGGCAAAGTAACAGTAATAGATTTGACTTATGCTGTGGTTGGAAGTGCAGTCTTGCTCCAACTGAAGTTACGGAACAGACTTCTTTGTCATAAATTTTAGACTTTAACCCTTTCCCAAACAAGCCCTGGTTTTCATGTGTCTGCAGTACAAGTCTTTTGAAAACACTGTGGGAAAAGGAGAAATTGCTCGTAACGAGCAATTTCTCCTTTTCCCACAGTGTTTTCTACCCTTTTGGAGAACTTTCTGGCATTTTCATCAAATTCAAAATTGTCATCTGCAAACTCTTTCAATTTGGACTAGTGTAAAATTTATTGTTTGGGAAAGGGTTAGCACATGGTGTAGATCCAAGCATAGACTCTGCATATTCTGCCCAATCTGATCTTTGTCTACACTACCTGTTATAAGCTACTCACATCATCCTTGTCAGTTGTCCATATAGATGTTAACTTGTTACCAAAATTAATGACAAAATTTCAGGCTTGTCCAAAGTGTATCACTTTCAGACCATAATTTGACTGGCTCAAAGGATTTGGCCCTGAAAGGAAAGAAAACATTTTCCCAACAATATTTTCAAAAGCAAATATTGCCTTTGGGTTGGTGAAAGCAGTGTTATTCGGTAAAGGGTTAAATCTTTGGGTCTTACGCGTATTTGCAGATGGTTGAGCATCACGTTGTATAATTAACTCTTTCCCAAACAAGCCCTGGTTTTCATGTGTCTGCAGTACAAGTCTTTTGAAAACACTGTAGAAAAAAGGAGAAATTGCTCGTAACGAGCAATTTCTCCTTTTCCCACAGTGTTTTCTACCCTTTTTGACAACTTTCTGCCATTTTCATCAAATTTAAAACTGTCGTCTGCAGACTCTTTGAATTTGGACCAGTCCAAAATTTGTTGTTTGGGAAAGGGTTAAAATAACAAAAATTTAATAGACATGAGAAAGATTTGATTCAAGAGTCTGCCATAAGACACTAAATTTGTTATTTACTCAGATTGAAAGCATTATGAAGACAATAAAAGAAATATTTCTCAAATGATGGGACTCGTCTATGTAAGAGTAGAAAACGTTTTAAGAAAACAAAATATTATGTTGCAAGCATTTTCTCCTTTTCCTGAAATGTTTTTACTTTTAACTGTCCTTCTCAGGGTCCTAAAACCTCGGGATTGTATGGTGAAGCGTTAAGCACTTAACCATTTACCAAACAATCCCAAATTTTAATGACCCTCAGGAATAATGCCTTTGGAAAGCATTGTGGAAAAGAAGAAAATGCTGGTAACCAGCATTTTCTCTTTTTCCCGCAATGTCGTCTTGCCTGCCAGAAACAATTTTCAATTTTTGAGTCACCTTTAATTTGTCGTCCTGCAAATGCTTTCAATTTGGACAAGCCCAAAATTTTGTTGTTTTGGTAAAGTGTGAACATCTTTACATTGTGTTCTTTTGTTACCCCCTAACATGCTGAATTGAAGATAATAAGTGCTTTAACTTATACCACACAATCCTGAGTTTTAATGAGCCTGAGAAAGAGGCCTTTTGAAAACATTGTGGGAAAAGGAGAAAATGCTGGTAACCAGCATTTTCTTCTTTTCCCACAATGTTTTCTATCCTTCCCAACTCAAATTTCAATTTTTGAGTCACATTTAATTTGTCGTCTGCAAAAGCTTTCAATTTGGACTGGTCTAAAATTTTGTCGTTTGGTAAAGAGATAACAGACCTACATTTTTGCAGACAATTTGCATTACTACAATCTGTATCTTGTAAGATTCTCAGGCCAGCTAGGAGTCATTGTGACTGTACTGTATGGATCCCTCCGGTTAACTCTTTACCAAACAAAAAAATTTTAGACTGGTCCAAATTGAAAGCATTTGCAGACGATAAATCAACTGTGGCTAAAAAATTGAAATTGGATTTGGGAAGGGTAGAAAACATTGTGGGAAAAGGAGAAAATGCTGGTTACCAGCATTTTCTTCTTTTCGCACAACATTTTCAAAAGGCTTTTTCTTCAGTGTCATTAAAAGTCGGGATTGTGTGGTAAAGGGTTAAATGAAAATTGTTCCTATTTCATACAGTGTTAACAGCCTATCAGGTTTCCTGTTTGACAATCAGTTAGCACAATACATGCACAGAATGAACTTTTGCATGGTGTCATAGCCTCAGTAAACCCTTGTGCTGGCTATGTCATATCCAAAGCAGGGGAATTCAATAAACAAATCTCGCCTTGAAAATTAAAATTTGACCAAAAGACGTAACTACTTTATTTTTGGCTGTTGTCAGTGATTGTTTCTAGACTTATAAGGCAAATGTTACTTTTTTTTTCGCTATGCAGGTATCTTTATTTATTTATGGCTAAAAAATGTCATCTATAAAGGTAGTGACATAAATCAGTAGCAGAACATGAATTAATACAATGCCTTTGGATTTGCCAGAACATGCATGCATTGTGCTGATCATAGATCTGTATTCTTCGACAGTTAAATAGAAACTATTTTCAGGTTGGATGCAGTGTAACTTAAAACCAATCATAAAATTTACTGTCCGTGGATGTTTTTGTACGGCAATTGATTTCACAAGAAACTTTCCACAAGAAATGTAGTCCTTTACAATACAATCCCGAGTTTAGACAGCCTTAGAAGAGAGAGCTTTTACAAACATTGTGGGAAAAGGAGAATATGCTGGTAACCAGCATTTTCTGTGATTCCCACAAATTGTTCCCACCCTTTCATGGACAACATTCATTAGTTGAGCAACCGTATGTTTTATTTGTTGTCTGCGAATTTGCTTTGACTTTGGAAGAGTCATAAATTTTGCTGTTTGATAGAGAGTTAAAGCAAAAAAAGTCTGTAAACACCATTTTTAAATATGGATATTCAAATGAATTAGGATTTTATTCGGGTGTGCCTCATTTCGTCGAAAGCCACTTTCGTCGAAAACGATCCCTAGCTCTAACCCTCACCCTAACCCAGACGAATTGTGGCTCAAATCTTCCTCCCAGAGAGAGCTTTTCATGAAATAAATCCAGGAATTTTGCAATTGGTATTTCAAAACGTACATGGATTTCGATGAAACACACTTTTGACAAAATGTTGTGCACCATTTTATTCATAGATACACATGTATATGAAAACTTGTGGCAAAGGAAGAAGCTGCTCTTCTGTTTTCTGTCTAAAGCTTTACCTGAACAATTTAGACACTTCCTGAAGCCATTGTGAAGCAATTAACATTTTAGGATACCAGTCACTCCACCTAACCCTTTCCCAAACGACAAATTTTAGACTCTTTCAAATTCAAAACATCTGCAGACGTCAAATTCAAAACTAGTACTAATGAGCTTAAGGTCTGTTGTAAGGTGGAAAACATTGTGGGGAAAGGAGAAAATGCTGGTTACTGGCATTTTCTGCTTTTCCCACAATGTTTTCAAAAGCCTTCTTTCCAAAGTCGTAAAAACCCGGGATTGTTCGGTAAATCTTTACCACTTGACAAAAATGTAGAGTCACTCAACTTTAGGCATTTGCAGAGGACAATTCAAATATGGCTAAATGATAGAAGATTATCTTTGATAGGGTAGGAAATATTGTGGGAAAAGGCTTCTTTCTCAGGGTCGTTAAAACTGAAGATTGTATGGTAAAGGATTAAGGTTTAACTCTTTACCAAACGACAAATTTAAAGACTGGTCCAAATTGAAAGCATTTGCAGACAACAAAATAAATGTGACTAAAAAGTTGAAATTTGTTTTGGGAGGGGAAGAAAACATTGCGGGAAAAGGAGAAAATGCTGGTTACCAGCATTTTCTCCTTTCCCCACAATTTTTTCAAAAGGCTTCTTTCACAGGGCCATTAAAAGTCGGGATTGAGTGGTAAAGAGTTAATGCATGAAAAATGGAGATCATATCTTATTTCCATCTGGCAGTTGTAAAGCTGCTACCTCAAGGTCATTTAAACTCGTAAAGGGTTATAAGGTCTGAATCTCATTTGGACACTATTTTAAGTGTCAATCTCTGATGGGTGGGGGGAGGGATGTTATATTGGAAACTCTGAAAGAGCCTTTTTTTTTTTGTTATTGGTCACAACTATATGAGAAATGGGTGAGCAATTCTGTATAGTTAATGTGTTTCACTTGCTATAAATAACAAAACTAGATAGTTTTGTCTTACACCTTCTTTTAGGAGGGGGTGGGGGTTATAGAGATTTATCTCATCAGCAAAAAAGTTCTTTGTGATTAAGGTCTTTTCTCCTGCAATATTTCAATTTTGTTAAAGTGAAAAAGGTATGAACTTAAATATTTTTGGCAGTTGTAGCTATCTTTGAACTGTAGGTGATATTTTTGTGACAAAAGCCCACTGCTAAAATTATTAACCTCTATAGGGGATATAAGTAGCTCTATAACAAGATCAAGGTCAGACAACACAAAATGTACAGTCATATCTTGGATCTACATTTGTGAAAATGAAATAAGTTTTTTATTCTTTGTAATCTATACAACCTGCAACTTTCAGGGGCAGCATTTGGCATGAAGATACAAGAATGTATTTAATAAAATAAAGATGAAATGGATCAAAAACTGGCTGAAAACAACTACAGATGTATCTTTATTAATATGTACTTATGTACTTATGATACTGAAGAGTGTGTGTTTGTGAGGGGGGGGGGGGGGGGGCTGGAATCAGAATCAGATTGCAAGATTGTCTGCCTGTCAGTCCATCAGTAGACACAATTCTTCTCCTCCTACAGTTTTTAACCAGATAGACTAAAGTCTAAATGGATGCCTTCTTACCATGGAAACCTGTACACCTCCAATTTTTTGCTGTTGTCAGTTGAGTCTTGACTATCACAGGAGTTACAGCCCTTTGAATATTGTCCTGATCTAGTCCTAATCACACAATCCCAAGTTTTAACAACCATGAGAAAGAAGCCTTTTGAAAACGTTGTAGGAAAAGGAGAAAATGCTGGTAACCAGTATTTTCTCCTTTTCCCACAATGTTTTCTCCCCAATCAAAGACGAATTTCATCATTTGAGCCACTTTCAAATTGCAGTCTGCAAATTCTTTTAATTTGGACAGATCAACATATTTGCCATAGTGCAAGTGTTTACTGCAGATTTGTGTTTTCAGTCTTAGGAAAAAAAATAAACTGATTTACCAAAAATGAAGGTTTTTCAAGGCTGTCAAGTGCATTCTGGTAAAAAATCCATATTTGTGTGGTGAAGGGTTACAATTTGAGGTTGGTAAGCAGAAATGGCTTTGAACAGAAAAATCATAGAGTGTTGCTAATGAGTACTCCATTTATAATAGATCGTTTTTGTACCTTTTGGGTGATAAGATAAATTAACCATTCTTAAGCACTGGAGATCTTTAAGAGATAGTCAGTCATTTGTTTAACAGTGAAACATAAGGCATTTCATGCTTGTTATTTTGTAATTTAAGAGACATGGGAGTTCTTAACCCTTATAGAACTGAATAAACCTCTACTTGCATTTGAAGACAGTGTAGGGTAAAGATCAGACTATGCAGGGTATGCACTCTGATCTTGGATCTTTACTGGCCAGTTTTCCATAAGGAAATCCGACAAAGCCTACCTTGAAACTGAAGTTGATTTTAATGACGGTAAAATTTATATCCATTTTATTTATTGAACTTGCTTGAAGGCTTAAATCTTTTAATACTCAGTGACCCTTGAAGAAAAATTAATGGTTTGTTTGCAGTCTGTCTGAAAGTTGATGAATTCTTACTCAGGACATTTGGTCTGTAAAAATTATCTTTTACCAGACCAAATGTTTTTTTTTTACCAGACCAAAAATGGCAGTAGAATGTAATTATTACATGAAACATTTACATTTAGGAATTTATTAAAAAATAGCAATAGGAAAGGAAAGTTCTAGAAATGGCCAAAATGAATGTGGTGCAATTTCATTGGTCAGCATATTTTCAGTAGACCAATGAAAAACCATTGTACAAATATAATATGATGTCATTTGAATTTGTATGACAATTTTCATTGGTCTATTGATGCTAAGCAGAGTATGGAAAACTCCAACCCCATTGTTCTAAAATGGGTATTTGACCTTTCAATATCATGAAATAATGTAAACAATGTCCCCATGTTTCATAAAGGAACACCATATTTCACATAATTAATGCTCCTCCGTAATAGTAGTTTGCCCCCGCCCCCTCCCCCCCCCCCCCCCCCCCACACACACACACACACAATCACACACAATAAATTACTTACTCAAGAGGCACCTGGACAACCCCTGTCCACACCCGAACTTAGCTTAAAATCGATGACTGGAGGGACAAGCTTCCAAACGCAAGGTAACTTCACTAAAACTTTCCAAATGCAAACTGACGAAAATTATTGAAAACTGATAAATAAATTAACTTACCAGTATGGCACAATAATCATGATTACTTCACAGATAGATGTCATTATTACCTTACTTTCTGAATATATATACACTTGCAAATTAACATTGGTAACTTCTGGTTAAACAAATTTGTCAACTAATTTGGAAAATCTTTTAGAAAGTGAAGTATCAAAGACCTGTGTCCTATATTAATCATGAATGCTATTTAATATCCAAATGAATCTTGATTGGCGGTAAAATGGATATTCTGCATTATAATACAGCTGGTTTTTCAAATGGCGATTTAATCGCAGTAGGCACTGACTAAAACCTAGCTCAAAGTACCGTACTTACTCTACGATGTGACGGCACTAAAATTTCCGGAAATTGGCTATAATATGAGAGCGCCTTGTGGGCGTTTTGCACAGTGCCCCGGTTCATTGTTTAGGTGAAATAGGGTATTCAGTTTCAATGTTGAGTTTTTTCTGAACAGTCGGTCCGGTGAACTGAAGAATTTTGACTGACCAATCTGACTTTTAGAAGATATGTCTGTCGGATCATCTGTTGTTTGTAAAGAAATGCATGCAAGATGCTTATGCTTATGTTTCCATTGAATAACAAGTGTCCTGTCCTGGAATGCCGTTTTCGGACTGATGTTTTTCAACAGCAGTCTCCTGCAAGACAAACAAGAGCACCGCATGTGGATGCTAACGCTCGACTGGGGATGCTTGATTTTCATTGAAAATTTTAAGTTAAAAAAGGGGCATAACTGTGTCAATAATACTTTGATGGTTACCTGCTCTTGTTATATAGGTTCCCCTTTTGATAATTAACAACTTGCCCAAGTGTGAAGCAAATATCTTTAGTAATAACAGAGATATTATAAAATGTCAAAGGTTTTAATTGAAGTAGGACGCAGACGACAATGCCAGCACTATGACAATATTCAATGTTTTCTTCGAAAACAGCAGAAGTCAAGTGTTGCAGCTGTCTGATTTAACTCTTTACCAAAGGACAAAATTTAAGACTTGTCCAAATTGAAAGCTTTTGCAGACAAAATAAATGTGACTCAAAAATTGAAATTTGTTTTCGGAAGAGTAGAAAACATTGTGGGAAAAGGAGAAAATGCTGGTTACCAGCATTTTCTTCTTTTCCCACAATGTTTTCAAAAGATTTCTTCCTCAGGATTGTTAAAAGTCGGGACCTTGTAGTAAAGGGTTAAACCGCTGATCAGTGAATGATACAGAAGTTTATAGTCACTGCTCTATATACGAGTCAAATCATCACTGTCTTATAGTGGCAGAACATCTCACAAAGTCTTGTAAACTGTAGATTCAAGATTAGACTGTACGTCCTGAGCAGTCTCATCTTGATCTTCAGTATCTGCAAAAGCATTTAATGAGCCCATGTTTTAATGATCCGGAGGAAGAATATACTCAAAAACATTATGGGAAAAGGGAAAAAAAAATGCTGGTTATCAGTATTTTCTTTCTTTTCCCACTTTGATTTTTGCCTTTTCATAGAAAAAACTTCATCAAAGGGACATGTTATGGTATGTACCAGCTCATCATCTCTGTCCATAGTTACAATCAAGCATTTGTCTGTCTGCCAGGAATTTGGTATGAGCTCTCTATCTTTTGAAGCTGTTGTCTGATTTTGAATTTTGATCACCTTTATGTTCGCGTTAATTAGAATGCTGAGCAGAGGTTTCACATCCCAGGGTCAAGGTCACAGCAGCTGGGTGTTTCAAAGGTTACATGTGCAGTGTGCTCTAAAACAGTTTCTGCTGCATATCTCTTGACCAGTTACCACACAATTCCGACTTTTAACAACCCTGAGAAAGAAGCCCTTTGAAAACATTGTGGGAATAGGAGAAAATGCTGGTAACCAGCATTTTCTCCTTTTCCCGCAACGTTTTCTACTCTACCCAATACATAAATTACTGTTTAACCCTTTCCCAAATGACAAATTTTGGACTGGTCCATATTGAAAGAGTTTGCAGACGACAGTTTTAAATTTGATGAAAATGGAAGGAAGTTCTCAAAAAGGGTAGAAAACACTGTGGGAAAAGGAGAAATTGCTCGTTACTAGCAATTTCTCCTTTTCCCACAGTGTTTTCAAAAGACTTGTACTGCAGACACGTGAAAACCATCCAGGGCTTATTTGGGAAAGGGTTATTAGCTACACTTAATTTGACGTCTGCAATTGTTTTGAATTTGGCCCAGTCTAAAAGTTTGTTGTTTGGTAAAGGGTTGAACTCCTGGTCTTTCTTATATATCTCATTATATGTCTACCTGGATGAGGTGACTGGCAGAGCAAATGTTTCAGACGCTAGGCTTCAGAGTCAAGGTCATAGCAGGAGGGATCTATGGTGACATACTCTTAACCTTTTACCAAACGACAAAATTTTAGACTGGACCAAATTGAAAGCATTTGCAGGTGACAAATTAAGTGTAGCTTAAGCAGTGATCTATGTATTGGATATAGGGTAGAAAACATTGCGGGAAAAGGAGAAAATGCTGGTTACCAGCATTTTCTCCTTTTCCCATAATGTTTTCTAAAGGCTTCTTTCTCAGGGTCGTTAAAAGTCGGGATTGTGTGGTAAAGAATTAATGGCTGCCTTCTGGCACATATTGCCCTGCTTTGTGGAGCTTTTGTAGTCACTACTCTATAGTAGTCTTCTGCTGTTGCTTTCAGTTTGGACATGGCTAGAACTTTGTTGTTTTGTTTTGAGTAAAGGATGTAATGTCCTCAGCATTCCAAAGTTGAGAAATGGTTCTTTTCATGTGAAAAACTATGCTCTGACGAATGATGAGCCAAAAAGACAAAACAAGGAAGAGAAAGCTAGACTGTAAAAAATGAAAAGAAATTTCTTCTGACATGCTGTAACAAGAAGCAGTCTATCAAAGCAATGTTCTTGTAACTGAATGCCTGATTTCACTTGAATAATATCTCTATATTGATCTAATATTTCATCTCACAGTCATAATTTTGATTAACTTTTCCCTTTTGTATGCTTTATTATTTGTAATAGCCAAATAAAAAGGATGCTATTTTAAACGCACAGCCGTCCTTGCTATTGTAAATGATTGTTCCCAGTTTTTTCATCCCTTTGCCTCGAAATTCAGAGTTTATAAGACCCTGACGAAGAATTAAGGCTTTTGAAAACATTATTGGAAATGGAGAAAATGTTAGTAACCAGCATTTTCTCCTTTTTCTGCAAGGTTTTCTAGCCTATCAAAGACAGATTCCATCATTTGAAACCTTGTTTAACCCTTTACCAAACATTATCCTGTGTTTTCACGTCCCTGAGGAAGAGGCCTTTTGAAAATATTGTGGGAAAAGGAGAAAATGCTGGTAACCAGCATTTTCTCCTTTTCCCACAATGTTTTCTACCCTGTCAAAAAACCTTAAGTTCATGTGGATCACTTTCAAATTTGTTGTCAGCAGATGCTTTCAATTTGGGAGGGGCTAAAATTTGTCGTTTGGGAAAGGGTTAATTGTTGTCTGCAAATGCTTTCAATTTTAGCATCAAGCTTACTTTTTTTGTTGTGTGGTAAAGAGTTTCCCCTTTTTCAACATTCATGGGTTTTTACTGTCCTGAAGAAGAGGGCTTTTGAAAACATTGTAGGAAAAGGAGAAAATGCTGGTAAACAGCATTTTCTCCTTTCCCCACAATTTTTCGGGTCTTTTAAAATGTCAGTCTTATTTTTCAAGTAACATTTAAGGTGCAGTCTGTGAAATGCTTTCAGTTATGACAAGGCTAAAACTGTTTTGTCTGGTAAAGAGTTAAACTGAGTTTCTCAGAGAGAAAGAGTAGTTATTACAAATCATTTGTTCACCACATTCGCGTTTGCAGACACTTCTTTGCAGTTGCCTACTTTGAAAAAACAGTGTGACCAAAAGAGATTTTTTGTATAAGTAGCAACATCTGAAATGTGTTTGAAATTTGCTTGAAGTCTCAACATCTAAATATTTTTTCTAATAGAAAATGACTGCCATATTTTAGTTGTGATATTATGAATAACAGCAACAGACAGCTTCAGGGAACATTAAGGCACAGATAATGAGCACTGCATGCGGGTACCATGCATTGCTTGGCTGCACTTGCTTGACTTTCAGTGAAAAGTCTAAGTCGAAAAATGGGGCATAACTGTGTCAAAAATTCTTTGATGGTTACCTGTCCTTGTTGTATAGGTCCCCCTTTTGATAGTTGACAGCTTGTCCAAGTTTGAAGCAAAATTATCTTCAGCAATGACAGATATTATGAAATGATGCAGACAATAATGCTAGGGCTATGACAGTACTTTGATGTTGTCTTTGAAAACAGCCAAGCTAAAAATTTACAGAATCTGTAGTTTAACAATTCACTGCACTGTTTTCATGATGCTTTGACAAATTTACATTTTCAGTGTCTTTATTTTTCACCACGTCATCTACATGAAATGAGGCATTTAGAAAAGAGTGAAATTTAATTATTATGAGCCATGCTCTGTGAAAAGATGGTTTAATCCATCTACGAAAAGTGTCCACCAGTGTCAGCCTGCGCAGTCCGCACAGGCTGACCTGGGTCCAAACTTTCTGGCGTTGGTAAGTTTTCTGCATGTCCAAGGACCAATCTACCTCATTAGCAGGTTTTTATACAAAATGGACCTCTACTTTGCAACAATTTGGTTGGAGTGATGCATTGAGCCCCCGTTTCCCAGAGTGCCACTCATATGTAATTTTCTATGTAATCTGAGATTGAAAATTCACTTATTACTGCCTAATTTTTTGACACTTTGCCTCCTCAGAAATATTTTGAAAAGGAAATTGAAACACTCGCAGTATGGGACAATTTTAAGCCAATTATGTGAATGAAAATCTATTCAACATTATGAATGGTAGTTTTTTCCATTAAGATTGAAATCGTAATATCAGTAATATCGTAATATACACTTATGATATACCTTCAGCTTATTTTGCATGACAAAGTTTTCCATTTTGTCCTATTAGATTCTTCATCTATTTGAAAATAGAAAACTGTGAAGAAAATGTGGAAATAACCATGAAAACATAGTGACAAATAGAGACATTGGTAGTTTTGACTAGTTTCTCCTTTTGGCATATTGCTTCAAAAGATGAGCCCACAAATATATATCAAATGCTTAACTTTTTACTAAACGACAAAATTTTAGACTGGTTGAAATTGAAAGCACTTGCAGACAACAAAATAGATGCGACTTTAAAACTGAAATTTGTTTTGGAACGGGTAGAAAACATCGTGGGAAAAGGAGAAAATGCTGGTAACCAACATTTTCTTCTTTTCCCACAATGTTTTCAAAAGGCTTCTTTCTCAGGGTCGTTAAAAGTCTTGATAGAGTGGTAGAGGGTTAGAAGAAAAATTTAAAAGAGCTTTTATTTTCTCCCTCAAAGGTGTGTATAATTTCCTACATAGGAGATGCAGTTTATGTTTAAATAAAAGACTGACAGAAAAAACTAATGTTTACTATTCCTAGAACTCCTTTTCAACGCTTATGGTGTCTTGTGATTAAAATTCACTCAAAGAAGTTAAGATATACATTTATTAGAATACTTATGAATTGCTTGTGATGAATTCATATCATTAACGCCCTCAGTATCGTTTTGCAACGGAACACTTTCAAAAACATCGTGGTGAAAAGAGAAGTCTGCTTGAAAAATTTTATCTTTAACCGAAAGGTTTACATTTTGTATTTATGCATACAGCTTTAACTATTGTTGAATACTCTTGTACAAGAATATAAAATTTTGATGTAATTGAAATACCCTTCTTTAAACAAATTTAAATTTTTGAGTCACATTTATTTTATCATGTGGAAATGGTTTTAATTTGGACTAGTCTAAAATTTTGTCGTTTGGTAAAGAGTTTAAACACCTACAGTGCTGAATATGTGCAATGAACCCTCTCAATCCGGAAGAAAGACCACAAGATTGCAAAGTCAAGGGTATCTCTACCAAAATATTTCACATAATTAGCATAGAGCATGCAATCTGATCTTGATCTTCACTGGCTACAAAAATTAACTAAACTCTTCGACAGAACAAATTTTTGGACTTCTGGAAATCTGAAGCATTTGCAGACAACAAATTGAATGTGGGCTAAATGATTGACTTTGCATTAGATAGGGTAGAAAATACTGGGGGGAAAGGAGAAAATGCTGGTAACCAGCATTTTCTCCTTTTTCCACAATATTTTCTAAAGGCCTCTTCTTAGGGTCATTAAAACTTGGAATGGCATGGTAAAGGGTTAAGTGGTGCCAAGTACTGTAAGGGTTAACTCTGTACGAAATGACAAAATTTTGGACTGGACCAAATGAAAAGTATTTGCAAACCACAAAGTAAATGTGGCTTAAATAGTAAATTCTGTATTTGATAGGGTAGAAAACATTGTGGGAAAATGAGAAAATGCTGGTTACCAGCATTTTCTCCTTTTCCCTCCATGTTTTCAAAAGCTTTCTCTTTCAGGATTGTTAAAACTCAGTAAAGGTCTGTGTAATTTAATTTACTAAATATTTGTATATAATTTTTGTTATGCGGGAAGGGGACCATAATTATACTTTCTTTTTTATACAACTTCTTTTTATCTGTCAAAAAAGTGTTCGCTGATAATGTCTTGTTTATCCTTGAGGTTAGAATAACTTTTCTCTCACAATACATTAATATCGTTGACTTTTGTCGTCAGTTCTATGGAAATCACATACATTACAATTCAGAAGAGATGTTGACTGAACCCTGTACCACACAATCCCGACTTTTAACAATGCTGAGAAAGAAGCCTTTTGAAAACATTTGGGGAAAAGGAGAAAATGCTGGTAACCAGCATTTTCTCCTTTTCCCACAATGTTTTCTGCCCTACCAAAAACAAATTTCAATTTTTGAGCCTGTCGTCTGCAAATGCTATGAATTTGGACCAGTCTAAAATTTTGTCGTTTGGTAAAAAGCTAAACCTATACCAAACAATCCGTTTTTATAACCCTGAGAAAAAAGGCTTTTGGAAACAGTGTAGCCAGCATTCTCTGCTTTTCCCTCAAATGTTTTCTACCCATTCACAAAGCAAATTGCTTTGTTTCAGGCACATTGAAGACCCTATAGCTACCAAAAGTAAACAATAGTGTGGTGAAACGCATTTAAATTTCAGTCATGTCATTTAAAAGCATGGAAATTATTGTGAAGATGACAGTCTGTTACTGTGCAGTTGGTTCCAGTAATAGTTTCTGGCAGAAAAATAATTTTCAAATGAGTTAAAAAGTAAACAAAAGATAGAGCGAACAGGCAACTTTTAACCTAGTCTTAGATTTTATTTTTCTGCTAGTGACTAAGACATGCACCAACTATACAATAACAGACTGTACAATAATAGATTGTCTTCTTTACAATAATTTATACTATTAAATGGTATGATTTAAATTCATATGTACTTTAACCCTTTACCACACAATCCCGACTTTTAACGACCCTGAGAAAGGAGACTTTTGAAAACATTGTTGGAAAAGGAGAAAATGCTGGTAACTAGCATTTTTAGCTCCACTGGCCGAAGGCCAGCGGGCTTATGTCATGGCCCGGTGTCCGTCGTGCGTCCGTGCGTCCGTCCGTGCGTCCGTCCGTGCGTTAACTTTTATTTCAAACATCTTCTTCTCTGAAACTACCCATCCAATTTTCATGAAACTTCACAGAAATGATCCTGCCATGGTCCTCTTCAGAATTTCTTGAAAGAATTTGATTCCTTCAAAAACTCTGGTTGCCATGGCAACAAAACTGAAAAATATTGGAAATCTTTAAAAATTTTCTTGTCTGAAACCATAAGGCATAGGGCTACCAAATTTGGCATGTAGCTTTATATAGTAGACCTCTATCATGTTTCTTGAAATTATAGCCCTGGAGTCAAAATTGGCTCTGCCCCAGGGGTCACAAGTTTTACATAGGCTTATATAGAGAAAACTTTAAAAATCTTCTTGTCTGAAACCATAAGGCATAGGGCTACCAAATTTGGCATGTAGCTTTATGTAGTAAACCTCTATCATGTTTCTTGAAATTATAGCCCTGGGGTCAAAATTGGCTCTGCCCCAGGGGTCACAAGTTTTACATAGGCTTATATAGAGAAAACTTTAAAAATCTTCCTGTACCTAGCCATAAGGCCTAGAGCTACCAAATTTTGCATTTAGCTTGATCTAGTTGGGGTCTACCAAAAGTGCCCAAATTATAGTCCTGGGGTTAATTTGGCCTCATGCTGGGGGGGGGGGGTTCACAAGATTTACATAGGCTTACATAGGGAAAACTTTTAAATCTTGGTGTACATAGCCATAAGGCTTAGGCTACCAAATTTTGCATAATTATAGCATTATCTAGTGGACAACTACAAAGAGGGCCCAAGTTACAACCCTAAGATCAAGTTTGGCCCTGCACCAGGGGTCACAACTTTTACATGGGTTTATGGAGTGAAAAGTTCAGAAACCATCTTGTTACTAGCCATAAGGCCAAAAACTCCCAAATTTGGCATGTTATTCTTCTAATACACATATTCCCCATTTAGTTTGACTGTAGCCCTGGGTCAAAGTTTTATAAGGGCTTATATAGTGAAGACTTCTCTTCATGGTTTATATTTATAAGCCAGTGGAGCGATACAGGGCCATCATGGCCCTCTTGTTTCCTTTTCCAACAGTTTTTTCTACCCTTTCCAAAACAAATTTCAATTTCAAAGTCACTTTTATTTTGTCGTCTGCAAATGCTTTCAATTTCAACAGGTCAGAAAACTTGCTGTTTTGTAAAGAGTTAACACCCACACTGTTTACTTTTGGCAGCTATAGTGCCTTTAATTTTTTTGTCTGCAAATTCTATCAGTTTTGACCATTCTACAGTTTTATTGTCTAGTAAAGAGTTTGTATACTTATTACTGTCTGCAGACAGCTTTCTCAATCTAGTTACTGACAACAAGACAGTTATTTCTTCTTTTGCACAATGCTTTGACTTGTATTAACGTTTTCATCCTTTCCCACACAACCGCGAGTTTTTAACGACCCTGAAGAAGTAGGCTTTTGAAAACATTGTGGGAAAGGAGAAAATGCTGGTTACCAGCATTTTCTCCTTTTCCCACAATGTTTTGTACCCTATCAAAGAGAGTCATTAAATTGTCGTCTGCAAATGCTTTGAATTTACATTTTTGTTGTTTGGTAAAAAGTTAAACCTTAAGTCAGGTCGGATATCCATACTTTATTAGGATGTTTTCACAGCAATCTGCTGCAAATTCATTTCAGGAAGAATGAGATCCTGGGATGGTTCTTTTTGTCAGTTACTTAGTGAAAAAAACTTGATTCATCAGGAATTGGTTAATCCTGTACCAAACAATGTATCGTTTTAACGACACCTGTGAAAGAATAAAGCTTTCGAAAACATGGGGAAAGAAATGTTTTCTCTGATGCCAAAGACAAATCCTACAATTTGAGCCTTAACCCTTTACCACACAATCCCGAGTTTTAACAAACCTGAGGAGGAGACTTTTGAAAACATCGTGGTAAAAGGAGAAAATGCTGGTAACCAGCATTTTCTCCTTTTCCCACATTGTTTTCTACCCTTTCAAAGACAAATTCCATAATTTGTGCAACATCTAATTTGTCGTCTGCAAACGCTTTCAAATTGGATTACTCTAAAATTTTGTCCACTGGTAAAGAGTTAAAGTGTTAAAAGAAGATGTAGAGATTTGGGTCAAATCTTAGAGCTTGGATGTCTTAGTTTGAATTTTTTTTTACACGCAGTAACCCTTAAAGCCTCTTCACAGCTTATTTGCTCTTGCAAACGGTGAAGATCAAGGTCAGACTGATTGTGAATCTACATTGTCTGTGATGTACAGATCATATGGTCTAAGGATCTGTAGTACTGCAATAATTCAACCTTTCTTTTTTTTCCACTAAAAAAAGTGCCTTTTTTTGACACAGTTCAGTTTTGTTACCTACTGAAGGGTAAACCCTTTACCAAACAATCTGATGGTTTATTGACCCCTAAAAAAGGATTTTTGAAATGCAGCTGGGAAAAAAAAAAGAGGGCCATTGGCCCTAAAGCGCTCACCTGAGTAAAGTCATCTACAGTTGATAAAGCTAAAGAGATCCTGCTTTTAATGATGTAAAACACATGAGTGTAAGTGACCTACTTTTTGAACCAATGTGACTAAATTCCAAACTTGTCCAAGATATTATTAAAACAAACATTCTGAACAAGTTTCATGAGTATCAGACTGAAAATGTGGCCTCCACAGTACACACAAGGTTTTTCTAAGATTTGGTCCATTGACCTACTTTTTGACCAAATATGACCCACTTTGAAAGTTATCCAAGATATCAAAGGCAAACTCTCTGACCTAGTTTCATGAGAATCAGGCTGAAAATGTGCACACAAAGTTGTTCTAAGATTCGACCATGAGACCTACTTTTTGCCCCGACATGACCCACTTTCAAACTTGTCCAAGACATTAACAGGACAAACATTCTGACCAATCTTTATCAGTATAAGGCTGAAAATTTGGCCTCTACACTGCACACAAGGTTTTTCTAAGATTTGGCCTGGTGACCTACTTTTTTTACCCAACATGACCCAATTTAGAACTTGTCCAAGATACTATCAAGAGAAACATTCTGACCAATTTTCATAAGTTTCAGGCTGAAAATGTTGTCTCTAGAGTGCACACAAGGTTTTTCTGAGATTTGGCCCAGTGACCTACTTTTTGACCCAACATGACCCAATTTCGAACTTGTCCAAGATATTATCAAGATAAACATTCTGATCAAAATTCAAGAGTATCAGGCTGAAAATATGGCCTTTAGAGTGAACACAAGGTTTTTCTTAGCTTTAGCTTAGTGACCTACTATTTTACCCACATGACTGTTTTTCAACCTTATCAGAGATATTATCAACACAAATATTCTGACCAAGTTTCATGAGTATATGATTGAAAATGTAGCCTCTAGAGTGCACACAAGGTAATTGTTGACGAAGGACGATGCATGCCAGACAACGCATGACGGACGCTGGACACAGCACGATCACAATAGCTCACCTTGAGCACTTCATGCTCAGGTGAGCTAAAAATGTTGGTACCCAGCATTTTCTTATTTTGCCAAAAGTTTTCAGCCTTTGTAAAGATAGATCACATGATTATACTCTGTATCACACAATATCGGAGTTTTAACGACCCTAACAAAGAAGGCTTTTGAAAACATTGTGGGGAAAGGAGAAAATGCTGGTAACCTGCATTTTCTCCTTTTCCAACAATGTTTTCTACCCTTCTCAAAATAAGTTTTAATTTTTGAGTCACATTTATTTTTTTGTTTGCAAATGCTTTCAATTTGGACAAGTCCAAGATTTTGTTTTGTGGTGAAGAGTTAAACAGTAACATTTCATTTGTCCACTGCAAATAATTTCAATATGGACTGTAACTTTGTTTTTTACGAAACGACAAAATTTTAGACCTTTCTAAATTCAAAGCATGTACACAAGATAAATGTGACTAAAAAATTTAAATTGTTTTGGGAAGGGTAGAAAAGATTGTGGGAAAAGGAGAAAATGCTGGTTACCAGCATTTTCTTCTTTTCCTGCAATGTATTCGAAAGGTTTCCCTCTCAGAGTCATTAAAAGTTGGGATTGTGTGGTACAGGGTTAATCCATGTTATACAAAACAGCTTTTATTGAGTTGCTATAAATTTACATTTGGAAGCAGGACTTATAAGGTAGAAGACATAAATCTATCAAACTGTACAAACATTATCCCCATAAAAGGATTTTATTTCCGAACAGACCTGCAATCAGTGATAAAAGTTGAAAGCAAATTTTGGAGCGTTTTATTTAATTAAACCTGCGACTTTGATATAAGTATATGCCGGGCCTGTTATATTATCCATAATTTTTTTTGTAAACAGCACCTTTTTACAACATTTACCTCAGTATAGAACTATTAATTTGAGCCATGCTTTATAAAAAGAGGGCTAAATGCATCTGCAAAAAGTATTGACCCATGTCGGCCTGTGCAATCTGGCTGACGTGGGTTGAAACTTATTGTTGATTGTTGATTGTAAATTTTGTGAATGTGTAAGGACCATTCTTCCTTATTATTCAGTCGGTTGTTCGACAAAATGGATTTTATGGATCCATAATTATGTGATGACTTGCTTGGTATCATGCTTTGTGTAGATGCATCAAGAATCCCTTTTGCAAGAACATGGCTTGTTTTTATTATTTTAGCATGCAATGCTGACAGTGTTTGAGCTAAAATACAGGAACATTTTGTGCCCACACTCGCCAACTATTCTAAATTTACTCTCTTAGACTTACTCTGGATTTAGGAAGTAACGCAATGTATCATTAGCATTTGGTTCAGGCAATCAGAAATTGTGTTACATTGAAATTTAGAAAATCCTTGAGAAAAAGATTTAAGTCCAAGTGGCTGCCAAATGTAAACATTGTTGGTGTTAAAATGCTTTTAATTTAAAATAATACCTATCAAAAGTATGGGAATTATTGTCAGAATGACAATCTGTTATTGTTTGGTTGGTCCAAGTGTTATTTACCGGCAGAATATTGAGTTTTTATTCAGGTAAAAAGCAAACAAAAGATAGAGCGACTTTGCATTTTTTTTTAACCCTTTACCACACAATCCCGACTGTTAATGACCCTGGATAAGAGACCTTTTGAAAACATTTTGGAAAAAAGGAGGAAATGCTGGTAACCAGCATTTTCTCCTTTTCCTACAATGTTTTCTAAGCTATCATAGACGTATCCCGAAACCTAAGTCACACTTGATTTGTTGTCTGCAAATGCTTTCATTTTGGCAATTTGAAAATTTTGTCAGTTGGCAAAGAAGGGTTAAGAAGTTTAAAATTCTTAACCCTTTACCAAACAATCCTGGGTTTTTATGACCCTGGGAAAGAAGGCTTTTGAAAACATGGTGGGAAAAGGAGAAAATGCTGGTAACCAGCATTTTCTCCTTTTACCACAATGTTTTCTACTCTATCCAAGACCTTATGTTCATTTGTACCAGTTTTGAATTTGTCGTCTGCAGATGTTTTGAATTGGAAAGAGTCTAAATTTGTCATTTGGGAAAAGGTTAACTCTATATTCCATAGATTGGTAAAGGGTTAAAGATTGTTTAACCCTTTCTCAAACGACAAATTTTGGACTGGTCCAAATTGAAAGAGTTTGCAGACGACAATTTTAAATTTGATGAAAATGGCAGAAAGTTCTCAAAAAGGGTAGAAAACACTGTGGGAAAAGGAGAAATTGCTCATTACGAGCAATTTCTCCTTTTCCCACAGTGTTTTCAAAAGACTTGTACTGCAGACACATGAAAACCAGGGCTTGTTTGGGAAAGGGTTAAATAAGGTAAACTCAACAATACCATTCAGTTTTATGACCTGAAATTTAAAGTGACGGCTGTCACTCACCTCTGATATAGATAAGGAAAATGGTGGCCTATATGACCAACCTGTCCTTGCATTATCTTCCGTTTTTTTTTCAAATACATAACCTATCTGATATGGGCATTCTGGGTACGTAACAGGACTATTTTTCAAGGCAGGAATCAATGCAATGAATTTCAAAATAAAATATCCGTTTACTCTCTAAAACCTACCTTGTACGATTCATCCAGCCATGGTTAGCTTGCATATAACCTATGCACCAGCCATTTATAAACATAAGCTCCTATATAGCTTGGGAAAAAGTCGTGATGTAAGCCCAGCATGGTGGGGACATTATATTTGTTGTCAGTCTGTTGCACAAATCCCGGTTTTCCACATGTCTATATTTAGGAACTGTTGACAGAGTTTTGCAGTAAACAGTTGGTATTGTTAAAAAATATTTTCCCCGTTTGAAATAATTTGGTCTTCTAAGAAATTTGTAGAGAAAAACTGGCTTGATTTTTCCACAGACATATTACGTATTGCCATTTTTGCCTGCACTTTTTAAGCGGCAATTTACGCACAGCGTATTGATATATGTCCATCTTTTATCAAGTGATGCGTCATAGCAGACAGGTCAATCTTTGAAGAATATGACATGCGCAGACAATGCCTGTCCTTGTCACCACCTGACCAGTCAAAATTGAAAGAATTTACCCAACAATCCTATATTATAAGGACCTTGAGAAAGAAGGCTTTTGAAAACATTGTGGAAAAAGGAGAAAATTAACCAGCATTTTCTCCTTTTCTTACTGTGTTTTCAATCCTTTCAAAGACAATGTTCCAGTCATTTGAGTTAATTTGATTTGTCGTAGACAACAAGCTGTCATTTTTTGTTTGTTTTGGAGTAAGTCTAAAATTGTAACTGTGGTCAGGTGAAGAATTACCTGATAAACCTCTTGATGGTTCTTGTATGGGGAGTGATTGTGGCATTTGTCGAAGACAATGCCATTGTGAGTTCAATATGGCATCTTGAAATAGTAGTTTGTGCAAAACAGAAGGAAGTAAACCCAATTAAAATCAATATTTCTGAGACAAATAAGTGTTTCGATTACACTCAGATATGAAATTGAAAATGGCGTATTACAATAAATTGGATTAGGTCATCGATTGTGGAAATACTTCCTTTCTATTGAAAATAGCTTGATCCGCACTGGCCTTCAGTAGTAACGTAATGATACACACATACTGTGCTTGTTTGTCCCAAAACCAGTTTGTTCCTGGGCTTATTCATCCCAGGGCTTGTTTGCCTGGACTAGTTCGTCCCACAAGATTGCACCCTTCTCTATTGGATTTTGCATGACTATATATAGAAGGTTGACTTTCAAGTGAATATTTTGAAACTATTTCTGTTGTTTATTTTTCAAATTATTAATGCCACACAATGGCTCCCTTGACAAATGCCACACCAGTGTTTTCAACGCTTTGATTTTTTGGTGGATTTGTGATCCTGAGGTATCAGATTCAATGCTTGCCCTCACTGGTGGCTCTGAATGTTTGTGGGAGCGTCGTTGCAAAGCTCCAACTTAGTATGGGTGAAACTCAAGAAATACATAAACAATTTAAATATCGTATGACAAAAATATTGTTGAAAGCGGTGCTTAACCCTTTACCAAACAACCCAATATCTTAACGACCAGAAGAAGAGAGGCTTTTAAAAACATTATAGGAAAAGGAAAAATTCAGAGTTTGTTTTCCCTTTAACACTTAAGCTGCTGAATAAATGAAACGCAAATTTCTACTCAATACTAAAAGCCCAAACATTGCGGTTTCAAAGTTGATTTCACCGGAAAGAAAATACCGTATCGGACAGTGTAGATCAATGATCAGACTGAACGTTTTATGCAGTCTGATCTTGATCTACACTGTCCGCCAAAGGTCAGTGGGCCACGATTAGCAGTTTAAGGGTCAAAAGCAAAATACAATCAATCAAGTTTGTTATCTGCAAAATGCTTTCAGTTTGGAGAAATCTACAATTTTGTGATGTGGTAAAGAGTAAACACCATTCAAATAAACAAACCTTACCCCTTGATATGAACCTTACTCTGGCAAAATTGGGTTTAACCCTTTACCACACAATACCGAATTTTGACGACCCTGAAGAAGAAGCCTTTTGAAAACATTGTGGGAAAAGGAGAAAATGCTGGTAACCAGCATTTGCTCCTTTTCCCGCAATGTTTTCTACTCTTCTCAAAAGAAATTTCAATTTTTGAGTCATGTTTATTTTGTTGTCTGCAAAAGCTTTCAATTTGGACTGGTCTAAAATTTTGTCGTTTGGTAAAGAGTTAATGCATCTCAATGAAGTATGATGCAAATCATCACATAATTATGGCTCCACAAAAATCATTTTTTTCTGACAACTGGCTGAATCATGAGGTAGACTCGTCCTTTGGCATGCAGAAATATGACCAGTAGCAAAAAGTTTCAATCCAGGTCAGCCTGCGAGGAATGAGCAAGCTGACCCGAGCCAATACTTTCTTCAGATACATATAACCCCCTTTTCACAGAGTATGGCATGTATTTATTCATAGCAGCTGAGTTTGAAAGCATGTTAGTGGAAAAGAGATAATAGCATGAATTTCGGCTTGGAATATGCAAAAACATTGTGCCAAAAGGACTTCAGAACAACAAAGTTGTCTCTGCTAAAATGTTTTCAATAGTGGTTTGGTGCAAGACAGAAAAGACAAATTTTTAACGAGATGAAAGAAGTTATTTGCTAAACATAATTTTTAGCTCCAGTGGCCAAAGGCCAGCAGGCTTATGTCATGGCCCTGTGTCTGTTGTGTGTCTGTCCATCCATGCGTGAGTGCGTGCATTAACTTTTATTTCAAACATCTTCTCTGAAAGTGCCCATCGGATTATAAGGAAACTTCATAGAAATGATCCTCCCATGGCCCTCTTCAGAAACTCTTCAAAGAATTTGATTCCTATAAAAACTCTGGTTGCCATGGCAACAAAACAGAAAAATACTGAAAAACTTTAAAGATCTTCTTGTCCAAAACCATTAGGCCTAGGGTTACCAAATTTGGTGTGTAGCTTCATCTGTAAAAAAACTCACCAAATTACAGCCCTGCAGTCAAAAATGGCCCCGCCCCGGGGGTCACAAGTTTTACATAGGGCTACCAAATTTGGCATGTAGCTTCATCTAATAGACCTCTACAAATCTCTTCAAATTATAGGCCTGGGGTCAACATTGGCCCCACCCCAGGGGTCACAGGTTTTACATAGGTTTACATAGTGAAAACTTTAAATATCTTCTTGTCCTTAACCATATTGGCCTAGGGCTATCAAATTTGGCATGTAGCTTCATCTAATAGACCTCTACAAAAACTCATCAAATTATAGCCTTGGGGTCAAAATTGGTCCCGCACCAGGGGTCACAAGTGATAATTAGGTTTATATAGTGAAAACTTTAAATATCTTCTTGTCCTACGCCATATCACCTGAGGCCACCAAATTTGGCATGTAGCTTCATCTAATGGACTTTAACAAAAACTCATCAACTTGTAGCCCAAGGGTCAAAATTGGCCCCACCTCTGGGGCCACAAGTTTTACATAGGCTTCCATGGTGGAAACTTTAAGTTTTCTAGTCCTAAACCGTATGGCCTAGGGCTACTAAATTTGGCATGTAGCTTTATCTAAAAAACCTTTACCAGAACTCTTCATACTACTAGCCCCGAGGTCAAAATTGACCCTGCCCCACAGGTCCAGAGGAGCGATACTGGGCCATCATGGCCCTCTTGTTGATGCCATTGTATACCAGTTTGGAAAAGTTGAAAATAAACATAAGGGGATTTATTTCTTACCAATCTTTTTTTTTCTTGACAAGAATCTGATAATGTCCATGATTCTTCTCTGTAAAATCCTTTACAAAACATTCCCATGTTTAAAAACACTATGGAAGTAGGCTTTTGAAAAAGATTGTCGTAAAAAGGTGAAATTGATAGTAATGAGCATCTTCTTTTCCCACAATCTTTTCTTCCCACTGACATACAAATTTCATGTTTTTAGTAATATTTTAATTTGTATGCAGACACTTTTAATTTGGACCAGCCAAAATTTTTATTGTCTAGTGAAGAGTTGAAACAATGATGTTCTGTAATGTTTTTGTTTTTTTAACAATTATACCTGGTAGGTACATAGCAGTACATGTGTCTACTTATGGTAGCTGAATTTAAATCCTGTTTGATGTCTGAATGAGCCCTTTGAAAACTTTTATTAACATTCTGTTAAGTGTAGAATATACAAGATCAATAAAGCTTGGTATTGAACATAATTTTACTGATCTGGAACGGCTAAGTATGAAGTCACAAATTCGAAGATTATTCTTCAGGTCCTACAATAGGACGGATTGAAATAAGTATTGTATTGTACCAATAGACACTTTATGTTCACTATGCTAAACTATACAACTTAGAAAGAAATGTTTATAGGTACGGAATAGAAATTGGTTTGTCAGTGTGACAGGTTGTATTTGATAAACACAATTGGTTTTAAATGTTTTATTGAATATGTGACAGTTGGTATAAATATTGAAACTACTAAGAAGAATTGAAGGCCGAAGGAAATGAAGTGGTGACTAGTTTGAGTTTGATGAAATAATATGTGTAAAAGACAATATTGGGATTGTTTTGTGAACTTGCGGAGATTTTAAGAAGGATTTTTGAAGTAAGGCCGTGTTGACTCTTAACCAAACGGCAAAATTTTAGACAGGTCCAAATTGAAAGAATCTGCAGACGACAAATTAAATTTAGCTGAAATTATGGTAATTGTCTGTGAAAACGTAGAAAATCTTGTGGGAAAAGCAGAAAATGCTGGTTACCAGCATTTTCTCCTTGTCTAACATGATTTTCGAAGGGCCATTTCGGGATTGTGTGGTAAAGAGTTCATTAAATACCCTCCGCAGATGACTTTTTGGTTGGCTGTGATCTACTGATAAAAGCATTGTGGTGAGAGTAGGTAATGCTCTTAAATGAGCCATTATTCCTTTTACTACAATGTTTTCGTTAGTTCAAGTTTTAAGCATTGATTCTTGCTGTTCGTCCACATTTTGCAAGGATAGTTTTTAAAGTCTTGTTGTTTTTTAGTCCTTTTTCACCAACCTGTCTTGAGAACATTCTTTGTCTCTTCTTTAGATTTAGGAAGTGACACAATTTTTGATGGGATAAACCATTTGGTTTAGCCAATCAGAAGTTGTGTTACTTTTAATTTTTTTTTGAAATTCCAGAGAATAAGACTAAGAATGTTCTTAACTCTTTACCACACAATCCCGACTTTTAACGACCCTGAGGAAGAAGCCTTTTGAAAACATTGTGGGAAAAGGAGAAAATGCTGGTAACCAGCATTTTCTCCTTTTCCCACAATGTTTTCTACCCTTCCCAAAACAAATTTCAATTTTTCAGTCACATTTATTTTGTCGTCTGCAAATGCTTTCAATTTGGACAAGGCTAAAATTTTGTTGTTTGGTAAAGAGTTAAGAGTGGTTGGTGCAGATGGACCCAGGGGTTAGTGAGTCAACCATTATTGCTGCACTGTGGAATATTGACTGCTAGACAAATGAAATTTCTGTGCTTTTAGAGAAAAATTTACTTGCTTGTTTGTAGCTTTCAAAAAAATAAGCCAGTTTCTGACAATTATGGATGTTTGTGTGTAGATCTGAATCTCACTAATACTGATATAATATTCTATTATAGAGAAACAGTTTTGAGTATAGCCTAAATATAGGTAACTTTGTGAAATCAGAAAGCCTGAATTAGTGAGAAATTATCAAATGAAATTATTGAACAACCTGTTTATTGTGTATTCAAATTGACGTAAAAAAAGCTTTTCATGAAAATTAAGTATATAAATATTTGCCTTGGTATATCCTGTTCAGAAAATATTGAAAAGGCTTTATCAAAAAAAAGCTGGAAAGTTCCCAAGGATTTCTACCATGTAAACATTTACTGTCAGTGAAGTATTAACAATTTGAAAAGCAGAAGTTTATGACAGAAATATTGGACTTTGTGAATATCTCTGTAGGATTATAAGATGTACTTTTACCATGTAAGGTCTGAATAGATTGGAGTTTGATCATGTTACATTTGGAGGTTGTGGGTATGAGCCCGCGGACGAGTGTGCCAGTGAGGATTGGATACGCAGATAGATCATCGAGCGTCACACCTACTCAGCGACATACACCATTACTTTCCTTGTCCAGGTAAATTAGAAATTCAACTTGTATGGTTCCAGTTATGAAGTTTGTTACCACATAACTGTATAAATACTACTTTTGTATTCCTGCAGTTGATTGCACATGTCTAGGATAATAGTATAAAAAGAGCAATTGATTGTTACAACATTTCTTCTTTTTCCTTCTATTTTTGGCAAACAATCCAAGAAAAAAGGTTTTATTTTTATTTTCCAGTTTGATATTTCTTCATAATTCTCTATTGCTATGGAGTTTCTAATCTAAAGATTATCCTATTCTTCCAAAGTAGATATTTACCTTATTCACAAAAATGGAAAATGTTGAAAAAATTGCTCCTATTTCTGGACTGCAGGCCTTATTTTTTCTCAGAATATGTCACTCTACCTAACCCTTACAACACTGAATTAATGAGAAAGAACTTTTCAATCAGAACAAACATCCACAATAAAAAAAAAAAAACAATCTCAAGGTTGTTTTGGCCAGTATGCGAAATGTAGAAGTGGACAGTGTAGATCCAAGATCAGACTGCGCATTCTGTGCAGTCTGATCTTGATCTACATTGTCCACAAAAAAAAAAAAAAAACATAAGTGGGTTCCAGCACATTATGGGTTAACAGCACAGATTCCATCCTTGTTGACCCAGTTCCGATGTATTCCGTAAACGACATTCATCGCCCCTGGGTTATCTCGCGTATGTTTTCTCGTTCTCATGAATTATTCATGAGGCATTTTGATTGGTAATCTCAGTTTTTCAGTGAGAAAATTTAATCTATTTATATCAACCATATGCCATCATTTCTATTTTTACCTCATCTACAACCAATCAAATCAATAGATGTAGTGTACGGAATACATCGGAACTGGGTCAATGAGGATGACGTCGCCCCTGCTACATACCCCTATGCACTGCAACAGCACGCTGTATTTCTGAATATTTGCCTTTGTATACAAGGATTTGTAATGTCTGCCCTGGATTGTTGTAAGGCAAATGCCACAGAAGGAAGGCCCTCCAGCGGCCGCCATATTTGTTGATAATGATGTGGGTTTTACCCGGTTTATTCATAACAATGGAAGAAATGTGATTATCCTCCTCTACAAGACAGTATTATTATGTCATCGACAATTCGATTGGCTATTGGGTGTAATTCGCAATCTTATGAATATTCATAGAAATGACGGTTTCGCAATTGAATGTCCCAGGGGTGATGAATGGTAATGTTTCGCACCTGGGTTAACGAGGGTGCACAGATACATAACCTGTCTGTGAGTTGTCATCTAAACTATCAGCTAAAGCAGTGTAAGTTGCCCTCAGTGTTTCAGATCTGTCAGCACCAAATGTTTTAACTCAGCTTCTTTCTACTGCTGAATACACAATCCAGTTTGAAACTCAAAGATTTTTTTATCTTTTTTTAAACATCATTATTACAGGCTTGACTTGACAAGGCAATGGTACAGATCCAAGATCAGGCAGCACATTAGGCTGCTTAGAACAGGGTCCATATTCACCAACCATTCTTAAGAATGTTCTTAGTCTTATTCTCCCAAATTTTTTAAATTCGAAAGTATCACAACTTTTGATTGGCTAAACCAACTTGTTGGTTTAGCCAATCAGAAGCTGTGGTACTTTCAAATGTAGAGAACCTTGGAGAATAAGACTAAGAATGGTTGGTGAATTAGTTTGGAACCAGGTCTTTCGACACCAAATGATTAAATTAGTCTCCAGACACAAGCATATGATTACACAGATCATCATCAGGATGAATCTACAGAATCAGGAAACAAAAGGAGTAGATCCAGCCTTGTATGTTCTGTGTCCTGTGGTTTTGGCATGTCTGATCATTATCTGCTCCTTCAACCGAACCTTATGTTAACCCGTAGGCTGCTTATCGTGACCCACAGACCTTTTGCGGGCAGCGTAGATCAAGATCAGACTGCACAAAATGTGCAGTCTGATCTTTGATCTATGCTGTCCGATAAAGAGATATCTTTCCTCCAGAAATACACTTGAAACAGGAAAATTTTAGGCTTATACATCGGCTTGAAAGTTGCATTTCTTTTATTCAGCAGGATAAGAGTTAAATAATGGCAGTGAGAGGGCACATAAGGGCTTGATTTTTTAACTCTTTACCAGACAGCAAAATTTTTGACTCATTTAAACCACGTACAAGCATTTGCAGCTGACAAATGTGGTTCAAATGACAGGATTGTCTTTGAGAGGGTAGAAGATATTCTGGATAAAAGAGTAAATGCTGGTTAACCCTTTACCGCACAATGCCGCCTTTTGACGCCCCTGGGAAAGAAGCCTTTTGAAAACATTGTGGGAAAAGGAGAAAATGCTGGTAACCAGCATTTTCTCCTTTTCCCCCAATGTTTTCTACTCTATCAAAAAGAAGTTGCACCATTTGAGCCACATTGAAATTGTCATCTGCAAATGCTTTCAATTTGGACAAGGCAGAAATTTTGTCATCTGGTAAAGGGTTAATTGCACCATGTGAGCCACATTGAAATTGTCAGCTGCAAATGCTTTCGGTTTGGACAAATCTAAAATTCTCTTGTCTGGTAATGGATTTATGATGTAAATTGCCATGTTTCCCAAAATCTAGAAAAGTAAAAATAAAAAACACCTTTTGATAATGGTAAAAATTTAGAAAATTACAGAATTTTGATTGAAGGAGTGAGAAAACAGTACAGACTTCATTAGTCACAATCTTTTCAGAAGTTGTCAACCATTATATATGCATCAAAGTGCATTTTAGATTGGTATTAGGGATTAAAGCTTGAATAGCATAAATCCTTTGGACATGCTGCAATCTATGATTGATTTATTATTGGTTCGATGTAATGTGCTAAAGTTTGCCATAAAATATTGATCTTTACAAGTTCAATTGTATCAATTACTTTATAATTAGAATATACCAAGTCATTGTTATCAATTGATCATCAGAGTTCATGTAAAGCGGCAATTTCCCATGATATTTAGTTTATATTTATCTGTGCACCATTCTCCTCAATATGTTTTCTGTTCACTAAATTCTTTTATTGGAAGCCAGCTCTTGAAGCCGGCTTCCAGTAGGAATGCTTTTTTTTTTATGCACATGGGGAATTTTGGGATACATCATTGCACAACTTTTCCGACATATTCACTCAAATACTTTTAATAGTATGTTGCTATTAAGCTCAAAATTATGCATTTGTTTTGTATGTACTGTTGAGATGAATTTCGAGCATGAAAAGTAAAGATTTCGTATTAATAGATATTTATTTAATAACTGATTAATGATTGACCCCACAGGCAGCTTAACTCTTCTTAAACTAGTATAGACTGGTTACCTCCCCTGATACTAATATACGTGTAATACACGATACAACAAGGGACCAGTTTAAAACTGGTAGATTAGCGCAATATTAGGCATTTTTTTCCTTGTGCTGTTCACATAAATTGCGAGCATGAAAACTACAGATTTTGTATTTGAACTCTTATTTCTAAAAACGCTCAATAAGATTTTAATCGGGATATCTCGCGCAACTCTGAAGAATTTCTACTAAATTGCGCCAGATATCCCGATTAAAATCTTATTGAGTGGCCTAAAAATCTCGCTCTAAAGAACGCACCTCAGTTTTTGTTTTCATCACGTGACAATGACAAAGCGGTACGCTTGCAATTAAAGCTGCTCTTCCACATATTTTGGTAAAAAAATCAAAATTTTGAAAAACACATTTCTTATACATACTTTTTTGTAAGAATGTACCTTTTTTGTGACAAGCCTTGCATACTCAGAGCACAGTTGAGACACACTAAATCCTTGGGCATTTATTTATGAGCCATGCTCTGTGAAAAGGGGCTTGATGCATTTGCAGAAAGTATTGGCCCAGGTTAGCCTGCGCAGTCCGCGCAGGCTAACTTGGACCGACACTTTTTGCTTTGGTAATTTTTCTGCATGTCAAAAACCAGTGTACCTCACGTTTCAGTTGGTTGCTAGACAAAATGGATTTTATGGATCCATAAATATGTGATGACAGAGATACATTAAGTCCCCTTTTGCCAGAGCATGTCTCATATGTTTAATAACCCTGAGGAAGAGGACTATTGAAACGTAGTTGCAGGAGGACAAAATGCTGGTTACCATCATTTTCTCCTTTTCATACAATGTTTTCTACCCTTTCAAAGGTCTAAAGTTAGGCTGGAAAGGAAATGTAATGGAACTTTTGATGTAGCGTTTAAGGGTATTGCACTTATTTTTGTGGCTTTAGGGCTCCAGCCAAACTTGGGTTTTGCACCTAGTTATAAATGACCCTTGACAGCTTTTGACTGATGTTGTACATCATTGCACTTGAGCCATGCTCTGTGAAAAAGGGTCTTAATGAATCTGGGAAAAGTATCAACCCAAGTCAGCCCGCTTGGACTGTGCAGGCTGACCTGGGCTGAAACTTTTCGCTATTGGTAAATTTTCTGTATATTTAAGGACCAGTCTACCTGATGATTAAGTTGATTGTATTAAAAAAGAGGCTACATGTATTGTTGATTTTTAATTATGTGATGGCTTGCTTGGTATCATGGATCACGGAGATGCATTAACCCCCTTTTGCCAGAGCATGGCTCATTTACATGTTCAACTATTACATTGTAAGGGGGCTATTCAGATTTTCACAGTCAAACCAAACTTGAAAATATTTTATTGCTCAATTTAGTAAGGCAATAGCTGACTAAGAATCAAGAAATAAAGCAAGAAGCAAAGGAAAAACAAATTGATGGTACTTCTTTAATGGACTAGTTAGCCTCTTAACTCTGTACCCTACAACAGAATTTAGAACTTGTCCAAATTCAAAGTAGTTGTAGACGACAAATCCAATTTGGTTATAATGATGAGATTTGTCTCTAAAATGGTAGAACACATTGTAGGAAAAGGAAGAAATGCTTGTGATAAGCATTTTATACTTTTATTGCAATGGTTGCAGAAGCTTTTTTCTTCAGGGTCACCAGAACATATAATTGTTTAGTGAAGGATTAAATCTTTACCACATAATCCCAACTTTTAGTGACCCTGAGAAAGAAGCCTTTTGAAAACATTGTTGGAAACAGAGAAAATGCTGTTAACCAGCATTTTCTCCTTTTCCCTTAATGTTTTCTAACCTTTCAGAACAATTGCAATCATTTTAGCCACATTGAAATTGTCGTCTGCAAATGCTTTCAACTTGGACAGGGCTAAAATTTTGGACAGTATTGTCCAAATTCAAAGCAGTTGCAGACGACAAATTAGATTTGGTTATAATGATGAGATTAGGCTCTGAAATGATAGAAACCATTGTGGAAAAGGAGAAAATGCTTCTGACAAGCATTTTATACTTTTCTCGCAATGGTTTCAGAAGCCTTTTTCTTCAGGGTCATTAATTAGAACATGTAATTGTTTGGTAAAGGTTTTTTAGCTTTTGGCTAAAATTTTGTGAAGGCTTGTTGGAATGTCAAGTGATCATGCAATAATATGCATCAGCTACGGCAGAGCTCCAGATAGAGGGAGTGATTTTGATTTCAAAATTGAAAATATTAATCAGTCTCCACTAAACCCCATGTTATGGGTACTCATTAGAATCGTCTCATGGAGACGATTCTAATGAGTAACCAGCATTTTCTCCTTTTCCCACAATGTTTTCTATCCTTTCCAAAACAAATTTCAATTTTTGAGTCACATCTATTTTGTCGTCTGCAAATGCTTTTAATTGGGACTAGTCTAAAAGTTTGTCGTTTGGTAAAGAGTTAAACAAAAAATAGGATTCACAGCAAAAAAAAATCTTAATTGGCCCCCAAATTGTTGCAGTCGGTAAAATTTTCTATTGGGTCTGTATTCACCAACCATTCTTAACAATTCTTAGTCTTATTTTCCAGAATTTTTAATTTAAAAGTAACACAACTTCTGATAAGCGAGTTATTCCTAAAGCACCTTCCTCATTGACGGTAACAAAAAATGCTATGCATCAAAAATTTGTCTTGTTTAGGCACTATTATACTATAGGGAATTGGCCAGTGAATTATTGGAGAGGTCATCAGACCTCTCCAACAGTGTTGAGTTTAAAAGGCAGACTGCCACAGAAATCGCTGTTTAAATCCATTTGTTTTTGCATAATTGTTCTGATACACAGTCTATTTCGACATGGTTTTATAAACAAACCGAAATCAAAAAACTGAAATAGGAAATAAACATTTTCTTTTATATGACGGATTTCCAAAAAGATTTATTATACTATACTGATAGTAAATGATCTCTCCAATAATTGCAAATTTTCATTAAACAAATAAATCTAAGCAGAGAGAAAAAAAAAATCGTTAAAAAAAAAAGAGAAAGAACACCGCGGGAAAAGATCACGTGACTTGATACTATCCGGAGAATTTGTACCCTGGAGAACTCGTACCCTAATCTCGAGAGCACATGTTCTCTGGAGAACTCGTACCCCACAAATAGATAGAAATAGGTTGATCAGTATGTTTTCAAGTTCTGTTTTTCAAAACTGACTAGATTCTAGCATTTTTCTGTTTTTTTCAAAAATTCTATGGGTTTATAGATTTGATGAAATAACACACAGAGCTGCTTCTATTATGTGGGATTGTGAGAATCCAGTGAAAATCAACTTATGAGCGCGAAAGAAAGTCGTGCCTCTTCGCCCTACATACCGCACACCTCAAAAGAGTCCTGGGTCCTTTGATTTTGGGCGGATTGCGCAGGCTGACATGGGTCGATACTTTTTGCAGATGCATTAAGCACCCTTTTCTCAGAGCATGGCTCATTTACCTACTTTTTTAAATTTTTAACGTTTAGACAAACAACCTCTTCATTTTACATGTCTGCAGCAGACAACTTTTCAAAATATTGTGGAAAGAGGAGAAACTGTTAGTCACTGCAGTTTCTCCTTTTGTCACAATGGTCTCCATCACATCAAAGCACCACATTAATTATCAAAGTTTAAATTGTTGTCTGCATGCTTTTTCTGTTTGGGACAGTCAAAAAATTGTTGTTTGTTAAAAGATTAAAAAATGTTACATTTATTTTTAACATGTCTGGTACTAGTATTATGTATAGGCCACCTTTATTTGTTGTTATCAGGTAAGATTCTTGCCTCTTCTGTGGAATTAGCATATTGTATCAAATTTTAATTGAACGATTTCTCCTTTCCAAAAAAAAATTTGGCTTATCTGAGTGCACATTACAAACATTCATTAGAGGGTTCTTCCTTTTGAAAATGAGCTAAACTGGATAATCATCTTCAGTTTTGTGTCCTTTAATTTTGAAAAAAATATGCATTTCTGAGCATGTTAATAGCATATGGCCTCCAATTCCTAGAATATTATAACAATGTGGAACATGTACTGTTTTGTGCCTTTACACCAGCAAGATCGGAAAAAAAAAAATGTTTTTTCTCATTCATTTAATGCCTAACTTGTTTGTTTACATCTACCAAAATATATTGAAATCAAAAGCCAATAAACTATTTGAAAACATTGATGCCGACCTCTCCTGGCTTCTTTTTTAAAGAAGCCAACTTGTTGGTACAGTGAATGCAACCAAACACCCAAATAACACTGTAAATAAATAAAAACAGAGAATCAGTAAACTGCTGTATAGGCACTTGAATACAACTGGCCCACCTAACTACCTCTTTGTAAATAAACAGAAACGGAGAACCAGTAAACAGCATTAAAGCTTTTGAATGCAGCATTAGCACTCAACTGCTGTGCGTTAAATAAATAAAAACAGAGAAACAGACTATGCTGCATTATTTTGTTGAAATTCTTAATGGTATTCTGTTAACGTATCAGTGTAACAGATATCCATGTTTCATTTAGCCTGAGTCCGTATTCACTAACCATTCTTAAGAACGTTCTTAGACTTATTCTTCAAGATTTTCCAAGTTTGAAAGTAACACAACTTCTGATTGGCTAAACCATATGGTTTAGCCAATCAGAACATGTGTTACTTTCAAATTTGGAAAATTTTGAAGAACAAGACCAAGAATGTTCTTAAGAAAGCTTGGTGAATACGGACCCTCAGATCATACACTATATGCTAAAGCAACTACCGTACATTTCTTTAGAAGTAGATCACCTTTTAGGCTATTAAAGCCTGAAAATTCCAGAATATACCAGACAGTGTAGAGACATAAAGAAAATTATGTTTGTTGTGACTTTCTTGGTGCTTTTATTTGATTTGAGCAGCATGAGAAAATTTGATATCACATAAGACTGAAGGTCGAGTGAGATGAAAGAAAAAGTTACACAGCAAGAACCAGATACAAGCTGCAGGAAAGTTATTACAAAATAAAATTCCTTTAATTATATACCTACAACTTTCTTCGACAAAGTATTGCAATCATTGACATTCTGTTTGAAAACGGTAAACAAATTGAAACAAATAATAGTTTCGTGGGTAGTCTAGTAAATTTGTTTTTATGAGTAGCAGATGATTATTATAAGGTAAAATTTTTTACCAATGAAAGCACTCATCAATATTTATGTATTCTGCGCACAAGTTACGTCATCATACCACATTTGGAACCATATCCAACATTGTTTAAATACAGATTTTTTTCTGTTGTGAACAATTTTTTATCTGCTTGTGAAGCAATTGTAATTGAACTGGAAAATTTACAGATACATGCATGTAATATAAGATCAGACTGCATGGTTTGATCAGAATTGTCTACAATATCGCATAGATTTATGCTCGGCATTAAAGGGTTAACTCTTTACCAAACAAATCGAATTGAAAACTTGTGCAGATGACAAAATAAATGTGACTCAAAAATTGAAATTTGTTTTGGGAAAAGCAGAAAACATTGTGGGAAAAGGAGAAAATGCTGGTTACCAGCATTTTCTCCTTTTTCCACAATGTTTTCAAAAGGCTTCTGCCTCAGGGTAGTTAAAATTTGGAATTATGTGGTAAAGGGTTAACACGAAACTGCATGTGAATATTGAAAATTCATTAGCTTAGGCAATGAGAAATTTATGCTCAGGACTTCTGCCTCCTAGCAAATTTTATGTCAATTATGGACCTGACAGGTTTATTTAAAGCTAACTACCTCATATTCTTTTTTTAAACTTCTGCAACCTTTTGCTTGGCATTAGATAAACAAAATAATATATCTCATGTGGTCAGCTTTGGATTGATTTGATTTAAAGAATACGCATACACATTCTGAGAGTTTTTCTGCACCGGATGATAGACAAAGAAAGGTTGCTCGAACTTGCTTTTGAGAGATGACCGAATATGTTGAAGTTGTAAGTGATGGACATTATGTTATTCTATCTAAGTTTAACCCTTAAAGCGCCTTTCACAACTATAGTTGCCTTTGCGGCAAGTTTATATCAAGGTCAGACTGTACGAAACATGCAGTCTGATCTTTGACCTACACTGTCCATTTTGGTGAAACACTACAGACAGAAGCCACAAAATTGCAATTGTCTGTGTCTTACTCAAGAAAGAATATGTTCATTGGGTTTATTTGGTGCTTTAAGGGTTAAAAGGTAGAAAGAGAACAAATTTTAACATTCTTTTATAGGCAGGTCTGTCTCCTTGATTACCTTGATGAATTGCCATCATATTTTCTCACAAGCTGTTCATGAACAGAGTTATTTGAATCTGCAGGGTTCATGACATCATCGTTTGGGTCTGTATTCACCAGCCATTGTAAAGCCTTATCCTGCTGGATAAATGAAATGAAACTTTCAAACTGATAGTAAAAACCCGAATACCGGTAGTGCTATTTCAAACTTACTTTTTGGAAAAATAATATCTCCCTCATTGGACAATGTGGATTCAAGATCAGACTCCACATTCTCTGCAGTCTCATTTTGATCTACACTGTCCACAAAAGGTCAGTGAGTCATGCTTAGCAGCCAAAGTGGTAAGAATGTTCTTTGTCTTATTCTCCAGTTGGTGATGTCAAATTAAAACACAAACAAAAGAATATTGCAAGTGTATTTACTCATGGTTTTATTTGAAAATCGCACTGAGAAATATGACCCTCAGTTTTGTCTTTTGTCCCCAAATTTCTGGGTAGGGGATCAAAGATGACCTGCAAAATGTTAATCTGGATAAAACATAGATTTAAATCTTAAAAAGAAAAGTGTTCCCCTTTCTTTCAAATGTTTTTCCTTTGGGTCAGTTTAACCTGTTTTTAGTATATCGATTCATTAGCCTTTTTGTTTTTTGTTAACCATTTACCACACAATCCCAAGTTTTAATGACCCCCCCCCCTTCCACCCCCCCCACAAAGCAAAGGAATTTTGCAAACATTGTTGGAAAAGGAGAAAATGCTGGTAACAAACAATTTCTCCCTCTTTCTTACTATGTTTTCTTACCCTTCAAAGAAAAATCCCATTGATTTAGTAACATTTTGCCATCTGCACTTGCTTTCAAATTTGATGAGTCTAAGATTTTGTAATTTGGTAAGAAGTGTTACTGTGGAAGACAATACGTTCTTTACCAAAGCTATGGTCACCATGAATTTTTAAAAAAATCTAATTTAAAAAAAAAAAAAATGGACCATGGTTTTATTGAAAGTCTAATAATACTCGAGTATTATCTGTAAGTGTCCACCAAGACTTGAAACTTTGGTGAAGTGATTAAACGACAAAATTTTTACTCTACCAAATTGAAAGCTTTTGCAGACGAAAAATTGAATGTTGCTCAAATGTTTGGATTTGTCATTGACAGAGTAGAAAACATTGTGGGAAAAGGAGAAAATTCTGGTTACCAGCATTTTCTCTTTTTCCTACAATGTTTTCAAAAGGCTTCTTCTTTGGGGGTCGTTGAAACTCGGAATTGTGTGTTAAAGGGTTAAATAACTTGTTGCCTCTTGTCTTGTACCATAAGCCAAAAGACTTTGCAGGTACCTGAACTTTTAAGTAGAGATTTGGAATCTTTTGGTTAGAATTGTCGTGAATCAAGATAGGATAGCAGAAGATAGCAGAAAAAGGATCCGTGACATTTCATTGAAAACCACATTCGTGGAAAACAATTCTAGCCCTGACCCTTACCCTAACCCCGACAAACTATGGCTCAGATCTTTCTTCCAGACAGAGCTTTTCATGAAATAAATCTAGGAATTTAGCAACTGGTGTTTTAAAACATACGTGGATTTCAACGAAACACCCTTTCGATGAAATGTTGTGCATCAGTCCAAAAACACTGTACAGAATTCGTCCATTTATATCTTGATAGATTTTCTAGAAAAAGCAGCCTTACAGTGGTCTAGCTGTGCATGGTTGTGATCTTTTAATTCTTTACCACAAGACAAAATTTTAGACTAGTCCAAATTGAAAGCATTTGCAGACGATAAAATCAATGTGAATCAAAAACTGAAATTTGATCTGGGAAGGGTAGAAAACATTGTGGGAAAAGGAGAAAATGCTGGTTACCAGCATTTTCTCCTTTTCCCACAATGTTTTCAAAAGGCTTCTTTCTCAAGGTCGTTAAAAGTCGGGATTGTGTGGTAAAAGGTTAATCTTCTGACTGAAGGAAAATTCACCCCCCCACTCCCATTTTATTTGTTGTCTGCAAATGCTACCAATATGGTCAAGTCTATTAGTTTTGTCATCAGTTTCTGATAAAGGTACTTAAAGATATGAGCCATGCTCTGGCAAAAGGGGGCTTAATGCATCTTCATGATGCTTTGATTATATCAAGCCGTAACATAACTATGGATCCATAATAGCCACTTTTTTTTTTTAAAGAACTGACTGAATGATGAGGTAGACTCTGGTTCTTGGACATAGAGTAATGTCGGGTAAGCCGGGACATCGTATGATCTTGGAAAGGAGTCCTTCGCATTGAGCGCCCACAAACTTTTCATTGCTGTGCACGTGCTTCAAGAGATCATGAGCGGCCATTTTTGAAAATTGAATAAGTTTATTGATAAACAATTGTAGATTTTTTTTCTAGACAACTTCACTTTGGCGCAGGCACATAACCAGTTACCTATTAACCCTTTCCCAAACGACAAATTTTTGACTGGTCCAAGTTTAAAGAGTTTGCAGACGACAATTTTAGATTTGATGAAAATGGCAGAAAGGTCTCAAAAAGGGTAGAAAACACTGTGGGAAAAGGAGAAATTGCTCGTTACGAGCAATTTCTCCTTTTCCCACAGTGTTTTCAAAAGACTTGTATTGCAGACACGTGAAAACCAGGGCTTGTTTATATTGAATTTATGTAGTAAATTTCAGTCCTATGAATCAACGGTCCCAGTGGTATAGTTGTTAGCGCTGACAGCCCAGAATCACAAGTACACAAGTTCGAGGCATGATCACAAAAAAAAAAATATTTTTTTTCAAAACTTTAACATGAAGCCATTATTACGATGTCTGTCATAACAGAGGCCATTTTAATTTCAGTTGATAAAATCAATAAATATAAAATGATTTTGGAGTATAATTGCACCTGGAAATTGAAGGATAAACTGTGTACTCTTGTTGATGCTGCATTAAATCTTTACCAAACGACAAAATTTTAGACTAGTCCAAATTGAAAGCTTTTGCAGACGACAAATTAAATGTTATTCAAAATTTGAAATTTGTTTTAGGCAGAGTATAAAACATTGTGGGAAAAGGAGAAAATGCTGGTTACCAGCATTTTCTCCTTTTCCCACAATGTTTTCAAAAGGCTTCTTTCTCAGGGTCGTTAAAAGTCAGGATTGTGTGGTAAAGGGTTAACATAACAAACTTACTCCAACTGAAAATGGCATGTCTTGGTGTCCCATCATGTCCGAAATCACCCAACGGAGTGTCTGATATGACCCAATGTGTCTGATATTTTGGAAAGAACGAAAGCCAAGAAAAAGACCCAAATTATCTATCGACCATGTAGGATATGGTTGCTCTCTTCATTTAAAAGAATGATATCGGACGGTCGCTTAACTGTCTGAAAGTACCCGACGTTGCACTACAGAAAATTGACCAATAGCTAAAAGTTTCAGCCCAGTCTGCGCAGGCTGACTTGGATCGATATTTTTTGCAGATGCATTAACCCTTTACCAGACAACAAAATTTTAGCCTAGTCCAAATTGAAAGCATTTACAGACGACAATTTTAATGTGGCGCAAATGGTGCAACTTTTCTTTGATAGGGTAGAAAAAATTGTGGGAAAAGGAGAAAATGCTGGTTACCAGCATTTTCTCCTTTTCCCACAATGTTTTCAAAAGGCTTCTTTCCCACGGGCGTCAAAAGGCAGCATTGTGCAGTAAAGGTTTAAGCCCCCTTTACACAGAGCATGGCTCATATTCAAGAGAAAACGCATCCTCTCACACACACACATATATATATTTTTTTTTTTTAATTTGTAATCACACATGATTTTTTTTTTAAGTTAAAAACTCTCATCCTTTCTGTCAAATTCTCGTAGATTCTTGTTGTAGTGACATTACTGTTCAAGAGAGTTTGATGACATTTGCATGTACTTCATGAGAAGGACCCTTAAGATGCATTCTCACTTCTGAATACTGGTAGCTTTTTCAGTGGTTTATTTACTCTTTCTGAAGTGGCAGAAGATTTATACATCAGACACTCCAAAATAAGCCATCTACAGAGATAAAACACTTTTACCTGTGCAATTTATTTCTTTCACATTTGGATGGACCCCTTGATAACAGTATTAGTTGAAGAAAGAACCTTCCTGGTCACTAGAAATCAATAATTTTGCTTAAAGATACATCTGTACTTGTTTTCAGCCAGTTTTTTTTTTACCCATTTCATCATATATTATAAAACTATAATCATTGTTGCATCTTCATGCCAAATATGGCCCCTGATGGTGGCAAGATTGCATAGATTATGACATAGAAAATGCACTTCATTTTCCGCAGTCCATCAAAGAAATCACTGCTGTGACATTTCCAGTTTTAACCCTTTACCGCACAATGCCACCTTTTAATGCCCCTGGGAAAGAAGCTTTTTGAAAACGTTGTGGAAAAAGGAGAAAATGCTGGTAACCAGCATTTTCTCCTTTTCCCACAATTTTTTCTACCCTATCAAAGAAAAGTTGCACCATTTGCGCCACATTAAAATTGTCGTCTGCAAATGCTTTCAATTTGGACTAGGCTAAAATTTTGTTGTTTTGTTGTTTTTCCCACGATGTTTTCTACTCTATCACAGAAAAATTGCAACATTTGAGCCACGTTGAAATTGTCATCTGCAAATGCTTTCTCTTTGGACAAGGCTAAAATTTTGTCATCTGGTAAAGGGTTAAACTGAAGATTTCTGATATATGTATTTATACCTTACACCATATAAGTAGGCACTTTATCTATGTTTACACTGCTGACTAAATTCTGAACCATTCTACAGTCTATCAGATTTTTACTGCATTTTTTCTCCTCTGGCTGTAAGGAAGTATCTTTAATTATATTAGGGTAAGGGATGCAGTGTGTGTAATCCAATTTTCGTCACCAAAGTACTTTTATGGTACCCACAAAGACTGCTCATTTACCTAGATAAGTTACTGTTACTTTACTCTTTACTAGCCAACAAAAATTTAGACTACTCATATTTGAAATCTTTTACAGATGGCAAGTGAAGAGTAGAAAACATTGTGGAAAATGTTGCTGATAACCAGCATTTTCTTTTTTTTTCCCACAATGTTCGCAAACTCCATTGTACTTTAACCCTCTACTGCACAATGCCGCTTTTTGACGCCCCTGGAAAAGAAGCCTTTTGAAAACATTGTGGGAAAAGGAGAAAATGCTGGTAACCAGCATTTTCTCCGTTTCCCACAATGTTTTCTACCCTATCAAAGAAAAATTGCACCATTTGAGCCACACTGAAATTGTCGTCTGCAAATGCTTTCAATTTGGACAAGGCTAAAATTTTGTCGTCTGGTAAAGGGTTAAGGCCATACTAGCTGGTTGGACAGGTCCAGCCATGGCAAAACCTCTTTTTCGGCTGAATATCGCCCTACCACGTTTTTCTTTTTTCCTTGTTTGCAGATGCTTTTAAAATTAATTTGAGTTTCACGTGCAAAACGGGTATCAAAATGGATTACAATGACTTCTAGAAATGTCTTAAATTTAAAATTTTGCTAGGAAGTCCTGCGACCATCTACCTTCGCTTTTTTAGACAGTGGCCTCTCATGCTCTCCCCATACTGGGTCCTTCAACACTTTTTCAAAAGCTGACAACAGCCCTTTATATAAGAACAGCTGTAGATGTGACTGCTGTCCAAAGGGACAAGAAGTAAAGGTGATTCAAATCTGTGGTATGTAAAATAGCAGATAAAAACTGAAGAAGAAAACCCATCCATTTTCTGTATGATGGCCTTTTATTTGAATTTCTTTTTTCAAGAAGGTAAATGAAGCATTTTAAAATGGCATTAAATTCAACTACAGATATTTCCTTATTGAATTAAACCTTTTCCACACAATCACGACTTCAAACGACCCTGAGGAAGCCTTTTGAAAACTTTGTGGGAAAAGGAGAAAATGCTGGTAACCAGCATTTTCTCCTTCTCCAACAATGTTTTCTACTGTTTCCAAGACAAATGCCATCATTTGAGCCACATTTAAATTGTCGTCTTCAAAATTTAATGCTTTCAATTTTGAATAGTGTACTTTTTGTTGGTGTTGTAAAGAGTTAATCCCCCTTTTTTTTTAAAGAAGGTATTTTTAACCTCTCATCTCAAGCATGTTGGTATGATTGAAGACTTATTGGTTTTGATATATCTGTATCCTTTTGAAACGAAATCGTACATTTGTTGATTTGTGATGTATCGTTTCTCTGAATGATCTGTGATTTTAAAATCCTTGATACGTAAGTAATTATACTAGGCCAAATGGTACAAAACATGTTTAGGCCATCAGCAAATGATTACAATTGTACCGGTATTAATCTTTAATTCTTTACCAAACAACAAAATTCTAGACCAGTCTAAATTGAAAGCATTTGCAGATGACAAAAATAAATGTGACTCAGAAATTGAATTTTGTTTTGGGAAGGGTAAAAAACATTGTGGGAAAAGGAGAAAATGCTGGTTACCAGCATTTTCTCCTTTTCCGGCAATGTTTTCAAAAGAATTCTTTCTCAGGGCCATGAAAACCCGAGATTGTTAGGCTATAAAATCACCTATGGCAACCTGGAAATGGGTTAGAAGCAACTTTGAGTTTATATAGAAAATACAATCAGCCTTAACTCTTTCCCACACATGGAAAATGTTGACCTATTCCAAATTGAAAGCATATGCAGACGACAATTTCACTGTGACTCAAATGAGGAATTTTGCCTTTTATATGGTAGAAAACGTTGTGGGAAAAGGAGAAAATGCTCGTTACCAGCATTTTCTCCTTTCCCACAATGTTTTCAAAAGGCTTCTTTCTCAGGGTCGTTAAAAGTCGGGATTGTGTGGTAAAGAGTTAAAGCTTGGCTATAAAATCACCTGTGGCACACTCTTTTTCTAGATCTGCATTCAGACAGTCACTGCAGTCTTCATTTGATCCATTCCATCAGTTAAAAGCAACCTGAAGTTAAGCGGAGAATGAAATCAGCTTTAATGAATAAAATGCTTGAACCAACTTAAGTTGTTTTTGCAGACAGTGTAGATCAAGTAGGAAAGCACAGAATATGCAGTTTGATCTTTGATATACAGTTTCTGCTACATTTTACATATTCTGGCCAAAACAGCCTTAAAATAACAATATTTCAGATATTTTTCCAGATCCAAAAGGTCCATTTCATTAATTCAGCACTTTAAGGGTTAAAGCTTGGCTATAAAACCATAAATTGCAAACTGTTTTCATAGATCTGCAGAATCTGTCAGTTACAAGCAACCTGAAGTTATATAGAAAATACAATCAGCTTTGAAGCTTGGCTCTAAAATCACCCATTGCAAACTTTTTGCAGTGCAGTCTTTACCGTATCCATTCTGTCAGTAACTCTTTACCACACAATCCTGAGTTTTAACAACCCGAACACAGAAGGCTTTGGAAAACTAGGAAAAGGAGAAAATGCTGGTAACAAGCATTTTCTCCTTTTCCCACAATGTTTTCTACCCTATCAAAGAGAGATATCATCACTTTAGGAACATTGAATTTGTCGTCTGCAAATGCTTTCAATTTGGACCAGTCTAAAATTTTGTTGTTTGGTAAAGAGTTAACTCATATGTAGAGGTCAATTTAAATGTGGTGAAATTGATGATGTCTTTCTGTGAAAGGGTAGATTTCCACAATGTTTTCAAAAAGCTTCTTCCTCGGGGTCGATAAATGTCGGGATTGTGTGGGAAAGGGTTTAAAGCAACCCAAGTTGATCTCATTGTGGCAAGACTCAAGTTCACATGAACACAAGTGTCAGTGAGAAAACAGCAGAATGAATTCTCTGTTGTATAACTAACACAAAATTTGTCGCCAAAACAAAAACAGGTCTTTAAGCCCCAATTGTGAAAGATAAAAGTTAACTTGTAACTAAGCGTGATACCTCTCGTAAATTCATACTAATTGGATATTTACATATATCATTTTTCAAAGCCGAAAGTACTTTAATTGGGCAAACAATTGTTGAAGTGTTACATGGTAACTAATAGCTTTGAAGAAGACTCTTGTAGCAAAAATTCTATTCAGATAAGCTTTGCTTTGATGACCGATTTGAAAAGACCTTCTGACCAATCTGATCAGATATGATTGATTATGACGGTCATTACTGGACACAAATTTGAACACTGAAATTTGCTTTCTAGCTAGATGTTTTTTAAGCTTTGTCTTGAACAAATGTTATTGAGCTCACTAAAGTCTACCTTAATTACATTTTTCTTGACTTGTTAATTCCATTTTTCTTGACTTGTTGACATTTTTCTCGACTTTGTCAAGACAAACTAACTGTGGTTTAACTTTAAAAATCCTTGAAGCACTTAACTCTTTACCAAAGGACAAAATTTTAGACGGGTCCAAATTGAAAGCATTTGCAGACGACAAAATAAATCTGACAAAAAAATTGAAATTTTGGGGGAAAGGGTAGAAAACACTGTGGGAAAAGGAGAAAATGCTGGTTACCAGCATTTTCTGCTTTTCCCACAATGTTTTTAAAAGGCGTCTTTCGCAGGGTCGTTAAAAGTCGGGATTGTGTGGTAAAGGGTTAAATAAATACATTTACGATTAAGAAAGAGACCCATACTCTGCAACTTCCATGCCATTTTTGCCAGAATTATTTCACAGAATAGCAGACAGTGAAGAACAAACATTAGACTGCAAATGTTCAGCCTGAACTTGATCTGCACTGTTTTCAAAATCAGTTGAAGTTGTGCTCACTCTGTCCACTAAATGTATGGAAAATTACCTTTTTTAAGGGCACATCTGGTCTGATGAGCTCCAGTAAGGGTGGAATTTAGGACTTCTGGGTCAGCATAACATCAAGAAATATCTTAACCCTTTACCACACAATCAAAAATTTTAATTAACATGAAGAAAAGGCCTTTTGAAAACATTTGGTGGAACGCAGAAAACGCTGGTAAAAAGCGTTTTCTCCTACCCCTACAAGGTCATTTATGGCAAATTTATTTTAAGAGATAACGTCTCTTTACCAAAGGACAAAATCTTAGACTTGACTGAATGCACTTGCATGCAGACAACAAGTTTGTTGTCGCTGGAATGATGGAACTTGTCTTTGAAAGGGTAGAAAAACATTGTGGGAAAAGGAGAAAATGCTGGTTCCAACATTTTCTCTTTTTCCCCCGCAGTGTTTTCAAAAGCAGTCTTTTAGACTGGTCCAAATTGAAAGCATTTGCAGATGAAAAAATGAATATAATTGAAAATTGTTTTGGGTAGGATAGAAAACATTGTGGGAAAAGGAGAAAATGCTGGTTGCCAGCATTTTCTCTTTTTCCCACAAGGTTTTCAAAGGACTTCTTTCACAGGGTCGTTAAAAGTCAGGATTGTGTGGTAAAGAGTTAAGATAATGTTGTAAAGGTTCTAAAGGCAGTGAATATCAAAATCAAGTATTAGGGACAAATACTACCTATATATATCTACCGTAATTTTCAAAGGTAAGGTTTGAGGTGTGAGAGAGGACATTTTTTTGTTCCAAAGATAATACCCGATATGACATGCCAATTGTTTTGTTATGCTATTGTTGTAGATTTGACTTTGTATTTAGAGAAACAAAAACGCAATCTTGTACTTGGTATGAAATATCTGTAAATGGATCGGCCAAGGTTACATGTCATAGCAAAGGGGTCCTCAGCCCTTTGGCATAACTGAATGATGTGGCTTTGACCTACTTCTTGGTCTTAATAAAGTCCAATGAATAGATTCTAATTCGCGGTTGGTAAAAATGTGCACAATTGTTTTTTTCAGTGGCCCCCGTTGTTGGATTATTTGCTCCATTACTTTCATGATACTAGTAAAGAAGAATTGGTACCGCTTGTCTGGATTACCTGCCCCTACCACTACGTTATGGGGTCAGGCAAAGCACAATAATGGTGGTCCTCAAGCGTTACCCTTCATGCTTTCCTGTTTTACCCAATTTCATCTGATCCAGTTTGATCAGTGAATAAAATGAAATCAGTTTTGTAGAAAATATACATTAATACCGAATTTAAGATGTACTGTTTGGCTATGGTTTAAATATAAATTTTACTAAAAATTATTTTAAAAGTGGCAGTGTTTTCGGACATTATACAGGCCCATTGACATTTCAGATACTTAGAGCATTTCTGATATGTAGTTTTTCTTGCTAAATAAGAACGACAGTTAAAAAAACTCACTGCCATTACTTAATTGCAAGCAATCTGTATAGATCAGCCTATGATCTGATTTGATCAAGTGAAATAACAGCAATATTTTACCTCTGCATTTTACCAACAGGACTGCTGCCATTATTGCGCTTTGCCTGTACGGCGGGGTACCAGACTATGGTACCGCTAACTGATACCCTTGGGTCTTAATTCACACCATAGCAAACTAATATGACACAGGATGATCCTTTTGTTGTACTGTTTTGTAATTTAATATTTTTCTAGGGGTTCCATATGTCTGCAGTGTTAATCAACCAATCTCGTTGATTTTGGAATCAGCTGAAGAAAAACTTGTCCATTTGCAAAGATAGACATGCACTCATGTATTCTATTGCTAAGATGGGTCCTGATGAAACAGGTAGACCTGGCCCAAACAAGCGAGCCAGTGTGTAATTCAGGGAAAGATCAACAGTTCTGACCCTCCATTTGTCACAATGATATTTTGCTATCTGTATGACTTGATAATTTAACCCTTTCCCAGACAACAAATTTTGGACTGGTCCAAATTAAAAGAGTTTGCAGACGACAATTTTAAATTTGATGAAAATGGCAGAAAGGTCTCAAAAAGGGTAGAAAACGCTGTGGGAAAAGGAGAAATTGCTCGTTACGAGCAATTTCTCCTTTTCCCACAGTGTTTTCAAAAGACTTATACTGCAGACACGTGAAAACCAGGGCTTATTTGGGAAAGGGTTAAGTCCTCGTTCTTTGTTGCTGTTCTTGTGCTTTCTGTTTAGGATTGTTAGATACTTTATACATTGAGAACAGTCAGGAGACTGCACAGGTCAAAATGGATAATGAACAAACTCATGATGGGATTGTTTTCCATTTACCACAATGTTTTTAGATGAGTATTGATGAATTTGAATGGCCCTGTTGTAGGTGAAAGGGTTGAAAAATTAGACCAAAGTTCAGAGCTTCTGTTTGAACACTGAATTGATTGTGTTGAAAAATACCTGGTTCTTGTCCCTGTTTATTTACATTTTAACCAATTGTCGTATATCTCATGTTTAGACTCTTCCAGTATATAGAACATTAAATTTTGGTAGCTGAAAAGTTTAGAAAATTTATACTGGAACAGTAGTGCAGCAGCCGTTCTTTTTGCTCAGATAAGCTATTGGAAATGCATCCTTTTGAACCAAACTGTACTTTATTTTTGTTGACAACAATTTCATTATCATGGAAACATCTGCCAGGATCTGTATTCACTAACCATTCTAGAAAGTGTTTTTTGTCTAATTCTCCAAATTTTTTGAATTTGAAGAAATACAAGTTCTGATTGGTCAAACTAAATGGTTAGTCTTATTCTCCAACATTTTCTAAATTGAAAGTAATTTTGTTAGCCAATCAGAAGTTGTATTACTTTCAAATTTAGAAAATGTTGGAGAAATAATAAGACTAAATCTTAAGAATAGTTCAGGTGAATATTGACCCTTGCCTAGGTTTTATGTTACTCTTGAAGTTTGAATGAGACACTGTGATGGGTGGTCCCAGTATTTCCATCAGAATGGTTGGTGAATACGGGCCATGGTGAAATAAGTGGGTCTAAACCTCAATATAATTCTGTTGGAGAGGGTTTGTCAACCTTTTCACCCGACAATTCTTAGATTAAACAAGTCTGAGGAAGAAGGATTTCAAACATCATGGGAAATGGAGAAAAATGACTAGCTGCAATTTCTTCCTTTTCCACAATATTTTCTATCCTTTCAAAGACATATCCCATCATTTAACCTTTTACCACCCAATCCTGACTTTTAATGACCCATAGGAAGGAGGCATTCGAAAACATAGTGGGAAAAAGAGAAAATGCAGGTAATCAGCATTTTCTCCTTTTGCCGCAATGTTTTCAACTCTTTTAAAGACAAATTCATAATTTGTACAACATTTAGTGGACAAGGCTAAAATTTTGTCGTTTGGTAAAGAGTTAAGCCATATTCAATATGTTGTTTGCGAATGCTTTGAATATGGGCGAGTGATATTTTTGTCATCCAGTTAAGGGATAATCGCTGTTTAAACTTATCTCCTGCAATCAAAAATGATTTGTTGATATTTTAGGTGACAGGTAAAGTCCTCAGATCCTTATAAACCTAATGGCTCCAGGAGGACCCTCCAATACTTTCATCCTTGGGATTAAAACATTTCCCTCACTGTCTTTGCTTTCTTTACGTTACTCACATGTTGACCAACTTGTTACTCCTTTGCCAGTTCTGTAACTACATCTAACCTTGTCAGTATCTAGCAGGTTTCCATGTGATTGCAGTCAAATGATCTCAAACATGGTGGCACCCATGAAAATTGATTAGCAACAACATCAACAACCACAGTGAAATTATTCACATCTATCAGTCTGTCGGTGAAAACTCTAAAGGAATAGATAGACCATGTTAAAAATTGAATGTAGAAATTTTGTCAACGGAAAAGTATGTCAAAATCAAATGTAGAAACTTTCTCAATGGAAAAGTATGTCTAAAGAAAGATTTCGATAGAAAAGTATCATTCATGTTTTCTTTTTTATCACAGTGGAGCATTCCAATTTTAAGAACAGTAAAGCTGTTTATTTCTGGAAAAGAAATGTACAGTGTAGGTACTTATTACCCATCATATTACAGCAGGTGGATTTGGTCAACGGATCACCTGAGGTTTACTCTCTCATACAAAAGTAATATGTAATGCCATAGAGTGTCACTTGGTAAGGGTTAACTCTTTACCAAATGACAAAATTTTAGACGTGTCCAAATTGAAAGCATTTGCAGACGACAAAATAAATGTGACTCAAAAATTGAAATTTGTTTCGGGAATGTTAGAAAACATTGTGTGAAAAGGAGAAAATGCTGGTTACCAGCATTTTCTCCTTTTCCCACAATTTTTTCCAAATGCTTTTTCTTCAGGGTCATTAAAACCGGTGATTGTGTGGTAAAGTGTTAAAGCAATTGATTTTTTAGTAGAAATACTTAAAATAAAACTTGAAAAAAATCTTGTACACAATGAATTTTGTTCCTAAACATGCATTTACAAGAATTCCAAAATTGACAATACCTGTTCAATGTTATTTTTGTGTATTTTTTTCTGTATGATACAAGTGAAACAATGTCAAAATGTTGAAATATACCAGAAATATATCTTATTATTTTTTTAGTGGACGTTTTCATGTTAAAGGTACATTAAGACATTATTACCAAGACCATGCGTAAACAAAAATCAACGACAACATATATGAAACAAAATAAAATGCAACTATCTATGCTAATGGAGGCAAGATTTCATTGCAAAATTGCAATGCAGTATCTAATAAGTATATTCAGGCTTTTATTTCTCATTTGTTGTTCTCTTTATGGGTTAGTTAATGCTTTGGGCACCCTATCTGATCTAATGATATTGCAGGGTCTTGCACGACTCGTGCATTTTCCTGCCAAATATGCAAAAGAGTGATAACTCTACTGGATATGCGATGAAAAGTACTGTATGCATGACAGTAGCTAATCTGTTCATTTCACATGTATTTGTTTTGATTACATAAATATGGAGGGCAAACTCAACAGTCTGAGCCTTTGATGAGAGCACATTACATGAATTAAGTCATTACCAGAAGACAGAATTTTAAAATTGTTGAAATTGAAAGCATTTGCATTGGACATTTTAAATGTGGATCAAATGAAGATAATTATGACTGTGTCCGATGGGGTAGAAAACATTTTAGAAGAAAATGCTGGTTACCACCTTTTTCTCCCTTTTCCCCCACAGTGTTTTCAAGAGTTGTCTTCATTAGTGTTGTCAAAACACATGACTGTATGGTAGAGAGTACAGGAGAGGTCTGATCTGCTGTTTTTTGGCTCTATATTAGGTAAAGATCAACATTATTCATAATAAACCTTTACCAAACAACAAAGGTTAGACTTGTCCAGATTGAAAATATTTGCAGATGACAAAATAAGTGTGACTCAAAAATTTTAAAATTGTGTCTGGAAGGGCAGAAAATGTTGTGGGAAAAGGAGAAAATGCTGGTAAATACCAGCATTTTCTCCTTTTTCCACAATGTTTTCAAAAGGCTTCTTTTCTCAGGGTTGTTAAAAGTCAGCATTGTGTGGTAAAGGGTTACAAGCAAATGGGTAAGAAATAGCTGAAACCAAAATGTCAAAGCCTTGTCTCTAAAGTCTCGACAAACATGGACACTAGCACAGCACGTTGGCTAATCCTCAATTTTAATATAAAAAAGTCTGCCAAATGGGATTAGAGTGAAAGGCTTAAGCCATGAAAAAGGTCCAAATAATTCTATTCAGTGCTTTCCCCAAAAGGTTTTTAATGTCTTTGAGAAAGAAATCGTTTCGAAAACATTGCAGGAAAAGAAAAAATGCTGCTGGTAACCGACATTTTCTGAAAAGGAGAATGCTGATAACCAGCATTTTACTCTTTTTGTACAATATTTGCTTTCCTTTCTAAGGAAAACCTAGGGTGGACTTGATTTGATTTCTTTAGAGTTCTCGGACTGCACCAGAGCAGCTTAATGAAGTGAAACAAAGCAAATGGTGTATTTCCAAGATAGATCAAGTGAGAGGAAAAATTAATGAAGTGAAACAAAGCAAACGGTGTATTTCCAAGATAGATCAAGTGAGAGGAAAAATTAAAGATGGCTGTCAATGATAGTAAGGTTGGCCTTGATTTAGTTGATCTGAGCACTCTTTTTACTCCAAGTATGTGGATTTGTAATCAAGTGTATAATGTAGTGGCTGCGCCAGGGCACTCTGCGGTACTCAGTCGTCCGAGGTGGTGCTGTCCAAGTAGAGTAGTCATGTGACCTAACCCCGAAAATAACGTGGAAAGGTGAACAGCATTTGAACATTAAGATTGCAAAAGATACTCTTTTTTTTGATGTGGAAGTCTTCGTAAGACATCCATGTCTATTGCAAGCTGATAATTTACAAGTCACAAACTGAAGTTAAGAGCTGTTAGAAATTAACAAAATTGCAATCCTTGTCTGCCATCTTTAATTTTTCCACTCACTTGATTTATCTCTGGAGTATGCAGTTTGTTTGGTTTCACTTGATATTGTGTGCTGCTCGGGTGCAGTTGGAGTACTCCAAAAAAGATCAAATCTCTATTTCTATCATTTCATCACATGTAAATTACCAGGGGTGGACTTGGTTTGATTTTTTTAGAGTACTCCGACTGCACCTGAGCAGCAGGCTAAATCAAGTGAAACTGAACAAACAGCGTACTCCCGAGATAAATCAAGTGAGCGAAAAAATTTAAGATGGGTGACAATGATCGCAATATTCTTGTTACAGCTCTATTTCAATTTGTGACTGGTAAATTACCAGCTTGCAATACACACAGATGTCTTATGAAGACTTCCACATCAAAAATCTATCTTTTTTTGCAATTTTCACTTTTGAACACTGTTTGCCTTTCCGCCATTATTTTCAGGATTAGGTCATGTGACCACTCTACTCCATCCACACCACCTCGGACGAAGGAGTACCCCAGAGTGCGTAGCTACTCCGTTATACTTGATTACGAATCCACATGCTTGGAGCAAAAAAAGTGCTCTGATCAGCTAAATCAAGTCCACCCAGCTTGCAATGCACATGATATCTTATGAAGACTTCCATATCAAAAAACCATCTTTTGCAATCTTCACATTCGAACAAGGTTTGTCTTTCCACCATATTTTCAGGCATAGGTCATGTGACTGCTCAGCCTGCACCATGTGCACCTTGGACAGCAGAGTACTTCGGAGTGCTCCGGCACAGCTACTCTGTTACACTTGATTACGAATCTGCATGCGTGGAATAAAAAGAGTGCTCAGATTAATTAAATCAAATCCATCCCTAATTATTTGAGTCACATTAAACATAATGCAGGCAAAAATTGCTGTCACCATGTTTCCCTTTTGCACATTGTTTTCTAAAACCTTCTTCCTCTATGGGTTCCAAAAACACAAGATCATTTGGTAAGAGTTAACCCTTAGAGCGCCGAATAAACCCATCAGACATTTTCATCCTAGAAATACGACCCAAATAATTGCAGTTTCATGGTTGCTTTTGTCTGTAGTGATTCAGCAAAGCGGACAGTGTAGATCAAAGATCAGGCTGCACATTTTGTGCAGCCTGATCTTGATCTACGCTGGCCGCAAACGAAACCATAGTCGCGAAAGGCACTTTAAGGGTTAACATTTATAGAGGTAAAATATTTATAATACGTGTGATGTAATGGCTTTCGCTGGCTGGTTGATGTGCAAAGCTTGTGCGGATTATTCTTTACTGATTCAAATAGAAGATAAAATAATACAATATTAGCATGCTCTTTCGTTTTTTTATGTTCAGTTTGAATCCCAGCATGATTCAGCCTGCCTGGATCAGTGAATTTCAAATGCTCTTGAAACTGAATGGTGAAATACAATAACAGTATTCGGTATAGTTATCATTTTTTTAAGATTTATCTGATCCCCTTTGACAAAAATGGAATGTCATAACCTGTATTGAATCTTCCTTCTGCATGAATGAACACATAAAGGTGGGTAGATAACCTTTTAACATATTACCAAATGAAAGTCTTAATCTCAAGAATTTTCTAAATTTAAAAGTAACACCTTCTGATTGGCTAAACCAAATGGTTGTGTTGCTTTCTTTAATCTGGAATTAAAACTTGGAATGAAATTAAGAGTGCTTGCTTTTGAACTGTAAAAAGATACCCCAGGAAATCATGAATAGGTGCACTGGTTGCTACAAGATAGCTGATATGATTTTGAAGACAGCATTATACACCATACAAACAAACAAGCAAAAAGAATGTCCTAAAGATTAGTACCTTAGGTATATTAAATAGTCTTTATGTATTATTCTGCTCATTCTAACCCTTGAGTTTCAAACAGAAAATTAATGATTGACATTTTCATTCAGTGATAAGACCCAGGCATTAGAATTTCAAGACAGCTTTTGGCAGAAAATCTCACAATAGATCAGACACAGCAGAAGCAAGATCAGGTTACACTCTCAAAAGCTGATCTTCCCGCTGTCTGCAATAGGTTACTGCTCTTTAGATTAGTTGTTTAACGATCCCACTCGTCAGAACTTGGTCAATTCTGTAACTATCTTGTTGGTATCTAGATTTCCATTCGTTGTCTGCGCATGTCATATTCTTCGAAGATTCGACCTGTCTTATATCACGCATCACCCATCCCCCGTATACAGGGGAAAAGTAGGGCTATTGAAGCTATTAGCCTATTACCAAAGCATGTAGGGGCTGTTTTAATAAATGGTCGGTGCATAGGTTACATGTTGGCCGATCATAGCTGAATGAATGGCACCAGGTAGCGTTTTATTGAGTAAACGTTTATTTTATTTGAAATTCGAAGTCACGGTTGTTGTTTTGAAAAATTACTCCGCTTCTGTACCCAGGATGCCCAAATTAGATAGATGTGTATTTGTAGAATGCCATCTAGCGGGAGATAATGGATTTCCATTCTGAAATACTGCCAGTCACATGATTAAACATGGCCACATCCATGTAAGCCAATTAGCAAAGGTAACAACAACCATGGTAAAGTTATTCACATCTATCAACTTGTTGCTGAAACATGCCAGTGGAATTGATAAAATGAAAGTACAAACTGTGTGTCTGTAAATCTATTTAGAAAGATTCAGATCAGTGTTTTCTTTTTCTTTCTGAATGGATTGTTAGAATGGTAAAGCAATGTGCCGTACATCCAGTGAAGAAATGTACCATGTAGGTGTGTTTCACCAGTTGTTATACAGGAAGTTTGCAGAATGAAACCATCCAAGAAATGTAAATGGAGTTTTTGAATTTTCTTAGCTCTTTACTAGACGACAAAATTTAGACTGGTCCAAATTGAAAGCATTTGCAGATGACATATTAAATTTAGCTGTAACGATGTTAATTGTCTGTGAAAGATTGGAAAACCTTGTGAGAAAAGGAGAAAATGCTGGTTACCAGTATTTTCTCCTTCCCTCACAAGATTTTCCACAGGCTATTTTCTCGGTGTCGTTAAAACTCAGGATTGTGTGCTAAAGGGTAAATATAAGCCTGAACTTTTGTATGAACCATCTAAAAATAGATTTGAACTTCTGCAATGAGTCAAAAGAATCAGTACTGATAAATGAAGAAAATTAATTCATATTCCTTTCATTGTTGTCAAAGCTCACATTGTGAAGAATTGACTTACTGATATCTTTATACAGAGATTCAATTCATTGAAAACTTGGACTTTCTTATACTTTTAAATCCTCATACCCTTCCCTATTTTTCCACTATTTTCTTAACCCTTTCCCAAACGACAAATTTTGGACTGGTCCATATTGAAAGAGTTTGCAGGCGACAATTTCAAATTTGATGAAAATGGCAGAAAGTTATCAAAAAGGGTAGAAGGCTTAACACTGTGGGAAAAGGAGAAATTGCTCATTACGAGCAACGAGCAATTTCTCCTTTTCCCACAGTGTTTTCAAAAGACTTGCACTGCAGACACGTGAAAAACCAGGGCTTGTTTGGGAAAGGGTCAAAGAAGGCGAGGAAGATTTGTTAGGAAAATGTTGCGAAATAAATGATAGCGGCCTATCAGTGAAAGGCTCAGTTAAGTGGCAAGAAGTAAACAATGCAAGTGTTGAAATGCTTATAGATTTAAATTATACCGATCAAAAAGTATGGAAATTATTGTCAAGATGTTTCTGTACAGTTAGTGTATGTCCTAGTTGCTGACAGAAAAATGAAATTTAAAAACTGGTAAAAAGTAAACAAAAGGTAGAGCTACCTGGCAAATTTTGACGTAGTTTTAAAATTCGTTTTTCTGCCAGTGACTAACACGTGGAATGACCATATTATTAACAGATTGTCATCTTCATAGTAATTAAATTATTATTTTACTTTTAAATTATTTAACTCTTTACCACACAATCCCGACTTATATAATGACCCTGAGAAAGAAGCCTTTTGAAAATATTGAAGGAAAAGGAGAAAATGCTGGTAACCAGCATTTTCTCCTTTTCCCACAATGTTTTCTACCCTTCCCAAAGCAAATTTCAATTTTCGAGTCACGTTTATGTTGTCGTCTGCAAATGCTTTCAATTTAGTCCAGTCTAAAATTTTGTCGTTTGATAAAGACTTAAATGTAAATGCATCTTAACGTCCACATTCCTTACTTTTGGTTGCTATTTGGCCATTAACTGATTGGCAGCATAGCTCAGTCCTAAAAGAACCAAGAAGTAAAGACTCAATGAACTGATTGTTCCCTGCCCAGTGTGTTTTGCAACTTACTACAGATAATTATACATACATATATATTATGTGGCAGGAGATCCTAAATGGCGTGCAACACAAGAAAAGGGGCCTTTGGACAATTGCGTAAAGTGTTGTCCCGCATTAGCCTGCGCAGTCTGCGCAGGCTAATCCGGGACAGCACTTTACAACTACATAAGATTTTTTCATACAGTAGACTTTCGTGAAATAGAAAATCGCAAAAAAACGGGAAGTGTCTTCTCGGATTAGTCACAGACTGCACAGGCTGATCTGAGACAACACATGTTTACGCATATGTCCGAAGGCCCCTTTTCGTGTGTTGCACGCCAAATATACCTTTGGTGTAAGCATTTGCAGATGACAAATAAAATGTAGCTCAAATGATGGGACCCATGCATCAGACAGCATTTGAAAGCATCATTGGGAAAGAAGCTTAACAGGCTGTTGTTGCATTTCTGAAGTAGATTAAGAAACGTTTGCCTTTACTTGACTTTCCTCTTTACTGTTTTATGCACTAGGATGTCAAAAAATAGCCTCAATATGGACTGGGCAAATTCTAAGAAGGAAAGGGAGAGAAACGTGCGACATAGATCTACTGAATGAAGAAAAATTTAAGAACATTTAGTCAAATTATTTAGAAATGATCAATGAATTACGGCCACCAATTCAGATAAATGACAGTGTGTTGAAAAATTTGACAGCCCCATTATAATCTAATGTAAGAAAATTCACATGTAGGCAAGTTATGAAGTTACAATTGAACACTTTACTACAAGTGACAAATTTTCTTATTGTACTAATAAGTTTACCATTTTGCGACATCATCCCCTGTCAATGGTGTCTGAATCCTGTATTTCTTACTTTCTTGAATTCTTTTTTTATTATAATGTCTTTTAACTTTCATGAGAATTATACATAAATAACAGGCTATTTATAGAAATTCTGGTAGATAGAAAAAGTGTTAACAAAGGAGAGATCTTTGAAAGAAAGGTAAATGCCTTCTGTGAATGATTGCGAAATGATGGAAGTTGGAGCTGTTACTTGTCATGAGCAATGGGTCCTTTTCTTAATATGGTATAAAAAGCTGGCTAAATATAATGTTACTAGAGACATAAAAGTCATTAGACTGTAATGGGCAAGCTCTAATCAGGCATTTAATCAATCAAGGTTAGATCTATTGTCGAGGTATGACACTGACAAGAGTGAAATATAGCTAATTCTAGTTTTTGAAATATAGATAAGCTCAATGAATTCTGACACAGAAATCATTATTAACCTCCTACCATACAGTCCAGAGTTTTTACAGCCCTGAAAAAGCCCTTTACCACACAATCCCAAGTCTTAATGACTCTGAGGAAGCCTTTAGTAAACATTATGGAAAAAGGAGAAAATGCTGGTGGCCAGCATTTTCTCCTTTTCCCACAATGTTTTCTATCCTATTACAGACAAATTCCATCATTTGAGCCACATTTGCACTGTTGTCAGTTAGGACGTGTCTACATTTTTATCGTGCGATAAAGAGTCAACTGAAAGGCAGTGTAAGGGTTAAGTATCTTCATGCCACATTTTCACTGTTGCTGTGGGAATTTTTAGACTAGGGAACAATAGATAGTCTGTTGCCATTGACAGTGATCAGATTCAAATGTCAACAAAAAAACCCACATTCACCAGATACTGCCCCAAAGAAAATAATTTTTTCTGTTACAAACCGTCATTCTGGTGAATTTGATAATGTTGACATGAACCTCAAAATCTCTACCACTCCAATCAGGGTTCCCGCTGGGCTTCGCATTTGGCGCCATTTGCGATAGATTTTGTAATGTGGCGCAAGAAAATGCCAAATGGCGAAAATGACTGGCGCCGATATTTTTCACATCGGGGTGCCGTACATTTTGATACTGGTCTCCGTCACCTCAATGCGTGAAAGCGTATCTATAACCAAAAAATCGATAAGCAGTTTATAAATTGTTGCAAATACACCCCGTCACGGCAGGTGATCTAAATAACAGTCTGTATAGTAGGTGGGATTTGTCTAGTTACACACGCATATACACCATGCAATGCTAATAATCAATCAAATATCGATTTCGCCACATCCCATCTGCACCCAAGGGTGTGAAAATAGAATTTTTACACAACTTGAAGTACTGCGAACCAATCAGGAATCACATACGAGATTTAGTCGCCGCCCATAATTTCTAAAGCCACGCCTTGATTCTGTGTTATATGCATGATACATGTGGGGCATTATGGTTCGTATTTAGCGACGACCACACCATTTTTAGGTGGATTAAATTCGGTAATTAACGCATCAATGAAAGAAGATTGGACCTTGGGATAACAGATTTATCAGCTTGCCACTTATGTTTGCAAACTGGAATTTTCGCGATCGATTATTCCTTTCTCAGTTAAAGAAGCCGGTCGCTATTTTTTTTTATGTAAACAGAGATCGGTAGATTACGATTATGATCTCAATGTTTTCTACCTTTCAAAAGACAAGATTTATCACTTGATCTATGAGTAACTCAGTAATTTCTTGTCTGTCAGAGCTTTCAATACGGACAAGTCAACATTTTTAGCTCGGCTGTTTTTGAAGAATACAACGTCAAGTTATATTGCCGTAGCCCTGTCGTCGTCGTGCAACAAGTTTGAAATTTTTGAATACCTCTGTTATTACTTAACTCTTCACCATACAATCCTGACTTTTAACGACACTGAGAAAGGAGATTTTTGAAAACATTGCGGGAAAAGGAGAAAATGCTGGTTACCAACATTCTCTCCTTTTCCCACAATGTGTTCAACCCCTCCCAAAACAAAGTTCAATCTTAAAGTCGCATTTATTTTTTCGTCTGCAAGTGCTTTCAATTTCAACCGATCTAAAATTTTGTCGTTTGGGAAAGAGTTAGGATATCTACTTAAAACCTGGGCAAGTTAGTAAGTATCAAAAAGGGAACCTATACAACAAGCAGGTAACAGTCAAGGCATTTTGAAGCACAGCCATTCCCCTTTTTCACCTTGGGACTTTCCCTGAAAATCAAGCTCCTGCTGCCGAACTATATTCACGCAATGAATATAGATAGGGGTTAAAAAGCTAATCAAATGGAAAAATGTTTTCTCATTTATTTCATTGCTCATGATACAAACAAAGAAAAGATATTTTATTAATCAATTTTTTATCCTGGCCAAACCCATGTACTTTCATTTTAAAAATGGCACCAACTGGCTCCAATTATTTTAATGTGGCGCAAACTTTTCTCATTTGGCGAAAGTGGTGGCGCAAGAAAAAAAATGGCCAGGGGGAACCCTGCCAATTAGAACGATGTCTACCAAAAAAGCCATTGACCGAACAAGATGTCATCAATAAGATACAAGATGTTTGCTTATTTGTAAATTAATCCAGCAGGCTCATCTTTACTTATCCCAACGCAACCTTTTTATCCATGTATTTTTTCACAGATGTTGTAGGTCTCTTCTAGCTACGAGTTCAACCCATAAGAAACTGAAAAAACATGGAAAGGTTATCTAAAAGTTAACCGTAGAAAGTATTTAAATGCCAAATCATGAAATTGATAATTATGTTCTTCATTTGCAGCCAAACCCCCATAGCTCAGTTGGTAGTATACAGGACTTGAGAATAGGAGGTCGCTGGTTTGATCCCCGGCTTGGCCAATTTCTTTCCGAGGATTGATGATAGTCATCGCGACAGGATTCATTTCTCTCTCACCGCTAATCATTGTTTTGATGATGGTTATGTGGGAAAGCAGCCAGTGGCTTGGAAAGAATATTGTGTGGAGTACTGGTAAAAGAAACCCCAGGAAAGCATGGATAGATACACTGGCTGCCGTGATATAACTGAAATAATGTTAAAAACAGTGTTAAACACTATACAATCAATCATGCAATCAATCTTCATTTGCTTTTTCAATTAAAGATCAACAAACAGAATTTTTTCATGGCATTCCCTATTGTGACAAGTAAATGTCTATGAGCATTGAGGAAAAGTCACCAGGTTGGACCATATCAGACTTAATAAATGGACTGGACCATTTTTCTTCAATTTTGTATGGTCCAACAAAGTTTTATCATAACCAAAGCTGCTTATTCCACATTTTGTAGTTTGTCAGTACTTTCAGTACTTTGATTTCCTTCCTGCACTGTTATTGCGTACTTATAAAAGCTTATAATATTATTGGTGATTACAAATGCCTTAATTCCTGGCCTCTTTGTCAAACTTTGTTGATTTTCTAATGTTTCATTCAAAGACTATTTACTTGAATGAAAGTGTAAATAAATCAGAAATGTTAACCCTTTTAAGGCCTTTAAATCCCAACAGCTATTTTCAGCCTTGAAATAAGACCCAAGTAATTGCAATGTCATGGTTGTTTTTGCCTGTAGTGGTTCAGCAAAGTGGATTGTTTGGATCAAAGATCCGACTGCACAAAATGTACAGTCTGATCTTTGATCTACACTGCCCGCTAAGGGATCCATAGTAGTGAATGGAGCTTAAAGGATTGAAAGATAATGGACAGGAAATAGGGCAAAGAATATTTAAGCTATTTCTGTATGCTAACTTTATTTTGACAGACCAAATGAAATTGTTGAAAAATTATACACAAGACAAAACTGAAGGAACTGAAAATATAAGCTAGCATTAGTACAGAAAATATAGACGGAAAGAAGCAATTTCCTTATATATCAAGCTATATTATCCTTTTTCCACAATGTTTTGCAAAGCTGTCGTCTGCAAGGACATGAAAAGTGATATTTATACGGTTAACCTTTGCCAGTGACAAAATTTTAGACAAGTCCAAATTGAAAGCATTTGCAGGCCACAAAAGAAATGTGGATCAAATAATGAACTTTGTCTTTAAAAGGGTAGAAAACATTGTGGGAAAAGGAGAAAATTCTGATTACCAGCATTTTGTCCTTTTTCCATGTTTTCAAAAGCCCTTTTCTTCAGGGTTGATAAAAGTCAGGACTGTGTGGTAAAGGTTTAACCTTTTACCACACAATCCTGCGTTTTAACGACCCTTAGAATGAAGCCTTTTGAAAACATTGTGGGAAAAGGAGAAAATGCTGGTTACCAGCATTTCCTCCTTTTCCCACAATGTTTTCTACCTTTCCCAAAACAAATTTCAATTTCTGAGTTACTCAATGTTTTCTACCCTTCCAAAATCAAAATCCAAAATCAAATTTCAATTTTTGATTCACATTTATTTTGTCGTCTGCAAATGCTTTCAATTTGCACTAGCTTAACTTTTGTCGTTTGGCAAAGGGTTAAAGGTAAATTAAACTACCAGCATTTATTTTACTCTATTCTGGCAGCTTAAAAAATATAAATGTTTGAAAATTAAGTTCAGTTCAACATCATATCATTTTTACTTTATGCCTGGTTTTAAAAAAGAAAGCAAGATTTCTGTGAAAAAAAGGAAGCAATTTGGGCAAATAGACATGTTACCAGGCTATTGAAAGGAAAAAAATATAATGCTGTTTTAAGTAATTTTCAAAATTATGATGAATGGATTTGATTTCCAAAAAGGATTTCTTTCCTCCAGATATGGACACTGTAGATCCAAGATCAGACTGCATGTACTGTGCAGTCTGATCTTGACCTACACTATCTGTCAGCAAAACAGGCATTGAGTTGCACTTAACTCCTTACCACACAGTCCCAACTTTTATTGATCCTGAGAAAGAAGCCTTTTGAAAGCATTGTGGGAAAAGGAGAAAATGCTGGTTACCAGCATTTTCTCCTTTTCCCACAATGTTTTCTACCTTTCCCAAAACAAATTTCAATTTCTGAGTCACATTTTATTTGTCGTCTGCAGTTGCTTTCAATTTGGACCAGTCTAAAATTTTGTCGTTTGGTAGAGTTAACAGGTTAAGGGTACAATGTAACAAACATCCCCTCACCTAGCTCCGTCAACAAGGGAAGTAATCACTATCTGCCAAAAAAGAAGGCTAAATGCAATATTACTTCCCTTAGCCATTTACCACACAATCTTGAGAGTTTTAACAACCCTGAGGAACAGAGCTTTTGAAAACATTGTGGAAAAGGGAGGAAATGCTGGTTACCAGCATTTTCTCCTTTACCCACAATGTTTTATATCCTTTTAAAGATCTATCATATCATTTGAGACATACCCAATCGTCATCTGAAAAACTTGTAACTCTTTACCAGATGACAAAATTTTAAACTCGTCTGAATTGAAAACATTTGAAGACAACAAATTAAAGGTGACCCAAATGATGAAACCTGTCCTTGATAAGAAACATTGTGGGAAATGAGGAAAATGTTGGTATTCAGCATTTTCTTTTTTTCCCATAATGTTTTCATAAACTTTTTTACCCAGGGTCTTTAAAAGTCAGCATTGTGTGGTAAAGGGTTAAATGGACAATAGGGCTTTATCCAGGCGTTTTGGGAAAAGGCCCCTGGCCAAATTGGGAAAAAAATCATCGACAAAATGTCAAAATTGGGAAAATAATATTGACAAAACATAAAAAGTTTGAAACATATTTAACCTTACAATAAACTACTGAATCAATACTGTTTTTTTTTTTCTTCCTCCAAACTTCTTTCTTTTTGGATGTTTCTCTGTAGTCTTTCATACTAGTTCCAGTCTCTAAGCTGTAAGACAACACCCCCAACCCCCGTTAAGTAGGATTTTTTAATTCTCTTATTAAGATATCTGTTTTTCTGGTGAATGAACAGAGGGATTATTTCATGTTTTATTTTCAATGCAAGTCAGCTAATAGAAGTCATTATCAAGGCTAAACAAGACAGATTGAAGAGCCTCTGATCGGTTGAGGTCTTTTTGGCAATGTTTTGTCATGTGTTTTTGTGGTTTTTTTCCGTGATGATTAATCTTTGAAAACAATTTTTTGTGTGTTTTGACATATAAAGAAAGACTGATAAATCGTCCTTTTCTGAGGTAGATCTAGTACAGTATTGAAAAAAAAAAAAACTGTTAAAAATTAATTGTGAAAAGGATACTTCACACTAGATTATTGCGTTATATGACTTCGGGTGTGTCGATAGTCCCACAGCCATACTGATACCGGCTCTTTAATTAACATCTTGAATTTATAACCCATAACTGATGACTTTAAAAGTCCCAAAATGAATTAGCTTGGTTTTTATTTGATTATCCATTTCGGCCGACGACAAGCTCTGCTCACAAATTATACAGACGATCACTTTGCTAAGACAAAGAGGAAGCACAACTTCTCGAAATTTGAGAGGAAAAAAAAACTCGTGGTCTAGATTAGGTTGGATATTTTTCATAACATGTTCCTGTTTCAGGACTGTTATTATAGGAGCTTGTTATTATAGGAGCTGGGTTCTTTGTTTTTGCTTTACAAAACTCTGCTTCGCTGCATATACGCGAGGCGGTTGCTAAGAAGTTAACATGCTATTTTTACGACGTGTAAACCAATAACGGTTTACAGCCAGACAAATTGAGTCTATGCATGAATCGATTGAAAATATACGGACGCAGTCTATAGTTCATTCGCCCCCGAATAGTTTCATACCTACAATACGACGATTGTCGATTTCCTGCTTGAACTGTGGTCAATGCCTGCAAATTTGTGTGTCAGGGAAAACCCTGGCTGATACATCAGACTGTTTTTAGCTCCACTGGCCAAAGGCCAGCGGGCTTATGTCATGGCCCGGTGTCCGTCGTGCGTCCGTGCGTCCGTCCGTCCGTGCGTTAACTTTTATTTCAAACATCTTCTTCTCTGAAACTACCCATCCAATTTTCATGAAACTTCACAGAAATGATCCTGCCATGGTCCTCTTCAGAATTTCTTGAAAGAATTTGATTCCTTCAAAAACTCTGGTTGCCATGGCAACAAAACTGAAAAATATTGGAAATCTTTAAAAATCTTCTTGTCTGAAACCATAAGGCATAGGGCTACCAAATTTGGCATGTAGCTTTATGTAGTAGACCTCTATCATGTGTCTTGAAATTATAGCCCTGGGGTCAAAATTGGCTCTGCCCCAGGGGTCACAAGTTTTACATAGGCTTATATAGAGAAAACTTTAAAAATCTTCCTGTACCTAGCCATAAGGCCTAGAGCTACCAAATTTTGCATTTAGCTTGATCTAGTTGGGGTCTACCAAAAGTGCCCAAATTATAGTCCTGGGGTCAATTTGGCCTCATGCTGGGGGGGGGGGGGGGGTCACAAGATTTACATGGGCTTATATAGGGAAAACTTTTAAATCTTGGTGTACATAGCCATAAGGCTTAGGCTACCAAATTTTGCATAATTATAGCATTATCTAGTGGACAACTACAAAGAGGGCCCAAGTTACAGCCCTAGGATCAAGTTTGGCCCTGCACCAGGGGTCACAAGTTTTACATGGGTTTATGGAGTGAAAAGTTCAGAAACCGTCTTGTTACTAGCCATAAGGCCAAGAACTCCCAAATTTGGCATGTTATTCTTCTAATACACATATTCCCCATTTAGTCCAACTGTAGCCCTGGGGTCAAAGTTTTATAAGGGCTTATATAGTGAAGATTTCTCTTCATGGTTTATATTTATAAGCCAGTGGAGCGATACAGGGCCATCATGGCCCTCTTGTCTTTTACTAGCGTCTAATTGGGAATTCTATTTTATGGAATTGGGAAAAAAATACACTTTTTGCGATTGGGAATGGGGCCGAAATTCGGCCCCTTAGTAAAGGAAGAAAATCCCCTGGACAAGTTAAAAAATGTCTTTATATGGTTAAAGGTTAACATGATATAAGCCTTCTCAAATGGTAGTTCTTCAATAGAACGGTCATTATTTGAGAGAATTGTTTGGTAAAGGATCAATCTTTTGCATTAACTCTTCACCAAACGACAAAAATTTTAGACTAGTCCAAATTGAAAGCATTAGCAAACAACAAAATAAATTTGACCCCAAAAGTGAAATTGTTTTGGGAAGGATAGAGATATTGTGGAAAAAGGAGAAAATGCTGGTTACCAGCATTTTCTCCTTTTCCTACAATGTTTTCAAAAGGCCTCTTTCTCAGGGTCATTGAAACTTGGGATTGTGTAGGAAAGGGTTAACCGTTTACCAAATAACTTCTGCTTACCAACCCTCACAAAAAAAACTGTTGAAAACATTGTTTGAAAAGGAGAAAAAGATAGTAAAATACTTCTTTGTTTTTCAAAAGTGTTATCTAGCTTTGTACAGAGAAAATCTGCCAATTCAGCAACATTCGATTGTCGTCGCCCAATACTTTCGACATGTACCTCTCTAAAATTTTGTTGTCCTAATAGTAACAGTTACAGTCTTATTTATGTTAACCCTTTACCACACAATCCTGGCTTCTAAAGACTGAAAAAAAGGAAAGCACTTGAAAACATTGTAGGAAAAGGAGAATTTCTTTTTCCTTTTCTCACAATGTTTTCTACTGGTCCCAAAACAAATTTCAATTTTTAAGTCACAATTACTTTATCGTCTGCAAATGCTTTCAATTTGGACGAGTCTAAAATTTTGTGTTCTGGTAAAGGGTTAACCCTTTACCACACAATCCCTACTTTTAATGATCCTGAGAAAGAAGTCTTTAGAAAACGTTGTGGGAGAAGGAGAAAATGCTGGTAACCAGCATTTTCTCTATTTTCGACAATATTTTCTGTCCTTTTACCACACGATCCCTACTTTTAACGACCTTGAGGAAAAACAACTTTCGAAGACATTGTGGGAAAAAAGAGAAAATGCTGGTAAGCAGTATTTTCTCCTTTTTCCGCAATGTTTGCTGTCCTTCCAAAATCAGTTTTCAATTTTTTAGTTACATTTATTTTGTTGTCTGCAAATGCTTTCAATTTGGACATGTCTAAAATTGTGTCGTTTGGTAAAGAGTTAAAGGCAAATCTCACACCATATGGCCATATCTAATTTGTCTTCTGCAAATGCTCTGAATTCAGGCAAGTGAAAAATTTTGTAGTGTGGTGAAGGGTTAATATCCATATTTTACAAGAATTTATCTTTTCACAACAAATTTCTCAAGGAAAGTTGTGAGTTAATTAATTAGAACAGTATTTCCCATTTTCACGGATGTTACATGCCCAATAAAATAATTATGATTTCAATAATGACAGTAAATCGATACATGTTGATAAATCAGAAAATTCATTAGCGGACTTTTATGTCATATTTGTTATTCATTACACACCTGTCATGTTACTGAACCCTCGGAGCAATGAATGAAAGAAATGAACTTTATGAGACAATACAATTTCTAGGCAGCCTTATCTAACCTGTCACCAAACAATCCTGTGTTTTAAAGACCCCGAGAAAGAAGCCTTTTGATAACATTGTCGAAAAAGTACCGTATTTGCTTTGTATGGTTTGTATTGGAGTTTAATGCCATTTTAACAGCTTATTCCTGTCCTATCATGGTGGTCAGCGACGCACCTATGTTTCCTGGCTTTCTCATACCAGTACTGACACAACTTTCTTTCCAAAGCCACTGACTACTTTCCTCACATGCATCAGAGGTGAGAGGCGAAAAATCGCCGGAAAGAAAGTTTGCCTCAACCGGGTATCGAACCCGCAACCACCAGGTCACGAGTCCGACACGCTAACCACTGAGCTACCCGGGCGGGCTGGAAAAAGTAGAAAATGCTGGTAACCAGCATAATTTCTTCTTTTCCCACCATGTTTTCTACCCTCTCAGAGACAAAAATCATCTTCAAGCTGCATCTAATTTGTTACAATGTTTTCAAAAGCCATCTTTTTAAGTTTCTTTAAAACTCAGGATTGTGTAGTAAAAGGTTAAATGATGGGACATGTCTTTCAAAGGATAGAATGCATTGTGGGAAAAAGAAAAAATTTGGGTTTACTATCATTTTTCACCTTTCCTCACAATGTTTTCAGATGTTTACTTTTGTGCTGACCAAAAAAAAATAACATGGAATTTATTGATGAAAAAATGTTAAGTGTGATTTGTTAATGCAGTGAATATGTTATATTGACCAAAACATCCCACTGAATGTTTAACACTAATGGGCACCTAAGATCAGACTGCAAAATTTAGAACTCTGTCTAATGTTAATCTATCCTGTCTGTGAAGTATTCTTACCCTTTACCAAACTATCCTTGGCTTAAATGACCCTGGGGAAGATGTCTTTTGAAAACATTATGCGGAAAAGGAGAAAATGTTGGTAATGAGCATTTTCTTCTTTTCCTACAATGTTTTCGAAAGGCCTTCTTCCTCAGGGTTGTTAGAAGTTATACTTCTGTCTCAAGGGTTAATTAACTCTATAGATTTCAACGCTTTACCAAACAAACCTGAGTTTTAAAGACCCTGAGAAAGAAGACTTTTGAAAACTTTGTAAGAAAAGGAGAAAATGATGCTAGCCTGTTTCAAAAGGCTTCTTTCTCCATGTCGTTAAAATTTGGGATTATGTGGTAAAGGTTTAACTTTTTGCCACACAATCCCGTGTTTCAACGACCTTGAGGAAGAGGCCTGTAGAAAACATTGTGGGAACAGGAGAAAATGCTGGTAACCAGCATTTTCCTCTTTTCCCACAACGTTTTCTACCCTATCAAAGAAAAAAACACATCATTTAAGCCACAATGAAATTGTTGTCTGCAAATGCTTTTACTTTGGACGAGTCTAAAATTTTGTTGTGTGGTAAAGGGTTAACAAGGCTTTTTCTCTGTAGTCATATGAACACTGGATTGTTTGTGTAGGATTGAATCCTCATTTTGCATAATTGCAATAGAATACTGGGAAGTGAATAGAAATGACAAAATTTTGTTTGGTCAAGTTCATACATGTAGAAATTATCAGTTGCCTGAAAACTATCATACTGTAAACTTATAAATATTTGTTATAGGATATGGCAGATATGTAATCCCAATAGTTACAATCAATATAATAGTAAACAGACCTCTGGTGAACATTCAGAGTACTAAATTTTTTCGAAATTAATTTTATTGGTAATGCATTTTCACTGAGGTAGACGGCTTTTGAAAACATTGTTGGGAAAAGTAGAAAATGCTGGTAACAGCTTTTTCTTCTTTACACAAAACGTTTTCAAAAAAACATCTTTGTTTGCAACGAATTATGAGGTCCTGCATGGCTCAGTGGTAAAGTGTGGGACTCCTGACCTGGAGGCCCTGGGTTCGAGCCCCATCTGATCTGCTGGGTTTTTCGTGGGTGTGTCCTTGGGCAAGACACTTCAGAGCCCTAGCCTAGTACTGGTTGAACCCAGGAAATACATGAATATGTGAGTTGTTGCTGTGATATGACTGAAATAATGTTGAAAGCAGCATAAAACACCATTCAATCAATCATTCAATCTGCAAAGGATCAAATTTTGTGTCTATCAGTGTATATTAACTCCTCACCAAGTGACCACATTTTGGACCAGGCTTCATTAACCATTTAGCACACAATACAGCCGTTTGACGTCCCTGGAAAAGAAACCTTTTGAAAACATTGTGGGAAAAGGAGAAAATGCTGGTAACCAGCATTTTCTGCTTTTCCTACAATGTTTTTTACCCTATTGAGAGAAAATTGCACCATTTGAGCCACATTGAAATTTCCGTCTGCAATTATGCTTTCAATTTGGACAAGGCTAAAACATTTTCATCTGGTACAGGGTTAAAAGCATCGGATGCTGATGTATATTCTGACTCAAAGGATAAGATTTTTCTTTGATAGGGTAAGAAGCATTTGGAAAAAGAGAAAATAATGGTAACCAGCATATCTTTCTTGCTACAAGCACATTTATTTTTTTCTTGCAGTCCCAAGAAAATTACACAGTAGATCCAAGATCAGACTGCATGTTTTGTGAAGTATCTTGATCTTGATTTACGCTGGACAGTGAGGCAACTATTTAAGATGTGATAGGCTCTCTAAAGGTTAATTTTCCTGATCAATATACAGTAGTCAATCATTCTGATAACTGATCAATTACTGGTCGTTACTATGGTAACATTGTCAGACCACTGAACATACTTTTTATGTACAAAACATGCAATCTGATCCTTGGTGAGTGCTATCAAGCATTATGATACTGGTCCAAAATACGTTTACTCTTTAACGAACCACAAATATTTTGACAGGACTAAATTCAAAGCATTTGCAGACGACAAATTCAGTGTTGATAAAATGATGACTTCAGTCTTTGATAGGGTAGAAAACATTGTGGGAAAAGAAGAAAATGCTGGTTACTAGCATTTTCTCCTATTCCCACGATGATGTCAAAAGCCTTCTAGAGTTTCATAGTTGTTATAATTCAGGATTGTGTGGTAAAGTTATATCACTTTACCACACAATACTGAGTTTTAATTACTCTGGGAAAAGGTTTTTGAAAACATTATTTGAAAAGGAGAAAATATTGCTAACCAGCATTTTTCCTCTTTCCTTCAATGTTTTCTACTATTTCACAGCCAAATCTCATAATTCTGGCCACATATAAATTGTCATCTGAAAAAGCTTTCAATTTTGTGGACTCCGAATTTTTGCCACGTGGACTCTTTAACAAACGACAAAAGTTTAGACTTGTACAAATTGAAACCATTTGCAGACAACAAATTATATGTGGCTCAGACGTTAATGATGTTTGTCTTTGAAAGGTTACCAGCATTTTCTGCTTTTCCCAAAATGTTTTCAGAAGCATTCTTTCACGGAGTCATTTAACCTGTGGGATTCTTTGGTTAACCCTTTACCACGTAGTCCCGACTTTTAACGACCCTGAGAAAGAAGCCGTTTGAAAACATTGTGGGAAAAGGAGAAAATGCTGGTAACCCGCAATGTTTTCTACCCTTCCAAAAACAATTTTCAAATTTTCAGTTGCATTTATTTTGTCATCTGCAATTCCTTTTAATTTGGACTAGTCTAAAATTTTGTCGTTTGGTAAAGAGTTAAGGGTTAAATTTTTATCCAGCACCAAAGATTTAGATTTTTCAAAATTGAAGGCATTTGCAGATGACAAAATTCAGTCTTGCTCAAGTGATAATATTTGCCTTTGAAAAAGTAGAAAACAGTGAGGGGAAAAAAAGAAAATGTTGATTTTTAGCATTTTCTCCTTTTCCCTCAAAGGCTTAAAAAGCCTCCTTCCTCAAGATTGTTCAAACTCAGGATTGTGTGGTAAAGGGCTAAGTAAGTTTTGAAATTTCTTTAAATCTTACTAACATTTTTTCTAACATATTTAACGTATGTACAAACATTTTATTTTTTAGATGGTTGGACTTAAGGGGGGATTGTTTTTTCCATGCTACTATCCTTTTCTAACAATGTTTTCCAATTTGTTAAAAAAAAAAAAATGTTCTTTACCTCGAGATTTTTCCTTGTCATTGTTGCCAGTGTCTGAAAGTTGTAGAATGTAAGCGTATGCATTTTATTAATGGGTATTTGACAATTTTATGGCCATTTTGGATTTAAAATACCGTGATAGGGATAATTGTATGATGATATACGGTCAGATTTATGTTGATATCTGCATGTTAACTCTTTCACTACTAATGACGACTTGACTACCTTTTGCGGACAGCGTAGATCAAGATCAGACTGCACAGAACGTGCATTCTGATCTTGATCTATGCTGTCCGCTACTCTATTTTTAAACTATGATGAATGTCGTTTTAAATGGCAGTGGAAATCTATTTTTAGAGCTCAGAAAATTTCTGGAGTTAGTAGTGAAAGAGTTAAAGTACAGTACCTTATGAACAATATATCATACTTGTATGACGAAGGTCATAGGGGGATTTATGAATAATAAATCATGCACTTGTCCTAAGCACCATCTGTCATAGTTTTTATTATCTTTTTTCAATTGATTCATAAAATGAAGCAAAAAATATGAATCTTTTGATCTGAATATTGTTTTGAACTAATATTGTATTATTTACTATTGGAATCTGGCAAAGAAAGCCAATGTTGCTCAAATGTTGCAAAAATATTGCAAAAAGAATTTTAACCAACGAAGGACCAATACAAAATGGCCAAAATAATAGGAAAATTCAATACAAAATTTTATTGGCTATTCATGTCACATGTGAATTTGGTGTGGGAACTTAGAATTGCAAAAGATTTTGTACTGGTAAATTATCATTGTATTATAATGTCCAAATTGCATGAATCAGCTGTATTAAAAAAAAAAAATTTATATCGGGCCTTAAATTCTTGCCTGAAAATGTATGATTAAACAGTGGCCAACATGAGTGTATGTTTTTTACTGAGGTTGGTATCTTGTAACTCCTCCTTCAGAGACTTTAAGTTTTCTGGCTCTGACATGTTTAATACACTGTTAAATCTCCTGTTCCATATAAAAAATAATCAAAGTTAATTTTGTAAGGCCTAAAAATGATCACAGTATTGTTTTCTGCTCAGTCAGTTCTAATATAATTATGCTCACAAAATTGTTACACTCGCTCATTTTGATTTTATTGTCTTTACATTGGTTACTTAATGTCAGGTAATTGTGAAACTTGGTATGAAAAATCCAGCATTTGAAAGTATTCCTTACTGCTATATTAAGAAGCCTATGCTTCCGGTATACTGAACCATACATCTCTAGCATTTCCTTTTAGATTGCATTCAGTTTGGGCTTCTTTACCATTTACCAAACAATGAAACTTTGACTTGCCCTAGTTGAAAGCATTTGCAGAGAACAAATTGCATGCGTCACAATCAATGGCATCGCTGGATAAAGCATTAGAAGTCAAATATTATTGGTAATTAATAAGAAGGTGGGAAGCTCTAAGTTATTTATGTATCCAGACACTTGGACCCATTAATCCTTTACCTGGGATAGACAGATTTTGATGCATCAACCAGAGAGCAGCTATCTGGAAATAATTCTGAAGAATAGTAAACTTAATCAGAATTTAGAATTTTCTCAATTAATTTTGTCAATGTCCCTAAAACTATTTTTTATGTGAATTATACTCACATTATTATGTAGATATTTGTTCTAACTTTTTTTTTTTGAGTCGCATTTTCTTATGGTGTTATGGGGTTGCTTTGTTTGTTAATAATTTATTGTTATTTCTTCATAGGGTAAGAAATAAGGTTTTTGTACTTGAAAAGAAATTATATTCACTTATTTGTATTTTAACCCTTTCCCAGACAAGCCCTGGTTTTCACGTGTCTGCAGTACAAGTCTTTTGAAAACACTGTGGGAAAAGGAGAAATTGCTCATAACGAGCAATTTCTCCTTTTCCCACAGTGTTTTGTACCCTTTTTGAGACCTTTCTGCCATTTTCATCAAATTTGAAATTGTCGTCTGCAAACTCTTTCAATTTGGACCAGTCCAAAATTTGTCGTTCGGGAAAGGGTTAAGAATGAAAATTGCCAGAATATGGTTTGATGAGTACATTGTGTATTTCTGTAATGCTTGGTCGTAGTCTTTTGGATTGAATGTGATGTGGACATGCTCTGTACATGCTAATTTTGCTGTATTACATGTACTTTATTATAATCTCAAATGATTATACCAAAGGTGTCAGTTGCAAGATTTAGAGTTTCAAATCTAGAGGAAGTTCTGATCATAAAGGGGTAAGATCTTTCAGTTCGGTTTTTGTCGTAAATTGTGATCCTGTAATAATTAGTTAGTCTAGAAGAACGAGTTTCAAAACAGAAATGAATTTCCCACAAGAATTTTTATTCTTTCAGAGACAAATTGTAATATAAATCTTGAGGATTATACATGGTCTTCTGCAAATGTTTTCAATACTTAAACTTTATTGTAGAATTCAGTCAGTGCCACTAAAACCTAAAGGTGTTTATCAGTAATAAAACCTCTGAGGTCCCTGCACTGAGGATCTCTTTTAACAAAAGTTTTGGAAAATTAGCAATTGTTTTGTAAATATTGATAGTAAAATGCCTTCAAATATTATTTTCAGAGTATATACATGTACATATTGTACTGTCCGATTTCCTCTTTGTTTAATCTGTGATGTAGCAATTTCAAAGTCCTTAAAAAAGACTTATTTTTGTTCCTGATCCAGTGCCTGGCCCATGTTTGTTTTATCCTGATCCAGTACTGGAAGGGATTTAGTCTTAACCCTTTCCCAAACAACAAATTTTGGACAGGTCCAAATTGAAAGAGTTTGCAGACAACAATTTTGAATTTGACGAAAATGGCAGAAAGTTCTCAAATAGGGTAGAAAACACTGGGGGAAAAGGAGAAATTGCTCGTTACGAGCAATTTCTCCTTTTCCCACAGTGTTTTCAAAAGACTTGTACTGCAGAACTGTGAAAACCTGGGCTTGTCTGGGAAAGGGTTGAGTTAGCCTGAGTGGCATCTCAAGCGCCTCAAGTTTTTGGGGTCCTAAACTAACAGTTTGAAAGGGTTGCAGGTACTGTAAGGAAAACTTGTGCTCTGTGGTAGTTTATCTTGTGGTATCACTCATTACCTGATAGCATATTATAGTAACTGGTTGCATAGAATTTGTTTGATCTCAACTAAGCTTTCCCTTTATTGGTACATGTTTATATTCTGATACAGCCTATATCCCATATGAATTTGAAAGGTTTTTGTGCAAAGCAGATAGTTTCTTCACATGACTTACTCTTGACCATCAGCTCTCTTCCATAAATTCTACAAAAGAATAACTTATAATTTTATATTTTCATATGCTGCAGATCAGTGCACTTAAATTGCTTGCAGATAGGAGAAACAGGGGAGCCAACATTGTTGAATTAGGCTTGTCGAGAATATTTGAGCAAAGCAGACTGTAGAGCAAACATAAGTTTGCATCCTGCTCATTTTGTGTAGTCTGATCCTTGTTTACATTGACCAATAAGGTTTCCTTTATTTAGCATTGCGTCTTTGTTCTGGAACCTTGTCATATAACAGGTTGTTTACCTATTAAACAGGTATCATTGGCTGGTAAACAGCCATGTTTGATAACTACCTCATTTGCGCCCTAGCAAACCTATCACCCAATACAAACTTCTATAATCAGTTTTCTATATGAATCAATTGTGTGATTTTGTACATCAAAGGTTACTGTAGATAATTTATCATCACTTTGGCAGGACAATGATCATGAGTGTGTATTGTATAAGGTTTTCTAAAAACATCTTAATTCAGATAGGCGGGGTCTTTAATTAAATTATGGATGAACAAACTTTAAACATATACCTGGGTGTAAAGTGTAGGTTATGTGCATTCCTGTATAAATCAATTCATTTGGGTATGGTCAAACTTTATTTAGAAGGTCAATTTCACTTTTTGTTGATAGTTAAAGTATGAGTGATGAAAAGCGCCATCAGAAAAAGCATTATTTCTTTGCCAAAAGACAAAATTTTAGACTGGTCCAATTTTAGGGAATTTGCAGATGACATATCCAATGTGGCTCAAAAATTGAAATTTGTTTTGTGAAGGATAGAAAACATTGTGGGAAAAGGAGAAAATGCTGGTTATCAGCATTTTCTCCTTTTTCCACAATGTCTTCAAATGCCTTTAATCTCGGGGTCATTAAAACTCTGGATTGTAATGGTAGAGTTAGAGTTTTCTGAAACACATCAACAAACGATTTTTACCTGTTACTGTTGATCAAAATACGCCTTTTTGTGTTCCTGCAGTCTGTTACAGCTCATTAACCCTTTCCCAAACGACAAAGTTTGGACTGGTCCAAATTGAAAGAGTTTGCAGACAACAATTTTAAATTTGATGAAAATGGCAGAAAGGTCTCAAAAAGGGTAGAAAACACTGTGGGAAAAGGAGAAATTGCTCGTTACGAGCAATTTCTCCTTTTCCCACAGTGTTTTCAAAAGACTTGTACTGCAGACACGTGAAAACCAGGGCTTGTTTGGGAAAGGGTTAAAGCATGGTTGCAATGATTTCCATAGAATTTACAAAAACAAATTATTGTTGGTTTTCTTGTTTCTTTCACATATTTCTCCTTTGTGTAAGTATAGCCCCATATCAGTTGAAACAGAGTGAACTATTGGTTGGACCCGTTTTAAATTCATCCTGCTTTCTGCTTGTATGGGGGAAGGATGAAGTTACAGTGTTCTCTATTCCATAAGCACAAAAACATCATTTTGCAGTCTGTATTGCTTTAACCCTTTACCTAACCACGAAATTATAGACATGTCAAAATTGATAACATTTGCAGACGACAAACTAAATGTGGTCCAAATGATACGAGTCGTCTTTGAAAGGGGAGAAAACATTGTGGGAAAAGGAGAAAATGCTCATTTTCTCTTCTTCCCACAATGTTTTCAAAAGGTCATTTCCTCAAGGTTGTTAAAATTCAGGATTGTGTGGTAAAGGGTTAAAAAATGGAGAATTTGCTTTCACAATGAAGACATCCGCCTTCTCTGAAATTTTAAACCTTGGAGAGCTCTCTGAATTGTCATAAAAAAAGACCTTTTCAATTAAGAAAAAAAGCTGAAATATTGACAATCAGATGATGTTTTGGCTAGAAAATTTCAACTAAGTAGCCGACAGTATAGATCCAAGATCAGACTGCAAGTGTCTGTTAGAGCAACTAAAGCTGGCTTTATAGTCCTCAAATTTTCATGATCAAGTAAATAAATCACCCTTTTTCAATGGGCACAAAATACAGTTCAGCTGCAAGATGAAGAGACGGTTTGGATGGCATTTTCACCTGTTCCCACTATTTTTCCTATTGTAAATTCAAAGACAATGTCCTCAATTTGAGCCACATTTGATTTGTCCTCTGCAAATGCTTTGGATTGTGTGGTAATGTGTTAACTCTTTACTACACAATCCCGACTTTTAATGACCCTGAAAAAGAAAGCTTTTGAAAACATTGTGGGAAAAGGAGAAAATGCTGGAAACCAGCATTTTCTCCTTTTCCCACAATGTTTTCTACCCTTCCAAAAACAAATTTCAATTTTGGGTCACATTTATTTTGTCGTCTGCAAAAGGCTTTCAATTTGGACCAGTGTAAAATTCTGTCATTTGGTAAAGAGTTAAATAATAATTATTACCTACAGGAGAATCATAAAATTTGACAAATAATCTCCTTTTACCACAAAAATGTTTTTGCTTGTGCCATTGTATAATTTCTAAGGTCCTTTTGACTGTCCATAATTTACAAAGGTGTTTTCAAAAGTTTTCTGCCATAAATTTGTTTCCAGAGATAAATTTCAATAATGATAGATTAAGAATTGTCAAAAGCGCACCCATAGGGCATTCTCTAAATTCTTCCTATAAATGTCTAAGTTGGGGATACTAAGATTATAAACCATACAGGGTTTTTGGAATGATTACTAAAGAAATTTATATGAACCGATTGCTCTTATTCTATTGGATTTTAAAGTTAGGAAGCCAAGTAGAAAATGCATTTGACAAACAACACTCACACACAATAACTGTAAGTGATACTTTGTGCTGGAGAGATCTTCTTTATGTTAACCTATCACTAACCATTCGTTCAAGTAGTTTCTTTGTGCAAACATAAATGCTCAAACAATTTTCAAATCAGCTTTATTGAAAAAATTTTCATCACTTGGATTTTATCGAATCAACAATTTGGGCCGTGGAGGATTCATACATCAAAGTTGACAGAATATAAAATGATTCAGGAAATGTTTGTAAAGGGCATATAAAGATATTTACTTTTATTTGGTGTATATTGATAAGACCTGTGGTCACTTCAGAAAGTTGTCAGGATAAAAACAGTGTGTCAGAGTCATGGATACAAATCACTTTACTACCTGTGTCTTAACTCTTTCCCAAACGACAAATTTTGGACTGGTCCAAATTGAAAGAGTTTGCAGATGACAATTTTAAATTTGATGAAAATGGCAGAAAGCTCTCAAAAAGGGTAGAAAACACTGTGGGAAAAGGAGAAATTGCTCGTTACGAGCAATTTCTCCTTTTCCCACAGTGTTTTCAAAGGACTTGTACTGCAGACACGTGAAAACCAGGGCTTGTTTGGGAAAGGGTTAACTCTTTACCAAACAATAAAAATTTTAGACTTGTCCAAATCCAAAGCATTTGCAGACGACATACTACATTTAGCTGAAATGATGGTAATTGTGTGTTAAAGTGTTGAATACCTAGTGGAAAAGGAGAAAATGCTGGTAACCAGCATTTTCTCCTATCCCTTTAAGGTTTTCAAAGGGCTTTTTCCACAGGGTCGTTAAAACTTGGAATTGTGTGGTAAAGGGTTAACTCTTTACCAGATGAGAAATATTTGACTCTTCCATATCAGAAGGGTTTGCAAAAGCAAAATTTGATGTTGCTCTAATGATGGGATATGTCTTTGAAGTGGTAGGAGACATTTTGGGAAAAGGGATACGGGTTGCTATCATGTTTTTTTGTCGCCGGAGGCCGGATTGTCTTCTGATTTAGCCTTCTTCAACCTCAGTGCTGTAACACGATGTGATTGTTTGGTAAAGGATATGGGCTCAACTTAATTTTTGTTAGGGTAATTCAGTTTTATTGGGCTTTGCAAAAGTTTTATTAACAAATTCCCCATGTATATTGTTTGTTGCATTGTTGATCTGTGTCTCAATAAATCAGAAAATGTTTTAAAGGATTTGAGAACTTACTTTGCCTATGTGCCTTTGTAAAATAACATGTTTACCCATAGTTTTTATTTTAATGTACACAATTTATATAAGCTTTCGAACATTTTCTAAGTTTCTGGAGATTTATAGAACTATTGTACCAAAACTAGTGAAAATTTCCTAAGATTTTTCTTTTATTTTTTTTTTTAATTTAGTGGAAGTTTTATGTTTACAGTCTAGTCTCATTCTCATCCATTTTTTTTTTTCAACAAAACAATAGACTCCATTGCCAGTGAAGTGTTTCATCAACAGAGAAAAATGTTATTGGATAAATTATTATCTGGGAATCAGAAACATTGATATTAAACATCAAGCACATATGGGTCGTATTCACCAACCATTCTTAAGAACTTTCTTTGTCTTGTTCTCCAGAATTTTTTATATTTGAAAGTAACACAACTCCTGATTGGCTAAACCAAATGGTTTAGCCAATCAGGAGTTGTGTTACTTTCAAATGTAGAAAATCTTGGAGAATAAGACTAAGAATATTCTTAAGAATGGTTGGTGAATACGGACCCTGGACACATTTCATCAAACTTTGCACAGATACTTTCTGGTGGGATAAGTAGAGTAAAGGGCTGAAGTGAAAGAACGTTTGACAGTGTACCAATAGGATTTTGTTTTTATGTGGCTCCCCTCACTCAGGGTTTTGTGTTTGCTGATGGATTAGAACTTATGTACAAGAAAGATGTCTACAATAAAAGTGCTACAAGTCAACAGTTTTCAAATATTCAACTAGGAAGGGCATTGACATTGTGTTAAAGTTTAATTTTGTTGCTAATTATAGCCTTTAGTTCATCATTTTATTCTCATTACACTCTCGATGGACTTTTAATAGATGGTTTGAATTCCAAATAGTTTTGTTATATGGAGACTTATTGGCTTACACTTAGATAGATGGATAGTGTTAAAATTTATTTTTTTATGCCTATGCTTTTCCGAAATTTGACAATGTTTTATTTTAGTAAAAGAACTGTGAATGATATCATGAAATTTATGAAGGACATGTAGGGTTCAGTAACGACTCTGCCAAAGAATGTGTGTGACTTTCATGATGTGTGGATAAAAAAATATTGTCTCATGTGCTATAAACATACCTGACAAATGGGTTGAAACAATAAACAAGATAAATATTTAAAAACAGTTAAGGGTAGAGATCTGATGGGAACAGAAGTGGCTGCGAGGCCACCTTTACCCCCGGGCTTGACCTTAGGGTCAAACTCCCAAGGTCCGGGAAAGAAAAAAAGAACTAGAGAAAGAACATTATCCAGCTCAGACCGCATTGGGAGTAGCTCAAGCTCTAGGTCTGGACGACCAATTTATAGCCGAGATTATCATTTAAGAATTCAGGGAACTAAGTATAGTTTGTCTTCCGCAATTGTGTGCATTGGTGCTAAAATTCACAGTAGATTGTCACCCTCCCCATCACAGGAAGCAAGGTAGGCAACTTAAAGTAAGGTTGTAGAAAATTTTGAAAGAAATATTTTGATGTAGAAACTTTTGTTTCTTCTTCTGTACCACAAGCTGTAGTATATGCTTTGGTTGACAACTGATCCTTAGAAAACATTTCAGGTCCAAGACCACATTTCAACCAAATTGCAATCTGATTATGGATCTACACAGTCTTTTAACCCTTTCCCAAACAAGCCCTGTTTTTTACGTGTCTGCAGTACAAGTCTTTTGAAAACACTGTGGGAAAAGGAGAAATTGCTCATAACGAGCAATTTCTCCTTTTCCCACAGTGTTTTCTACCCTTTTTGAGACCTTTCTACCATTTTCATCAAATTTAAAAGTGTCGTCTGCAAACTCTTTCAATTTGGACCAGTCCAAAATTTGTCGTTTGGGAAAGGGTTAAATGTTGTATTATGTAGTCCAAACACACGTTCAGCTGTTTACCAGACAACAAAATTATAGACTTGTCTAACCTGATAGCATTTTGCAGATGACAAATTGTATGTGGGTCAATGATGAGATTTTCTGTGACAGGATCGAAAACAATATGGGAAAGAGAGAAAATGCTGGTTACCAACATTTTCTTCTTTTCCCATAATGTTTACAAGGCTTTCTTTGTATGGGTCATTTAAAGTCAGGATTATATGTGGTAAAGGGTTGACTTTTAACAAAATTTTAGATTTGTCCAAATTGGAAGTAGATTACACAACAAAAATGTAACTCTGATAGAGGTTTGAAAACACTGTTTGAAATGTAGAAAATGCTGGTTACCTGGTCATTAAAATAAGAGATCATGTAACTGAGACAGTTAAAATCATAGTGCAAACTTTCTCTCGGTTTTATTCACCTATTTAGCTACAAAGGTTAATAAACAGGTTTTTTCTTGAAATGAGCCAAGCCACTGTTACGAGTGCAGTCGGTTGCATACAGGACTTTAGAACAAGGGGTTGCTGGTTTGAATCATAAGCCTGGCCAATTTCTTTTTGAGAATTGATGATAGTCATTGTGACAGTTTCATTCCTCTCTCACTACTGATCATTATTCTGACAATGGTTATGAGGGAAAGCAGCCAGTTGCTTAGGAAGAACGTTGTGCCAAATACTGGTAAAAGAAACTTCAGGAAAGCATGATTAGGTACAATGGCCGCTTCGACATAACAAAAATAGTGTTGAAAAAGCCTTTAAACATGCATACAATTCGTTAATCAATCAATCAACTCTTGAGATGCTTAAACCATTGCAAGCAATGGACACATTAACATTATAATTATGTAAATATTGTGTGTTCAATGTTTGTATCTTTTACTGAAAATTTTGCACATTTGTCTAACCCTTTCCCAAACAAGCCCTCAGGTTTTCAGGTGTCTGCAGTACAAGTCTTTTGAAAACACTATGGGAAAAGGAGAAATTGCTCATAACGAGCAATTTCTCCTTTTCCCACAGTGTTTTCTACCCTTTTTGAGAACTTTCTGCCATTTTCATCAAATTTAAAATTGTTGTCTGCAAACTCTTTCAATTTGGACCAGTCCAAAATTTGTCATTTGGGAAAGGGTTAATGTCATTTTCAATTGTAGATAATATGATAACCCTTTACCAGATGACAAATTTTTAGCCTTGTCCAAATTGAAAGCATTTGCAGACGACAATTTCATTGTGGCTCAAATGATGCAATTTTTCTTTGATAGGGTAGAAAGCATTGTTTGAAAAGGAGAAAATGCTGGTTACCAGCATTTTCTCCTTTTCCCACAATGTTTTTAAAAGGCTTCTTTCCCATGGTCGTTGAAAGGCAACATTGTGCAGTAAAGGCTTAATTAAGTGATGGGTGAAATTGCTTAAAATTGAGCATTTGTCAACAAAGGCATGAAAAAACATGGCTGCATACACAGTATTTGGTGAATACACGGAATGATGATTGAAATAATTTACATAAAAATGCTCAATTGAGGGATTTATGCCAGTAAGACCATAAATCATTTTTGTCACCAATCATTTAACTAGATTTAAATCTTTCTTTACTTCAAATACTCAACCAAGAACTGTGAAAAATATGTGCCTTTTTTTTATTAGAGCCGTTTTTTTGTGAAAATACCCACATAAATTTGTATCAACTATTTGGAGTTAAGGAATTTTATAAATTTTTTATATGAAGTGAATTGTTCTTGAAAAAGTTTAAAAAAGTTAGAAGCCAAAGAATATGAATGGTGATGTAAATATTATATTTTCTGTAACTTTTCAACGACAAATCTATCATTTTAACCCTTTAAGCAGCGAATAATAGTTGATTGATTGATTATATGGTGTTTAATTCCGTTTTCAACATTATTTCAGTTACATCGCAGCGGCCAGTGCACCTGTCCATGCTTTCCTGGAGTTTCTTTTACCTTTTTCTTTGTCATTTGCAAATACTTTTACTACTGAAAAGTCTTAAAAATGTTGTTTGGTTAGGCAGGTCAGCATGTGGTGATGTTACAGATGAAAGGTGGAGCTTTTGCAGATGACATAGATCAAGGTCAGACTGCACAGAATTCTCTGTTAGGTCAAGCCTATAATATAAAAATCTTTTTTATTTTCAGTGTAATGTATTTTTCAAATTTTGGCCTCTGAAAATGTGGAATTTATTCATTTTGGCGTCGAATTGGTTATATTCCATATGGAGCCAAAATAGTTTTTGATCTATGTCATGGAGTTTTTGAATCAGGCCTTTAACCCTTTACCACACAATCCCAACTTTTAACGACCCTGAGAAAGAAGCCTTTTGAAAACACTGCGGGAAAAGGAGAAAATGCTGGTAACCAGCATTTTTCTCCTTTTCCCACAATGTTTTCTACCTTTCCCAAAACAAATTTCAATTGTTGAGTCACATTTAAATTGTCATCTGCAGTTGCTTTGAATTTGGACCGGTCAAAAATTTTGTCGTTTGGTAAAGAGTTAATGTAAAAAAAAATATTTTTTGATTTCAGTGAATTCCAACTATTTACTTAAAAAAAAAAACAGAATTTATTTATTTGGTGCCAAAATAGTTAAAAAAAGGGCATAGAAGACTGAGCTGGTTGCACCCCAGTGTTAGAAATTAACATATTTTGCAGGTAGCGAGTACTTGCTACCTAGCTTAACTCTTTACCAAACGACAAAATTTTAGACTAGTCCAAATTCAAAGCATTTGCAGACGACAAATTAAATGTGACTTAAAAATTGAAATTTGTTTTGTGAAGGGTAGAAAACATTGTGGGAAAAGGAGAAAATGCTGGTTACCAGCATTTTCTCCTTTTCCCACAATGTTTTCAAAAGGCTTCCTTTGTAGGGTCGTTAAAAGTCGGGATTGTGGTAAAGAGTTAAGATAAGGTAGCAAAAGGAACCTTCCTGGTAGCAAGTTTGGGCAGACAAATAATATACACGTATATATCATAGAATGATGCTTGAATTACTGCCTTTGCCCATGAATTGCTTGGCAGAAGTAAAGTAGCAGGTAGCAACCTTTTGCTACTGCTTTTGTGCCAGGTTAGCAAAATTTGTTTTTCAGGTAGCAAATTTGCTACTTGCTACTGCCAATTTCGACCCCTGCACCCTTATGGGCGTCATTAGGTTCTTTTGCAGATTATAGTCTGGATCAGTAACTTCACCTGATAGCAATCTGTTTTCTTGAAACCACACATTCTAACATTCTGGTAATTTTGTAATGTCCCTACCAAAATACTCATTGGTTTACGTTTTTTAACTCTTTACCACATGATCGCGACTTTTAATGACCCGGAGAAAGAGGCCTTTTGAAAACATTGTGGGAAAAGGAGAAAATGCTGGTAACCAGCATTTTCTCCTTTTCCCACAATGTTTCCTACCTTTCCCAAAACAAATTTCAATTTTTGAGACACATTTAATTTGTCTGCAATTGCTTTCAATTTGGACCGGTCTAAAATTTTGTCGTTTGGTAAACAGTTAAGTCTCTTTTCACTAATAAAAAAAAAAGCACACCATGATAATGAAGTGATCCTGAACCATATTCACTACCCATTCTAGATACATGCATTACCCATTCTAAATACGATGTTTTTATATCTGATCAAGTTTTCAGTCAGCTGCTCATGAATTGGGTTTCGATCCTGCTTGAGCAGAACATTTACAACCCCTCATGGGCAGGCTGTCTTTGGACAAGTCACAGTTTTCCAAGACAAGAGCTCCGAGATTTAGCACTAAATAATTAGTAAGACACTATATGGTATCCATCGCATGTGGTTTAGAGCAAGATCACACTGTACAGGATGTGCAGGCTGATCTTTCATCTACCCTGTCTCCGCAGTCTGCTCTGTCTGAGGCGGTTATTAACCCTTTACCACACAGTTCTGAATTTTAATGACCCTGAGGAAGAAGACTTGAAAGCATGGTGGAAAAAGGAGGAAATGCTGAAAACCAGCATTTTCTAATTTTCCCACAACGTTTTTCAAATCTTTCAAACTTTAATTTATTTACATCATTTTGTCATCTGCAGAAAGTTAAAATTTGGACTTTGTTGTCCTAAAGTTTGTCATTTGGTAAAGAGTTAAAAGTCCAATTCATTGGTGTGGCAGCAAAAAAGTCCAGTTGATTTAAGCCACATCATTATTTTGTTGTTAAAATCATATCAAACGCAGATTTAATGAATTTAATGATGTTTTAATATGCCATATTTTACAAAATGTCAAAATGACATGGCACACCCACGATTTATTGCTCCAGTTAATTTCAGCTTGGTCAATGGAACAGTTGTAACATAGTGCAGCCATTGTGTATGTTTGTGTTCATTTTATAATTTGGCCACAACATTGCATTTCTTTGTTAAATGAAAACTGTAAACCTTTAAAGCGCCTTTCACATCAATAGTTGCCTTTGCGGACAGTGTAGATCAAGATCAGGCTGCACAAAATGTGCAGCCTGATCTTTCATCTACACTGTCTGCCTGCTGACTGTAGACAAAAGCAATCATGAAATTGCAATTATTTGGGTTATTCTTCTAAAATTAAAATAGCTGATAGTTTTACTTGCCTCTAGCTCCAACGATCTGTAAAGTATCTGTAAGTCTTTACCAGACGATCAAACAGTGGGACTCTTCCATGTTGAAAATATTTGCAGATCACAAGTAAAATGTAGCTCAAAGTATTGGATTTGTCTGTGAAAGGATAGAAAAGGTTTTTGGTAAAGGAGAAAATGCTGGTTACTCCACTGCCAGTTACCAAACAATAAAATTTTAGACTTGTTTAAATCGAAAGCATGTGCAGATGGCAGATGTTGCTGATATTGTAGGATTTCTCCTGGAAAGGCTAGAAAACTTTATGGGATTTTCAAGGCTCTATATCTCAGAGTAGCTAAAACTTGGGGTTGTGTGGTAATGGGTTAACATTTTAGGCTTTATTGACAAGGGTTTAGAGGCTGGTAGAAATGTGATCCATTGGACATCCAACAGTTTTAATTATAATGAACTGCTGGGGAGTTTCTAGGATACAAAACAGATATCACTGGGCACCAGGAAACAGTGTACCATGGTCTGACTTTACAGTGATTAGATTTACTTTGTAGTCATTGACCCTTGATTGACACGGTTGGACATGATTGTCGGTTGTGAATATAATCATGTATGAGCTTTTTGATAGGCATGATTCCTGTCTTGTAGAAACTTGGAAACAACTACTTTACTTGCAGTCTATTATTGGCTTTGCTGTTTTCGAAAACAATATCTAGTTATTGTCAACTAGCCCCGGGATGATGTCATACGAAAACTTTAACATTTATAATATCATCTGGTATAACTGATGTTTACCTCAAACTTGGACAAGTTGTGAACTAGCAAAAAGGGCTACCGGCATTTTCTCCTTTTCCCACATTGTTTTCAAAAGCCTTTTCTTTCAGGGTCGTTAAAACTCAGGATTGTGTGGGGTAAAGAGTTAAAGATTAGAAGGTCTAAGACTTCACCGTCAGGTAAAAGTTAGCTGTCAGGTAAAAGTTAGCTGTTAGGTAAAGGTGACTTAAATTTAGGAGACCCACTCAAGCAAATGAGGAGAAACCATCAGCAGCATCCTCCGGGGATTGACAGTTGCCTGTGGTCACATAGCATGTCGCAGTAACAATTGCCTGACATGTGAAACACATTTTACATAATTAAACTGAAAATATTGACTGTGTAATATAGATAGTATGGATGCTTTTCATCTCGACTTTAACTCTTTACCACACGACAAGATTTCAGACTTGTCAAAATTCAAAGCATTTGCAGATAACAAAATAAATGTGGCTCAAAAATTGAAATTTAAATTGGAAAGGGTAGAAAACATTGTGGGAAAAAGAGAAAATGCTGGTTACCAGCATTTTCTCTTTTTCCTACAATGTTTTCAAAAGGCTTTTTCCTCAGGGTCGTTAAAAGTCGGGATTGTGTGGTAAAGGGTTAAAACAAAGAGAGCTTACCTTTGAAGTGAGGGTTATGTCTTTCAAGCATGTGAGGAGGGATTTTAACCCTTTAACGAATGATAAAACTTTGTACTCAACGAAATTTAATATATTTGCAGACGTAAAATTTAAGTTAGCTCAAAATGATGTGAGATACTACCCGTCAAAACAGCCAAAACTGACATAATTTACAATCTTTTTCACTAACTGCACAGTTAAATCCCTTTGCCACATATTTCCAAGTTTTACAACTCCTGGTAAAACAGGCTTTTGAAAACATTGTACGAAAAGGAGAAAATGCTGGTAACCAGCATTTTCTCCCTTACCCACAATGTTTTCTATTGTATTACATACAAATCTCACCATTTGAGCAATGTTTAATTTCTCATCAGTGAATGCTTTCAAATTTGACCAGTCTAAAACTTCAGCTATTAACCCTTTACCAGACGACAAAATTTTAGCCTAGTCCAAATTGAAAGCATTTGCAGACGACAAATTAAATATTGCTCAAATGGTGCATTTTTTCTTTAATAGGGTAGAAAACATTGTGGGAAAAGGAGAAAATGCTGGTTACTAGCATTTTCTCCTTTTCCCACAATGCTTTCAAAAGGCTTCTTTCTTACGGGCGTCAAAAGGCGGCATTCTGCGGTAAAGGGTTAATTGAGACCAAAGACTCAGATAATTTTATGTGAGTGTTTTCAGAAATAGCCCTTTCATCTTTGTTACAAAAATGGCGTCACAGTTTTGTAATTTCCTTGATCCATGCCATGTTGTTGTTTTGTACCTGATTGTTCCACATAAAGTAAATGTTACGTACGGTTTGTTTCCAGTCTCTCTAATGCTCAGCTTCGTTTGTTACCCTATACCAGACGACAAAATTTTAGCCATGTCCAAATTGAAAGCACTTGCAGACGACAATTTCATTGTGGCTAAAATGGTGGAATTTTTCTTTGATAGGGTAGAAACATTGTGGGAAAAGGAGAAAATGCTGGTTACCACCATTTTCTCACAATGTTTTCAAACTGCTTCTTTCCCATGGTTGTTAAAAGGTGGCATTGTGCAGTGAAGGGTTAACTCTCTACCTCATTACAAAATTTTTTATTTTTCCAAACTGAAAGAATTGCAAACGACAAATTAGATGTTGCTCAAATGAAAGACAATGTCTGTGAAAGAGTAGAAAACATTGCAGGATTGTGGGATTACCAGTATTTTCACCTTTTCTTTGTAAGAGTAGAAAACATAGTTTGAAATGGGGAAAATGCTGTTCCCCAAGTATTTTCTCCTTTTCCCCACTAAGCCTCCTTCCTTAGGATAGTTAAAACATGGGATTGTGTGGTAAAGAGTTAACAATGATATTTTTTGAAGACTTTCAATTACCAAGATCAAGTATAGCACTAGTCTCCTTGCAGCCACTTGCCAAAAAACATTCATAACTCAAACTTATATCTTCAACTCTCGCATTTGAGTGATTGAAATTCTACTTGACAAGACTTAGTATTTGACCTAGTTTGCAGTCGTAGGATAACACTGCCAGACATTGTGGAACATAACTGTTTCATTGAATACTGCTAGCTCATGGTGATCGAAAAAGATTGAGAAACGTACGTGATTTACCCATTACCAAACAATCCCAGTTTTACAACCCCGAGGAAGAAGCCTTTGAAAAAATAGTGGAAAAGGGAGAAAATGCTGGCAACCAGCATTTTCTCCTTTTTCCCACTAATGTTTTCTGTCCTTTCATAGACAAATCCTATCATTTGACCTGTATTTAACCCTTTACCACACAATGACGCCTTTTGATGCTCCTAGGAAAGAAGCCTTTTGAAGACAATGTTTTCTACCCTATTAAAGAAAAATTGCACCATTTGAGCCACATTGAAATTAACGTTTGCAAATGCTTTCAATTTGGTCTAGTCCAAAATTTTGTCGTCTGGTAAAGGGTTAATTTGTTGTATGAAAATGCTTTAAATTTGGAGGAGTATAATATTAATTTTGTTTGTTTGATAAAGAGTTAACTCTTTATCAAATGACAAAATTTTAGACCTGTTTAAATTGAATGCATCTGCAGATGACAAAACAATTTTTACTCAAAAACTAAAATTTGTTTTGAGAAGAGTAGAAAACATTGTGGGAAAAGGAGAAAATGCTGGTTACCAGTATTTTCTCCTTTTCCCACAATGTTTTCAAAAGCTTCTTTAATCAAGGTTGCTAAAACTCAGGATTGTGACTGGTATTAAGGGTTAAGCCTTAAAAATACCACAAAAACCTGAGTTTTAAAGACCCTTGGGAAAAAGGCCTTTGAAAAAATTTGGGAATGGAGATTTGTAACTAGCATCTTTTTCATTCCCAACAATGTCTTCTACCCTTCCAAAGGCAAATTGCAGTTTTTGAGTTGTAATTGGTTTATAATTATTGTCTGCATATCTTTCATTTTATGGGAAGAGTCTAAAATTCTGTTGTGTGGTAGAAAGTAATTGGGCCCAGTAGCAGCCAAAAGTGAACAATATGTGTGTTAAAATGCATTTAGATATAAATTAAAATGGAGAAAATGCTGGTTACTAGCATTTTCTCCTTTTCCCACGATGTTTTCAAAAGCCTTCTTTTTCAGAGTTGTTAAAACTGAGGATTGTGTGGTAAAAAGATAACCTGATCTGAGAGCCCTTGGATAGCATGCCTGACATTGTTGAAGATAACTGTTTTATATAGAATATTGCTGCCTCATGGTGATAAAAAAAATTAGAAATTTGATTAAATCTAATCATAAATATTGAACACAATGTACTCGTTGTAGCCAGAACAATCAGCATCTTTGTGATGCATTTGTGATTATTGATTTCACATTCAGGTGTTTGTTTGTGTATTTATCTCCCAAAGGACATCTTTTTTATCAGCCTGCGAACTCTTTACCAAACGACAAAAATGTAGACTGGTCCAAATTGAAAGCAGTTGCAGACGACAATTAAAATATGAATCAAATGATGTAAATTGTCTTTGACAGGGTAGAAAACATTGTGGGAAAAGGAGAAAATGCTGGTTACCAACATTTTCTCCTTTTCCCACAATGTTTTCAAAAGGTTTCTTCCTCAGGGTCTTTAAAACTCGGGATTGTGTGATAAAGGGTTAACACTATGCCACACGATCCTGACTTTAAAATGTCCTGACGGAGAAGGCATTTGAAAACATTGTGGGAAAAGGAGAAAATGCTGGTAACCAGCATTTTCTCCTTTTCCTACAATGTTTTCTACCCTTTTAAAGACAGAAATCATTATTTTAGCAATATTTGATTTGTCATCTGCAAGTGCTTTGAATTTGGTCCAGTCCAAAATTTTGTCGTTTGGTACAAAGCTAACACAATGCCTGGCAGCCAGATGACAAAATTTTGGACTGGTCCAAACTGAAACCATTTTGACAAATAAAGTATATAGCTTGAAAGATGATTTCTGTTTTTGAAATAGTAGAAAACATTGTGAGGAAAGGAAAAAATGCTGGTTTCCAGGATCGTTTCCTATTCCCAAATGTTTTCAAAACAAAAAAAAAATGCTTTCAAAACCTTTTCCAGAATTGTTAGGTAGAAGGTCCACTCTGTTTTTTTCATCCAGCAAGACTTTTTAAAATCATCCATATTAACCCTTTACCACACAATCGCTGAGCCCTGATGGCACGTTCTGTAGCACACAGAACTCAAGACCAGGGGAAGTCGCTGGTTTGAATCCCCAGCACAGCCAGTTTCTTTCTGAGGATTGAAGATAATTAAGTCCTTGTGACAGGGTTCATTTCTCTCTCACTGCTGATTGTTATTTTGACCATGGTTATGTGGGAAAGCAGCCAGTGGCTTTGGAAGAATATTAAGCAAAGTACCGGTAACAGAGACTCCAGAAAAGCATGGATAAGAGAAGGGGCCAACGCAGTTTAACTGAAATAATGTTGAAAATGGCAGTAAACACTGTACAATTTGTCTTTGAAAGGGAAGGAAAAAAATATGGAAAGAAAAGAATTAGATGCTGGATACTGGCATTTTTTCTTTTTCCTTTAATGTGAACAAAAGCCTTGTTTATGATATGTAAAAAGCAGACCTGTATGGCAAAGGGTTAACAAAGAATAATTATGAAAACTGTCAAGCAAAAAAGGAAGATGCTTTCTGACTGCTACACCAAACAAAGCAATGGCTGTGATAAAGGTGATTGTTATAAAATATGGAGATAAATTGACATGGCTGAAGACAAAATTAACTCCCATGTTGACATAATCCTGGACAAATATCATTGTAAAATACCTTTATTGTTCAAATATTTTTCAAATAAAATGGTATGAGAAATATATTAGGCACAGATTAAATTAACCCAGTTCAAAGCTGATGTTACCTAATAACCTTATAACCCTTTACCACATAATTCCAGTTCTGAATGACTCTAAGGAAAGTGGCTTTTGAAAAACATTGTGAGAAAAGGAGAAAATGCTGGTAACCAGCTTTTTCTCCTTTTCCACAATACTTTACACCTTGTCAAAGCCAAGTTCCATCGTCTGAGCCAGATTTGATTTGTTGCCTGTAAATCCTGTTAATGTGGACAAGCCTAAAACTTTACGTGTCCTCTAAGAGGTTAACTCTTACCAAATGACAAAATTTTAGACTGGTCCAAATTGAAAGCATTAGCAGACGACAAAATAAATGTGATTGAAAAAATGAAACTTGTTTTGGGAAGGATAGAAAACATAGTGGGAAAAGGAGAAAATGCTGGTTACCAGCATTTTCTCCTTTTCGCACAATGTTTTCAAAAGGTTTTTCTTTCACAGGGTCGTTAAAAGTCGGGATTGTGTGGTAAAGGGTTAAGAGTTAGTAGCTGAAAAAAATGTTAGACTTTTCAGTATTTTAAGCGTTTGCAGGCATCAAATTAAATGTTATTCTTACCACTGGTTTTTTTTTGAAAGGCAGAAAACATCTTGGGGGGGAAAAGATGGATGAATCTATCTGTAGATGTTTTGCTTGTATAAGTAACAAAGTCAACATTAAATTTTGGGGTCAGTTTCTTTTAGAGCTTTCACAGTTTGTTTATAGCATCAAGACTTAAGAAAATGAAACTTTAAAATTAATGAATGCATGAGTTATGTAAGTCAGTTAATTAGTATTGCATTTTCTAATTTCAGACGAGGGTTATCAAAGGTCACTCTTGGTGAACATCCAACCACATCCCTAGATTTTGTCGAACAGCAGACTTTTCCACAAGAATTCTCTCATAAAGTCACAGAGGCAATTAACAGGTAAACAGAATTTGTGTGCTGAAGTCTTTTACTGTAATATTGTAGATCGAAATTTACCCTGTCTCACACAGTCCCAGCTTTTAACGACTTTGAAGAAAAATGCCTTTTGAAACATTGTAGGAAAAGGAGAAAATGCTAGTAACCAGCATTTTCTCCTTTTCCCACAATGTTTTCTACCCTTCCCAAGCCACATTTGATTTGTCGTATGAAAATGCTTTGAATTTGGACCAGTCTAAAATTTCGTTGTTGGGTCAAGAGTTAAGGGTTGCAGATACTAGAGGTATCTGATGGAGACAGTTCCAAGAAATACCTACATGACTTAACTCTTTACCAAATGACAAAATTTTAGACTAGTCCAAACTGAAAGCTTTTGTAGATGACATGATAAATGTGACTGAAAAATTGAAATTTATTTTGGAAAGAGTAGAAAACATTGTTGGAAAAGGAGAAAATGCTGGTAACCAGCATTTTCTCCTTTTCCAACAATGTTTTCAAAAGGCTTCTTTCTCAGGGTTGTTAAAAGTCGGGATTGTGTGGTAGAGGGATAGTAAAGGCTGAGTAATTAGGCCAAAGTAAACAATACAGGTGTTAAAATGCATTTAAATTTAAATTATACCTTTCAAAAGTATGGAAATTATTTATTATGAAGATGAAAAAAATAATTGTGTCATTGTACTGAGCCCATCCAAGGTTTAGTTTCTAGCAGAAAAATGAAATTTTAAAACAGGTAAAAAGTAAACAAAAGATGGAGCAACTTAAGCAGCTCTCTAAACCTTGTTTAACTCATTTTTCTGCAGTTGAATAATACTTGGACCGATGGTATAACAACAGATTGTCATCTTCACACTAATTATATCCCATACCTATGTAGTAGAGGAGGGTATACTGGTTTTACCATGTCTGTCTGTCCATCCATCCGTCTGACTGTCCATCTTTTTGTTTCCGTGCTTTAACTCGGAAGCCGTTTGACCTAGGACCCTGAAACTTTATGCAAGGGTTCCTCATGACTCAAGGAGGTGCCCTATTGTTTTGAGGTCACATGGGTCAAAGGTCAAGGTCACAGGTGGACTTTGTTTTCTTTGTGCTGCTTCAGTGACAAGGTGTTGGTGGGAGGTATTTGTCTGCTTTGCAACAGTTATAGTTTTATGTTATATGCATGTTAACAATCACATTGCCTATTTTTGGTGATGATGTTGTGTGTTATGAACCATCATCCCCTTTCATATGAAGTTCTGACATTGTTCATAGATTAACATCATGAGAGCCAGCCAGGTATTGCCATGTAAAAGCAACCATTTAACTCTTTACCAAATGACAAAAATTTAGATTAGTCCAAATTGAAAGCATTTGCAGACGGCAAAATAAATGCCATTGAAAAATTGAAACTTGTTTTGGGAAGGGTAGAAAACATTGTGGGAAAAGGAGAAAATGCTGGTTACCAGCATTTTCTCTTTTTCCCGCAGTGTTTTCAAAAGGCTTCTTTCTCAGGGTCGTTAAAAGTCGGGATTGTGTGGTAAAGGGTTAACAGTATAATATACTGTTATAGTTTTGGAGGATATTCTGAACTTCTATTCATATTATTTCAGTTATTGTATTATGATAATTTGTACTGTATGTTTAAATGGTTAGTTTCTCTTTCAGCTTTGTCATTTTTTCCATTTAATGACTTCTTATCAAAGGAGTTAGACATTGCATTAAATGCAAACGATGATTACCACAAATTTTTTTCAGTTACCGGGAGACATCATCCAGCAGTAATCGTTCATCACCCACCATCACTGAAGAAATACCCAGTTCTAGTCCATCGGTTGTTCATGGAGATCTATGGGGGACAGGAAACACTACAGAACGCAGTAGTGTGGACTCCCAGTATTCCTGGGATGTAAGTATAAGTCTTGTCATTGATATTTCCAAATTGTTTGCCATTTGTCCTGAGCATACCAAGGTATTACTGCATTAATGTCAGAAAGAGACTAGAGTGTGAGCAGCATTTGATCACTCACTAAGTAACTCCTTACCACACAATCACTAGTTTTAACTGCCTTTAGGAAGAAGACATTTGAAAACTTTGTGGGAGAAAGAGAGAAAGCTAGTTACCAGCATTTTCTCCTTTTCCCACAATGTTTTCTAAACATCTTACAATATTTGAGCCACATCTAATTTGTCGTCTGCAAGAGCTTTGATTTTAGAAAGGTCCAAATTGTGTCCTTTGGTAAAGCGTGAAATTTTCTTCTTTCCGGACAAGGTTTTCTGTCCTATGAATGATTATCTCTTGTTTTGGACCTCATTTAATTTGTCATTTGCAAATGCTTTTAATTTAGGGAAATCTAAACTTTTCTCATCTGGTAAAGAATTTAAGCCAGAATGTCCCAGCAAAGCGGACATTTTGGATTAATCTGTTTGAAGTGTCATTATGAACAAATTGAACATTTTAAGTTTGGTAGTCAGACTAGAATAAATTTAAAGGCTGTTTATAGCCAAAACGTTACAGCAAAGCAGACAGTTTAGATACAAGATAATGGGCTGCACTGATAGTAGAAGCAACTGTATTCATAAAAGATCACCCTGAATGTGGTTTAATTGGTTCAATTGCCTTACCTAAAATTGCTGTCTGAGGAACTAGACTTCACCTATCAACAAGAAGCAGTCTTCTGTCTTCAAATTCCTCGATCCATTTGGCCATATTTCAAAATTGCAATGCTAGCTGGTGTTAGTCAAGATGGCTTTCACTCATATTATCATCAGGCTTGGGTCTCAAGAAATGTAAACTCTTTGATTCTTTGTAATGGCCTCCATTTTGAATCTAACAGGAAGTGACATCAGCTTAATGATGATGTCATTATCAAATAACATTCTACTTGATACGCGAACCTATGCAGTGAAATAAGGAAAATTCCAGATATTATTACAGAACATGTTATGTTGCCTAGTTCTGGTTTTATGATGAACTGTTTTCATGAACTAAGCTGAAATGAGCTTGTATTGTATTGTGTCAAGGTAAGGGAAAACTCTCATTTAAAATTCCATGTTTTCGAGGCAACATAAAATGAGTAATGTTAGCATAGCATTGTCACGGGAAACATGAAAATTTTATGGTTGGTCTGGAAGTCTCCTAAGTTTAATTATGTAACACCCACGGTTGAAAAGATTAACTCTTTACCTTCTGAAACAGATTTGCAGGCAGCTGTAAAAACATCCTTGTAATAGATGGAGTATCAAAGATTAACCCTTTACTGCACAATGCCGCCTTTTGACGCCCCTGGGGAAGCAGCCTTTTGAAAACATTGTGGGAAAAGGAGAAAATGCTGGTAACCAGCATTTTCTCCTTTTCCCACAATGTTTTCTACCCTATCAAAGAATTTGAGCCACATTGAAATTGTTGTCTGCAAATGCTTTCAATTTGGACAAGGCTAAAATTTTGTCGTCTGGTAAAGGGTTAAAAAGACTTGAAAAAGTAAAAACATAGAAACATTTTTATAAAGGCAGACATTACCCATTGTAATTGTCACATATGTAACTCTTTACCACACAATCCCAAGTTCTGACGACCCTGAAGAAATAGCCTTTTGAAAACCTCATGGGAAAAGGAGAAAATTCTGGTAACCAGCATTTCCTTCTTTTCCCTAAGGTTTTCTACTCTTTCACAGACAATTACCATCATTTCAGCAACATTTGATATGTCGTCTGCAATTGCATTCAATTTTTGACAAGTCTAAACTTTTTTGTTTGGTAAAGAGTTACGAGTGGTGTGCCTGGAAAAAATATATCATCTGCATTAGGCCATTACTTAGAATTATCTATATTGAAAGCACTAAATATTGAAGACGACAGATCAAATGTGGCTCAAATGATAAAGTTTTACTTAAAAAGTGTATAAAACATATTTGAAGAAGGAAAAAAGGCATGTTCTCCTATTTCAGTAATGTTTTGAAAAGCTTTAGTCTTTACAGTTGTGAAAACATAGGGTTCCTCAGTAAAGAGGGCCTATCAAACAAACAAGACCAGGTACAAAGATATAAACTTTCAAGGTGACTTCATGTTGCCAAGGTGAAGAATCATAACATCATAAACATTGCATGCAAAATGTAGTCCCTTCTGGATATCTGCAATTTAATCAGTCTGTAAACACAGACAAAAATAAATATCACCATGTTTTTTATATTATCCAAAGCCACCGATTTCACTTACTAAATAGATCAAATGGAGATTGTCACTCGATTAAAAAACAGCTAAGTATAATAGTGCTTCTAACAACTTACCTTCGTCAGAACTCAGAAGTCTCATCATATCAGATCATTTATATCCATGACTCAGATTTAACCATCTGCTCTGTCTGATCGTGATTTACACTGTCTGCAGAAGCATCTAGGGATGCTGTTGGCAATCCAAGGGTTTAATTATTGATCAAGTTTGGCACCAGTTGAGATCTGATACCAATAGATTTTGTCATATAATTACAAAAACATGATGTTCTCTTGTCATGAAAGGTTACATCCTTTTGTACGCAGGCAAAAGAATTGTTAGAAATGGTGTGTTGCAGGTGCTTTCAAAACAAAGTTGGTATCTTATCAACCAACTTAACTCCTTACTAAACGACAAAAGTTTTAGACTGGTCCAAATTGAAAGCAGTTGCAGACGATAAAATAAATGTGACTGAAAAATTGAAATTTGCTTTGGGAAGTGTAGAAAACATTGTTGGAAAAGGAGAAAATGCTGGTTGGTTTATTCCCAGTTTGCCCAATCCCATTTCGCCCATTCCCATTTCGCCAGAATTTTTCCCGTTTCGCCCATTCTTTTTTTGCCCTTTCCAACTTCGCCCTTTTCCCATTTCGCCAAATATCTGTTCTGCCCTTTTCCCATTTTGCCCAAATTCATTTTCGCCCACTTTTCATTTCGCCCAGAAGCCATCTCGCCCAACTTTCCCATTTTGCCCAAAGACCATTTCGCCCTTTTCCCGCAAGGCCCCTTCCCATTTCGCCCAAACTACAACACGTAAGGGCCAAAATGGTGATGGGGCCAGCTGATAACTGGGAAAAAAATGGCATTGGGCGAAGTGGTGAAGGGGCGAAATGATAAAGGGGCGAGATGGCATTGGGCGAATCGGCAATGGGTGAATTGGCAAAAGGGCGAAACGGTAATTGGGTGAAAAGATGATTGGGCGAGGTGGCAATGGGGCAAAATGAAAAAGGGCAAAATGGGTAGGGGACAAGACGGCAAAGGGCGAAATGGGAAGAAAAGTTTGGCGAAATGGGAATGGGCAAAATGGAATTGGGCGAACTGGGAAGACACCTGCTGGTTACCAGCATTTTCTCCTTTTCCCACATGTTTTCAAAAGGCTTCTTTTTCAGGGTTGTTAAAAGTCGGGATTGTGTAAAAGACATCATGAGCTGATAAAAATATTTTTATGATATGAAGAAATGTAAGCCTTACCATTGTAAATAAAACACTGATAGAATAATGAAAATAAACAATATTGCAAAAGTAACACCAAAAAAAAGGCATTATAGATTTAAAATCATACAACTGCACATTTTGTTCAGTCTGATCTTTATATAGACTGATAGACTGTCTGTTAAAGTGGCAGGAGATGCCACCGACTCCAGACGGGTAAAAGGGTTGCGAGAAAGTCAAAGAAATCTGGTATGTATCAGCATTACAGTTTTATTTCTGTTGTTCTTTCACAGGAGTTTGATAAACAAACAGCAAAACAAGTGCAAAATTTGTTTGATGAAATAGATGCTCTGTTGTACGAGAAGAGAAAAAATCAAGCGGAGTACATCTACAACGAGTGCCAAGAATGGGGTTCACAGTTTCCACATTTACGGTAAAAACACAACATCATTCTGTCCAGTGATTTTCCATTCTAGCTTGGCTGCTTTCAAAGAAAACAAGGATTTATGGTCATAGCCCAGGCATCTGCATCGTCATCTGTGTCATGCAAAAACTTTGGCATTTTGTTATATAGCTGTTATTACTGAAGGTATTTACTTCAAACTTGGAGAAGTTGTTAATAATCAAAAAGGGAACTCATACCTCAGGGGCAGGTAACCATCAAAATTTTTTCGACAATTATGCCCCTTTTTTGACTTGGAATTTTCACTGAAAATCAAGCACTTGAAACCGAGCACTGGCAACGGCAGTTAGTACTCTTGTTTCTGTTGCAGTCAACAGGCAATCTGACCTTCTGTAGAAAATGAATGATGTTACTGTAGGCATTAATTCCAATATTTGAACAGGATTTGATTATTTGTTTGCAGATGCTTTCAAATTTGATACAAGTCTAAAATTTCAAGTTAAATGGTTTTACAGAATAAACATCCCTGTCATAACTGCTATTAAGTGCATATGAGCCATGCTCTGTGAAAAGGGGGTTTAATGCACATGCCAAAAAAAAAAAAAAGAAAAGAAAATTGACCCATGTCAGCCATTGCAGTCCATGAAGGCTGACATAAGTCAAAACTTTTTCCTGTTTATTTAATTTTCTGCATGTCATAGGGCCATTCTACCTGATGATTAAGTTGATTGTTGGACAATAGGGATTTTATGGATCCATAATCATGTGATGACTTGCTTGGTATGGCTTGCTTGTTCTTTCACAGGAATTTGATAAACAATAAGCATTATGAAGATGCATTAAAACTCCTCTTGCCAGAGCATGGCTCATACTTTCTTGCCATGGATCAAGTGTCAAACTACCGGGTCATAATCAATCTTGTTTGACTGCATTTCATTTGATAGTACCATACAATATTCCCGAATCCCCTGCTGTTGAAACAGAAATAACTCTGATATGGCTTGTCTGTTCATCAGAAAATCTTGTGGCATCGAAAATTTGCAACTTGTAAATATGATGACAGATAATGAAATTGCTTGTTAAGTGCAATTTCATCTTTTGGCACCGTGTTTTCTGTATTGGCTCAACATCTCTCAAACCTGAAAATTTGTCTGACGTAACAGCATGAAACCAATACCTTATGCAGATACACGATATTTTTGTTTTGTAGCTGACAGCTATTGAAAATGAGTCATGCTCTGTGAAAAGGTCAGGCTGGGCACTCAGTGCAGGCTGACCTAGGTTGAAACTGTGCTATTGGTCAATTATCTGCATGTCCAAGGACCATTCTACCTCAGACAGGATTCAAGCATTTGTTGGACTAAAAGGATTTTATGGATCCATAATTTGTGATGACTTGGTTGGTATTATGCATAAGAGAGATGCATTAAACCCCTTTTTACTAGAACATGGCTCAAATGTTTTGGATGTAAGAGAGATTGCAATTTTAGAAATCTTACTATAAAGCCTGTACACCATAAATTGTAGACATACAATTTGAAAGCATTTGCAGACAGCAACATTTTATTGAAATTTGGTTCAAGTGAAAGTGCAGAAACCATTGTCTGAGAGAAGAAAATGTGGTTATCAGCAATACCTTCTTTTCCCAGATTATTATCTGTGGCTTCTTCCCTCAGGGTTGTTAAAATTAGGGATTGTGTGGTAAAGGGTTAAACCCGATTTCCTGAAATTATGCATATTTCATACACACTTTCTTTTTGCCTTTTACGAAACAATCCTTCGTTTTCACGACCCTAAGGAAGAGGCCTTTTGAAAGCATTGTGGGAAAAGGAGAAAATGCTGGTAACCAGCATTTTCTCCTTTTCCCATAATGTTTTCTATCCTGTCAAAAAACTTAAGTACATTTATACCACTTTTGAATTTGCTGTCTGCAGATAGTTTCGATTTGGAAGGGTCTAAAATTAGTTGTGTGGGAAATTGTTATGCCACCTGCTCAGAATTCGTTTCAAGAGATAATGAGACTATCATTCAGCTTATCTTGCCATTTTTTCAATGACTATAGGATACTTGGGCGCCAGATACTGCCAGTTCTGGAGACAGGGTACGAGCTGATTGCCAGGGACATATCGAGGCCAACTACAACCAGCAGTATGGGACTCATGGATATTACAGATCAAGATTTGTCGGGTTCACAGGACTCTCAGGGGTATGTACTGAAACCTTGCTTATACCCTGGAAGGTAAAACAACTCAGGTTTGTCTTTCTATAAGCCTGTACATCTTTTGATATGTCTGTGGCATGGACAAAGATATATTTGCATTGCCACTCCCTTCTCAGTATCAGTGTATGGAATGTTTGTATAAGCACTGACCACAAACTTTAAATGTTCAAGAAGCAATTTTATGACGGTGTTCCTTGTATCACTGTCCTTGGTTAACATCAGTTTGATACACTCAACACCTTGATTCTAAAGATAGTAAAGTTTGCTTAAAGATACTACTTTCAAGAGAATCTACATACACATTATACCAGGGGAGGTAAATAAACTGTCTACTTGCTCAGTTTAAAATGCAGTTCCCTACATCCATAGATGCTTTATTTTGACAGAAACTATTGAGCTTATGATTTTGACAAAATACTTGTTGAAAAGGAGCCTTTTTACAGAGAAAACCTTGCCCTTACAGTGCTTTCAGGGCTTTGATTTTTTTATATCTGCTAAATATTGTTGAGGAATAATCTCCCCTTGAACCACAAATCTTTCTTAGCCACTGGCTCCTTTGCCATTTGAAAAAAAAAAGAAAAAAAGTAGAAAAAAACATAGTTGAAAAACTGTGTTCGGAGGTGAGAGAGGAAAGAATCCTGCAGGAATCTTGCGACAGTTTTAGCCAAGCAGATTTTCCAATTTGCAGACCTCCCTGCATGTTGCAACTCAGCTGCCAGGGCTTAGCTTGTGTTTTGTGGAGAAAAAGTATACGTTTCAGAACAACATCATCATGTTGATTTTTGTGCTATTATTTACTTTGAAACTTTATATATCTGTAACTTTGTACTAGGTGACAACATTTCCAGACTTGTGCAGATTGAAAGCTTTTGCAGAAGATAATAAAATCTAGCTCAAACGATGGGAATTGTCTTTGTGAGAGTAGAAAACATTGTGGGAAAAGGAGAAAATGCTGGTTACCAGCATTTTCTCCTTTTCCCACCAATGTTTTCAAAAGCCTTATTCCTTAGGGTCATTGCATCTCAGAACTGATGAGTAAAGAGTGAATTTCTCACATCAAATCAATGGATGGATGTTTGCTCATGGTAATTAAATGCTACTTTAATAAAAAAAAATATCAAAGAATATCATTCACGTTTTTGGTTTGGCTGTTTTTTAACAAAAAGTCAAGGCATTGTCGTAGCCTTCTCACTGTCTGCATCGTCACCATTTTGTGCAGAGACTTCGACATTTTGTAATATCTTTATTATTACTGAAGATATTAACTCAGAATAGTTGTTAACTGTTGAAAGGGAAACCCACACAACAAGGGCGGGTATCCATCAAAGTATTTTTGACATAGTTATGCCCATTTTTAGAATTAGAATTTTCACTGAAATCAAAGCAACATCAGCAGAGCTTTGCCACCAGCATGCAATGGTCTTGTTGAAAAATTACTTCATTAATGTTATCAGAAAGGGCTTTCTTTTTGGCAGCGGGTATGAGTTACTGATTTTCAACGCTTACGATATTTATCTAGGTCGAGAATTCTTGCATCCGGCAGCTTTTTCCTGGATACGCGAGGTAAACAAAACTTGATTCCTACACTTGACTAAATAGTTCCTCCATGAATACACAAACGATCATGTATAAATACGCGCTACTCGCGCAGACGACACCCTTTCAAAACTGCCTTACACCTTACGAGTTCATCCGTAATGTTACTGTAGAATAGAAACGGAAAGAGGGCGTCGGTATCTACATAGACCGAAAAAGTGCAAAAGAAAATATTTTCAGAGCAAAAGTTTTTATTAGTCGCCGCGCAGAAGCGCGCAACTATATTTTTAATAGTTTTTCGAGTTAGGAAATGGACAATGGGAATTTCTTTTTTATAGGGGTGTTAAGGTTAACAAGGAATCTTTCTACTTCGCCTTAAACTGGCTTTTTAATTCATTCTTAAACTACGAAGTATATACAATACGATACTATTTTTGCTCTGTTAATACTTACAACATCAAAAAATCCGCCCAAGTATTACTTTTATTTTCGCTATTCGCGAGAAATGGACTCGTCCAAATAAATGCCTTGTTTCCATTGGTCAAGGCTGTACAGGTTTCCAGTCATTTCGTACCTAGTTAATTTCGTACCTAGGTCATTTCGTAGATACGATTTTGGTCATTTCGTACCTACCTATACTTTCTATTTTGGTCATTTCGTATCCAGTTGGTCATTTCGTATCCACTTTCGTCATTTCGTACACAGGTTTAATTATCATTTTGATTATTTAGTACCTAGTTTTTCCTACTATTTGTGTTTTTTGTTGAATGACCACCGCTAAAATTGTACATTGCTGAAATTGTGTTAAATTCCGCCGAAGAACGAGTATGATGGTTATGATTGTATCTAACCATTATTGGTTACTTCTTTCTAAGTTTAGTTTTTAAAACAAAGATTGTTTAGAACCCTTTTGTTTATTTCTCACCAAGTTCTAGATAAATTTACAATGTACTTTGTTGGAAAAAATCTGGAGAGAGACCAGTTTTTCGCTGTGTTGTTCATAAATCGCAATGCAAAACCAATATTCTTTATTAACAGTGTTCACCAAACAGTATAGTTTTAGACTTGTTTAAATTGAAAGCATGCCTTGCAAACTTACGTTCTCTTGAATCATACTATCCTAGGACAGCAACATTTTAGTAACTTGGCCCTGTTTTCAACACTTTCCCAAACAAACGCGGGTTATCACGTGCGCTGTCAAATTCTTTTGGAAAAACATGTTGGATAAGGAGAAATTACTCGTCATAAGCAATTTCTCCTTTAACAAATACTTTTCCCCCCACTACTAGCGAATTTTCTACCATTTTTGCAGCTTTTTAAATTGTCGTCTGTCAACTCTTTGAATTTGGAAGAGTCTGATATTTTTCGTTTGGAAAAAGAGTTCAGAGAGCGCTATGCGAGGGTATTAGATACTGTAACAGAAGACAACTTTTGATATAGATTCACAGTCACATCAATTTCATAATGTGTTAAAAAATCTGCTGATGAAAACTGACATTTACTTATTTGCCCTGGCTTTCTTGAAGCATTAAATAAAAAAAATTTGCGGCGACTTTGATTCTTTGCATCGACTTTTTCTTGTCGGTGTTTGTTTGCATGATGAATTTTGAGCATAGGGCATCGTAATGGGATTCGTGTAACATCGCCTTTTATCGCCAAAGTCGTACGGATTCGGCTATGACAGGCGATGTTACACGAAAAGTCACCCATTAAGTCTTTGGCAGACGGCAAAATTTCAGCTGTGTTCAAACTGAAAGCATTTGCAGACGACAATTTCATTGTGGCTCAAATGGTACAAGTTTTATTTTATAGGATAGAAAACATTGTGGATAATAGAGAAAATGCTGGTTCCCAGCATTTTCTCCTTTCCCAGACTGTTTTCACAAGGCTTTTTTCTCAAGGTTGTTAGAAGTCGGCATTGAGTGGTAAAGAGTTAAAAGTAGTTATAACTGCAAATTATATTATGCATTTACTTGTACAACACAGTCTCAAGTTTTAACAACCCTTAGAACATAACTTTTTACAAACATTGTAGGAATGGGAGAAAATGCTGGTAAGCAGCATTTTCTCCTTTTCCAACAATGTTTTCTATCCTATCAAAGATGTACACTGTTTTTGAGCCATGTTTCAATTTTTGTCTGCAAATGGCTTCTTTCAGTATAATTTATTAGCAGTTAATGAAATTTAAACAGCTTGGGTCATAACAGCTGCCAGTGTACCTATGCATGCGTTTCTTGGCTATTTCCTTAAGGTCATGCACTGAATAACAACATGGCATAAATGATAAGTGGATCAGAAAGAAGACCATGCTGGAAATTTAAACCAGCGGTACCAACTTCAAGTCTTTGAGCTACAAACTCCTTAAAAGGGATCGGCAAAACTTTTATAAAGCACATTATTTGGCCTACAAGGATTTTGAGGTGTAAAACCTCAAAATTATACTAAGACTGGTTTTCAGTACTTTAAGATACCTTTCAAGAATTTCATAAATGTTACGGATTGATATAATAGAAAACATTGGTTAGAAGCACTTTCTCCATTTCCACAAATATCTTTAAAGGCCTCTTCCACAGGGTCATAAAAACTTGGGATTGTTTTGGAAAGGATTAATATCATTTATTCAAGTCTTGTTTTCTGCCTGTGCTCATGTACTAGATTTTATCTTTATTTTAGCCACAAACAAATGAGCTGTGCTTTGGCAAAAGGGGGCTTCTTGCATCCTCGTGATGGATTATACCAAGCAAGACATAAATAATTATTGATCCATAGACCGACCCTTCGATGTACAGAAAATGGACCAATGGCGAAAAGTTTCAGCCCAGGTCAGCCTGTGAAGACTGCACAGACTGACTGCCTGCACAGGCTGACCTAAGTCTATACTGTTTGCAGATCGATTAAGGCACCTTTTTACTTCAAGTCAAGTATAAAGGAAACCTGTGCAAAGAAAGTAATAAGATCTGTAGCTGGCACAAACCCGCTGCCTTCAGTGCGTCAGCGCTTTGATTTGTTAATACTTTTTAGTTGAAAAGATATAGATGATGAAGCGGAAACAAAGGACGAACATACTAGAAACTAGCATTTTCTCAGTTTCCCACAATGTTTTCTGCTCTTTCAAAGGCAATTCTAGTTCAGTTGCATTGAAATACTGGTCTTCAAATGTTTATGTTGTTTGGTAAAGGGTTAATCTGTGGGGTCAGTTTGCCTCAAGTTTTATGGGTACTTATGAAATATGAGAGGGTACTTTGTTAAAGCAGTTTGGATACACCATTGTACAATAGTTTGAATTATTACCTCTAGAAACAAATTTGCAGCAGGTGACATTCAAAACATGCTTGTAAAATATGGTTTAAAGAAAATGGATTATGGTTAAACCCTTTACCAGACGACAAAATTTTGTACTCTGTCAAATTGAAAGCATTTGCAGACAATGATTTGAATATAGCCCAAATGATGATTTCTGTCTGTGATAGGGTAGAATGCACTGAGGGAAAGGAGAAAATGCTGGTTACCGGTATTTTCTTCTTTTCCCACAATGTTTTCAAATGCCTGTTCATCAAGGTCATTAAAACTCAGGATTGTGTGGTAAAGGGTTAATACCTGAATCCATGTTTTTTGGAAAAGATGTAGCAAAGAGTAACATTTTGAAAAATGAAAAACGGTATAGGACCTGGCATGTGTTGATTGATATACAGATAGTTGATATGAAAATTTAAAATTGTTTTCAAAGATGAAAGGCAAAAATATACTTAAATGTTAGAAAGATGAACATATTTGGTCCACTTCAAATGTTTGACATAGATAAGTTTACAAAATATCCATTCAAGTTATTTTCCTTATCTGTCAAAACTTCGAAAGTAAGAAAAGTTTTGGTGGGGCTATTTTGAATAGAGCAAAACTTGTGTTAAAGTTTACTTGCCTTAACCCATTGCCCACTCGGGTAGCGTAGTGGTAAGCGTATCTGACTCGTAAGCTAGTGGCTGCAGGTTTGATACCCAGCTTTGTCACACTTTCTTTCTGGAGATTTTTCACCACTAACCTCCAATGCATGTGAGAAAAGTAGTCAGTGACTTGGAAAGTTGTGTTAGTACTGGTGTGAGAAGGCCACGAAACACATGCATAGTTGCACTGACCTGCTGTGATACGACCTAGGCTATTAAAACGGCATCAAACTCCAATACAAACTTAACCCTTTACCTTACAATTGCCTGTTTCAACGACCCAAAGGAGAAAGGCTTTTGAAAATTTTCCAGGGGGAAAAAAAAACGGTGGTAACCAGCATTTTTTCCCTTTTCCCAAAATATATATTCTACCTTTTTAGGAACAATTCAATGTTATTTTGATGTTCACAAATTCTTTCAATTTTGATTTTGTTTAGCATTTTGTAGTTTGGGAGTTTATTCTTTACCAAACAATAAAATTTTCAGCAAATCCAAATTAAAGACACTTGCAGACAACAAAACAAATGTGACTCAAAACTTGAAACTTGTCGCTGGAAGGTGAAAAACATTTTTGGAAAAGGAGAAAATGTTGGTTACCAACATTTCCCCTTTTCTACGTTGTTTTCAAAAGCCTTCTTTCTCAGGGTGGTTATAACTCAGGATTGTGTGGTGAAGGGTTAACAATCTCCTGTTACTAATGGCCACATTTTTTTCTCAGAATGTAACTAAGTGTAGTTAGCTCTATACTTGGTCCGTTCATGTTACATTATGTGTAAATTAATAGATGATTCAGACAGAACTTGAATCAGGGCAAGAGTGAATGAAGTGGGCATTTTCAGTTAACACTTTAATTACCAAACGACAAAATTTTGGACTAGATCTAATTGAAAGCATTTGCAGGCAACACATCAAATGTAGTTTAACTCTTTACCAAATGACATAATTTTAGACCAGTCCAAATCGAAAGCATTTTGCAGACGACAAAATAAATGTAACTAAAAAATTGAAATTTGTTTTGGGAAGGGCAGAAAACATTGTTGGAAAAGGAGAAAATGCTGCTTACCAACATTTTCTCCTTTTTCCGCAATGTTTTCAAAAGGCTTCTTTCTCAGTGTTGTTAAAAGTCAGGGATTGTGTGGTAAAGAGTTGAAAGATGATTTCTGTCTTTGATAGGGTAGAAAACTATGGTGGGAAAAGAAGAAAATGCCAGTTTCCAATATTTTCTCTTTTTTCCACAATGTTTTCAAAAGCCTTCTTTTTTCAGGGTTGTTAAAACTCAGCATTGTGTGGAAAAGAGTTAACCCTTTACCACACAATCCCGACTTTTAACAACCCTGTGAAAGAAGCCTTTTGAAAACATTGTGGGAAATGGAGAAAATGCTGGTAACCAGCATTTTCTCCTTCTCCCACAATGTTTTATATCCTTTCCAAAATAAATTTTAATTCTTCAGTCACATTTATTTTATTGTCTGTAAATGGTTTGAATTTGGACCAGTCTAAAATTTTGTTGTGTGGTAAAGAGTTAAACAAGAGAGACCTAGATATGAAATTCAAAATCAAAAACTTTTTTTGCCAGAATTTGTAAAGCTATCAGAGAGTCTAAATATAAGACTTAGTAGCAACTTTCTCTGCTTTCTGATCTTGATCTGCACAGTCTGGAGAAGCAACTAGATATTGTCTTAGTATTTTGAAGGTCAGTCTTGTTTAGGGGGTTTTGTAGAGCAAATCTAAAGAGGGATGTGTCATCTAAATTCAGAGCTCCAGATAGAGGGAGTGATTCTGATTTCAAAATTAAAAAGATTAATTATTCTTGACTAAACCCTATGTTATAGGTCCTCATTAGCATTGTCTCATCGAGATGATTCTGATGAGTGCCCACAACATAGGGTTTAGAAGAGAAATAATGGATTTAGAATACCATCATGCCCTCTTATCTGGAGCTCTGTAAATCCATTTCTTAAAATAAACCCAAAACTTTACACTGTTGCAGTAGATAGCCCTTGAAAGAAACAAGCAGAATGCTGCTGCTTATCCAATATTGTTTTCCACATCCTTCAATAAAAAAAAAATCACCTTTCAAAAGAAGTTATTCGCCTCTCCTTTTCAATTTGATAGTAGTGGGATAGCTGAAAAAATACTGTAGTGGGTAAGCAAGAAGCAAAGCAGAATTCCCTTATAAACTTTCAAACAAGTTCATGTTGTTGGATATAATGTTTGTCTCATACTTCTTTGAGAAGAGCTTTGTTTAGACTTATTACATGAAAACAGTTTAAAAGTTACTGGTACTTCAAATTCTTAACAGATTTTGACAAAAAAACAATAAGCCATGCTTTTTGAGAGGGGCATAGTGCATGTGCAAAAAGTATTGACTCAGGTCAGCCTGCACAGTCCGTCTGGGCCAAAACTTCTGCTTTTGGTCAATTTTTTGCATGTCAAAGGGCCAGTGTACCTTACGATTCAGCTGGCTGTTAACCCTTTCCCAAACAAGCCCTGGTTTTCACGTGTCTGCAGTACAACTCTTTTGAAAACACTGGGGGAAAAGGAGAAATTGCTCGTAACGAGCAATTTCTCCTTTTCCCACAGTGTTTTCTACCCTTTTTGAGACCTTTCTGCCATTTTCATCAAATTTAAAATTGTCGTCTGCAAACTCTTTCAATTTGGACCAGTCCAAAATTTGTATTTGGGAAAGGGTTAAGACAAAAATGGGTTGTATGGATCCATAATACTGTGATGACAAGCTTAGTTCAATGCATCACAGAGATGCATTAAGCCCCCTTTTGCCAGTGGCTGGCTCTAATGTATTTTGATCTTTCCTTTCATGTGTCCATGTACTCATTCTTACATGTTAATGGCAAGTGACTGTGCATCTTTGTTGTTAGACAGGGCAATTTCTTGTTTGCCAGTCATAAGAGTGTTTTTTTTTCCTTAGCTTTTTTCCTCGGAAGGTTTGATCAAGATAATTTGCAAATGATTTAGGTTGGGTCTACTGCTGAGTCTGTGGTTAAGGCAGCAGATTTGTAATTCTTAGATCCTTGTATCTGTTCCTGCCAATGGTCTATTTAGTTGCCTAGAAGTGTCCATAGACAAGGCACTGGAAAGCCTTTGCAAAGAACTGGTGAAGCCTTGGAACCACAGTCATGAATAAATTAGCTGTCATCATGAGTAAAGTGAAATATCCTTGAAAGTGGCACAAAACACCATAGAAATGATGATGCTCATTCTGTGCTACTCTTCACCAAATGACAAAATTTCAGCTTTGTCCAAATCGAAAACATGTACAGCCGGCAAATTAAATGTTACGCAAAACATGAAATCGGTCTTTTAACCCTTTACCACACGACAAAATTTATACCAGTCCAAATTGAAAGCATTTGCAGACGACAATTTCAGTTTGGTTCAAATGATGTGATTTTTGTTTGATAAGGTACAAAACATTGTGGGAAAAGGAGAAAATGCTGGTTACCAGCATTTTCTCCTTTTCCCACAATGTTTTCAAAAGGCTTCGTTCTCAAGGGTGTTAAAAGTCGGGATTGTGTAGGAAAGAGTTAAAGGGCAGAAAACATTGTAGGAAATGAAAAAATGCTGGTTACCAGCATTTTTTCTTTTCCCACAATGTTTTTTAAAGCCTTTTTCCACAGGGTAATTGAAAACTCGGGAGTCCTTCGTTGAGTTCTAACTCCTGCTATCAAATATGTAAAATTTGGCTTTATTTAAAGGCTTGCACTCCCTTAATCAATGTGTCTGTAGTCACTTTTATCTCTGTTTCATTTTGTCAGATTAAGTGACAGATATGATGGCACCCCTTGTCTCCAATTATCTGTTATTATCCACAATTTCATGATCCGTGTTCCTGAACAAACAGATGCTATCAGTAAGCATCATCGGTTACAATGAAAATCAATAGAATAAGTCAGGTACTGCCAACAAACATACTGTATTGATTGAACATCACCACAAAGCAATTGTCATGACTGTGAAATTCTCACACCATATCAAATAGTATTAGTAAGCTACCTTACCTCTTGTTGGGAAAATTTGACCTTCATTTCAAAGTTAAAGTGATTGTCAAATGAAATTATTGTAAATGTCCGAGCTTGTCAATTTCAAGTTATCATAATATACAGAACATTAATTTGAGAATACTGAAAATTTCTCAGAATGTGATTGCATTTGTATGACTTTTGTGGATAATATTTGGTTCAGATAAGTAATGTGGAAATCGGTTTTGAGGAAAAAGTAAAGCAATCATCATGGGCATTGAACTCTTTACCAGATGACAAAATCTCGGACTGGACTAAAATGAAAGCAATTGCTGACGACAAATTTTAATGTTGCTAAAATGATGATTTCTACCTTTGATAGGGTAGAAAACAATTTGTTGGAAAAGAACCAGCATTTTCTCCTTTGCCGACAATGTTTTCAAAGGTCTTCTTTTCTCGGAGTTGTTTAAGGTTGGAATTGTTTGGTAAAGGGTTAACCCTTTACCGTACAATGCCGCCTTTTGACGCCCCTGAGAAAGAAGCCTTTCGAAAACATTGTTGGAAAAGGAGAAAATGCTGGTAACCAGCATTTTCTCCTTTTCCCACAATGTTTTCTCCCCGTTCTAAGAAAAGTTGCACCATTTGAGCCACATTGAAATTGTCGTCTGCAAATGCTTTCAATTTGGACAAAGCTAAAATTTTGCTGTCTGGTAAAGGGTTAACTTAGACATTCTGGATAAATCCAACCTCAAAATTTCAATTATTTTGGTCCTTTTTGGGTCATGAAAATGTCTGATGTGTTTATTAGGCACTCTACTAGGGGCTAAGCCACTTGATTTCCCTTTACAGAATAAGTGTTATAGGCTGATTATTTTACATGTAATCTTCAGGTGATTTATCGGTATCTCTTACTTGGAATAAGACCCTATATGTTGTGAAGATACATGTCCACTTAGGACGTTCTTGATGTACGTGTAATTTGTCCTTGATGATCAATGAAGCTCAGGTCTCCACTTTCCCTCCATTAGAAGGCTATGAATAATCATGATTTTATGTCAAAAATGATTATATGTCAAAAATGATTTTATGTCAAAAAACTGTAATAGCATAGCTTCTGGTGATCATTACTCTGTTAAACATTGATAAAAATTCAAGACTGCGAATTTCCCCAGAAGTTTCTTCTTTGTGATTATCGATTGCTGTTTTCTCTTTTCAAATTAACCAGAACTTATAGTTTTATGAATTAACCCTTTACCACACAATCCCGAGTTTTTAAGGCTGAGGGAGTAGGCTTTCGAAAACATTGTGGGAAAAGGAGAAAATGCTGGTAACCAGCATTTTCTCCTTTTCCCACAAATGTTTTCTACTGTTTCATACACAGAAAGCACCCTTTATGCTACATTTTATTTGTCATCTGCACATGCTTTGAATTTGGACAAGTCCAGAATTTTGTCATTTGGAGTTAAGTAAGTTGAGGGGTCAGCCAGATGGCAAAATTGCAGGAAAAGATGATTATCTTATTTGACAGAGCTGTCAAGTGCTCATACATCAAACATTTTTCATACCCTTGACAATGGAAAATATAGTTCCATAGGATATCATGCCATTTCACTTTCTGCGTATTCATACTGTCATACAGGTAGCATGTAAGTGGAAAAGGATAACTTAACTTTTTACTAAATGACAAAATCTTAGACTCGTCCAAATTGAAAGCATTTGCAGATGACAAAATAAATGTGAATGAAAAAATTGAAATTTTCATTGGAAGGGTTGAAAACAGTGTGAGAAAAGGAGAAAATGCTGGTTACCAGCATTTTCGTTTTTTCACACATTGTTTACAAAAGCCAAAGTTCTTCCTCTAGGTTGATTGCGCGGTAAAGAATCAAGCATTTTCCAAGTGCATTTATTCCTTTGTCAATGACTGATTGACTGTATGGTGTTTAAGGCCGTTTTCAACATTATTTCAGTTACATCATGGCGGCAAGTGCACCTATCCATGCTTTCCTGGAGTTTCTTTTACCAGTACTCTGCACAATATTCTTTCCAAGCCACTGGCTGCTTTCCCACATAACTATCATCGAAACAATGGTCAGCGGTGAGAGAGAAATGAATCCTGTTGCGATGACTATCATCAGTCCTCGGAAAGAAATTGCCCAAGCCGGGGATCGAACCAGCAACCTCCTGTTCTCAAGTCCTGTACGCTACCGACTGAGCTACGGGGGCTTGGCTATTCCTTCTTTCAAACAATCCCATATTTTTACGACCCCAAAGAAGAAGTGTCATGAAAGCATTGTGGGAAAAGAAGAAAATGCTGGCAACCAGTATTTTCTCTTTTTCCGACAATGTTTTCTACCCTTTTTAATGAAAATTGCAATCATTTGAGCTACAAATAATTAATTTGTCATTTGCAAATGCTTTCTCTGCATTTGTGTTATGTAAAGTGCCTGCATGTTTAATAGTGTTAAAGGCCCAACGGTGGCCAAAAAATCAATGCAGATGTTAAAATTCATTTGAATTTAAATTATATCATTTAAAAGTGTGGCAAATATTCTGAAGATGATATTGTGAAGTCTGTCCAAGTGTTTGTCACTGGCAGATAAATGAATGTCAAAATCAGGCAAGAAGTAAGCAAAAGATAGAATGACCTGGCAACTTTTAACGTAGTTTTCAAGTAAATTTCTCTGCCAGCAACTAGCACTTGGACCGACTGTACAGTAACAGATTGTCATCCTCACAATAATTTCCATTACTTTTAAATGGTATGATTTAAATTAAAATGGATTTTAACATCCACTTTGATTAATTTTGGCAGCTATTGTTACCTTGAGGGGAAAAACTTAAGGTAGGATAATTCAGAAAAGGATTAGCAGACTAAAGCTTGTTACATTAAACTATCACAGCTCAATTCCTTCCCAAAGGTACAATCAGGCTAAAATACTGAGTGGGTTTTATATTGCATGTATTCCTGACATCTCTATGGAGTCCCTGTCAGATACTGGTTGAAAAATCTACTGTTTTCTTGTGTTTTGATTATTACCATGGTAACCAATAATGAACAATCTGTTCTTGTCTGATATTTTCTTCGAAACCTTTAGCATGCCACAGGACAAGCTAATACTAGTATGTGCATTTTTGGACGTGTTAAATCCAAATCAGATGGCAGAGGATGTGCAGTCTGTAATCTTAAATTTAGGCTGTCCATCATATTTTGTAATGGTCTCAATATTTGGGCTTGCTTGATTGGTTGAATTTAAGTCCCTTTCTTTATTCAGAAGTCTGAAGCTTCAAAATGAAAGCATCTACTAATGACAAATATATATGACTCAAATAACAGGATTCATTGTTGAAAGGATAAAAACAGCCTTGTTAACAGTATTATCTCCTTTTCGCCTCAAAATTGATGCTTTTGAACTCTTTACCAGATGACAAAATTTTAGCCTTGTCTTAATTGAAAGCATTTGCAGACGACAATTTCAATGTGGTTCAAATGTGCAATTTTCCTTTGATAGAGCAGAAAACATTTTGGGAAAAGGAGAAAATGCTGGTTACCAGCATTTTCTCTTTCTCCCACAATGTTTTCAAAAGGCTTCTTTCCAAGGGTCATTAAAAGGCGGCATTGTGCGGTAGAGGGTTAAAGTATTAGATCTATTCCACAGGGACAAAAAAAAAACCCACAGAGATTGTTTGGTCTTTTACTAAACGACAAAATGTTTGACTTTCCTAAATTCAGAGCATTTGCAGAGTGATGACGAATCAAATGTAGCTGAAATGGAAGAATTTTTTTTTGAAAGGGTAAAAAGCATTGTGAGAAAAGGAGAAAATGCTACAAGCATACAAACATTTTCTCTTTCTTCCATAATGTTTTCAAAAGCTTCCTCAAGATCATTAAAATTTGTTACTATGTGGTAAAAGTTAACCCTTTACCAAACAATCCCGTGTTTTAATGACCCAAAGGAAGAAGGCTTTTGAAAACATTGTGGGAAAAGGTGAAAATGCTCGTAACCAGCATTTTCTCTGCTTCTTACAATGTTTTCTACCCTTTAATTTTTCCACATTTAATTTGTCGTCTGCAACATCTTTGAATTTGGACAAGTCTAAAATTTTGTCGTCTGGTAAAGAGTTATGACTTCTTAACCCTTTACTACACAATCCCGACTTTTAACGACCCTGAGGAAGAAGGCTTTTGAAAACATTGTGGGAAAAGGAGAAAATGTTGGTAACCAGCATTTTCTCCTTTTCCCACAATGTTTTCTACCCGTCCTAAAACAAATTTCAATTTTTCAGTCACATTTATTTTGTCGTCTGCAAATGCTTTCAATTTGGACAAGTCTAAAACTTTGTCGTTTGGTAAAGTGTTAATCCAATCAAGAAGCCTGATAATTATAGTCTGTGGCAATTGTTGCTAAAATTGCGATCAAAGCTGATGAAATTCTGATCTTTATTTCCAATACCATGAATCTTTTTACAGGTGCATGCTTTTCCTGATGGTGTAAGATCAGAACAGACTGCATGTTTTTTGCTATCTTATCTTCAGTCTACTTTATATAATTTTGTATGAGCCATGCTCTGGCCAAAGGGAGCTTAATGTATATCATACATTGTACCAAGCAAGGCATTACATAATTTAGGGATCAATGACACCCAGTTTGTCTAACAACCAACTGAATCATGAGGTAAACTTGTCATTTGACATGCAGAAATTTGACAGATACATGTAGTAAAAAGTTTTGGCCCAGGTCAGCCTGCGCGGACTGGGCAGGCTGACCTGGGTCAATACTTTTTGCATATGCATTAAGACCCCTTTTCTACCAAATGTGGCACATTATCTATTTTGTAAGATAATTATACTTACAAAGACAGTTTTGATGTGGCAATAAGTCAAACATATTTACTGAATGTTACTTTACTCATTACTAAACATCAAAATTTTAGACTGGTCCAAAATGAAAGCAATTGCAGACGACAAAATATGACTCAAAAATTGAAAATTGTTTTGGGAAAGGTAGAAAACATTGTGGGAAAAGGAGAAAATGCTGGTTACCAGCATTTTCTCCTTTTCCCACAATTTTTTCAAAAGGCTTCTTTATCAGGGTCGTTAAAAGTCAGGATTGTGCGGTAAAGATTTATATCAGTTCTCAAAAAAATTAAGGAGAAATACTATGGCATACACCTTTTGGAGAAACAAAACTATGACTCATTCTTGATAATTATTTGTTTGGTTTGTGATGTGTGTGATTCATAGATGTCCTCCAAACTCTTCAACATGATTACATGAGCCATGCTCTGGCAAAAGGGGGTTTAATGCATCTCAGTGCCGATACTGTGCTGTTTTTACATGCATCGGTTTATTACAGAGGAACATAATACATGTATATGAGCCATGCTATGTGAAAAGGGGTTTAACTCTTTAGCAAACGACAAAATTTTAGACTAGTCCAAATTGAAAGCATTTGCAGACGACAAAATAAACGTAATTGAAAAATTGAAATTTGTTTCGGTAAGGGTAGAAAACATTGTGGGAAAAGGAGAAATGCTGGTTACCCGCATTTTCTCCTTTTCCCACAATGTTTTCAAAACGCTTCTTTCTCAGGGTCATTAAGTCGGGATTGTGTGGTAAAGGGTTAGTGCATCCCTGTGATGTATTATACCAAGCAATTGATCACATAATTATGGACCCATAAAATCTATTTTGTTGAACCCTTTCCCAAACAACAAATTTTGGACTGGTCCAAATTGAAAGAGTTTGCAGACGACAATTTTAAATTTGATGAAAATGGCAGAAAGTTCTCAAAAAGAGAAGAAAACACTGTGGGAAAAGGAGAAATTGCTCGTTACGGGCAATTTCTCCTTTTCCCACAGTGTTTTCAAAAGACTTGTACTGCAGACACGTGAAAACCAGGGCTTGTTTGGGAAAGGGTTAACAGCCAACTGAATTTTGAGATAGAATGGTCCTTTGACATGCAGAAAATTAACGAAAAGCAAAAAGTTTCTATGCAGATCATGCATTAAACCCTCTTTCACAGAGCATGGCTCATATGGATTTTCCAAGCCACGTAGCTCAGTCGGTAGCGTACAGGACTTGAGAACAAGAGGTCGCTGGTTCGATCCCTGGTGCGGCCAATTTCTTTCCGAGGATTGATGATAGTCATTGTGACAGGATTCATTTCTTTCTCACTGATGACCATTGTTTTGACGATGGCTATGTGGGAAAGCAGCCAGTGGCTTGGAAAGAATATTGTGCAGAGTACTGGTAAAAAGAAACTCCAGGAAAGCATTCGATAGGTGCACTGGCCGCCACGATATAACTGAAATAATGTTGAAAACGGCGTTAAACACCATACAATCAATCATACCTATTTCATACTACTTTGAAGTCAGGCGGTATCAAAGTCTTGACAGTGTGCTCTGATGTATTTTCAGGTTGTCAGTAAGTGGGAGGTCAATGCAGGCCATCATCCCGCCGGTGGAGGCTCGATCACGGAACTCAGGGACACCATCCACTCAGTCCTCCGAGTACTCCTATCTGGAGGAGGAGGTTTTTGCTTCGGAGGGGGATTATGAGGAGATTATTGCTGTTGATTACAAAGATATGTTAGTATTGCTTTCACTGCTTTAGGCTGTAGTTAAAGATACATCCTTACAGCCAGACAGAAAAAAAATGCTGTTAAAACTTAATGTGTGTAGAATGGCTCAGAATAAAGTCAGTGTGTAGAATGGCTCAGAATTAAGTCAGCTGTGTAAACATAGATAGATTACCAATATATATGGTGTAAGGGATAAAGATTTAACCCTTTACCAGACGACAAAATTTTAGCCTTGTCCAAATTGAAAGCATTTGCAGACGACAATTTCTGTGTGGCTCAAATGGTGCAATTTTTCTTTGATAGGGTAGAAAACATTGTGGGAAAAGGAGGAAATGCTGGTTACCAGCATTTTCTCTTCCCACAGTGTTTTCAAAAGGTTTCTTTCCCAGGGGCGTCAAAAGGCAGCATTGTGCGGTAAAGGGTTAAAACCGGAAATGACAACAGTGATTTCTTTTGCAGGCCTCACAATGTTTTCTACCCCTACTAAGATGAAATAATAGGATTTGATTTTGTCTTCTGCAAATGCTTTCAATTTGGATTGCATTTTAATTTTGTTATCTGGTGAAGAGTTAACACATACCTTATAACTCTTTACCAGACGACATTTTGGACTGGTCCAAATTGAAGGCATGTGCAGACGACATATTAAACTTAGCCAAAATGCTGGTAATTGTCTATGAAAGTATCGAAAACCTTGTGGGAAAAGGAGAAAATGCTGTTTTCCAGCATTTTCTCCTTTTCCCAAATGGTTTTCAAACAGCTATATCCTCAGGGTTGTTCAAATTCATGATTTTGTTGTAAAGAGTTAAGATACTTATTTCCATTTTAATCTTGCAAGTAATTTTTTGAGAATTTCAATGTGTATACGTATCTCTTTTGCCTTTAATTACAGTTATGAAGACACATCAGACAGCAAAAAACAACTGACACCTCGTCGACGCCGGTTTGATTACCCACCTATTACGCCAAATGCTTGTCTTAAAGACACTGTGGCCAGTTCAGCATTTGACTGCTTATGGCAAGAGGTTGGTATGAAGGAGTTTTGTTCTCTAGTTTTGAAAATCGTAAAAGCTGTGCTAATGCACACAGATGTTTGCAAGTTCACAGACCAAGTTGAACTTGTGAAAGACTGTTGATTTTAATAAAGTGTAGGGTTAGATTTATACATAATCAATACAAATATCCTTTCTGAAAATGCTGTCCAATAATTTGGTGATGCCATCACACTGATGTCAATTTTTGATGTCACTCTAGATCTTAAGTAAATATATATATGTCTGGTGTCCCTGGTTGTGAGGCAGAGCTTTGGCAACCCTATGGTCCCAAGTTCCATTCCCAGGAGTGGCAGTCAACTCTGGGACTGTTCGTTGGGCCACACATTGGGTGCAAGTACTGCAGTTCTGTATCTAGAATTATTTTGCTAGAATATATATGTAAATAAAGAAGATGACTATAATTTTCTCTTTCCAGATTATTTCATGGATCAAACCATTATTGAAGAGGTACACAATAGTTGTACTAGGTAATTATACTTTTGTCTATGTACTAATTTTTTACCAAGTGACAAAGATATGGATTTGTCCAAGCTGAAAGCATTTGCAGATGAAAACTAAAATATGACTCAAACAATGGGATTTATCTTTGAAAGGGTAGAAACAGGTTGTGAAAAGGAGGAAATGCAGGTTTGTAACCAGTATTTTCTCCTTTTCCCACAATTTTTTCAAAAGCTTTCTTCAATTTCTTCACAATGTTGTCAGAAGGCTTTTTCTTTGAGTCTTTTCCCACCTTGTTTCAAAAAACCTTCCTCCTCATGGTTATTAAAACTCTAGATTGTCAAGTAAAGGATAACTTAATAAGACTCAGTCAGTTGTGCTTGAACAAACTATCCTGTGTTTTAATGTGAGTACAGAGAAGGCCTTTTGGGTACGTTGTGTTGTTTGTAACAAACAGTCAATTTTTCCTTGTATTAAATCAAGTTTCATTAGCACAGACCCTGATCTTTATCTTCAAAACATCTTAACTTTTTGCCAGAGTTACCAGCATTTTCTTCTTTTCCCATGTTGTTTTACCTGAAAATGGTTTCAAAAGGATGAGTCTAACCTTTGACCAGGATCCGTCTTCACCAATGATTCTTAAGAACGCTCTTAGTCTTATTCTCCAGAATATTCATTATTTGAAAGTAACACAACTTCTGATTGGCTAAACTGTATGGTTTAGCCAATCAGAAGTTGTGTTACTTTCAAATTTGGAAAATCTTGGAGAATAAGACTAAGAATGTTCTCAAGAATGGTTGGTGAATACGGACCCAGGTAAATTGCATATTCTCCAATATCAAATATTATTACCCCATTAGGACAAACCCATAGACCCATAGGGTATCTATGATTTACAAAGAATTTATTTTCTACAAATGATTTTAATACCAATGATTCTAATATCTTGTCACCATTTAAAGAGATAATCTGTGGTATTTGTCTTTTGTTGCATTTTTCAGACGACAGTAAACACACATCACATCATCAAAACATGTCAATAGATCGCCTTATTTCTACACCGGGTCCACAGTCAAGGGAGAATTCATTTCATCTACAAAGGGTAAGGATAGCATGTTTGGTAGTTACTGTTTATTTCAATGTTTTTCTAAAGTTACAAACAGAATTTACTCTCAGATTATGACCAGCACATTACAGCTTATCACAAAGTTTATCTATGAAAATTAAAAAAAGAATAACTGTATTAACCCTTTACCAAACAACAAAATTTTGGACTCAACCAAATATTTTCAGACGACAAATTAAATCTAGCTCCAATGATGATTTCTGTCTTCGACAGGGTAGAAAACATTGTGGGAAAAGGAGAAAATGCTGTTTACCAGCATTTTCTGCTTTTCTCACAATGTTGTCAAAAGGCCTTTCTCTCAGGGTCGTTAAAACTCTGGACTTTGTGGTAAAGGGTTAGCCCTATACCAAACAATCCAGTGTTTCAATGAAGCTGAGGAAATAGGTTTTCAAAATCATCATTTCCCTCTCTTCCTGCAATGGTTTCTACCTCTTTTAACTCTTTACCACCTGAGAAAAATGTAGACTTGTCCCAAATTGAAAACATTTGCAGACGACAATTCAAATGTGACTCAAATGAGGAAATTTGCCTTTGATAGGAAAGGAGAAAATGCTGGCTACCATTATTTTCTCCTTTTTCCCACAAGACTTTCAAAAGGCCTCTTCCTCAGAGTCATTAAAATTTGGGATTATGTGGTAAAGGGTTAAAGACAATCCCATCATTTTTTGCCACTCTGAATTTATTGTCAGCCAATACTTTCAACTTGGACAAGTTCAAATTTTCTCTTCAGCTCATGAAATAATGTGCATACATGTACTTTCTGTGATATGTAGAATCAATTCCAAAATAATATTTTTCAGTTGACTTCTTGAAAGTCAACAGGAAATCTTGGGATACAAACTGAAAAATGAAATCTTTCCCTACCGAATAAATGGATTCGACAATTCTCGAGGTCTAAAAAAATATTTTCATTGCTTTTGAAGCTGATTTTGGTTGAAGATTAGTATCAGGTAGCGGATGATGTAGACCCAAGATCAGACTGCATGTGTTGTGCAGTATGATCTTGATCTATGCCATCTATAAAAGATGTCCAATGCGACAGTGGCATCAAAAGAGTTAATGTGCTTTGCTCAAGAAGGCCGTTCTCATTTGCTACCAATTATGGAATATGGATTAGGCAAGGTTGTTGAGTGAAGATAGTCTCCAGCCATCAGCATTGGTTTTTTTGCCCATTCAAAATTGTTCTTGAACAACAAATAGCTTCAAGTTTGATATTAACCCTTTACCACACAATCCTGATTTTAACGACCCTGAGAAAGAAGCCTTTTGAAAACATTGTGGGAAAGGGAGAAAATGCTGGTTACCAGCATTTTCTCCTTTTCCCACAACATTTTCTACCCTTCCCAAAACAAACTTCAGTCTTTCGGTAACATTTATTTTGTCGTCTGCAAATGCTTTCAATTTGGACCCGTCTAAAATTTTGTCGTTTGGTAAAGTGTTAAGGTTGGTATTTCATGTTAATTTCAATTTTCAGTTGTCATTTGGTCGATCGAATACATCAGGCAACATGATGGACAAACGTCACACAGAGTCACCAAAGCTTGAAGGTGTTTTAAGTATATCCAAAAAGATTCCGATACATAGGGAAGGATCACACATATTGTATGTCTTTACTATTTTCACATTTATTCTTTGCTACTTTTGGTCATGATAAATTGGGCTTAAAAGCTTTACCCCTTACCAAACTATCAAATTTTTTAACAACTCTATGGAAAAAGGCTTTTCGAAAGCATTGTGCAAAAATGCTAATTACCAGCATTTTGTAGCTTGGCTGTTTCTGAAGAATGAGTCAGTTTTCATCATAGCCCTGGGTCCGTATTCACCAACCATTCTTAAGAATATTCTTGGTGTTGTTCTCCAAAATTTTCCAAATTTGAAAGTAACACACCTTCTGATTGGCTAAACCATTTGGTTTAGCCAATCAGAAGTTGTGTTACTTTCAAACTTGGAAAATCTTGAAGAATAAGTCTAAGAACATTCTTAAGAATGGTTGGTGAATACGGACCCTGGTGTAATCGTTGTCGTCTACATCTGCGCCATGGTCTTCTGTCTTGCCATGCAAAACAATCGGACATTTTGTAATATCTCTATTAATACTGAAGATAATTACTCCATAACTCGGACTAGTTGTTAACTGTTAAAAGGGGAACCCATAAAATGGGGGCAGGTAACCATGAAATATTTTTGACACAGTTATGTCCCCTCTTTCGACTTATAATTTTCACTAAAAGCAACTGCAGCTGAGTGTTCAGACCTATTGTTTTCTACCTTTTCATGTTTAGTATTTCAATTTTTTACCACACAACAAAATTTTTTAACCTTTCCAAATCAGAAGCATTTGCAGACGACAAATTAAATGTTACTCAAAATGTCTTTCATAGGGTAGAAAACACTGAGGGGAAAAGGAAAAAATGCTGGTTACCAGCATTTTCTCTTTTTCCTACAATGTTTTTAAAAGCTTTTGTTCTAAGGGTCATTAGAAGTCCGGATTGTGTGGTAAAGGGTTAATGGTTGATTTACTGATGGTTACAAAAGCCATTCAGGGGTGTGGAAATCTTAGAAATTTCTACTTGCCCGCGGACAAGTAAATTACAAAAATCTACTTGTCCACCAGTATGGCTCACTTGTCCAAAACAAAACAATTTTAAACGGCATGCATAAAGTGACATGTCAGCAGTATGGCGATACTCTCGACAAACCTTACAAAAAACATTGTTACGATCGTCCGCATTCAACCATGGGAATTCTTTCAACTACGCCTCGTTAAAAAGAACATGGTTTTTCTTTGGCCATATTTCTTGTCACTGTCGGTTTTAGATTTACGGTTTGAGCTGCCGAATGGTTCCGGAGTCTCAGACTTCTCACTTTCCACATGCTTCGAAGATTTAATTAAAGAAACCGACCCATTTTCTCCGATTTTACACATCAGTTGATCGCTGAATCCAAAAATGTTTTGGTTTGACTGAGACAGGTTCTGGCAGAGGAGATAATTGCTAAATCATGGCCCATTTCTCACGGAAGCTGTTTAAAATCAGATAAAAAAATTTTCACGTGTGCGACATTATCTTCAAAGATCTGTGAATTGGTATTGAAATAATACTATTAACTTGTTTAGTTTAATCCATAATGATGATCTTGAAGCTGTTCAGTATTTTTCAAAGCAATTAAAATTGATGTGCAAAAACAACCGTATATTTTACCGATCTTGTTGTATGCAGTGAATGCGGAGGTACACCAAATGTGTATTTTGGGTTTCCAGAAATCAGGGATCGTCGCAAGCTGCTGTTTATCATTCGAAAGTGACTGTTTTTTGGACGAAGAGAGAAAATTTGTATTTCACACATAATAAGTATACAACAGATATTTGTTTCAAAATTTTCCTAATATTTTCTATTTGTCCGCAGACAACTTAACTGAAAAAAGTCACTTGTCCGGAGCCGAATTTTCCCGAGTTGGACGAGTCAGGCATAGTATTTCCACACCCCTGCCATTGGTAACAATACTAATAACCTACTGAAACCACTTTGCAGCAGTCAGTGTTTGGTCTTTGTAAAATCTATGTAATTAGCATGAATTAACCTTCATTTATGTTACAAATTTGTCTTGAAAAAGGGTAACATGCAATATTCCTTTTTGTCACAATGTTTTTAGAAGTGGCCTTCTGCAAAAGGAGAAAAAGATTATCTGCAGGAGTTAACCCTTTACCAAACGAGAAAAAGGTAGACTTGTTCAATTTGAAAGCACTTGCAGACGACATACTGAATATAGCTCAAATGGTCTTTGATAGGGTAGAAATCATTGTGGGAAAAGGAGAAAATGCTGATTATCAGCATTTTCTCCTTTTCCCACAATGTTTTCAAAAACTTTCTCAGTCAGGGTCGTTAAAACTCAACATTGTGTTGTAGAGGGTTACTAAGATAGAAATCAACATTTAACACTTTTTTTGCTCCTGATCACCTTTCAGAGATCCGGGAGAGTCACAGTTTGTGCTTCCCCAGGCAAGACCAGGCACCAGCATTCCTAACATGCGACCGGTTAGTGTTATAACTAGGACGCGGAATATTCGTCTTGCCCCTATTCCGATTTCACATGACAGATCTAAAACACCGAGTCAGGTAAGTTGTAACACTTTGACAGGCTCAACCTATAAACCCATTACCACACAATCCCGAGTTTTATGGAGCCTGAAGAAGAAGACTCTTGAAAACATTGTGGGAAAACGAGAAAATGCTGGTAACATTTTCTCATATTCCCATAATGTTTTCTACCTTTCCAACCACAAATTTAGATTTTTCAGTCACATTTATATTGTTGTATGTAATTGCTTTTAATTTGGACGAGTCCTTAACTCTTTACCACACAATCCCGACTTTTAACGACCCTGAGAAAGAAGCCTTTTGAAAGCATTGTGGGAAAAGGAGAAAATGCTGGTAACCAGCATTTTCTCCTTTTCCCACAATGTTTTCTGCCCTTCCCAAAACAAACTTCAGTTTTTCGGTAACATTTATTTTGTCGTCTACAAATGCTTTCAATTTGGACCAGTCTAAAATTTTGTTGTTTGGTAAAGGGTTAATTTCATCATTTGGTAAAGAGAACCCTTTCCCAAACAAGCCCTGGTTTTCACGTGTCTGCAGTACAAGTCTTTTGAAAACTCTATGGGAAAAGGAGAAATTGCTCGTAACTATCAATTTCTCCTTTTCCCACAGTGTTTTCTACCCTTTTTGATAACTTTCTGCCATTTTCATCAAATTTAAAATTGTCGTCTGCAAACTCTTTCAATTTGGACCAGTCCAAAATTTGTCGTTTGGGAAAGGGTTAACTCTTGACGTCATGATAAAGTTTTAGCATTGTCCAGATTGAAAGGACTGACAAATGGTCATTTTAATATGGATCAAATGTGGACTGTGTCCTTGAAAGAATTAAAAACATACAAGTAGTAGGAAAAGGACAAAATGATGATTATCACCATTTTTTTCCTTTTTCATAATGTTTTCAATAGCAATCTTTCTCAAGATCATTAAATCTGGGGATAGTTTGATGATTGAATTTGCTCTTGAAAATGGAAAAAAAAAATAAAAAAATGTAGGAAATGGAGAATATGCAGGTTATTTTTTCCGACATTGTTTTCAAAAGACCTCATGAAAACACAGGATTGTGTGGTAAAGGGTTAACTCTTTGCCAAACAACATAATTTTAGACCGGACCAAATTGAAATCGTCTGCAGACGAATTTGTCTTTGAATGGGTAGAGAATAATGTGGGAAAAACAGAAATTGCTGGTAACTAGCATTTTCTTCATTTCCTACAATGTTTTCAAAAGCCGTCTAACTCGGTCGTTAAAACCAAATTGAAATCATCTGCAGATGAATTTGTCTTAGAATGCTTAGAGAATAATGAGGGAAAAGCACAAATTGCCGGTTACCAGCACTTTCTTCTTTTCCTACAATGTTTTCAAAAGCCGTCTAACTCAGGGTCGTTAAAACACGAATTTGTGTGGTAAAGGGTTGAGCTGTTTACATCACAATCCTGTGTTTTTACTACACTGTGGAAGAATGCCTGTGGAAAACAGTGGATAATAGTGGTAACCAGAACTTTCTGCTTTTCCCACAATGACAAAACCAAACTTCCTGTAAGGGCCAAAATTGCTTGCTGCTGGCTTACTTTGAAAACCCTGTATAATAATAAACAGTATTAACCCTTTCCCAAACAAGCCCTGGTTTTCACGTGTCTGCAGTACAAGTCTTTTGAAAACACTGTGGGAAAAGGAGAAATTGCTCGTAACGAGCAATTTTTCCTTTTCCCACAGTGTTTTCTACCCTTTTTGATAACTTTCTGCCATTTTCATCAAATTTTAAAATTGTCGTCTGCAAACTCTTTCAATTTGGACCAGTCCAGAATTTGTCGTTTGGGAAAGGGTTAATGTTCACATACTCATATGTATCTTGCAGGATGAGGAGAGAATACCATCCCACCCAGCATCTGGTGCTTTATTGGTCAAGAAAATTAATCCTCCAGGGGCCCTAGGGAGGATTTCATCCCCACCTTATAATGCGAGAAATGGTGCTCTTCCCCCTATTGGTACCCCGCTCATAGAGCTGGAACCTCACAGATACCAGGTAAATCCAAGCACCATTTAAGTTATATAACACCTCAAAATTTATCTTTTTATTTTTGTATTTGTATTACTTCACACACATAGAGTATGAGATATAGCAGTAATGCTTGTATTTTAAGTTGGACTTGGTCACCCTTTTTTCCAAGCAATGTTTGCTTCACATTAGCTTGTAGAGCTGAACCATTTGCTCTGAATTTAGTAGTCACTCATCCAAGACTTGAATAGCTTTTCATCAAATATTTACTGAAAATTAAAAACAAAAAATTACAATGAGACTTGAAATGAGCATAGATGTTCTGTCGAATTTAGCTGTCATGCTGCTAAGTGAATTAACTCTTTACCAAACGACAAAATTTTAGGATTGCCCAAATTGAAAGCATTTGCAGACGACAAAATAAATGTTACTCAAAAACTGAGATTCGTTCTGGGAAGGGTAGAAAACATTGTGAGAAAAGGAGAAAATGCTGGTTACCAGCATTTTCTCCTTTTCTCATAATGTTTTCAAAAGGCCTCTCTCTCAGGGTCGTTAAAACTCGGGATTGTGTGATAAAGGGTTAACTGAAATTTTCAAGCTGATAGTAAAAAATCCTAATAATGCTATTTCAAACTTATGTATTGGAAAAAATACTTCCTTTTCGGACAGTGTAGATCCATGATCAGACTGCATGCTCTGTGCAGTCTGATCTTGATCTGCACTGTCCACAAAAGGTCAGTGAGTCACGCTTAGCAGCCTAAGGGTTAATCACTTCATAGGCTAGCAAATTAATGTTAAGACTGTTTTCAGTTGGTACAAGTGATAGATGAGTGAATTAAATGACGAAAATATCTTTCAGAGAATGATATGAAAACATTGCAGGAATGGAGCGATTCCTATTCTTCATATGAGACATTTCTTCCTTTCCAAATATTTCTCATATAAGTGATTTACTCAAAGAAATGATAAAGAGTTTACAAGAATAAGGTATCATATTTACTTGCCTATGAATACAGTGAACCAGATTTTTACAAGAGTTATCGAAAATTTGAAATAAGTTTTACGAGAGCATTTTACCAGGACAAGTCACAGTATCTAAGCCCTAGCATTTTTGTTTCAACCTTTAGTGATAAAATTTAAAAAGAGATGCAATTAATCGGACTCTATCAAGTATAAGATTTTGCAAACAGAATCTAAAGTTAAACTACAGTTAAATCACAACTCATGTCCATATATCAAGTTTATTGCTTTGTAAAAGACACAACAGTAAATAGAGCTGTATGATATTTAAGTGGAAGATTTTTTTTTTTTAATCTGTCATTTGATAATATTTTTTATGGATTTATGGAAAATTTTCCAGAAAAAGATGGTTTCCAGTCGAGCTAGCAGCGCTGTAGATAAAGATTTAAGGATGGCTCATAAAAACTTTATGAACACTCAGGATACAAGACCCAGTACAACCCATGCTTTTAGGGTATAAAGAATGAAGCATATGTATTCTCTTAATGTGTTCACATCATTGATCAAGCATTCACAGGACACAGATGTGATCACATGACCCATTTAGTCACCTTATTTCTATTTATAGCTTTCACTGGACTGGGCACTCCTTTCTTTTCTGATATCACGCTTAAACTCTTTCTGCTTTTCTGTCTAGGTTATCCTCCTGAATTTGTCTACTTTGCTTACACGGTCTGACAGGAATTGAATATTACAATTTGGATTGAGCATGTAAATCCGTTATTTTTGAAACAATTGAGATTAGATAAGTAGAGACAAAAAAAGTAGAAGTTTGGTTTATAATTGAAGGGAATCGTAAAATGCTTTACTCTTTTCCAAACGACAAAATTTTAGACTGAACCAAATTGAAAGAAGTGAAGATGACAAATCAAATGTTGCTCAAAAATTGAAATTTGATTTGGGAAGGGTGGAAAATATTGTGGGAAAAGGAGAAAATGCTGGTGACCAGCATTTTCTCCTTTTCCCACAATGTTTTCAAAAGGCATTTTCTTCAGGGTTGTTTAAAGTCGGGATTGTTCTAAAGGGTTAAGACAGACAATAATCCTGCATTAATTTAGAATACAACTATTGTTCCACAGCTATTGAAAAATATGGAATGAAATGAATTATATCTTGTTTATAGAATTATCAATGTTAACATTGTCTCAAATGTGTCCACCATATAAGTTCTATCTTTTGATGGAGCTAAAAAGTTCTGCAAGTTTATGGAAGTTGAAAAATAAAACCAACAAACTTTTTATGAAGAGAAATTATTTTCTCTCATAATCTTTATCAGGAAGATCATTGATTCGTGTATAACAATATAGCGTGAATTTCTGTGATAGTTCATGAATTTACAACTCAGATTTAGGCCTTGTGAACAGTAAAAAAGTTATTAGCACAATTGATTGAAAAGTAAAATGAGCAAAGGCTATTTTCATGACATCATAAACATGGGTATCCTCTGTTTATAGGGATTGTCGACCGAAATTAGAGAGACAACCCATATTTGCATTTAACTTTTTTTTTTGTAACTCTGATCTGTTTTCATGAACTCTTTATTCTGTGTATGATGCTCTTTTTGTGAGTAAATCTTTTCTGTATAGAGATGCATGTATGCTAGTAGGTAAATATGTACTGTTAAACTTTTAAAATTTGAAACACTGGAAAACTGAAAAAGAAATACACGCACTTTGCATCCAAGATTTTGATTGACATATAGAATGTCTTATCATATATCAATAATCATTTATTATTTCCTCAAAGTTTTTTTTAAAAAAACATATATGAAATTATCTTTGAAGCATTTGAAAAAAATCTATAACCTTGAGGAACTGAATGTGTTGAATAAATCAACAAAAACTCTTTATTTGGGTTAACCCTTTAGTGCACAATGCCGCCTCTTGACGTCCCTGGGAAAGAAGCCTTTTGAAAACATTGTTGGAAAAGGAGAAAATGCTGGTAACCAGCATTTTCTACTTTTCCCACAATGTTTCCTACCCAATCTAAGAAAAGTTGCACCATTTGAGCCACATTGTAATTGTCGTCTGCAAATGCTTTCAATTTGGATTAGGCTAAAATTTTGCCATCTCGTAAAGGGTTAATGCTGTATTTCTTATTGCATTTACTTTGAAGCATTTGAATTGACTAGAAACTTTCAGAGGAATAGCTCGTTATAGGCCAAACAATCCAGTGTTTGAATGACCCCGAGTAAGAAGGCTGTGGAAAACATTTCAGGAAAAGGACAAAAGGCTAGTGATTCGCATTTTCCCACAATTGTTTCTGCAGTTTCAGAGACAATCTCACCATGTGAGGCATATTTTTTGTTGTCTGCTTTAAATATGGTTAAGTATAAAATTATGTCATCTGGTGAAGAGTAAGTTGTCTTTGATATTTCTAAGCAAAGACATTTTGACTGCATGATAATGAACAGTAAACAACAAATTTTGGCAAAATTCAAAGTTACCCATTCAGGGGAAAAAAAGGTTATGATAATAAATACCAGAGTTTGTTAAATCAGAAAGTTATTTATTGAAGGAAAAAAAAAGAAAAAAAAGAGTTGTATCATTCCACATAATACTAAGTTCTTTCTCGTCAGTGTTCACAGAAGTTAAAAGTGTGACTGAGGAAACGGTCTTATTTTGTTTCTTTTGCATGAACTTCTCTTTGCAACTTTTGCATGCCTTCTAGATCCTATTTTGTATGTTTTATTTATTTTGAATGTATGGCTTCTGTTAACTCTTTGCCAAACAACAAATTTTTGGACTTCCTATCTGGAAGCATTTGCAGATGAAAAATCAGATCTTGCTTAACACTTTACTGCACAATGACGCCTTTTGACGCCCCTGGGAAAAAAGCCTTTTGAAAACATTGTGGGAACAGGAGAAAATGCTGGTAACCAGCATTTTCTCCTTTTCCCACAATGTTTTCTACCCCATCAAAGCAAAGTTGCACCATTTGAGCCACATTGAAATTGTCGTCTGCAAATGCTTTCAATTTGGACAAGGCTAAAGTTTTGTTGTCTGGTAAAGGGTTAAGGGATGTGATTTGTCCATAACTCTTTACCATACAACAAAATGTTGGGCTTGTCCAAATTGGAAACATATCATGCAGATGACAGATTTAGTGTGGCTCAAATGATGAAATATGTTTTTGAAAGTCCAAACAACATTATGGGAAATGGAAAAAATGCTGGTCAACAGCATATTCTCCCACAATGTTTTCAAAAGCCTTCTACCTCAGAGTCGTTAAAACTTAGAATTGAATGGTAAAGGGTTAACTATTAGAAAACATTATTGGAATAAAAGAAAATGCTGGTGACCAGTATTTTTTCCTTTTCCCACACAATGTTTTTAAAAGCCTTCGGGTTAAAATATGGAATTATTTGTAAACCCTTTACCACACAATCCCGACTTTTAACGACCCAGAGAATGAAGCCTTTTGAAAACATTGTAGGAAAAGGAGAAAATGCTTGTAACTAGCATTTTCTCCTTTTTCAAAAATGTTTTCTACCCTTCCCAAAACAAATTTCAATTTTTCAGTCATATATATCATGTCGTCTGCAAATGCTTTCAATTTGGACAAGTCTAAAATTTTGTCGTTTGGTAAAGAACTAAATAGTGAATGCAAAACCTCCTGAATGAAATTTGCAGTGGACTTCTGTCAAAACATGATTGTGAAATATGGATCATGAACATGAAAAAAGGTTTGATACTTTCAGAAACATTGTGGAATAAGGCTTTTTTTTTTTTTTTTTTGGAATTGCTTGTTACAAACAATTTGTTGTTTTACCACAATGTTTTGGAAATTGATCTAATGCAAGACAAATACAAAGTTTTCTGCAGGAGGTAATTTGTTGATGGTAGATTTTTTTCTATTAATATTTTTTTTTTTAAATAAATATAATTAGTGGACCTTGATGTTCTCCTATTTGTGTGCATTACTTAGGAAAATATTTTTTTTTGTTCAAAAATGTAGACTGATACTCAACGATAACCTTAAATGTGGTACATAATTGTAGAATATGAAAAATAGGTACCATTCTTCCAAGAAGGTTCAGAAAATAGTATGTGTCAGTATTTTCTTGAATACCTTGTAAATTGTCTTTTTATTCTTAAAGTTACATGACAGTCAGATTCAATTAGGAGCCCCTGAATTAAAATTTTCAGCAGATAACTTTGAAGACACTCTTGTGAAATATGTGTTCATCTGAAGTACATGAATTAACCCTTTCCCAAACAAGCCCTGGTTTTCACTTGTCTGCAGTACAAGTCTTTTGAAAACACTGTGGGAAAAGGAGAAATTGCTCGTAACGAGCAATTTCTCCTTTTCCCACAGTGTTTTCTACCCTTTTGGAGAACTTTCTGTCATTTTCATCAAATTTAAAATTGTCGTCTGCAAACTCTTTCAATTTGGACCATTCTAAAATTCATCGTTTGGGAAAGGGTTAAGGTGTACCTGAAATGAAGGAAAAGGATACAGCAAATGATGAGTTTTACTTTTTACCTAACAATACAGTCTTATTAGTCCATAAGGAAGAAGGCTTTTGAAGACATTGTTGGAAAAAGGGGCAAATGCTGGAAATCAGAATTTTCTCCTCTTTTGATGATGTTTTCGAGTGTCAGAAGCAAATCCCATCAGATGAGCCACATTTGATTTGTCTTCTGTAAATACCGGTATGTTTGATTTGGACAAGTCTAAAGTTGTGTCATCTGTAACAGATTTTAATTAAATTTTGAGATTGATTAGAATATTTTAGTATTATATTATTATTATTATTCAAACAGAAAATATAACTTAAGTTTAACACCATCACAATTATTAGGTCTTTGATCCAATTTTTATTATTTTTTTTTACACAAGGAAGAGTAGAGTATTGGAAACATTCTGAATAAGATTGGTTAAAAAACACTATGACAAGTGATTAATTTGCATTACTCTTTTACCAACTGACAAAATTTAAGACCTACCAAATTTGAAAGGATTTACAGATGACAAAAAAGATGTAGCCTAAGAGATGAGATTTATTTCTTAACTCTTTACCAGCTGACAAAATTTTAGACCTGTCCAAATTGAAAGTATTTGCAGACAACAAAATAAACGTGACCCAAAAACTGAAATTTCCTATATGTTTTCATAAGTCATCTTCCTCAGGGTCATTAAGTCTCAGGATTGTCTATTAAAAGGTTAAAGAGTAGAAAATGGGTTAAATATAAATGGGTTAAAAGAGAAAATGCTTGTTACAAGCATTTTCTCCTTTTCCCTCAGTGTTTTTGAAAAGCTGTCTTTTGTTAGTGGAATGGCCTTGTTTATCTTTCACTTTATTTGAATTATATAGCATGTTTCCTGGAAATAAAATACATTAACTCTTTCAGAAACAACAAATTTTCGACTCTTTGGTGTTGAAAGTATCTGCAGAGGAAAGAAGCTGAAAGATGCTGAATTTGTACTAGTGAACTTGAGTTTTTTGATAAGTTAGAAAACATTGTGGGTAAAGGAGAAATTGATTATAATCAGCATTTTCTCCTTTTCCCACCGTGTTTTCAAAAGCCTTCATTCTCAGGGTCACTAAAAGTTAGGATTGTGCAATAAAGTGTGAAAAACTGTCTTTGTGGCCTCTCTATAAGGCAAGTGTATAATTTATTTCTCAGAGAAGTCAAATATGTTGAATTGTACCTGTTCTAGGCAAGCATGGGTCTTAACCCTTTCTTAGCACTTTACCAAATCAAAAAATTTTAGACATGTCTATACTGAAAGCATTTGCAGAAGACAAAATAAATGGGACTCAAAAATTGAAATTTGTTGCCAGAAGGGTAGGAAACAATGTGGGCAAAGGAGAAAATGCTAGTTACCAGCATTTTCTCCTTTTCACACAATGTTTTCAAAAGCACTATTCCCCACAAGTTCAGGATTGTGTGCTAAAGGGTAAACAAGCACAGAATATCCTATAGGTACTTCCTTAACTCTTTACCACACAATCCAGACTTTTAACGACCCTGAGAAAGAAACCTTTTGAAAACATTGTGGAAAAAGGAGAAAATGCTGGTAACCAGCATTTTCTTCTTTTCCCACAATGTTTTCCACCCTTCCCAAAACAAGTTTTACTTTTTCATTCGCTTTTATTTTGTCATCTGCAATTGCTTTCAATTTGGACCAGTCTGAAATTTTGTCGTGTGGTAAAGAGTTAATACCGATTGTTTTTTAAAAGCAGTGTAACTGAACTTCTACTGCTTTCTAATTACAGTCGGAGACCCCACAAGGTCGCAGAGCCTCTACACCATTCAACTCAGCATTTAATAACATCATGTCAAGGAATTCATCATTTGGTGCGTATATTTCTGATAAATGTACTTTTACTTTTATTGTCGGAATACAGAATTCTTGAAATTGACATTTCAGTCATGAAGGACTGAGATATTGCACTTTCAGAGCTGATTTTGTTAGAGTATCTTGGCTTACCCTTAGGATTCCAACTAAACAAACTGAACAGTTCTTCAGGTAAAGAAGGCCAAGCTACACAGCAACAATGAGGCTGTTTTTGGCCTCAAAATCTAAATGTAGTAGACAGTGTTGATCCCAGATCAGTTTACACACTCTGTGCTGTCTGATTTTGTTGTTTTTTTTTTTTCTCATCTTGAGGCACAGTTTCCACAAAGGCAGTGGAAGTGGCATGTTGCATATGAAATGATTCACCTATTAAGTCTGTACCATACAACAGTTTTTTAGACTGATCCAAACTGAAAGCATTTGCAGACTACAAACTAAATCTGACTGAAATGATAGAATTTCTATTTGACAGGGTAGAAAACATAGCAGGAAAAGGAGAAAGTTTGGGTTACCATCATTTAACCCTTTACCACACAATCCCAACTTTTAACGACCCTAAAAAGGTAGCCTTTTGAAAACATTGTGCAAAAAGGAGAAAATGCTGGTAACCAGCATTTTCTCCTTTTCCCACAATGTTTTCTACTCTTTCCAAAACAAATTTCAATTTTTTGGTCACATTTATTATGTCGTCTGCAATTGCTTTCATTTGGACCAGTCTAAAATTTTGTCGTTTGGTAAAGAGTTAAGCCATTTTTGTTTTGATATCTGAAAACAGTATATACATATATCAGTTTGGACAAGTCTAAAATTGTATTGTCTGGTGACGGGTTAAAATTAGAGGGTTTAACCCTTTACCACATGACAGTATTTTAGACTTGTCAAAACTGAAAGCATTTGTAGACCACAAATCAAATATGACTGAAATGGTACAAGCTGTCTTTGAAAGCTTAAGTCTTTACCACACAATCCCGACTTTTAACGACCCTGAGAAAGAAAGGTTTTGAAAACATTGTGGGAAAAGGAGAAAATGCTGGTTACCAGCATTTTCTCCTTTTCCCACAATGTTTTCTACCTTTCCCAAAACTAATTTCAATTTTTGAGTAACATTTATTTTGTCGTCTGCAAATGCTTTTAATTTCGACTAGTCTAAAAGTTTGTCGTTTGGTAAAGAGTTAAAGGCTTCTTCCTCAGGGTCGTTAAAAGATGGGATTGTATGGTAAAGGGATGAAATTAAGTAGAAAGAAATGTCACAGAGAATTTTGTGACACCTGCCATAGCATACATTATCATTTTGCTGGCATGGCTGCATGCACTTCCTGTACTTTGATTGCATTATTGGGTGAAGATTTTATGCATGTGTTGCAGGTTCATGGGGGAAAAGCCTTGACATACGGGGAAATGGGCTGCAACCATCACATGATCTGGGTGCACTTCCTGTACTTTGATTGCATTATTGGGTGAAGATTTTATACATGTGTTGCAGGTTCAGGGGGGAAAAGCCTTGACATATGGGGAAATGGGCTGCAACCATCACATGACCTGGGTGCACTTCCTGTACTTTGATTGCATTATTGGGTGAAGATTTTATACATGTGTTGCAGGTTCAGGGGGGAAAAGCCTTGACATACGGGGAAATGGGCTGCAACCATCACATGACCTGGGTGCACTTCCTGTACTTTGATTGCATTATTGGGTGAAGATTTTATACATGTGTTGCAGGTTCAGGGGGGAAAAGCCTTGACATATGGGGAAATGGGCTGCAACCATCACATGACCTGGGTGCACTTCCTGTACTTTGATTGCATTATTGGGTGAAGATTTTATACATGTGTTGCAGGTTCAGGGGGGAAAAGCCTTGACATATGGGGAAATGGGCTGCAACCATCACATGACCTGGGTGCACTTCCTGTACTTTGATTGCATTATTGGGTGAAGATTTTATGCATGTGTTGCAGGTTCAGGAGGGAAAAGCCTTGACATACGGGGAAATGGGCTGCAACCATCACATGACCTGGGTGCACTTCCTGTACTTTGATTGCATTATTGGGTGAAGATTTTATGCATGTGTTGCAGGTTCAGGGGGGAAAAGCCTTGACATACGGGGAAATGGGCTGCAACCATCACATGACCTGGGTGCACTTCCTGTACTTTGATTGCATTATTGGGTGAAGATTTTATGCATGTGTTGCACGTTCAGGGGGGAAAAGCCTTGACATACGGGGAAATGGGCTGCAACCATCACATGACCTGGGTGCACTTCCTGTACTTTGATTGCATTATTGGGTGAAGATTTTATACATGTGTTGCAGGTTCAGGGGGGAAAAGCCTTGACATACGGGGAAATGGGCTGCAGCCATCACATGACCTGGGTCATCTCAGTAACATTCCGCAGGAAATTCTAGAAGACCATGAGGGGCTAGATGATCATATCCATCAAAATCAGTGGAGTAAGTATTTCCCACAGGATTTTTTTTTTTTTTGTCCCTTTTCTAGGGGGTATAACCTATGTGAATTTTGGTTTGAAACTTCAGAGGTACAGCTAAAATTTTGAGTAAAATTTGAGTCTCAAAATAGACTCTGAAAGGAGAATTGGTTGAATTTTTCTCTTTCTAGACAGGATTCTTTATTTGATAAAACCCTTGTTGAACTCCAAATTGGTGTTATGCCGCCTTAGTGGCAGTACTGTAGTGTTTATATATGGATCATTGGTTTATTATAGAGGGTCATGAACTATGGGCCATGCTCTGTGAAAGGGGGCGGGAGGGGGGTATGTGTCTTGATGTATTATCCCTTTACCACACAATCCTGACTTTAAACGACCCTGGGGAAGAAGCCTTTTGAAAACATTGTGGGAAAAGGAGAAAATGCTGGTAACCAGCATTTTCTCCTTTTCCCACAATGTTTTCTACCCTATCAGAGAAAAATCATATCATTTGAGACACATTGAAATTGTCGTCTGCAAATGGTTTCAAATTGGACGGATCTAAAATTTTGTCGTTTGGTAAAGGCGTAAACCAAGCAAGTCATCATATGATAATGGATCCATAAAGTCCATTTTGTCAAGCAACAGACGGCATCTTGAGGTAGAATGGTCCTTGGACATACAGAAAATTCATAAATAGAAAAAAGTGTCAACCCATGTCAGCCTGCTAGGATTGCACGGGTTGCAGATGCATTATCCTTTACTACACAATCCAGAGTTTTAACGACCCTGAAGAAGAAAGCTTTTGAAAACATTGTAGGAAAAGGAGAAAATGCTGGTAACCAGCATTTTCTCCTTTTCCTACAATGGTTTCTTCCATATCAAAGACAGAAACTGTCACTTGCATCACATTCATTTTGTCATCTGCAAATGCTTTCAATTTAATCAAGTCCAAAATTTTGTCATTTGGTAAAGAGTTAAGTGCCAATTTCACAGAGCATGACTCAATTATATATTATGAAACAAACTTTACTTTTGGCCTTCTCCAACACACACAAATGTTGATGGACTGTTCATGTGACGCTGTTGTTTGTTTGTTGTGAAACCATGACAAACTCAAAACCTCTTGAAACAATTTAGCAGCAGATAACCTTGAAAACATCCTTTTAACCCTTTACCACGCAATCCTGACTTTGCAAGACCCTGAGAAAGAAAGCTTTTGAAAACATTGTGGGAAAAGGAGGAAATGCTGGTAACCAGCATTTTCTCCGTTTCCCACAATGTTTTCTACCCTTCCCAAAACAAGTTTCAGTTTTTGAGTTGCATTTATTTTGTTGTCTGCTAATGCTTTTAATTTGAAGAAGTGTAAAATTTTGTCATTTAGTAAAGAGTTAAACGAAGGATAAATAACACGAGTTAGGCTTCGCAATTGAAAACATAACTGCAAAAGGTGTCATAGACCTATAAGAGCAATATCTTCTTTTCCTACAGTATGAAATGATCATGGCATGTATTCACCAACCATTCTAAATTGTATTAGTCTATATCTAGATTTCGTAAGTAAAATAATTTCTGACTGGCCAAACCATTTTGATTGGTTTAGCCAGTCAAAAACCGTGCAGTTTAGCCAATCAGAAATTATGTTACCTTCAAATTTAGAAAATTCTGCAGAATTAGTCTAAGAATGTTCTTCAAAATGGTTGGTGAATATGGGCCTTCATACAGGACACAAAATATTTTGTGTGCAAGAGGCAATGAGTTAAGTTAGGGGAAAAAAACCTTCAAAGAGGAAAATGTCTTCACTTCTATGGCACTGTAAATATGCTTTAGATGTAGTAGTATGATATGTTGTCATTTCTGATTTTGATTTCCACAGCTAGATCTTGTAGAGGCCAAGTAGTGATCGCAGATGACTAGTGGGTCATTTAAATGCAAGAGTAATTTTATGCTTTGTTTTTTGAGTTTTAGAAGTGACTGTCTGTGCTTTCTTGTTGGTACAAGTTGTCCCTATTTTTATAACATTTTTACAATGTGTATACATGTACGTGCATTTTGGAACATCCACAGTAAATTAAAATGAGTGATTTCTTTTTTTTTCTCAAAAGGAGCAATTTCTTATTTATGTGAGTTTTTAGTCACAAGATTGCTAAAAAAAAAAAAATCAAATGATCTTTGTAAGTGATGCATATTCCTAGGCATGGCAAATAGTTTTTGAAAGATTCTTTGACTAGAATTCTTATAGATACAAGTTTCGGCCGTCGGTATTTTTTACTTTTATTTCATTTGTCTTCAGATCATAACTCTGTATCACACAATAAAACTTATGACTTGTCTGAATTAAAATTTTTAGACGACGTTTATGTATTTGGCTCAAATCAAGGTTTTGTGTTTGAAAGTGTAGAAAAACTTTTTGGGAAAAGGAAGAAATGCTTATTATCAGCATTTTCTCCTATTCCCACAATCTTTTCCAAAGTTTCTTTGTAGAAAACCATATGATGAAAAATACACATAAAAGTGTAGATTAACTCTTTACCACACAATCCAGAGTTTTAACGACCCTGAGAAAGAGGCCTTTTGAAAACATTGTGGGAAAAGGAGAAAATGCTGGTAACCAGCATTTTCTCCTTTTCCCACAATGTTTTCTATTCTTCCCAAAGCAAATTTCAGTTTTTGGGTCACATTTATTTTGTCATCTGCAAATGCTTTCAATTTGGACTAGTCTAAATTTTTGTCGTTTGGTAAAGATTTAAGGAGTTATTTTTAGTAAGACCTGTGTATTCTTACTCCATATTTTCCACTTTTATTAATGTAAACTGAAGGATGTTGGCGTTGTATCATGGCATACTCGTATAATGTAAATAAATAAGTTACTAAATGAATGAAAATTAGATAGTAAGGGAGAAACAAATCTAACTTACATGAAAGCATAGACCATATGATGTTATTCATTCTTTGTGTTACATATTTATGCATTGATTCATTAACTCTTTACCAAACGACAAAATTTTAGACTGGTCCAAATTGAAAGCATGTGCAGACGACAAAATAAATGTGACTCAAAAATTGAAATTTGTTTTGGGAAGAGTAGAAAACATTGTGGGGAAAAGGAGAAAATGCTGGTTATCAGCATTTTCTCCTTTTCCCACAATGTTTTCAAAAGGCTTCTTTTTTAGGGTCGTTAAAAGTTGGGATTGTGTGGTTAAGGGTTAACTTAGCTCATCAGTCAAATCATTACAACACAAGAACAGTTATCATTCTATTTTTGACAGGAGCTTTTGAAAATACTTTCCAGAACAGAGCAGTTGCTTGTTTAACCCTTTACTAACAAAATTTTAGACATGTCCAAATTGAAAGGATTGCAGACGACAAATTAAAGGTGGCTCAAATAGCAGAATTTGTGCTTGATAGGGCAGAAAAACATTGTGGGAAAAGTTTTCACACAATGTTTTCAAAAGATTTCTTACATAGGGTCTTTGAAAGTCGTAATTGTGTTGTAAAGAGTGAAGGCAATTGCTCCGTTTCCAACAATACATGTATCTTCCCATGTCATTTAGATATTGAAAAAGTCTTTTCAGTATGTGATATTTACCAAATAGAGATATGCTGTATTTCTATATTTCAAAGGCAATGAGCAGGGAAAGCTGATTCCTGTGATTCATTGTAATAGTCATAAGTAAATGAGAGATAATCCTTTATCAACAAGGGTCCTTCATGGCTCAGTTGTAAAGTGTAGGAGTTGTAACATGGCGGCCCCAGGTTTGAGCCTCACTGGAAGGTCTGGGTTTTTCGTAGGAGTGTCCCAGGGCTAGAAACAACAGAACCCAAGCCTAGTACTGGTGAAACCCATGACATACATGAATAAGTGAGCTGTCACAACGATATTACTGAAATAATGTTGAAATCTGAATAAAACAGCATTCAATCAATCAACCTTTACCAAGCAATCCCCGAAAAAGAAAGCTTTGGAAAACATTGTGGAAAATGGAAAAATGCCAATTACCAGCATTTTATTCTTTCCCAGCATGCTTCCTCCCTTCACATAGACAAGTTGTACCATTTGTGGCACATATGCTCTGTCATCTACAAATGCTTTGAATTCTGGAAAAGTCTAAACTTTTGTTGTTTGGAAAACAAAGGGACAATGACTTTTCTTTTCACATTTATTATCATGATTCATAAGAGTCATGGATTTGTTACAAGTTTATTTTTGTTCTGTTTTGTTTCTTCTCATTTATTTCTGTTACTATGTTATTGTGCTACCAATTTTCCAGTGTCACCAGTTCGACAAACCAGTGCACCTATCGTACATTATTATAAAGAGAGGTAAAACAGCTAAGCCCATCCCTTGTTGCCATTAACAACCATGTTTGGATCCCTTTTGATTCAACTTCCTGTGCAGATCACATACATATGAGCCTTGCTGTATGAAAAGGGGGTTTAGTGCATCTGCATGAAGTATTGACCCAGGTTAGCCTGTACAGTCTGCACAGGCTGACTTTGGTCAAAACTTTTTGCTTTGGCTGTATTTTCTGCATTTGAAAAGATCACTCTACGTCAGAATTTAGGCATGGATTTTATGGAACCAAGACTTGCTTGGTAGAGTGCATCACAGAGTATTATAAACCTCCCTTTTACAGAACATAATGTTACTTTTGCTACAAAATATATGAATGCCTTTGCATTGCCTTGAAAATGAAAAAGATGGTCTTTTACTTGGCATGATTAACCCCTTCCCAAACGACAAATTTTGGACTGGTCCAAATTGAAAGAGTTTGCAGACGACAATTTTAAATTTGATGAAAATGGCAGAAAGGTCTCAAAAAGGGTAGAAAACACTGTGGGAAAAGGTGAAATTGCTTGTTATGAGCAATTTCTCCTTTTCCCACAGTGTTTTTAAAAGACTTGTACTGCAGACACGTGAAAACCAGGGCTTGTTTGGGAAAGAGTTAAGGAATTATTATTTTACGCATTATCCATTGAAAGGTTTAGTAGCAGACAATTTAGAAAGCATCTTCAAAAATTGTGGATAATAGAAGAAAACATGAACACAAGTAATATAGCAAAGGGAAAGTGAAATAAATGGAACTTGTGTGTTAAAAATAAAACATAGGAACACATGAAAATGCTGGTAACCTACATTTTCTGCATTTCTCTCTATGTTTTCTATCCTATCTGATCCAAATCTTATCATCTGTGGCAAATTTGTCATCTGCAGATGCTTTTAATTTGGACCAGTATAAAATTTGTCATTGGTAAAGAATTAAGATACAAAACAATGCACCGTCAACCATTTACCATATTGCACAATCCTGAGTTTTAACAACCTGGAGGAAGAAGCTTTCTGAAAACATTGTTGGAAAAAGAGAAAATGCTGGCAACCAGCATTTCCTCCATTTCCCACAATGTTTCTACCCTACCAAAGACAAGTTTCACCATTTGAGTCACATTTAAATTGTTGCCTGCAAATGCTTTCAATTTGGACAAGTCTACATTTTTGTCATTTGGTAAAGAGTTAAAGAAATTATTCAGTATGGATTCTTCAGAGTTACCATACCTTACATGTGTTTATTATAGATGATTTTACCTTTGCACATTGTTTGTATTTGCATTTTTCCGATCAAAACCTCACTGTTTCCCTCAACTTACAAAGTGTGACGTGTTTCTTTATTACTTGCATGAATTGGTAGACATTCCAGAGAACTTTCTGGAACACATTCCATCAGATAACATTTAACTTTCCAGAACTTAACCAAGACAGCATATAAAGCACCATGCCTTCATGAAAAAACTATTTATGAAATGTTTCTGCTGTGATTCATGTACAGTTTGTATCATCTCTTTCACCACTATTCTTTTCCTTCGCTGTCAATCCATTACCAAACAGTCCCATGCTTTGACACTCTGTAGGGAGAATGTTTATGAAAACATTGTGGAAAAAGGAGAAAATACTAGTTACCAGCATTTTCTCCCTATCCGGCAATGTTTCCTACCATGTCGTGATAACGGTGAGGTCGTAGCCCTGAGTCATCATCTGCATTGCCATCATGCAAAAACTTTGACATTTTATGGTATATCTCTGTTATTACTGAAGATATTTGATTCAAACTGGGACAAGTTGTTAATGATCAAAAGGGGAACCATTACAACAAGTGCAGATAACCATCACATTATTTTTTACAGAGTTGTGCCCCTTTTTGACTTAGAATATTCACTGAAAGCTACTGCAACCAAGAGATGGCACCTACATGCCGTCTTCTTGTTTTTTGTCTGGTAATGGATTCACTTTCCAAAATTTGATGATACAGATTCTGAAATTTGACAATACAGATATTTAAATTTAAAATCAATCCTATACTTTAGAAGCACTGAGTTGGAGGGAAATAGTTTAACCCTTTACCGCACGATGCCGCTTTTTGACGCCCCTGGGAAAGAAACCTTTTGAAAACATTGTGGGAAAAGGAGAAAATGCTGGTAACCAGCATTTTCTCCTTTTCCCACAATGTTTTCTACCCTATCAAAGAAAAATTGCACCATTTGAGCCACATAGAAATTGTCTTCTGCAAATGCTTTCAATTTAGACAAGGCCAAGATTTTGTCGTCTGTTAAAGGGTTAAGAATTGATAGTTCAAGCTTTATGCATATTTTATACCTGAATGTTTTTCTTATAATTATCCCAAGCCACAGTTTGACCATTTGAATGTTTGAATGTCACACTTCGAATGTTTGATGCCAGTCACTGTTTGAATATGTACATTTTGATTCCTCATTCCAGATTGCTTTTAAAACCCTGTACCAAATATTTCTGTGTTTTTAGCTCACCTGAGCACAAAGTGCTCAAGGTGAGCTTTTGTGATTGTGCTTTGTGCTGTGTCCGGTGCGTGTCGTCCATCGTGCGATCTTAGAAAAACCTTGTGTGCACTGTAGAGGCTACATTTTTAGCCCATGCTCATGAAACGTAGTCAGAATGTTTGTTGTGATAATATCTGGAACAAGTTCGAAATTGGGTCACTTGGGGTCAAAAAGTAGGTCACGGGGGGGGAGGGGGCAGATCATAGAAAAAGCTTGTGTACTCTAGAGGCCACATTTTCAGCTTGATACACATGAAACTTGGTCAGAATGTTTGTCTTGATAATATTTCAGACAAGTTTGAAATTGGGTCATGTGGGGTCGAAAAGTAGGTCATGGGGCCAAATCTTAGAAAAAGCTTGTGTGCATTCTAGTTGGTTGGTTGGTTGTATTGGGGTTTAACGCCACTTTAACAGCTAAGGTCATATCATGGCGGTCGGTGACGCACATGTGTTTCCTGGCTTTCTCACACCAGTACTAACACAACTTTCTTTCCAAAGCCACCGACTACTTTTCTCACATGCTTCAGCAGAGGTGAGAGGCGAAAATACGCCGGAAAGAAAGTTCGCCTCAACCGGGTATCGAACTCACAACCACCAGGTCATGAGTCCGACACGCTCACCACTGAGCCACCCAGGCGGGCGTGTGCATTCTAGAGGTCACATGTTCAGTCTGATATGCATGAAACTAGGTCAGAATGTTTGTCTTGTTAATATCTCAGACAAGTTTGAAATTGGGTCACATGGGGTCAAAAAGGTAAAAAAGTAGGTCACAGGGCCAAATCTTAGAAAAAGTTTTTGTGCTCTCTAGAGGCCACATTTACAGCCTGTTACGCATGAAACTTGGTCAGAATGTTTGTCTTGATAATATCTCGGCCAAGTTCAAAATTGGGTCATGGTGGGTCAAAAAGTAGGTCAGGGGGCAAAATCTTAGAATAAGCTTGTGTGCATTCTAGAGGCTACATTTACAGCCTGATACCCATGAAACTTGGTCAGAATGTTTTTCTTGATAAAATCTAGGACAAGTCTAAAATTGGGTCATGATGGGTCAAAAAGTAGGTCATGGGGCCAAATCTTAGAAAAAGCTTGTGTGCACTCTAGAGGCCACATTTACAGCCTGATACGCATGAAACTTGGTCAGAATATTTGTCTGGATAAAATCTTAGACAAGTTCGAAATTGGGTTATGTGGGGTCAAAAAGTAGGTCAAGGGGCCAAATCTTAGACAAACCTTGTGTGCACTTCAAGGGCAACATTTTCAGCCTTATACTCGTGAAACCTGGTCAGAATGTTTGTCTGGATGAAATCTCGGAACAGAATTATATCAAGTCACATCAGGTCAAAAAGTCTGTCACGGGGCCAAATCTTAGAAAAACCTTGTGTGACTCTAGAGGTCACATTTTGAGCCAAATTAGAAATTCAAAAATAGACTAAACAGTCAAATAGTAGATCATTTACACTCGTACATCATCACAACCAGGATCTTTTCAGCCTAATCAATCCTAGATGACCTTACTCAGGTGAGCACTTTAGGGCCAATGGCCCTCTTGTTTTTTTTAATAACTTTGAGGTTGAGAGCTTTTGAAAACATTGTGGGAAAAGGAGAAAATGCTGGTAACCAGCATTTTCTCCTTTTCCCACAATGTTTTCTACTCTTTCAAAGACAAACAGCATCATTTGAGATACTTGTAATTTGTCATCTGGAAATGCTTTCAGTTTTGGCAGGACTATAATTTTGTCATCTGGTAAAGAATTGATTGATCCCTTTCCTTGATTCAAATGCACTTCTTATTTTACCTGATCATTGTGGAATGCTCTGGACAAATTCACTTTACCCATTTCTAGCAGACGATTTTGAAAGTATTGTTGTAAGAAATAGGTAATTTATACAAACTTATGTATAACAAAAAAAAATACGGAAAATGTTGAGATCTACTTATTGTATGTGATACTTCTGGCAAAACAGACTCAAAAATTGACTGAAATATTTATGTCCTTTTTTCTGAAAATAACTTTCAATTTCATTTGTTATACCATTTACCACACAATCCCAAGTTTTAGTGACCTCGTAAAAATTGCTTTTGAAAACAAGTCATCTTTGGGCAAGCAGGAAATGCAGATACCATTTTTCTACCCTATAAGAGACAAATTTCATGTTTTGAATCACATATAATTTATCGTCAGCAGATGCTCTCATGTTTAACAAAGCTGAACTTACGTTGTGTGGTAAAGGGTCGATGCACTTGGGATTCATTATAATTTGAGAAAAAAAAAAATCTAAGAACAATTCACTCTTTAGTTCCTAGAAATTACCTTTGTCTCGCAGCAACAGCCCTAGAGAACATGAGAGCAAAAGGATAATAAACAGTATCTCCTTTGCCACCAGCATTTCTCCTTTCCACAGAATGTTTTCTATCCTTTTAAAGACACTCTCCATCATTTCAGCCAGCTTTATTGTGTCATCTGCTAATTCTTTCAAACTGGACAAGTCTAAAATTTTGTCATTTGGTAAAAGGTTACGCATCCTGACAGATAATGAAACAATCAATATGAGCAGTTTCTCACTTTGCCAGAATGTTTCCTGAACTAGTAAGATTGCAAACGCTATCACATGTTTGTGTCTTTTGTTTCCACTTTGAATCATCTAAGTACAGCTTTTGTTGAGACTAGAGTATAATTTGAATAATGGGAGCAATTGCTGCCAGTTAGTGATTACTCTGTTTGTCATAGCAGTTTCTAAACTGTCTATTCCTAGGACATATAGCCATGGTCTGTGAAAAGGGGGCTTAATGCTTCTACAGAAAGTAGCGACCCAGGTCAGCATGCGCAGTCTGCACAGGCTGACCTAGGTCGAAACTTTTTGCTATTATTAATGTCCTTTTTGTTACTGTCACTTTATGGCTTGTCTCAGATACACCTATAGTCATGGTGATGGGTTGTAAAGAAATAAGATAATGGAAACAAGCACTTATTAAATTAACCTTCTTACCACACAGTCCGGAGTTTTAATGATCATTGGGAAAAAGGCTATTGAAAACAACGTGAGAAAAGCAGAAAATGCTTGTAACCAGCATTTTCTCCTTTTCCTGTGCTGTTTTCTACCCTCTTAGGGACAAGATTCATCATTTCAGCAGTATTTAAATTGTTGTCTTCAAATGCTTTCAGTTTGGGCAAATTTAACTCTTTACCAAACAACAAAATATTATACTGGTCCAAAATGAAGGTGTTTGCAGAAGACAAATTAAATAGTGCTCATATGGTATCATTTGTCTTCAATTGGATAGATAACATTGTGGGAAAAGGAGAAATGCTGGTTACCAGCATTTACTCCTTTTTCCACACTGTTTTCAAAATCCTTTTTTTCCCCTCGGTCATTAAGAGTTGGGATTGTGTTGTAAAGGGTAAAGTTTTTGCCATGTTGTACAGGGTTACCATGCAGCAAGTTTCTTTAGCATGTGGCAGATCAGAAAATTTTGGCACAGTGATGTTGGTGATAAATAGAGAGGTAGCTTGGTTTGAAATAAAAAAAAATTATTTTGTCTATATTCTGACTTGTATTTTTTATCATTTCAGCTCCTTCGACGCCTAGTCATAATAATCCCTATTACATGAAAAAGACTCGCCAGAACAGTTCGTTGGTGAGATCATGAGTGTATCACAGTGACAGATCTTGTTTGTTTCAATATTGATATTAGACGAGGAATAATGAAGCGGACTTGTGATATCGAGCTTCGTAATGCGGACATGTTGCTGAAGTTTGTGTGCCAAATTGCCAGTTGTGTCAATTTCAGGAAAAAAAAGACAGTTTTGTTGCTATGGCAATGATGACTTTTCAGTGTTGACAATAAATGAAGAATAATGAGTTTTACAGAGGAAGATGAGCATCTTCTCACTCAAAGAATGATGGCAGGGAATACTGAGGATACACATGTACCAGTGTAACACATTGTGAATCTTCATTCGTGGAAATGTGAAACAGGTTCAAGTAGCATCAAACAGACTCTTGTGAACAGAAAAGGAGAAATTTTGTGTCTGTTGGAATCTTAATCTGTAGAGTGCCAAGTTAGTTAACTCATTACGAGATGAGAAAATTTGAGACTTGTCTACAGTAACCCTTAACTCTTTACCACACGACAACATTTTTGACCTGTCTACACTCAGAACATATGCAGATGCCAAATTAAATGTAGCTTAAATTGTGGAAGTTTTCTCCTTTACCCACAATGTTTGCAAAAGTCTTCTTTCTCAAGGTCATTAAAATTTGGCATTGTGTGGTAAAGGGTTAAAGCGCTGAATACACCCGAGATATATTTTCAGTATGGAAATAAGACCAAAATTACCATAACTTCCAGGTTGCTCTTGTCTGCAGTGTTACAGCAATTGGACAGTGTAGATCAAAGTTCAGGCTGCAGATTTTGTGCAGCCTGATCTTGATCTATACTGGCCACAAAGGCAACTATAGTCATGAAAGGCACTTTAAAGGTCAAAAGCATTTGCAAAAAAAAAAAAAGTCAAATGTTAATTGCTCAAATGATTGGATTTGTCACTGGCAGGTTAAAAAACGATGTGAGGGAAGGAGAAAATGCTTGTAACTAGCTTTTTTTGTTTCCCCAATGATTTTTGTATCCATCATACCAAGGATGGTACAATCATGTGACATTTGGGAAAGAGTTATACAAACAAACCAAAACTACTGCTTCAATTTTGAGACTGTTTTTGCCAGAATACTAAATAAAATATTGGACAGTGTAAATCCAAGATCAGGTTGCATGCTCTGTGCAGTCTGATCCTGGTCTACATGGTCTGGAAAAACAGATTAGTTACTCTTAACACTCAAAAGATTTAAGACTGTAAGAAAAGCATTTCTGTGATCAAGACTAGATCTGAGACAAGGTCAAGGACATTTCCTTGGAGATGGTGAAGATGTAGATCTGCAGGTGTAGTTGTAGCCATTTCCTGTTTCTCATAGAATTTTTTTTTTCTAATGATCTAGATTTAATTGCATACTGTCATTATTATTTATGTGCAGTTTAGGGCATAAAGAATATTTACCATTTGACTGTAATGCATATTTATTTCCTATTCACATTGTTCCGTGTGCCCATTTTATCCTTTGTAAGTTCTTTCTATATATTGAAATGTGAAAATGTACAAACCTTGCCCTACAGTTAGAGTAACAATAGCTGCCAAAAGTAAATAAAGCAGCTGTTAAAATGCATCTAAATTAAACCATGTGAAAAGTTAGTAACAGAATTGTTGTGAGGATGAAAATCTTTTATTTTATATTCAATCCAAGAATTAGTCTCTGCCAGAGAAATTAATTCTAAAACTAGGTGAAAAGTTGCCAGGCCACTTCTTTTGTTTACCTTATTTTAAAACTTCATTTTTCTGCTAGCGACTACCTCTTGGACCAACCACACAATAACAGATTGTCATCTTCACAATATTTTCCATACTTTTATATGGTATGATTTAAACTTAAATGCATGCATTTTAACACATGCATTTTTTTTTTGGCTGCTATTAGGCCTTTAGCTCTACCACACAGTCCCGACCTTTAACGACCCTGAGGAAGAAGCCTTTTGAAAACATTGTTGGAAAAGGAAAAAATGCTGGTAACCAGCATTTTCTCCTTTTCCCACAATGTTTTCTACTCTTCCCATAACAAATTTCAAATGTTGAGTCACATTTACATTGTTGTCTGCAAAAGCTTTCAATTTGGAGTGGTCTAAAATTTTGTCATTTGGTAAAGAGTTAAGTTATCAATGTCACTCATATTCCTTTATCAAGCAATTGTGAATTTAAACCACCCTCAGAAAGTAGGCTTTTTAAAACTTGTTGGAAAAAGAAAAGATGCATTTAACCAGCATTGTCTCCTTTTCCAACACCGTTTACTACTATTTCAGACACTGACCCTATCATCTATATCCCATTAATTTGTCAACTACCAAAGCTATGATATTGTTGCTGGTAAAGAGATATGTATATTAGTTAACCCTTTACCACACAGTCCCAACTTTTAACAACCCTGATGCTGAAACCTCTGGAAAACATTGTGGGAAAAGGAGAAAATGCTGGTTACCAGCATTTTCTCCTTTTCCCACAATTTTTTCTACCCTATCAAAGACAGATCTTATCGTTTGAGTCACTTTGAAATTGTCGTCTGCAAATGCTTTCAATTTGGGCGTGTCTAGAATTTTGTTGTGTGGTAAAGGCTTAATAATGGTGTAAATTCATTTGTGAAGTTGTCTGTTATTCAACTACAAGGTCCTGTAAGAATTATCTCCCCTTGAACTGAGATCCATTTATGTTTAATGCAGATTAGGTTAGAACAACCATCTTGTCTATCATAGAACTTCAGGGGTAAGAAGAAAATGCTGAGTACACATCAGACAACTGCATTTTAGACTTGTCCAAAATGAAAGCAGTTGCAGACTACAAATTGAATATAGCTCAATGCGTTTTCTGTCTTTGGAAGGGTAGAAACATGGTAGGAATGGGAGAAAATGCTTGTTACCAGCATTCCTCAGGGTCACTTACACTGAAGACTGTTTTGTAAAGGATTAAAAGTTAAGACTGAATTAAAGTTGTCATTTCAAAGTCAATCCTTCTGATTGACAACATTTGTCTCAACAAGCCCCCAACTGATGTAGCTTGCTGTCCTATTTTCTCAGGTAGTTTGTTATACCCTTGATATTAATTGTTGAATAACCATGACATTTAGTTGCCTGATACATTAAATGTTTCCTCTCATATATACCTCTGTAGCAGTTAACTTCATAAATCATTGTGGCAGATGGAGGAATTGTCACAACATTTGTTAAATCTCTACAAGTTCAATTTTTATTTGTCCATTCATTTTCAACAGTCCTAAATATATATAGGGGTGGGAGAGAGGAAGGGAAGGGAGAGAGAAAGAGAGAGGGGGGGAGAGAGGGAGGGAAGAGAGAGAGGGGGGGGGATGATAATGTATGTTAGTTTATGGCAGAGGAACTCATTATTCATCGTGTCTTATTTCGTCTGTCTAACATTGTCTTATTTTGTGCTTTTCATCTGTAATCTTCACCTTGGTAAATATGTGTATATGATATGAACATACATACAATCGCAAAGACCCAGAGGATTCTATTTGGCATAGCATCTTTTAACCCTTTACCACACAATCCTGACTTTTAACGACCCTGAGAAAGAAGCCTTTTGAAAACATTGTGGAAAAGGAGAAAATGCTGGTAACCAGCATTTTCTCCTTTTCCCACCATGTTTTCTACCCATCCCAAAACAAATTTCAAATTTTCAGTCACATTTATTTTGTCGTCGGCAAATGCATTCAGTTTGGACTAGTCTATTTTGTCGTTTGGTAATGAGTTGCAGGTTTATTGTGGTGAAATGGAAGACAGTAAACTGTTTGCTATGAACTGATTGAAATTCTGCTTCATACACAACACAGAAATGATTAACTCTTTACCAAAACCACAAATTTTTAGACTGGTCCAGATTGAAAGCACTTGCAGACGACAAAATAAATACGGCTGAAAAATTGAAATTTGTTCTAGATAGGGTAGAAAACATTGCTACGGAGAAGAAGATTTTTAAAGTTTTCCTTCTTTGTTCCTATGTTCAAAACTTGTGAACCCTGGGGGGGGGGGCCAGTTTTGACCCCAGGGGCATCATATGAACAAACTTGGTAGAGTATTGCTCAAATGACCTGAAATTTGGTCAGAATGTTTGTCTTAATAAAATCTCGAATGAGTTTGGATTTGGGTCACCTGGATCATAAACTAGGTCACTAGTTCAAATTAAAGTAATACCTTGTGGGCACTCTAGAGGCCACATTTTTGGCTCAATTGACTTGAAAATTGGTCAGAATGTTTGTCTTGATAAAATCTCACATGAGTCCGAATTCGGGTCATGTGGGGTCTTAAATTAGGTCACTAGGTCAAATTAAAGAAATACCTTGTGTGCACTCTAGAGGCCACATTTATTGTTCAATTGATTTGAAAATTGGTCAAAATGTTTGTCTTGATGAAGTCTAGGATGACTTCAAAATTGGGTCACCTGGGTTGATAATCTAGGTCACTAGGTCTAATTAAAGAAATACCTTTAGGGCACTCTAGAGGTCACATTTCTTGCTCAATTGACTTGAAAGTTAGAATGTTTGTCTTGATGAAATATTGGGTGAGTTTGAAATTGGGTCAGCTGGGGGTCATAAACTAGGTTACTGGGTCAAATTTAAGAAACACTTTGTGGGCACTCTAGAGGCCACATTTATTGCTCAATTAACTTGAAAACTGTTCAAAATGTTTGTCTTGATAAATTTTTTGATGAGTTGTAAATTGGGTCACGTGGGGTGATAAATTAGGTCACTAGGTCAACTTACGGAATTCCTTGTGGACGCTCTAGAGGCCACATTTTAAGCTCAATTGACCTGACAATTGGTCAGAAATTGAATTATGCACGTTAAGTGAATTTCGCCTATTGACTCAGGTGAGCGATCCAGGACCATCATGGCCCTCTTCTTTTTTTTGTAATGTCTCAAAACCCATCAGTTCTCTAGCAAATGACAACATGTTAGACGTATCTAAATTGAAAGCATTTGCAAAACAAATGTGACTCTAAATTTGAAAGTTGTTTTTTGAAATGAAAGAAAATATTGTCGGGAAAGGAGAAAAAGCTGATTATCAGCATTTTCTCCTTTTTCCACTGTGTTTTTCAAAGTCGTCCTCTTTAGGGTTGTTAAAACTGGGGATTGATTTGTAAAGGATTAATCAAATCCAGAATTTTCATAATTTGAATGTAACACAAACTCTGATTGGCCAAACCATTTGGTTTATCCAATCAGAATTGTGTTACTTTCAAATTTGGAAAATCTTGGAGAATAAGACAAAGGATGTTCTTGAGAATGGTTGGTGAATACGGACCCAGGTCTTATGTTAAATTCCAAGGAAAGCCATTTGATTGGTCAATGCAGAATGGATTGAGATGATTTTTCATGTAATTTGGAATTAGATTTCTTTTTAAAAGAATTAATAGTTGAATGCTGCCCCTGAATTTGTCCACTCTTGGCAAAAGTTAGACATAATATATGTATGTCTTCTCAAAATGCTTTCTGTAGTGACAAGCTCAAAATTTTGTCGTCCTCAGTGAGACTTAAAGATACGTCCATTCGAACCTTTTATTGCTATCAAAAGTCACGCCATTTCCCAGAGAAAACTGCCATTTTCAGTTTCATTAATAAAGTATTGTAACTGCTGCACTCTTTCATGTGACACATGATTTTATATCTTTACGCTTTACCAAATGAAAAAATTTTAGACTTGCCCAAATCCAAAGCATATAAAGACGACAAATGTCTCAAAAACTGAAATTTGTCTTGAGAAGGGTAGAAAACATTGTGGTAACCAGCATTTTCTCCTTTTCCCACAATGTTTTCAAAAGTTGTCTTTCTCAAGGTCATTAAAAGTCGGCATTGTGTGGTAAAGGGTAAACCGTTTACCAAACGATCAAATGTTTAATGTTTTAACAACTTTGATGAATAAAGGTTTTAAAAAAAAAAAAAACCAGGTGGGGGTGGGGGTAAGAGACAACGCTGGTTACCAGCATTTTCACCTTGTCCCACAATTTTCACCTTGTCCCACAATATTTTCTACCGTCCAAAGACAAAGCCCCTCATTTGCACCATATTGAATTTGTCATCTGCAAATGTTTGAAATATTTGGAGGAGTCTAAAATTTTGTTGTGAGGTCAAGCATTAACCATTTACTGCACATTGAGGCCTTTTAATGACCTTGGGAAAGAAGTCTTTGAAAACATTGTGGGAAAAGAAGAAAATGCTGATAATCAGCATTTTCTCCTTTTTAGCTCACCTTAGCACAACGTGCTAAAGGTGAGCTATTGTGATCGCCCTATGTCCGGCGTCCGGCGTCTGTCGTCCGTCGTCCGTCAACAGTTTCTTTAAACATCTTCTTCTCCTTAACCACTAGGCCAGTCTTGATGAAACTTGGCAGGGATGTTCCTTGGGTGAAGCTCTACCAAAATTGTTCAAAGAATTGAATTCCACCCACAACTCTGGTTGCCATGGCAACAAAAAGGAAAAAAAGCAAAATCTTTGAAAATCTTCTTCTCTGAAACTAGAAGGCGCAGAGCTTTGATATTTGGTATGTAGCATCTCCTAGTGGACCTCTACCAAGTTTGTTCATTTGATGCCCCTGGGGTCAAAACTGGCCCCGCCCCTGGGGTCACAAGTTTGAGCATAGTCACAAAGAAGGAAAACTTTAAAAATCTTCTTCTCTAAAACTTGAAGGCGTAGAGCTTTGATATTTGGCATGTAGCATCTCCTAGTGGACCTCTACCAAGTTTGTTCATATGATGCCCCTGGGGTCAAAACTGGCCCCGCCCCGGGGGTCACAATTTCCAACATAGGAACAAAGAAGGAAAACTTTAAAAATCTTCTTCTATAAAACTAGAAGGCATAGAGCTTTGATATTTGGCATGAAGCATCTCCTAGTGGACCTCTACCAAGTTTGTTCATATGATGCCCTTGGGCTCAAAACTGGCCCTGCCCCGGGGGTCACAAGTTCGAACATAGGAACAAAGAGGGGAAACTTTAAAAATCATCTTCTCTGAAACTGGAAGGCGTAGAGCTTTGATATTTGGTATGTAGCATTGCCTAGTGGACCTCTACCAAGTTTGTTCATATGATGCCCCTGGGGTCAAAACTGGCCCCACCCAGGGGGTCACAAGTTTGAGCATAGTAACAAAGAAGGAAAACTTTAAAAAATCTTCTTCTCTGAAACTTGAAGGCGTAGAGCTTTGATATTTGGCATGTAGCATCTCCTAGTGGACTTTTATCAAGTTTGTTCATATGATGCCCCTGGGGTCAAAACTGGCCCCGCCCCGGGAGTCACAATTTCCAACATAGGAACAAAGAAGGAAAACTTTAAAAATCTTCTTCTGTAAAACTAGAAGGCATAGAGCTTTGATATTTGGCATGAAGCATCTCCTAGTGGACCTCTACCAAGATTGTTCATATGATGCCCTTGGGGTTAAACTGGCCCTGCCCCGGGGGTCACAAGTTGGAACATAGGAACAAAGAGGGGAAACTTTAAAAATCATCTTCTCTGAAACTGTAAGGCATAGAGCTTTGATATTTGGTATGTAGCATTGCCTAGTGGACCTCTACCAAGTTTTTCATATGATGCCCCTGGGTCAAAACTGGCCCCGCCCCGGGGGTCACAAGTTTGAGCATAGTAACAAAGAAGGAAAACTTTAAAAATCTTCTTCTCTGAAACTTGAAGGCGTAGAGCTTTGATATTTGGTATGTAGCATTGCCTAGTGGACCTCTACCAAGTTTTTCATATGATGCCCCTGGGTCAAAACTGGCCCCGCCCCGGGGGTCACAAGTTTGAGCATAGTAACAAAGAAGGAAAACTTTAAAAATCTTCTTCTCTGAAACTTGAAGGCGTAGAGCTTTGATATTTGGTATGTAGCATCGCCTAGTGGACCTCTACCAAGATTGTTCATATGATGCCCCTGGGGTCAAAACTGGCCCCGCCCCGGGGGTCACAATTTCCAACATAGGAACAAAGAAGGAAAACTTTAAAAATCTTCTTCTCTGAAACAGGAAAGCATGGAGCTTTGATATTTGGTATGTAGCATCTTCTAGTGGACCTCTACCAAGTTTGTTCATATGATGCCCTTGGGGCAAAAGTTGGCCCTGCCCCGGGGGTCACAAGTTCGAACATAGGAACAGAGAAGGAAAACTTTAAGAATCATCTTCTCTGAAACTGGAAGGCTTAGAGCTTTGATATTTGGTATGTAGCATCGCCTAGTAGACCTCTACTAAATTTGTTCATATGATGCCCTTGGGGTCAAAATTGGCCCTGCCCTGGGGGTCACAAGTTCAAACATAGGAACAAAGAAGGAAAACTTTAATTTTTTTTTTCTCTTAAATGGAAAAGCATAGAGCTTTGATATTTGGTATGTAGCATCTCCTAGTGGACTTCTACCAAGTTTGTTCCAAGGATGCTGCTTGGGTCAAAACTGGCCCAGCCCCTGGGGTCACAAGTTCGAACATAGGGACAAATCAGGAAAACTTTAAAATTCTTCTTTTCTGAAACCGAAAGGTGTGGAGCTTTGATATTTGGTATGTTGCATCTCAGAGTGGACCTCTACCAAGTTTGTTCATATGATGCCCCTGGGTCAAAACTGGCCCTGCCCCGGGGGTCACAAGTTCGAAGATAGGAACAAAGAAGGAAAACTTTAAATTTCTTTTTCTCTTAAACGGGAAGGTGTAGAGCTTTGATATTTGGTATGTAGCATTTCCTAGTGGACCTCTACCAAGTTTGTTCATATGATGCGCCTGGGTCAAAACTGGCCCAGGCCCGGGGGTCACAAGTTCAAACATAGAAACAAAAAAGGAAAACTTTAAAATTCTTTTTTAAAACTGGAAGGTGTAGAGCTTTGATATTTGGTATGTAGTGATTCTCTTCTAAGTTTGTTTGCCCATCTAAGCGCAACAAGTTCATTGAGTTCAAAATTGGGTCATCTTTGGTCATAAACTAGGTCACTAGGTCAAATTAAAGAAATACCTTGTTGGCACTCTCGAGGCCACATTATTTGCTCAATTGCCTTGAAAATTAGTTAGAAAGTTTGTCTTTATAAAGTCTCACATAAGATTAATTTGGGTCAACTTGGGTCATAAACTAGTTCACTGGGTCAAATTAAAGAAATACCTTGTTTGCACTCTGGAGGCCACATTTATTGCTCAAATGACCTGAAATTTGGCCAGAATGTTTGTCTTGATGAAATACCAGATGAGTTTGGATTTGGGTCACCTGGAACCATAAACTAGGTCACTAGGTCAAAATAAAGTAATACCTTGTGGGCACTCTAGAGGCCACATTCTTTGCTTAATTGCCTTGAAAATTGGTCAGAATGTTTGTCTTTGTAAAATCTCACATGAGTCTGAATTTGGGTCAACTGGGGTCATAAACTAGGTCACTCGGTCGAATTAAAGAAATAGCTAGTGGGCACTCTAGAGGCCACATTTATTATTCATTTGATTTGAAAATTGGTTAAAATGTTTCTTTTGATATAGTTAATGACCAGTTCAAATTTGGGTCACCTGGGGTCATAATCTAGGTCACTAGGTCAAATTAAAGAAATATCTTTAGGGCACTCGAGGCCACATTTCTTGCTCAATTGTCTTGAAAATTGGTCAGAATGTTTGTCTTCATGAAATATGAGTTTGAAATTGGGTCACCTGCGGGCAAAAATTAGGTCACATGGTCAAATTAAAGAAAAACCTTTAAGGCACTCTACTAAGGTGAGCGACCCAGGGCCATCATGGCCCTCTTGTTCCACAATGTTTTCTACATATCAAAGAAAAATTGCACCGGTTGTGCCACAATCAAATTGCCGTCTGCCAAAGCTTTCAATTTGGACAAGGCTATAATTTTGTCATCTGGTAGAGGGTTAATCTTAGCTCTAACCTTTTAAATATTGATAGTTTTTCATCATTAGAACCAAGTATGTGATAGCAATTTGTGTATTGGTTATGTATTGTCTACAGCTGTGTGTGCATATGTGTATAAAGTTGTAAATAACTCGACATTGTACATACTTAATAGTCTTTGAATGGCATAGTATTGTATATATGGATAGAATACTTCCAAACTAAATAAAGGACTAAAATACCATGTGGTATGTATTTGTTTTTGACTTAGTGTTTTACTGTTTTTTGTATGTTTTCTTACTTTGTTCTACATGCAGAGACGCAGCGTGATTGTGAAAAATACAAAAAGTGCTCAATATAATGATACTCTTACTTTTCCACAACTGTTTTTTTAAAACTATTTAGACGTTTACAATGTAATCCCGAGTTTTTGCAACCCTTAGGCTCAATGGTTATAAATAAGTAAAGAAACCATTAGGCCATTTCCCTTTGACCATTTAACCCTTTACCAAACGACAGAATTGTAGACTTGTCCAAATTAAAAGCATTTGCAGACGACAATAAATTTGACTCAAAAATTGAAATTTGTTTTGAGAAGGGTAGAAAACATTGTGGGAAAAGGAGAAAATGCTGGTTACCAGCATTTTCTCCTTTTCCCACAATGTTTTCAAAAGGCTTCTTTCTCAGGGTCATTAAAACTCAGGACTGTGTGGTAAAGGGTTAAACCCTTTTTGGCAGCTTGTTAGCAAAATTAACTGTGCAAAGGCCATATAAGCAATTTTTTTGCCAGATCAAACTTCTATAAATAAACGGAATAGGTTCATCCAAGTGTCACTTTTCCCAATTGCAAAGAATTTCAACCCATGGTTATTTCTCATTTCTTCAGTTTTGATGCCATTGCAACTTTATGGATGGAATTCTATGAAGAAGTTCTGGACAGGACTCTCTAAGGATCACTCTTGTGTAGTCTGGTCTTTCAGGAGAATGGATGTTAGAAATAAAAGACAGATGGATGCAGTACAGACACCAGGCCATGACATAAGCTTGCCGTGCATCTACCAGAGGGACTTAACTCTACCAAATGACAAATTTTGAACTCGACCAAATTGACAGCATTTGCAGGCGACAAACCATGTATTTCAAATGATGGTTTCTGTCTTTGACAGGGTAGAAAACATTGTGGGAAAAGGAGAAAATGCTGGTTACCAGCATTTTCTCCTTTTCCAACAATGTTTTCAAAGGCCTTCTTCAGGGTGATTAAAACTCAGGATGGTTTGGTAAAAGATTAAAACACAGAGAGATATACTTTGGTAAAGTAAGAGAATACACCACACTATGGATTGCTTTTCAAATATATTTCATTTCACATAAGGTTCACATAGACCATTTTATCATATCAATACATTTAGCATCACATGACAACCACCTAATATACATACAGATTCACCTGTGATTTGTCTAGTCTATACAATACCAACCAATGATCAGCAAATAATATAAATGAAAGCATTCCTTCCTAACCTGAAAACATGTAACTACTTAAGATTACAAAGGATCTTGCACTTACAACCCTGAAGACGATGTCTAAAAACAATGTGGGAAAAGGAGAAAATACTCGTAACCATCATTTTCTCCTTTTCCAAGAATGTTTTCTATCTTGCAAGACAATTCCAAACATTTTTAGTAAAAAAATCAAAACACCACCAATTTTGATTCCTTCCTCCATGCAGACGACTTATTTTCTCCTTGGAGCAAGCCACTTAACTCTTTACTAAACAACAAAAAGTTGGACTACCATAACTCAAATTCAATGCATCTGCAGATGACATTCAAAATTCATACAAATGAGCTTTAGTTATCCGAGAGGATACAAAACATCGTAGAAAAATGAGAAAATGCTGCTTCCCAGCATATTCATGCTGCTTCCCGCATATTCTTCTTTTCTCATTGTTTTCAATGCCTTCATCCTCAAGGTTTTTAAAAATTCAAATTGTCTGCTAAAGGGGTAACACTTTGCCAGATAGCAACATTTTAGACAGGTCCACAATGAAAGCATTAGCAGATGAAATAAAATGTTCAAATAATTGAATTTGTCTCAGAAAGAGTAGAAAATGATGTGAGAATAGGAGAAAATGCTGGTTACCAGCATTTTCTCCTTTTCCCACAGTGTTTTCAAAATGCATTTTCACAAGGGTTGTTAAAACTCCGACCTGTTTGGTAAAGGGCTAAGAAAAGTGATTTTTTTGCATGTATTCATGTTTTAACCACTTACCAGACAACAAAATTTGAGACTGGTCCAAACTGAAAACATTTGCAGACAAAACTTGAGTGTGGCTGAAATAATGAGATCTGTCATTATTATATAGAATAGTGTGAAAACAAGAAAATGATGGTCACCAGCATTTTCTCCTTTTCCCCAAATGTTTTAATTCAAAAGCCTTGTTTGCCAAGCCAAGTTTGCTTGAGGCTTCTCTTAACCAGATGAATTGTTTAACCCTTTACCACCCAATCCCGACTTTTAACGACCCTGGGAAAGAAGCCTATTGAAAACATTGTGGGAAAAGGCGAAAATGCTGGTAACCAGCATTTTCTCCTTTTCCCACAATGTTTTCTATCCTATCAAAGACAAAAAACCATCAATTTAGCAACATTTAAATTGTCGTCTGCTAATGCTTTCAATTTGGTCCAGTCCAAAATTTTGTCGTTTGGTAAAGAGTTAAGACATGTCTATATTGAAAGCATTTACAGACAACATATCTAATATGGCTTCAATGGTGTGACTTGTCATTAACTCTTGACCAAATGGCAAAATTTTTAACTTGTCCAAATTGAAAGCATTTGCAGACAAAAAACATGTGACTAAAAGCTTGAAATTTATTTGTGAAAGACTAGAAAACATTGTTGGAAAAGAAGAAAATGCTGGTTACCAGCATTTTCTTCTTTTTCCACAATGTTTTCAAAAGCCTTCTTTCTCAGGGTTGTCAAAAGTCAGGATTATGTGGTAAAGGGTAAAAAGCCCAAAAAATATTGTAGGAAAAAGAAAATGCTGGTTCTCAGCATTTTCTCCTTTTCTGACAATGTTTTCATCCCTTTCAAAAGGAAATCCCAACATATGAGCCACACAAAATTAATCATCTGCATAATTATGCTTTGTATATGGACATGTTTGAATTTTGATTTGAGATAAAAGTTTACTGATATTATCAGCAATATCAGAAAACATTGATTTCCTCATCACATTTTCTATTACATTTATGTTCTTAACTCTTTACCAAACGACAAAATTTTAGCTTTGTCCAAATTGAAAGCATTTGCAGACGACAATTTCAATGTGGCTCAAATGGTGCAATTTTTCTTCGATAGAGCAGAAAACATTGTGGGAAAAGGAGAAAATGCTGATTTCCAGCATTTTCTCCTTTGCCCACAATACTTTCAAAGGGCTTCTTTCCCAAGGTCGTTAAAAGGCGGCATTGTGCGGTAGAGGTTTAAGAAGAACAAGAGCACTGCATGTAGGTGCCAACGCTTGGCTGCAGTAACTGTTGCTTGATTTTCAGTGAAAATTCTAAGCCAAGACGGGGCATAACTGTGTCAAAGATGTTTTGATTGGTACCTGCCCTTGATGTATGGGTCCCCTTTTTGATAGCTAACAACCAGTCCAAGTTTGAAGTAAACACTTTCAGTAATGACAGTGACATTACAAAATGTCCAAGTTTTTGCTTGAAGTCGATGCAGAGATGACAACAACAGGGCCACAGCAATAACGCGATGTTTTCTTCGAAAAAAGCCGAGCTAAAAAATCTTAAAGAGTATTATGTTCACAAAAAATGAAGAAAAAAATAAAATATAACAAAAAAGACGATGAAAGCTATGATTCTCCAAAAGCAATCACGATGTGGCTACAAAAAAAAACAAAGCCTATGTTTCACCCATTACCACAATTATGTCTTGAAATGTTGGCATAACCCTTTACCACGCAATCCTGACTTTTAAGTGACCCTGTCAAAAAAGATTTTGTAAAAACTGAACGACACTGAAAAAGAAGGCTTTTGAAAACAATGTGGAAAAAGGAGAAAATGCTGGTAACCAGCATTTTCTCCTTTTCCCACAATGTTTTCTACCCTTCCCAAAACAATTTCAATTTTTGAATTACATTTATTTTGTCGTCAGCAAATGCTTTCAACTTGGACAAGTTTAAGATATTGTCATATGGTCAAGAGTTAAAATATAAAAGGAAAAGAAGTAATGCTCAGTATGTGCAATAGCTCTTTTCTCAAATGTTTTTGATACCATTTCAGACTGTACCTTTGCTTTCTTGTTGAAGCTCTGTCAATTTTTTTTTCCATTGCTTATTTTCCTTTCTCCAGTCTCTGTAACCATACAGCACCAAAGAAATGAAATGGGAACCATTCCATATTAACCCTTTCCCAAACGGCAGAATTTTAAGGCCCATCCATACTGAAGAAATTTACAGACGACAATCCAGATGTTTTTCAAATTACAACATTTGTACTGAACAGGTAGAAAACATGGTGGGAAAAGGAGAAAATGCTGGCTACCAGCATTTTCTCCTTTTTCCACATTGTTTTCAAAAGCCTTCTTTTTCAGTGTCGTTTAAACACAGGATTGTCTGTTCAAGGCTTGAGGAAAAAAAGAAGACACAAGCATTTTAAGAGGCTATTTTGGCCATTACCTTTTCCAAAATATCAGATGGTGTAGACAGTGTTGATCAAGATCAGACTGCAGTCTGAGCAGTCTGATCTTGGATATGCACTTTTTGAAAAAGCAACTTCAGTTTTCCTTGGTAGTCTAAATATTAGAAATAATCTATATGGTAATGGGTCACAGAACAAATAAATGCTAGTGTTGAGTGAACAAGCACTGTCACAACCAGTTAGCACAACACAGAATGAGACACGTTGGATCAAACACCTTTCTCCCCACATTACAATATCCCATGTATGATACTTGTTTTAATACATCTGCAGTAGAACTCTAAGTTAATTACCTCCTGCTGACAATTTCTGAGGAAAAATTGATTTAACCCTTTACCACACAATCCCGACTTTTACCGACCCTAAGAAAGAAGCCTTTTGAAAACATTGTGGTAACCAGCATTTTCTCCTTTTCGCACAATGTTTCCTACCCTTCCAATAGCATATTTCAATTTTTAAGTCACATTATTTTGTTATCTGCAAATGCTTTCAATTTGAACCAGTCTAAAATTTTGTCAATTGGTAAAGAAGATACTGCTCATAACAGAAAAACCTCAGAGCATTTGACATTGTAGATTCAAGATCAGACTGCACATTATGTGCAGTCTGATCTTGATCTACACTGTCAATAAAAACACACTGACTTCAGCTAAGTAACCCAAGAGTTGATGGCAAGTCTGAAAATTGTTTGTTTAGGACTGGAATCAAAACTACAGCAATCAACCCATAATACCTACAGCCATGGAAATGTAACATTTCACGGAGCAATTAGCTCTAAGGATGGCTTTTTTTTTTTGCCTGGAAAAAAAGGTGGAAAAAAATTGCTTTTGTACAGAAAGTTTTGTGTGGTTTGTATGCTGTCTAATGCAGTTTTTAACATTATTTCAGTTATATTGCTGTGGGCAGTGAACCTATCCATGCTTTCCTGAAAATTTCATTTCCTAGTACTTTGCGCAAGTTTCTTCTCAAGCCACTGGCTGCTTTCTCAAATAATCATTATCAAAACAAACAATGATCAGTGGTACAACAGGGTGAATCCTCCTGTTGCAATGACTTTCAACAATCCTTGGAGAGAAGTCGGCCAAGTTACAGACTCGAACCAGCGACCCCGCCCTGGTGGCCCTGTAGGTTGAGGACTCAGGCTGATCTACTGGACGTGGCACAATCCTGTATTGGAAACATTTTAGCTTCTTGATGCATTGGTAATCAATGAAAAATCTACTGCAGGTGTACAAATGTTCGTTGCAATAAACTATAGGGTTAACTCTTTACCAAACAACAATATCATAGACTGGTCCATATTGTAAGTATTTGCAGACAACAAATTAAATGTGACTCAAATACCGGTAATTGGATTTGTTTCTAAAAGGTAAGAAAACATTGTGGGAAAAGGAGAAAATGATGGTTACCAGCATTTTCTCCTTTTCCCAAAATGTTTTCAAATGTCCAGTTTCCCAGGATGGTTAAAACTCGGGATTGTGGAGTAAAAGGCTTAAGACAAGACACTTAATGAGCTTATCTAGATCACAAACTTGGTCTCCAAAAGGAGTATGTTCACTGATTTATCCCATTACCACCTGTGAAAAATTTGCAGCTGAAAACTTGGGAAACATCCTCAAAATAGACAACACATTACTCATCTTCAATACATTAACCCTTTACCAAAACAATCCCAAATTTTAAAGACCTTAAAAAAGAGGGCTTTTGAAAACATCATGGGAAAAGGAGAAAATGCTGGTAGCCAGCATTTTCTGCTTTTTTGCATTATCTTTTCTACGTATCGAAGACAAAATCATCATTCGAGCCACATTTGTCGCCTGCAAATGCTTTCAATTCGGTCCAGTCCGAAATTTTGTCGTTTGGTAAAGGGTTGGAATTACATGTGAAAACATTGTGGCATAATGAGAAATTGCTCATTACATGCAATTTCTCATCCTGCCACAATATTTTCAGAACCGACCGACTGCAAGACAAACAAAGTCATTTCCAGATGGTAATGAGTTAATCCACATTATCCATATGATAATCCAGATAATGATGGGCTCGGGTGTCATCTCACAAGTGCTGTTGGTACCCATATGGGCTTTTCTTGGACTGTCACAATCACATTCTTGATCTGTTGGGTCATCTCTGCCAGGTTTCCACCCTGGATCATGGCTGCAAACAAACAACAATACTCCTTATTTCCATTTGTGGAAATCTTCATGTTATCTCCTTACCAAATGACAAAAAACTTAGAACAGTCCAGATTGAAAGCAATTGCAGATGACAAATTAACCATTGCTCACATGGTCAGTATTATGTGTGATAGGTTAGAAAACATTGTGAGAAAAGGAGAAAATGCTGGTAACCAGCATTTTCTCCTTTTCTCACAATGTTTTCAAAAGCTTTTCATCCTAGGGTCATTAAAAGTTGGGATTGTGTGGTAAGGACTTACAGGCACCTTTAGATCTACTACTGGGACCACATGTAAATTAAAATCAATGATATCATGTATGAAGTACAGTCAAACACAGCCATCTTTATCAATGTAGGCACATTTCATTGCGATGCAGTTTCTAATAAGTATATAGAGGCTTTCACTTCTCATTTTCTTTCCTAATTAATGATTTGTTAATGATTTGGCATCATGTAGGTTCCTATAATATCATGCTGTCTTGGGAGATGAAAAAACAAATGAAAATAGGTCAAAAGTTGCCAGGCCACTCTATCTTGTTTACTTTTTACCTGGTTTTAAAATTCATTTTCCTGCCAGCAACTAACCGACCGTACAATAGCAGATTGTCAGTTTCACAATAATTTCCATACTTTTATAGTGTATGATTTAAATCTGGACACAATCTAAAATCCCTATTGTTTAATCTAGCCACAACCGTGACTTCAAGCCCATGTTTAATACAAACCTTACAAATAGAAAATAGAAAAAAAATCATTCAACATACCAGAAATTAAATGCTTGTAATCCTGTTCAGCCTTCTGACAATAATCGAACAGTTCCTTCGCAGATTTTTGACTAAGTTTTTCTGGCAGGAATTGCACATCTTTAATTTCTCTGCAAAACAACATATCGAGACAGTTGAAAAAAATGTCCCAACATATCCAACATACTGTCACTCATTAATTTATCTAATGAATCCTTTCACTGGCATAAGCAATAAATCTATTTAGTAGCTTTTGCAAATCAAGATCAGATTGCACAAAACATGCACAAACCATGACTTAACTCTTTCCCAAACAAGCCCTGGTTTTCACGTGTCTGCAGTACAAGTCTTTTGAAAACACTGTGGGAAAAGGAGAAATTGCTCGTAACGAGCAATTTCTCCTTTTCCCACAGTGTTTTCTACCCTTTTTGAGACCTTTCTGCCATTTTCATCAAATTCAAAATTGTCGTCTGCAAACTCTTTCAATTTGGACCAGTCCAAAATTTGTCGTTTGGGAAAGAGTTAAACAATCTTCATTTACCATTGTATTTGAACCATGCTCTGCTAAGTGAGGCTTAATGCATCTGCAAAGAGTATCGACCCATGTCAGCCTGCACAGTCCACGCAGCCTGACATAGGTCGAAACTTTTTGCTAATGGTCAATTTTCTGCATGTCAAAGGTCCAGTGTATCTCATGGTCCAGTCGCTTGTAAGACAAAATGGATTCTATTATCCCTGTTGATGTGATGACCTGCTTGGTACAATGCATCACAGAGATGCATTAAACCCCTTTTTGCCAGAACGTGGCTCATATATGGCCCGCAACATGCGAAATGAGACCTTCGGACATTTGCGTAAAGTGTCGTCCCGGATTAGCCTGTGCAGTACGCGTAGGCTAATCCGAGACAAAATTACGACTACATAAGATTTTTTCATGCAGTAGACTATCGTGAAACAGAAAATCGCACAAAAACAGGAAGTGTCGTCTCGGGTTAGTCACAGACTGCACAGGCTGATTTTGGTACAACACATTTGTACACATATGTCCGAAGGCCCCTTTTCGTGTGTTGCACGCCATATTATCAACAATTTCACAAAGAAAGAGTGTTACTCATCTATCACCCACGTCTCCTCATCAAAACCAAACAAAGTTTAACAGTTGCACTGATGAGACTGGTCTAAATTGAAAGCATTGTGGATCAAAGGTGCCAAAAAAGACTGAAATTGTCTTTTGAAGGGTAGAAAACATTGTGGGAGGAGAAAAGCTGGTTACTAGCATTTTCTCCTCTTCCCACTGTTTTCATAAGCCTTCCTCCTTAGTGTAATTAAAACATGAGATTGTTTGGTTGAGGGTTAAATGAAGATGTCAGTGAAAATTTCTATACTTTATAGATATCACGTTACTTTTGAATCCAAAATACATTGATCCAAGACCCAAATATTCCAAGTCTGGTCTTTCGGCAAGGTAATTAATCCTGTTAACTGACAGTTAATTCAAGATCAAACAGCAATTTTACGATGTTTCTTTCAGCTTTAGTGTTGCCCCAAAAATTGTCATATCTTCCATTCTTTAATCCTTTACCACACAATCCTGGCTTTTAATGACCCTGAGGGAAAAAGCTTTTGAAAACATTGTGGAAAAAGGTAACCAGCATTTTCTCCTTTTTCCCATATTTTCTGCCCTTTAAATATTAAATCCTATCATTTGAACAACATATTGTATGCAAATGCTTTCAAATAAGAAAGGTCCAAAATTTTGTCGTTTGGTAAAGAGTTAAGAAAGAAATACGTGTGTGTAAGATCAGCCTACCTTAACTGTTTAAAAGACTTGTGCCTGGCAAAAATCACTATTGGATAGATCTGCAATCTCTGTAGTCTTTCAATGGCCAGTGGATTCACATTCAATATACAGTGAATGTTCTGAAATAAAGAAATGAAAAGTTTATGCTTAGTTGAAAATTTACCTAAAGATACACATTATACATGTTTATGTAAGTTTTTATTTTTTTCTTAAAAGTTTTTTAATCACATAAAACATCCTCCAGCAGTGTAATAAACCCACGACTTATTTTCGATAATACAGTAGTGTATTACCGTCTTTTGGGTCCCAGTTCTGATCAGTTTTTAAGTCATGAGCGCGTGAAGCTGGAGAAACCAGCCACAGCACGTGCCAGAATTTATATATTACACCGTTTCGCGGAAAAATGACGTCATTGTTGCTAAGGCATATACGCACAGGAAGTTTTTTATTTTCATGTGTAATAAAAACCAAAAAATGCAGCTGAAGTTTTTTAAAAATCAACAAAATTGCAGAAATAGGTGGAATTATCCCCTGTTGAAACTGTTTCATTCTTCTTTCGGGGTAAATGTCAAAGACCTATCTACTTGTGTATATGTACATGCTCGAAACCAAACTACAACTGTAAACATGGATCAATGAGCAATATATAGGCTGAAGGTGATGATGCAGGACACTTATTTGTCTGTCATTCGTTTTATGTGATAAATAGAATCTCACATTCATGTTTATGTATTATCATTTGTATCAAACTCGTTGACTAAAATGTATATGACGCTCGCCAAGGCTCGCGTCATATAATTTTAGTCAACTCATTTGGTACAAATGATAATACATAAACACTCATGTAAGATCCTCTATTTTTCAAATGACCAAAACAAAGGAGCAATAAACAAATGTGCAATGCATCTCTGTGATGCACTACACAAAGTAAGTTGTCACGTAATTATGGATTCAACCAACCAGAGTCATGAAGTAAACATGTCCTTTAACATACAGGAAATTGACCAATAGTAATATCAACCAAAGTCAGCCTGTGTGGACCTGCACAGGCTGACAATACTTTTTGCAGATGCATTATCTCCTTTCCAAAGAGCTTGGCTCCGACATACAAGTAAAACAAAAAAAGATTAACAAAAGCCTCAACAGAAAAACCATTCCTACAAGGTCACAATGATAGAGTTTTCATGGTTGCTGTATCACATTAGTGTCTGTGAGATAGCAAATCACACAATCATGAACACAGATAAAATACCTGCTGCTGATTAATTCTGAAAACATCACAGTCAAGAAAAGTTGCCTGTAACCAGTAATTTCAAATTCTGCCACAATATTTTCACTTCAGATGTTTAATCACAGGCATTCAAGTTCAATACTCATATTTTACATGGATGTTTTAAGCCTTTGCCACACGACTGTAATTTTTAATGGCCCAAAAGAAGAAAGCTTTTAAAAACATTGTGGGAAAAGAAGAAAATACTGGTAACCAGCTTTTTCTCCTTTTCCCACAATGGTTCTATCCTATCAGAGAACTAAAGCTCATGTATTCCAATTTATAATTTTTCGTCTGCAGTTAGTTTCCCTTTCAAAAGGGTCAACAATTTTTTGTGTGGGAAAGAATTAACTCTTTACCACACAATCCCGAGTTTTAACAACCATGAAGAAGAAGCCTGAAAACATTGTGGGAAAAGAAGAAAATGCTGGTAACCAGCATTTTCTCCTTTTCCCCAGTGTTTTCTACCCTTTCATAAACAAATTTCAACTTATGAGTCACAATTAGTTTGATGTCTGCAAATGCTTTCAATTTGGGCAAGTCTCAAAAAAATGTCATTTGGTAGAGTTACCGGTTGTCTACAGGAGTTTTTGAGATAGGAAGTACCGAGTTAATCCTTTACCAAACAATTCTGTATTTTAACGACCCTGAGGAATAAAGCTCAAGAAAACACTGGAAATATGAGAAAATGCTGATAACCAGCATTTTCTCATTGCCCCACATTTTTTTCTGCTTTTTCTGATACAAATCCAATCATTGGTGCAAAATTTGCTAGCAAATGCTTAATTTGGACATGTCTAATATTTGTCATTTGGTAGGGAGGTAGCGTTTTTGTAAATCTACTAGACACCATACCTGATCACAAATGTCTGTCACAGATTTCACACGAATACAATGGTAACGCTCGTCTTGTAACCAATAATCAATTATACTGCCATCTTTCAACTCTTTTTCCATGGTGTGGTGAGATCCCTGCATCACAGCTGTAAAAAAAAAATACATTTATCTTATACGAGCCATGCTCTGTGAAAAAGGGGCTTAATGCATTTGCAAAAAGTATCGACCCAGGTCAGCCTGCGCAGTCCGCGCAGGCTGACCTGGGCCGAAACTTTTTGCTTTTGGTCAATTTTCTGCATGTCAAAGGACCAGAGTGCATTCAGTACACTGATAAAGTACATTGTTATACAAAACAAATTTTAGGGATGTATAATACTGTGATGACTTGCTTCGTATCATGCATCACGGAGATACATTAAACCCCCTTTTGCCAGAGCATGGCACACTTATATTATCGCACTTATACATCTCTTCTTTATCACAGTTTCTTTCATAATTAACCCTCTACCACAACATCCTGAGATTTAAAACGACTTGGAGCAAGAAGGCTACTGAAAACATGGGCAACCAGCATTTTCTCCTTTTCCAACTATGTTTTCTACCCTTTCAAAGACATATCCTGGGTCCGTATTCACCAACTATTCCTAAAAATATTCTTGATCTTGTTCTCCAAAATTTTCCAAATTTGAAAGTAACACACATTCTGATTGGCTAAACCATTTGGTTTAGTCAATCAGAAGTTGTGTTACTTTCAAACTTAGAAAATCTTCAAGAATAAGTCTAAGAACGTTTTTAAGAATAGTTTGTGAATACGGACCCTGATGTTTGAGCCTGAGTTTTAATGATTTGTGCAAATACTTCTAAGTCTCAAGCTTTGTTATATAGTAAACGTTAAAAGCATTTTTCACTGCTCTAGATGTCTATGTGCCCAGTGTAGATCAAGATCAGACAGCATAAAACTTTTAGTCAGATCACTGACCTAAACTGATCTTTTACTGAGATATTGTTGACAAGGGCAACCAAGAAATTGCTCTTATTCATATAGGATCTTTTTCCTACAATAAAAAATGACCTTTGGGTTTATTTGGGGCTCTAGAGGGTTAAAAAAACATGAAAGAAGAATACGTTCCAGTTACATAATGGCAAAGCAAACTGGCCAAAGTAGCTTTGTGGAAACCTGCTGGGCCAGTAATCCAGGTTTTTAGAGTTTAAATCTTTACCAAACGATAAAATTACAGATTTGTCGAAATTGAACACATTTACCAATGACAACTTGAATGTAATTGAAATGATGCTTGTTTTCTGTGATGTGTAGAAAACCTTGTGGGAAAAGGAGAAAATGCTCGTTACCAGCATTTTCTCCTTTTCCCACAAGGTTTTTTAAAGGCCATTTCCTCAGGGTCGTTAAAACTGGGGATTGTGTGGTAAAGGGTTCAACCCACCTTGGCCTTACTCTTTTCTCAGAGATAGCTGATAGTCATTGAAACAGGATTCACTCTTCTTTCATCACTGAACTTTACCTTTCTTTGAAATGGGAAGCAGCTAGCTACTTGAAAAAAGTGTTTATTATAGTGCTGGTAAACATAAGCAAAAAGAGAGCATGGATAGGTACACTAGTTGCAGAAATATGACTGAAACATTTTATATTTGTAAAGCTTCATACTTGCAAAGCTTTGAAAGAGATCTTAAACATGGAAGAAGCATTTATAAGATTCCTAAAGCTGCCATTATTTTCATTTTTTTTTTTGGTTGATATTCGAACAGTTGCATTGAGATATTTCATATCAAGAAAAGTTTTCACTTTATGGAGGCAACGTTATCATGTGACCATATACGACAGAACATTTTTACTTACTTGGATCACAATAGTAATATTTATCTGGAGATTCTGAGGACAATTTCTGTATGAGAGCATCGGCAAGAGGGGCAATCAACACAACTGGACGAGTTTTCTTATCTACAAAAGTTGTACATACAATTATAATGACAGAAAGTTTTACATTCACATGAGAAACGTGTTCAATTAAACCTTTACCAACAATCCCAGGTTTTAACGACCTTGGGGAAGAACCCTGTTGAAAACAATGTTGGAAAAGGAGGAAATGCTAGTTATCAGTATTTTCTCCTTTTCCACAATGTTTTATACCCTATCAAAGAAAATCCAAACATTTGAGTTACATTTAATTTTTTGTCTGCCACTGCTTTCAATTTGGTCAAGTCCAAAATTTTGTCCTTTGGTAAAGAGTTAACTCATCACCTCATGACAAGACTTTGCAGCAGAAAACTGTGTTTACATATTTGTAATATAGAGATAATCATTAAAAATCAACCCTTTACCAAACAATCCCGAGATTCAACGACCCTAAGTAAGAAAGCTTTTGAAAACATTGTGGGAAAAAGAGAAAATGCTGGTAATCCTTTTCCAATGATGTTTTCCAATCTTTCACAGACAAATCTAATTATTTTTGACACATTTATTATGTCTTCTACAAATACTTTCAATTTGGATCAGTCTAAAAATTTGTCATATGGTAAAGAAATAAAGCGTAATATTTGAAGACATGTGAAAACATCATGACAACCATGAGAAATAAATTGTGACATACATTTTCTCTGTTTCCACAATTTCTTTATACTAGGCAAATTCCAAGATGTGAGACGTCATCCGCAGGTGATAATGAGATTGCAGAAAAATATATGAATGACGCTCTGGGAAAAGAAGGTTTAATGGATCTTCATGGTGCCATTGCACGGTATCAATCCATTTTATTTAACCCTTTGCCAAACGACAAAATTTTAGACTTGTCCAAATTGAAAGCATTTGCAGACGACAAAAAAAATGTGACTCAAAAGGTGAAAATTGTTTTGGGAAGGTTAGAAAACATTGTGGGAAAAGGAGAAAATGCTGGTTACCAGCATTTTCTCCTTTTCCCACAATGTTTTCAAAAGGCTTCTTCTTCAGCATCGTTAAAGCCCGTAATTGTGTGGTAAAGAGTTAAAAGTCACTGAATCATGGAGTAAAATGGTCCTTTGACATACAGAAAATTTACCCCCCACAAAAACTTTCAACCCATGTATGCGCGGACTGCAGGTCATTACTTTTTGCAGATGCATTAACCCTTTACCACACAATCCCGACTTTTAACAACCCTGAAAGAGAAGGCTTTTGCAAATATTGTGGGAAAAGGAGTATATGCTGGTAACCAGCATTTTCTCCTTTTCCCACAATGTTTTTCTGCCCTATCCAGTACATAAATCACCATTTAAGCTACATTTTATTTGTCGTCTGCAAATGCTTTGAATTTGGTCCAGTCCAAAATTTTGTCTTTTGGTAAAGGGTTAAATCACCTTTTCACAGAGCATGAATCATATCATCATTAACAACAAAACAAACCAGAGAGTTAATTAAGGTAGAAGTTAAAAGTTCAAGTAAAACAAAAACAAAAAAAAGCTCAAGTATCCTGGTCAAGATAGCATTTTAGTTACCTTGTGGCTGAACGCATCCATTGATTTAGAAGTCTATGACTTCACAGAACAATTTATTTCACGATTAACTATGGCATAAGCACAAACGCGTACAACACTGCAGTTAGCATTTTTTGAAAAGTTGCCTTAAATGACAATCATCACTTGTTAGATCTGTATATCAAAAATTAGCCTCCTCTATCATGGGCAGAGAAGCTTTGAGCCAAGTGGTATAACTGGAGTACAAGTCCCACCTCTCTCACACAAAAAAGTGACTTTTCAAAACTTCATTACAGTACTGGCACACATACTTTCATTTTACACAAATGCATGTCATATAACAGTGGGGCTATTCATTAGTAAGAAACCCAAATCATTCAACTTATGAAAAATTCATAACACTACTTACATTCAATTCTTTCTACATTCATGTAAGTACTTAGAGACAGATCTGAAATAGGAAACAATATTATTTTAGTTCACTGATAGTTATCATGTCATGTACAACCTTAGTGACATTTGACAGATAGTGCAGAGCACATGTGTAAATACCAGTCGTTCCAGTCATACAATATTTGTAAATTGCTAATGAACTTAATTAAATCAGTTTGAGCTACAGTAAACATCAATTTGGCAGGATATGATTTAACCCTTTCCCAAACGATAAAATTTAGACTAGTCCCAAATTGAAAGAGTTTGCAGACAACAATTTTAAATTTGATGAAAATGACAGAAAGTTCTCCAAAAGGGTAAAAAACACTGTGGGAAAAGGAGAAATTGCTCGTTACGAGCAATTTCTCCTTTTCCCACAGTGTTTTCAAAAGACCTGTACTGCAGACGCATGAAAACCAGGGCTTGTTTGGGAAAGGTTTAAATAACATGACATTGAACATGTATGTACATATGCGAGTCTGATTTTGAGCTTATATTGATCATCAACATTTTAATATTTCTGGTTAAAAAAAATGAAATAACAAAATTCAGGTCTCATTTCCTTTTTCATCTATGCTCAAATGCTTATCCTGACTTAAGTAAAGGTGAACTCCAAGAAAGCCTACAAAATGAAGAATGACCATGTCAAATCTGGAATGAATAATTCAAAGAAAAGTACCATCCAAAACTGGCAGAGAATCACTATTAATAGACACATCGGAGAAGGAGCTTAGTTCTCGACTGTCTTTGGAATTATTTCGTTGATGCTTTTTACTTCTTCTAAAGAAACTTCGTCTTGCTGACCCTGATCCACGTCTAGAATGTGTCTTGTACTCATCTGAGTCATGCAGACTAAGGCTTTCTGACAAACTTCTGTGTAACACAAGATCATCTTCCAACCTAAAATTAACAAAATTTTATTTCTTTCTTTTACACCAAGGGAAAAAACTTTAACCCTTAGGCTGCTAAGCCCAACTCAATGACCTTTTGCGGACAGTGTAGATTAAGATCAGACTGCACAGAATGTGCTGTCTGATCTTGGATCTACCCTGTCTGATCAAGAGATATTTTTCCCTTAAAGATAACATTGAAATAGCAGAGTCTGGGTTTTTATTTCACATTTTTAGCAGGTTAAGGGTTAATAAAATATGCAAATTCAGCATTTCTTTCACAACTTTATGACCAAATGGCAAAATTCTTCTACGGTTTGGTGCACACTGTAAGGGGACCACAGTACTACACTTCTATCATTTCACCTGTAAAATTCTCCGAATTTCATTCTCGTCATTTTACCAAACTAACATTTGTATCCTCAAAGACTGTCTTTGTGTTTATTCAAACCTACAAGCAAGCCAAAATTTTAACATAGTCCTGTCATTATATCTCATAAAATGAAATTCTACAATCTTACACAAATCTTTTCCAAAGCACAGGGAAAGGTTAATTACCTGCAGCAGGTCATATACTGACAAAACAACCCCACCACATGTGGGAGCCAACACTCAGCTGCAGGTGCTTGATTTTCAGTGAAAGTCGAAAAAGGGCCATAACTTTTAAAAATACTTTGATGGTTACCTGCCCTTCTTGCATAGGTTCCCCTTGTCAAAGTTTGAAGTAAATAACTTCAGTAATAACAGCAATATTATAAAATGTCACTGACAATGTAGACGACAACAGGACTAAGGCAGTGACTCGAATTTTCTTCGAAAACAGATGAGCAAATACAGAAGGGAAAAATAATCAGCCACAAATATAATCACCTATCTTTACTAGGGATAGTACCACCCTTCATCTTTTTGCCCTCATCGTTGATAAGCCATGCATACCAAACGCCCTGCTGGCCATTATACATGGTGTCCTCGACATGTAACAGGTCATCTTTGTGGAAGGCTAGTTCTCCCTCTTTTTCTGGAATGTGATCAAACATAGCTCGGACATACAGGGAATCCCCACCTCCCTTCTTGCTGCGAACTTTATTGTACACTGAAATAGATAAAACAAGTACTGTTGTTTTCATACTCTTTCACCAATGAGACTACATGTATTTTGATGAATCTTGGAAGCAGTGTAAATAAAAAATTGGCCTTGCTACTGGTAAATGACTGATTTCTGATTTTTGGCAGTTGTTTTTGATATTGTTGCAATGGGTTGATTTAGTAATGCTTTTATCACATGTTTAACCCTTTACCAAAAAACAAAATTTTGGACTCAACCAAATTGAAAGCACTTGCAGACGACAAAATAAATGTAGCCCAAATGGTTATTTCTGTCTTTGGAAGGGTAGAAAACATTGTGGGAAAAGGAGAAAATGCTGGTTACCAGCATTTTCTCCTTTTCCCACAATGTTTTCAAAAGGCTTCTTCCTCTGGATTGTTCATGTGCAGAACTTTATGGTTAAGGTAACTGCTTCTGTACACAAAGAAAGCCCTTGACATACCTTGTGATACAATTGTTGAAATTCAAAATTTTTCCATGATAAACTCTATTGCGTATATGCAAAAAAATGCAGAATAAATAGTAACTCAATGAGTAAAAAAAATTTTTTTTTCCAAAACTCTTTAGTGCCCAAAATAAAAGCAATCAACATTTTCAGATGATAAATATGACCCAATTACATCTAATAACTATTTCACAGTTGCTTTTGTCTAGAACATCACAGTGAAGCAGACAGTCCAGTTCTACAATCAGATTGCATGATTTCTGCTGATCTTGATCTACACTGATAACAAAGGAGTTGGAGTTATTAAAGGCACTTTACCCCATCACAACATGACCAAATTTTAGACTTGTCTTAATCAAAGGATTTGCACATGACAAATTGAATGTGGTTAAAATCTGGGAATTTGTCTGTGAAAGGGTAGAAAACATTGTGGGAAAAGGAGAAAATGCTGGTTACCAGCATTTTCTCCTTTTCCCACAATGTCTTCAAAAGCCTCCTCCACTGAGGGTCGCTAAAATATGGGATTGTGTGGTAAAGGATTAATTTTTATCAAATGAAAACATAGCCATTAAACTTACATGACGGATGATATCGGACCTTGATCCTAACGGATGAACATGGTTCATGCAAATGGCGGAATGCTTGCTCAGCTGTGGTTCTGTTGAAATCCATCCCATTAAACTGCAAACAAATACAGGAAAACATATACTTAGTGAAGGTTCAAAAACACTGAATCAAAAGCCTCGATGTAATATTTAACTGAGTCTCATAGTATGTTTGCATATTCTGTTTCAATGCACCAAAAAGTAGTAAACTTTTCAACAAGAAGCATCATATTATTTCCAATATTGAAAAACACCAACATGCAGGTGCCAACTTGCAGGTTGCTTCACTTTCAGTGAAAATTCTGAGTCCAAAAAGGGGGATAACTGTGTCAAAAATACTTTGATGGTTACCTGCTCTTGTTGTATAGGTTCCCCTTTCGATAGTTAACAAACTTGTCCACGTTTGAAGCAAATATCTTCAGAAATAACAGAGATATTGCAAAATGTCAAAGTTATCGCACGATGACACAGATGACGCCAGGGCTAAGGCAATACCTAGATGTTTTCTTCGAAAACAGCCAAGCTAAAAACTTAACAGGTAACAGGTTAAACTGTTTCATGGCTAAACTACAACATATATTGATAACAATTCTAGGGAGGCATATTCTTCAAATATTCAGTAATACTAACAACAGACTTCATGTTATTTTATCAGAAAGTAAAAAAGAAGCTGTCATAAATTTGAGTGCATCATTTACGATATTAAGTGAGATGCCAGCTGTGAAATTCACCGGTTGACCTAAGAAATCAGTTTCCTGGTATTGTCCTGATAAATTTCTTACTTCAAGTATTTGGTCCCCACAGTGAAGACCATTGTGACCTCCTGCTGGGCTGTTTTCTTGGACATCAGACACAAAGATTCCCATGGCATTTCCACCAGTAAGGGTAATACCCAGGTTAGCATTTGGGTTGGGCTTCTTGAATGAAATCTTCCTCGGAGCATCATACTTGCCCTGCGAGCTAGATTGGATAAATGAAATGAAAGGTTATGATAAAAATCGCTTGCCCTATTTTTTCTGCTTTGTCTATCAGGTTAAATTTTCAATCAAATTGATCTTTTGTCACAGAATAAAACTCTTTGATAATTGGCACACGCACTGACTCTTCATTCATATCTTCAACTCTTTAATAAGTGACAAAATTTTATACTCGACCAAATTGAAAGCATTTGCAGAAGACAATTTGTATGTAGCTCAAACAGTTTCTGTCTTATATAGGGTTGAAAACATTGAGGGAAAAGGAGGAAATGCTCGTTACCAGCATTTTTTTCCTTTTCCCACAATGTTTTCAATGGCCTTCTTCAAGGTCGTTAAATTTCAGAACTATGGGGACTATCCAGCATTTTCTCCTTTTCCCGCAATGTTTTCAAAAGCCGTCTTCAGGGTCATTAAAACTCAGGATTATCTGGGTACAAGTTGATTTATTTCTATGGGACCATCTTAACCCTTTCCCAAATGACAAATTTTGGACTAGTCCAAATTGAAAGAGTTTGCAGACGACAATTTCAAATTTGATGAAAATGGCAGAAAGGTCTCAAAAAGGGTAGAAAACACTGTGGGAAAAGGAGAAATTGCTCGTTACGAGCAATTTCTCCTTTTCCCACAGTGTTTTTAAAAGACTTGTACTGCAGACACATGAAAACCCGGGCTTGTTTGGGAAAGGGTTAACTTGTCAGAAAATAATTCACTTACTTGACTATAATCTATATGATACGGATTATAAATGGGAAACAGGATTTTATAGAATAGATGGTTGGTGTCTTGGATTGGGAGAGTTTATCAAGCTCAGCTCCAGAGTTTTGTCCAATTCACTTTCCGTTCACCGGATAAAATTCCTACGCCTTGCCCGATTAGCTTTCCCAATCCAAGGCACCAACCATCTATTCTCCATACATATGACTAAAGCTTTTTATGACCATGCAATACAATATTTGATGAAAAAAGCAAAGAAATGGAAGCGCATATTGTAGAAACTTAGTATTCACCTGTGACTATGAACACGATTTGGAGATTTTGGTGAGTCCCTGTGAGAGTCTCGACGAGAAATGCCGTTGAGATTGACTAGATGTATGTTGTTTTTGGAATCTGGCGAGTTCAAAGGCGACGTATTGGTTGAGCTGGCAGCTGATGACTCACTATTATTGTCATTGTACTCTGTTGAACAGACAATGTTTGATTTAACCCTTTACCACACAATACTGAGTTTTAGCAACCCCTGTTGAGAAGGCTTTGAAAACATCATGGGAAAAGAAGAAAATGCTGGTAGTCTTCTTTTCCCACAATGTTTTCCTCCCTTTCAGAGATAACTTTACCATCTGAACCATCTGTCACATGTAATTACTACTCTCAATTAACCTTTCACCAAACAACCTATTCAATTTCTCTTTTTTCCACAATGTATTTCTTCCCTTCAAAGAGAGTTTCTATAGTTATTGTGAACTGCAAATACTTTTAACATGTACAAGTCTTAACATTTATTGTCCGGTAAAAAGTATAACAGTTAACTTATTAGCAGATGACAAAATTTTGGGCTGGTCCAAAATGATAGCATTTGCAGACATAAAAATAAATTGGACTCAAGAATAGAAATTTGCTTTTGGAAGGATAGAGAACATGGTGGGAAAATGTGAAACAGTGAGTTTTTCCTTTTTCAACGATGTTTTCGAAAGTCCTGTAAAGTAAAGGGTTAGCTCAATTTCAACACTTAGCCATTCAGGTACAGATTCAGATGCTTTTGTAAAATGTGTTGCTTAAGAGCAGACCTCATAGTCTGATCTGGGATCTACAGAGTAAATATTTATTTTCAAGATACTCTGGCAAATACAGCTTTTAAATCTAACTGATACTGTCTTTCTTCTTTACTGGAAATGTCCTTTTCATTTATTAACCGTTTACAACAACATCCAGAGTTTTAACGACCCCAAGAAAAAGGACTTTTGAAAACATTGTGGTAAAGGAGAAAATGCTGATAACCAGCATTTTCTCCTTTCCCCACAATGTTTTCTACCTTTCAAAGACCAACTTCATAATTTGTACAACATCTGATTTTGTTGTCTGCAATGGCTTTCAATTTAGACCTGTCTAAAATTTTGTTGTTTGGTTAAGAGTTAACCCGTTACCACATAATCCCGACTTTTAACAATTCTGAGGAAGAAGCCTTTTGAAAACATTGTGGGAAAAGGAGAAAATGCTGGTAACCAGCATTTTCTCCTTTTCCCACAATGTTTTCTACTCTATCAAGGACAAGTTTCGTCATTTGAGCCACCTTTAATCTGTCGTCTGCAAATGCTTTCAATTTGGACCAGTCTAAATTATTGTTGTTTAGTAAAGAGTTAACGCAAAAAATGTCAATACATCTGTGGCTGAAAATCTTTAGTATCACATGAAAAGAGATCCTAGTACTTATTATAAACAATGTCACATCTCTGTAATGATAAAAATCCCTTGGCCTTTTTTTTCTGCATTATCTATCGGGTTAAACATATGAATCAAAATTATCTTTTTTAATGAATAATCTCCTTGACGGTAGACGCATTAACACTCATTCGTGTCCTTAACCGTTTACCAAACTACAAATTTTCATACTTGACCAAATTTAAAGCATTTGCAGATCACAACTTAAATGTAGCTCAACCATCTTTTAAATGTAGCTCAAATCATGTTTTTGAAAACATTGTCAGAAATGCTTTCTGCTCTTTTTCAATTTGGTAATTCAAAAATCCACCGTCATGCATCCACAAAGAACATAGAATAAAAGGTTCAATCTTCTGATCACTAACTGTAATGGTAAAGTTTATAAACACCAAGATCTACAATGAGAGTTTTTGTTTCTCAAATTCAGCCAATAATGTACAAGTAAAGGTATCTACTTACTTTCTGGGTTGAACTGTACAAGCATGGTTAAGTTGTTCCCACACTGCTGTAATACTCTGGCTGCCAAATCATATGTAGCACTTCTCATGTTAATTGCACAAATCTATTAAAAAGGAAAAACAAAGTGCACATGCATCAGAGCCATGCTCTGTAAACAGTATCTACCCAGGTCAGCCAGCACAGTCTGTGCAGGCCAACCTGGGTCAAAACCTTTTGCTATTTGTAGATTTCCTGCATGTCCAAGGACCATTCTACCCCATGACTCAGTCAAATGTTAGACAAAATGGATTTTATGGATCCATAATTATGTGATGATTTGCTTGGTACCATGCAATAAGGAGATGCATTAAACCCCCTTTTGCCAGAGCATGGCTCATATCTGTCACAAACAGCAGAAACTATTAACCTTGTGAGAAAAAGTAACCAGTATTTTCTCATTTTACAAATGTTTTCTACCCTGTGAAAAACAAATTTCATGTCTTGAGTTCACATTTAACATTTACCACACAATCCCGAGTTTTAACGACGCTAAGGAAGAGGCCTTTTGAAAACATTGTGGGAAAAGGAGAAAATGCTGGTAACCAGCATTTTCTCCTTTTTCCACAATGTTTTCTATCCTTCCAAAGGTGAATTTCTATTTTTGAGTAACATTTATTTTGTCGTCTCTAAAGCTTTCAGATTGGACAAGTCTAAAATTTTGTCGTTTGGTAAAGGGTTAATTAGTTGCTTGCCAATCCTATCTATTTAGCAAAGTTAAAAATTTTAGAACAAAGCCTTCAGGCCTTTAACTCTTTACAACACAATCCCAAGTTTTAATGACCCTGAGAAAAAGCCTTTTGAAAATACTGTGGGAAAAGGAGAAAATGCTCGTAACCAGCATGTTCTCCTTTTTCAACAATATTTTCCTCTATACAATTTACATCATTTGAGCCACATTTAAATTGTCGTCTGCAAATGCTTCCAATTTGGACAAGTCAACATTTTTGTCGTTTGGTAATGGGTTAAACCATTGACACCATTATTTGGTAAGTTCTTTTTCTGTCTACTTTTTCAAGTAATACATTGTCCTTACAATCATCATCAAGTGAATCATGAAAATATATAATACATAAAAATTTGAATGATTCTATGTTTGAGTGAATCACTATTTAACTCTTTTACCAAACAAGATGATTTTAGACATGTCCAAATTGAAAGCATTGGCAGACGACAAATTAAATATTACTAAAACAATAGAATTTGCCCTTAAATTGGTGGAAGACATTGTGGGAAAAGAACAAAATGCTGGTTACCAGCATTTTCTCTCCATTTACGTTTTTGTTTTCAAAAGCCTTATTCTGGCAGGGGGGGGGAGAGAGAAGTTGTTGGTCGTTAAAACTCAGGATTGTGTGGTAAAGGATTAGCAAAAAAAATTATTATGTATTTTCTACAAGAGGACACATTAAAATCCATCAAGACCAACTCCCACATACCTCCAATAATTGATCCCCAATCACCAGGCCCGCCTGCGCTGCCAAACTGTTCTCATTGACAGAAGAGACAAAGATCCCGCCACTTGGACCCATTTCTATCTGAAAGCCAACCAGCTTTGAGGTCTTCTCAATCTTGATGTTTCTGGTCTCTCCAGGGTGTGGTCTGCAACACAGATCCAATCAAAATCAATCAACTCTTTGTCAAATGACATTTTAGGCTCTTCAAACTTTAACACTTATGGTAACTCTTTACCAAACGACAAAATTTTGGAATGGACCAAATTCAAAGCATTTGCAAACGACAAATTAAATGTTGCTAAAATGATAATTTCTACCTTTGATAGGGTAACCAGCATTTTCTCCTTTTCCGACAATGTTTTATTCCCTCTTCAAGGCAAAATCTTACCACTTGAGTTGCAATGTTGTCTCTGCAAAGGCTTTCAATTTTGGCAAGTCTAAACTTTTGCGCTCCTCTTTTCCTCTTTGATAGGGTAAAAAAACATTGATGGAAAAGGAGAAAATGCTGATCACCAGCATTTTCTCCTTTTCCCACAATTTTTTCAAAAGCCTTCTCCCATAGGCTTCGTTCAAACTAGGGATTGTATGATACAGAGATAAAACATTATCATACAGGCTAATTCTAACCCTAACCTGACACAGAAAATAAACACTGAAAGGCAAGGAAAGAAAAACCTTGTCAACAGTAGTATAACCCTTTCCCAAACGACAAATTTTGGACTGGTCCAAATTGAAAGAGTTTGCAGACAACAATTCTAAATTTGATGAAAATAGCAGAAAGGTCTCAAAAAGGGTAGAAAACACTGTGGGAAAAGGAGAAATTGCTCGTTACGAGCAATTTCTCCTTTTCCCACAGTGTTTTCAAAAGACTTGTACTGCAGACACATGAAAACCAGGGCTTGTTTGGGAAAGGGATAAAAAACATTATGGGAGAAAAGAGTAACTGCTTGTTACAAGTCAAGATTTCACAACTCTGTTTTTTTTTTTTCATGTTTTCTATTCTTGTCTGAACTGTTTCGAGAGCTGGTTATCAAAAATACACTATCCCCAGCCCTAACAGAAAACAGTTAAGCTCTCAACTAACCGAATATCCATGCAATAACAGCTATGCAATATGTGATATTTATTTTTGATATTTATAGAACATGAATGTTCTGAAGGTAAACGTCACATTTTATGATACGGTCAACATTCGTGAAGTCATTCTTACAGCTAATCCATATCAGTGTAATCTGCATATATACTTCTACATTTGTGTTTCTCATTGTAAGAAATAATAAACACCTACATATCACACATCAAAAGATAAATATATGTACATAGTGGTGTCATAATATATCAAAAACATCTAACTTGGTTGCATCAGTTGATAATTGGCTTGCCATGGGTCGATAATTATCAATTCTCCCAACCTTGTTAGAGATTTCTGATAGCACTATGTATGTATTATGTATCCACCATATACATAAGCATACTTTAAGTAATGACTTAATTTTGGATAAATGCAAATCTTTCAACAGACTTTTTCATAGATGTAAAAAAACACACATACCGTTTTCTGTATAGTGTTGGTTCCATTACCGGGGAGGTAGCCTGCAGCATTTTACCCGTTATATCTGGGAATGGAGAACATGGACTACTTCTGTCCGATACTGAAAATGATGTAAGAAAACCTTTTACCACATAGTTCCCAGTTTTAACTCTTTACCAAATGAGAAAATTTTAAGACCAGTCCAAATTGAAAGCTTTTGCAGACAACAAAATAAGTGTAAATCAAAAATGGAAATTTAGTTTTGGAAAAATAGAAAACATTGTGGTCATTTAAAGTCTGGATTTCCGGGTAAAGGGTTAAAGACCCCGAGGAAGAAGGCTTTTGAAAACATTGTAGGAAAAGGAGAAAATGCTGGTATGTCAGCGATATCATAAAGACAAACATTCTGACCAACTTTCATAAGTACTAGACTAAAAATGTTGCCTGTAGTGTGTATACACTAGGTTTTTCAAAGATCTGTCCCAGTGACCTTTTTGATTTATCATGATCAAAAATATTATCCAGACAAATATTATGAGTAACCTTCTGCAGTGTTGGACTGAAAACATGGCCACTAGAGCTTTTATAAGGTGGCCCAGATTTTGTTTTTAACTCAGTGTTACCCATTTTTGAACTCGTAAGAGATATTATCAAGACAGATATTCTGGCCAAGTTTCGTGAGTATGCTACCTAAAATCTGGCTTCTAGAGCATACCCAAGGTAAAAGTTGATGCCAGAGGACAAATAACACTCACAGCACAATCAGCAAAAGCTCACCTGGAGATTTTTGTGTTCAGGTCAGCTACAAAGACCTATTTAGAAATGGTATGTATATACTACCCATAATATACTGTAAGTTTGACACACAAACACTTATAAATCTACATACCAACTTCTACTGAGCCAGATGTGTCAGCTGTTATCACACTGGGCGTGGAGGGTATTCGAATCCGGTTTGGTTTTTCACTATAAATTCTCTTTGAGATCATGCTCACTTCCTGATCGGACCGTCCCATTGATGGGTATGGATAATGCGGATAGTTATCTATTGGCGTCGGGGTGAATCTACTCTCCATGGATGAGGATATGTTGGATGGACTGTGCGAGCTGATGTCCGAGTGATTATAGGGCGGAAGTCTCTCCAAGTCAGTAATACTATCAGGAAACAGACCATGTGGGCTGGGCACAAGTGTGGTTGTCGCCTTCTGAACTATAATGGTCTTAGCCTTAACTGGCATAGATGGGGTTGGGTAGTTTGGGGAAATTAACACACTGAAAAAAATACAAACATGAGAGCATGAATATACATCCAAATTTGGCATGATTCTATAACCCTATAGCACACAATCTTAGGGAAGAAGCATTCTGAAAACATTGTAGGAAAAGGAGAAAATGCTGGTAACCAGAATTTTCTCCTTTTCCCATAATGTTTTCCACCCTTCCAAAGACAATCTACACCATTTAATTTGACATCTACAAATGACTTCAATTTGATCAAGTCTAAAACTTTGTTGTTTTGTAAAGGGATAAGAGGGTTTTATTTCACCCTTTAGCAGATGTTAAAATTTCAGATCAATCTAAATTACGAGTACAGACAACAAAATGAACAGAGCTCTATAGTGCAATTTGCTTTACAGGGGTAGAAAACATGGGCAATGGAGAAAATGTTGGTCTCCAGCATTCTTTTTTTCACCTTTTCAAAGACTTTCAATGCTTTTAGAAAACATAATGGGCAAAGAAAAAAATGTTAGTAACCAAAATTTCTGCTTTTCCCACAGTGTTTGCTGTACTTTGAAAGATAAATCCTATCCTTTGAGCCATATCTGTCCTCTTCAATAGATTTCATTTTGGACAATTTAAAAATTACTGAACATAATCTCTCTAATAAAAAAAGTTTTAATGGCCCTGAAGGAAGATGGCTTTTGAAAACATTGAGGAAAAAGGTGAAAATACTGGTAATGAGTATTTTTCTCCTTTTCTCTACTAAATTTCCTGTCCTTTCAGAGACAGAATCTATTTTTCAAGCCATGTTTAGATTTAGGCTATGCCTGCTAATACTTTTAATCTGTACATTTTGGACAAATGTAAAATTTTTTCATGTGGTGCAGGCTTAACTTTTTACCACACAAGAAAAATATAGACTTGTCTGAATTGATAGCATTTGCATATGACAATCATTACGTGATATAAATGATGGATTTGTCTATGATAGTGTAGAAAACCTTGTGGGAATAGTTGAAAATGCTGGTCACCAGCATTGAAAATGCTGGTTACCAGCATTTTCTCCTTTTCCCACAATGTTTCCAAAAGCCTCCTTCATCAGGGACATTAAAAGTCATGGTTGTGAGGTAAAGGGTTAAACATTAGTTAAGCAAAAACAAATCCTACCTGTTATTAATATTACTAGGTACTGGACAATGCCGACCACCTGGGGGTCTGTCTGTAAAGTTACTAGGCCCTGCAGGGGGCCCGTAGGGCGGAGATCTGGGTTCAGGAGTTGTGTTACTAGATCTTGGACCATATTCAACACTAGGACTAGCTGGGTACAAGGAGTTGGAGTTGGAAATGCTATGATCTCTTGACGGGGGTGTTGGTCTCGCACGACTGCGACTATGAACAGAATGATCCGATCTTGGCTCTATGTGAAAAGATCCTGGATTTACATGACTTGGAATAGGGGGCATTCTGGGAGGATTTTTTGTGTTGTTTACCCTCGGCCTTTGGTTCTGGTGGCTCTGATTATACATCGGGTAACTCTGGCGGTGTTCACTTCTATGGTGATCAGCGGAAATCTCTGGACTGTTGAACGAGCGTTTTGTTGGTATGGGAGATTTGGGGAAGTAAGAAGAGTTTTTATTGGAAGGTAATGGAGATGAGATAGGTGAGGGAGGATGAGAGTTATATGTAATGGTAGAGTCTGAGTTTTGTGGTGTATGTCTTACAGCCACATAGGAGGACATGGTTCTGTCTGGGGGCTGGGGAGGAATTACTGACAGAGAATTAGTCTCTGTCTCTGGATTTATCACAGCATCGAGGGTAGGTCGTCTTGGACCTTTCTGGGTTTGTACAACAGTACCATTAGTGGCTGGGTTTGACATCCTAACACATTTAGGCCAAGTGCCTGTACCACTCAGTTCTGATTCCAATTCTCTCTTACAGCCACTACCTCGACTAGAGGAACCAGAATTCTCCTTTTTATGAGTCGGAAATGCAAACTCATTCACTACATCTTCTCTTGTGTCTATCATTGTCATTGGACGGTGTGATATAAACATAGCTTTCTCTTCCTCTGACCTCTCTGTACTTTTATGTCGAGGTCGGAAGATTTTATCTACAGTCTCTAAGGCCTTGTCTAGTATGTGAACACTATGACGTCCCTTATTTTCCATTTCTTTGCTTCCCCTACTTTTACGATCTCTGCGACTTGTTCCTGGACTGTCCAAACTATCGGTCTGAGAACCACTTGTTTTAATGTTTTTTGTGCTTCCTTTACTACTCTCACTGTTTGACTCCCAGCTCCGTATAATACGATCATTTTTACTAGCAGGAGAAAACACGTGATCTGGGACACTAGACATACTACTGCTGCACTGTCCAGATGGGATTGGCGAGGATCCAGGGGAATTGATTGGCGTCATTTGGCGCCACACTTCTAGCACTATTGTTTCATTGCTACACTGATACAGCACTTTCATCAAATCCTCAGGAGACATGTTTTCAACACTGCGACTGTTTACCTGTAAACACAATTAAAACATCATAAGCATGTACCAAAGAGAATTAAAACATGGTAAGTATGTATTAACCCTTTACCAAACGACAAAATTTCAGATCAGTCCAAACTGAAAGCATTTGCAGACGACAAAATAAATCTGACTCAAAAAGTGAAACTTGTGTTGGTAAAGGTAGAAAACATTGTGGGAAAAAGGAGAAAATGTTGGTCACCAGCATTTTCTACTTTTCCCACAATGTTTTCAAAAGGCTTTTTGTGCAGGGTCATTAAAACCCGTGACTGCGTGGTAAAGAGTTAAAGTTGCGACTGTTTACCTGAAAACAGAATTTAAACCTGATAAATATGTACTAAAGTCAACTCATTACCAGACAATACTAGACTTATTATCCATACTGAAGGCATTTGCAGCCAACAAATTTGATGTGGCTCAAACTATGGGATATGTTCGTTTGGTTGGGGTTTAACAGCAGTTTCAATACTATTTCAAATACAGAGCTGCAGCCAGTGTACCTATCCATGCTTTCCTAGAGTTTGTTTTACCAGTGCTTCACACAATATTCTTCTCAAGCCACTGGCTGCTTTTCCACATAGCCATCATAGAAACCACAATCAGGCGTGAGAGAGGAATAAACCTAATCACTATGACTATCATCAATTCTCAGAAATAAATAGGTCGAGCTGGAAATTCCAACCAGTATTTTCTCCTTTTCCCATGTTTTCACCCCTTTCACAGACAAATCCCTTTTGTGCCACACTTGATTTGTTGTCTGCAAAAACTTTCAATTTGGATCAGTCTAAATTTCTGTAATTTGGTAAAGAGTTAATCTATCACTGACTCTCATAACGACTACAAAAAGTTTCTATGCTGAACCTGCCATAATTGATTTGGGGTCTTTACGTCATCGAATTACAGTGGCTAGTTCCTGTTGTTGTTGTCACTGATGTTGTTGTCTTGTGTATCAACATGGAGACACTTGACTTTTCTTTTTATCAATCAATCAATATCCTTTGATTATAGTGTAAACACTTCATGCTTTCTTTTAACTCTTTTCCAAACAATCCTGTGTTTTAAAAACCCTGGTAAAGATGCCTTTTGAAAACATTGTGGGAAACGAAGAAAATGCTGGTAACCAGTATTTTCTCGTTTTGGCACAGTATTTTCTACCCTATCAAAGACAAATTCCATCATTTGAGCCACATTTAAATTGTTGTCTGCAAATGCTTTTGATTTTGACAAGTCTACATTTTTGTCGTTTGGTAAAGAGTTAACTATTTACCAAACAACAAAATTTTGGAATGGACTGAACTGGAAGCATTTGCAGACAAGATGTAGCTTGGATGATGATTTCTGTCTTAAATGGATAGAAAACTGTATGGGAAAAGGAAAAAAATGCTGATTTTCTCCTTTTCCAACAACGTTTTCTATCTTACAGGGTTTTTAAGTCAGGGTTGTATGGGAAATAATGAACATGTCTAGAAAACAAACAACTGCTGATTTTTCCAAAATGTTTTCTATAGCTGCCCGCTGCATGGGTGTAAAACTTGTACCCAAGAGGTATGGGGGTATGGGTATGACCCATTAGCAAGCAGTCACTTAACCCTTTACCAAACCATGCAAATTTTTAGGGGAACCCTGAAGAAAAAGGCTTTTAAAAACTATGTGGGAAAAGGAAAAAGAAACGCTAGAAATCAGCATTTTTTCTCCTTTTCTCACAAAGCTTTTTGGCCCTTTCAAAAACAAATGTCATTTTAGCCTTACCTAATTTATCATTTGCATGCACTGTCATTACAGACATGTCTAAAATTTTGCTGTCTGGTAAAGGGTTAACATTTTGCCTAGGGGAGAAAATGCTGGTCACCAGCATTTTCTCCTATTCCCATCAATATTTTCAAAAACTTTTTTTTCTCAAGGTCGTTCAAACTCCAAATTGTGTGGTAAAGGGTTTCACACAAGCATAAACATGAGGATACTCACACTAACAATCTTGTCACCAACAGTAAGAGATCCTTCAGTGGCTGCAAAAGAGCCACTGTTGATACGACTGATGTATAAGGCATTATCAACCTGTATTCCCAGTTCTGTAAATAAAGAACCAAGATATCATTCTCTCTTTATATAACATTCAATAGGTATTTAACTCTTTCACAGCTAAATAAATGGATTCGACATTTCTCGAGGTCTAAAGCAATATTTTTGTTGCTTTTGAAGCTGATTTTGGTCAAAGATTCCGGTAGCAGATGGTGTAGATCCAAGATCAGACTGCACATTTTGTGCATCTACAAAGAATGTTAATAAGTTTGCCAGAGCCTTGCTTAACCCTTAACTGCACAATCCCGACTTTTAACGACCCTAATAAGGAAGCCTTTTGAAAACATTGAGGGAAAAGGAGAAAATGCTGGTAACCAGCATTTTCTCCTTTTCCCACAACGTTTTCTACCCTATCAAGTACAAATATTGTCATTTAAACTACATTTAATTTGTCATCTGCAAATGCTTTCAATTTGGACCTGTCCAGAATTTTGTCATGTTGTAAAGAGTCAACTCTTTCGGCGCCAAATAAACAAACTCCGCCTCGTTTGATGGCTATAAATAGAATCCACTGTGTCACCGAAAGATTTTTATCATATAGGCTTGACCAAACAAGCGGATGGCACAGATCAAAGATCAGACTGCACAGAACGTGCAGTCTGATCTTGATCTATGCCGTACGCAAAAGTCCCTGTTTTCGCCTATGGCACTGAAAGGGTTAATAAAATTTTCTACACTTGTCTGATAAAATTTTATTTCAAATGCCAGCTTCTGTCAGATCCTATACGTCTCTCTGTTTGAAATTTTCAGCCCTTGAAAAAATTAAAATTTACTCAGATGAAAAAAAGTTAAGACAATAATCTCCAAAGCCATTTCCTAGTATGAGTTGAGTACTTGTTTTAACCTTTTACCAAATAACTCGGAGTCTTAACGACCTTGAGAAAGAAGGCTTTTGAAAACATTGAGGGGAAAAGGAGAAACTGACAGTAACCGGCAGTTTGTCCTTTTCCTACAATGTTTTCTAACATTTCAAAGCTAAATTCCTTCATCCGAGTCACTTTTAATGATGAATCCTCATTTTTGATGTGTTGGAAAGCATTGGAAAAGGAGAGAATGCTGGTCACCATCATTTTCTCCTTTTCAGCAATGTTTTCAAACATGGTCGGTTTCAAGGTTGTTTATAATCTAGAATGTGTGAAAAAGAGTTAAGTGTGTGGAAGTTAAATCTCGTTTATTGCTTGTACGCAACTCTTGTAAATACAGTTATTGTATCATGTAACATGTATGTTGGGCCGGTGGCCTTTATTTACGAATAAACAACTTGAACTTGAACTTGAACTCTAACATTTTGTTGTTTGGTAAAGAGTTAAATCATTTTCTCTACAAACCTTTTCCAGGTGGAATATTCAGCCTTATTGTCTGCCATGACCTTGATGGTGAGACTTTTCTACGTCTAATGACCTGCTGTAATAAAACAAATATCAGGTTTAATGCATCTGCAAAAAGTATTGACCCAGGTCAGTCTGTGCAGGCTGACCTAGATCAAAGTATTATTCCACAGAGCTCCAGAAAAGAGGGCGTGATAATATTCTAAATCCATTATTTCTCTTCCAAACCCTATGTTATGGGTACTCATTAGAATCGTCTCATCGAGACAATTCTAATGAGTACCCATAACATAGGGTTTAGTGGAGAATAACTGATGTTTTCAATTTTGAAATCAAAATCACTCCCTCTATCTGGAGCTCTGATTCCATTGGTCAATTTTCTGCATATAAAAGGTCCAGTGTACCTCAGGATTCAGTTGGTTGTTAGACAAATTGAATTTCATGAACTATGTGATGACTGGCTTGGTACAATGGATTATGGAGATGCTTTAACCCTTTACCAGACGACAAAATTTTAGCCTTGTCCAAATTGAAAGCATCTGTAGATGACAATTTCAATGCGGATCAAATGGTGCAATTTTTCTTTGATAGGGTAGAAAACATTCTGGGAAAAGGAGAAAATGCTGGATACCTGCATTTTCACCTTTTCCCACAATGTTTTCAAAAGGCTTCTTTCTCAGGGGCGTTAAAAGGCGTCATTGTGCAGTAAAGGGTTAAGACTTCCTTTTGCCAGGGTGTTGCTCATTCATTTATTTCTAACAGATGTTGTCATACAAAAATATAAGATATGAGGCAAAGAATAACAATTGTTATGAAATGAAGCTCATACCAGCAAGACTGATAAAAAAAAAAGCACACACAAAAACTAAAAGGAAATAAATCAGGCTCTTTGGAAAGGAAACAAGATCTCAAATCATTTTTATAAGCTTGGTGCGGTAGCTCCAATGGCAACATACAAGGACTTGAAACCCGGGTTGCTGGTTTGATATCCAGCTTGGCCAACTGATTTCCTAGGATTGATGTTATTTATTGCAATAGACTTCACTTGTCCCATTGCTGAACATAGTTTTGTAATATCTATGTGAGAAAGCAGCCAGTGCCTTGAAAAGAATGTTGTGTAAAGCACTGGTAAAAGGAAAGGAATGGATGGACATATGCACTTGCTGCCGCAACACAATTAAAATTCAGCAAACTGCCTTTTCCATGACATAGAACACAATTACAACATAACACTGCCTTATTTGGAAGACTTTTGGCTCTCAAATGCTCAACTCTTTACCAAACGACAAAATTTTGAAATGGTCCAAATTGAAAGCATTTGCAGACGACAAAATAAATGTGACTCAAAAATTGAAATTTGTTTTGGCAAGGGTAAAAAACATTGTGGGAAAAGGAGAAAATGCTGGTTACCAGCATTTTCTCCTTTTCCCATGATGTTTTCAGAGGGCTCCTTCCCCAGGGTCGTTAAAAGTCGGGATTGTGTGGTAAAGGGTTAACTCTTTACCAAATGATTCCATGTTTTAACAACCCTGATGAAACAGGCTTTTGATTCCATGTTTTAACAACCCTGATGAAACAGGCTTTTGATTCCATGTTTTAACAACCCTGATGAAACAGGCCTTTGATTCCATGTTTTAACAACCCTGATGAAACAGGCCTTTGATTCCATGTTTTAACAACCCTGATGAAACAGGCTTTTGATTCCATGTTTTAACAACCCTGATGAAACAGGCTTTTGATTCCATGTTTTAACAACTCTGATGAAACAGGCTTTTATGGGAAAGAGGTAAAATACAGGTAACCAGCGTTTCCCCCTTTTCCACTATGCTTTTACCCTTTTAACCCTTTGCCACATAATCCTGAGTTTTAACGACCCTGGGAAGGAAGGCATTTGAAAACATTTTGGAATATTGAGGTAACCAGTATTTTTTCCTTTTCCCACAATGTTTTCACGTCTATGATGGACAAATTTCTTATTTTGAGTTACGTTCAATATGTCCTTTGCAAATGCTTTCAATCTGGATAAGTCTAAAATTTTGTAGTTTGGTAAAGAGGGTTAACCCTTTACCAGATGACAAAATTTTAGCCTTGTCCAAATTGAAAGCATTTGCAGACGACAATTTCAATCTGGCTCATATTGGACAATTTTTCTTTGATATGGTAGAAAATATTGTGGGAAAAGGAGAAAATGCTGGTTACCAGCATTTTCTCCTTTTCCCACAATGTTTTCAAAAGACTTCATTCCCAGGGCGTTAAAAGGCGGTATTGTGCAGTAAAGGGTTAAGAGTTAAATATTCATTATCTGAGCTCCATTTTTGACATTTCTGACAAATGGTTTCAATTTGGAAAAGCTTAAAATTTTGTTGACTGGTGAAGAGTTTAATGCAGATGATGCTATTCTGTAGATCAAGGTACTATTATGCTCAAAATGTACTAAAAAAAACAACCTACCATGTTCACGATACCAGATCTATTTCTCAGAAGCCCAAAAGCAAATCTTACATCATTACTGATGTCCTTACTGTTTATACGAATTATCTGGTCGTTGACCCTGAAAATATTAACAATAAATTTTACCTACAAACTGACCTATTCATCTAAAACAGAATGCATGTTATTCCTGTGGAAATACAGAAGGGAAACATGAAAACGTAAAACTAAAATAATTTTTGGGATATTAACCCTTTACCAAATGACCCCTAGTTTCAGTGACCCAAAGAAAGCATTTGAAAACATTGTCTGAAAAGAGGAAAATGCTGGTAACCAGCATTTTCTCCTTTACCCACAAGGTTTCCACAACGTCAAAGCCAAATACCACCACTTGACTTGAGCCACAATCAATTTGTTGTCTGCCAATGCTTTAACTCTTTACCACACACTCCTGAGTTTTAACAACCCTGAAGAAGAAGGTTCTGTTTGGCTGCATCCGCCTAGCCCCCCTAGCTCAGTCGGTAACATACAGGACTTGTGATCAGGATGTTGCTGGGTCGATCCTCGGCTTGGCCAATTTCTTTCTGAGGATTGCTGACAGTCATCGCAACAGGATTCATTCCTCTCTCACCACTGACCATTGTTTCAATGATGGTTATGCAGAGCTCCAGATAAGAGGGAGTGATGGCATTCCAAATCCATTATTTCTCTTCCAAACCCTATGTTGTGGGTACTCATTAGAATCGTCTCGATGAGACGATTATAATGAGTACCCATAACATAGGGTTTACTGGAGAGATTGGTATTTTCAGTTTTGTAATCAAAATCACTCCCTTTATCTGGAGCTCTGGTTATGTGGGAAAGCAGCTAGTGGCTTGGAAAGAATATTGTGCGGAGCATTGGTAAAAGAAACTCCAGGAACACATGGATAGGTGCACTGGCCGCTGTGATGTAACTGAAATAATGTTAAAAACAGCGTTAAACACCATACAATCAATCAATCATTGGCTGAATCCAAAATTTTGCTGCTTGGTAAAGAGTTAAATTGTGACAATTCTAAACTTCATCATGCATGCGGTGAAGACATAAATTTGATATTCTATGGAAATACACTAGGAGACAATTATAGCAGACAACTTTTCCAATACATAATGATTTTTTTTTTATTTTGAGTACCAATCCCATACTATTTGTATTATTCTCAAATCCTTCCCTATTTTGATAATAACCCTTTACACATAGTTATCTCTGGGCCTGTATTCACCAACCTTTTTTCAATTAAATTCCTAAACCTTAGAGCGCCTTTCACAACAACAGCTGTCTTTGCTGTCAGTGAAGATTAACCCTTTCCCAAATGTCAGATTTTGGACTGGTCCAAATTCAAAGAGTTTGCAGACGACAATTTTAAATTTGATGAAAATGGCAGAAAGGTCTCAAAAAGGGCAGAAAGCACTGTGGGAAAAGGAGAAATTGCTCATTACGAGCAATTTCTCCTTGTCCCAGTGTTTTCAAAAGACTTGTACTGCAGACATGTGAAAACCAGGGCTTGTTTGAGAAAGGGTTAACTCTTTACCAACAACAAAATTTTAGACCAGTTCAAATTGAACGCAGTTGCAGGCGACAAAATAAATGTGACTGAAAAATTGAAATTTGTTTTGAGAAGGGTAGAAAACAGTGTGGGAAAAAGGAGAAAATGCTGGTTACCAGCATTTTCTCCTTTTCCCACAATGTTTTCAAAAGGCCTCTTTCTCAGCGTCGTTAAAAGTCCAGATTGTGTGGTAAAGAGTTAAGATCAGACTACACATACTGTGCAGTCTGATCTTTGATCTACATTGTCCGCTATGCTAAGACATTCTAGACAAAAACTGCTGTGAAATTAAAAGTACTTTGGTACTGCTTCTAGACTGAAAATGCCCACTGGGTTAATTCCGTGATTTAACCCTTTACCACACAATCCCGACTTTTAACGACCCTGAGAAATAAGCCTTTTGAAAATATTGTGGGAAAAGGAGAAAGTGCTGGTAACCAGCATTTTCTCCTTTTCCCACAATGTTTTCTACCCTTCCCGAAACAAATTTCAAATATTGAATCACATCTATTTTGTCGTCTGCAAAAGCTTTCAATTTGGACTGGTCGAAAATTTTGTTGTTTGGTAAAGAGTTAAGGGTTATCTGATTGTCAAGAATTTTCTTTGCCTTTAACCGAACAATCCCGACTCTTTACAACCCTGAAGTAGAAGACTTTTTAAAACATTATTGCAAAAGAAGAAAATGCGGGTCACCTGCATTTTCTCCTTTTCCAACAATGTTTTCTACCCTTTGGAAGACAAATTTCATGTTTTGAGTAACACTTAATTTGTCACTTTCAAATGCTTTGAATATGATTGGTCAAAATTTTGTTGTTTGGTTAAGAATTGATTTCAAAGTATCACTATCAATGATTGGCTAAACCAAGGAACTGTTTGACTTTCTGAATCTCAAATTAGACTAAGAGTGCCATTTAGAATGATTTTATGAGTACAACCCCTGGGTCCTTATTCACCAATCATTCTTACAACCATTCTTATTTTTATTCTCAAGAGTTTCCAAAATTTGAAAGTAACATAAATTCTGATTGGCTAAACAAAATGATTTAGCAAATTAGAAGTTGCATCACTTTCTAAATCCGAAAAAAGACCATGAAAGAAAACCAAGAATGGTTTGTAAATACAGGCCCTGGTGTTTGAATTAAATTTTGAGGACTAAAAGAGTAACATGCAAAACAATAACAAAAGGTACTGTAGAGAAAACTTGGAAGACCTAATTCTATGTCATACTTAAGTTTTCCATCTGCTGGGCTTCCTTTGGTCACATGGCTCACAATTATTGAATTAGGAAACTGCAGGTCACCTTTACCACCGACAAGGTCAAAACCAAGCTCATCTGTATTTAATCCAGCCTACAACATAACAATACAAAGCATGTGCTATGATTAACCCTTTACCAGACGACAAAATTTTGAAATGGTCCAAATTGAAAGCATTTGCAGACAACAATTTCTACGTGGCTCAAATGGTGCAATTTTTCTTTGATAGGGAAGAAAACATTGTGGAAAAAGGAGAAAATGCTGGTTACCAGCATTTTCTCCTTTTCCCACAATGTTTTCAAAAGGTTTCTTTCCCACGGGTGTCAAAAGGCGGCATTGTGCGGTAAAGGATTTTAACTGTTATTACAAATAAAAGAAGAGTCACGCAATACCTGCAATCTGTTGTCACACAAATTTCCTACACATGAGCCATGCTCTGTAAAAAAGGGGGTTGAATGCATCTCTGTGATGCATTACATCAAGTCAGTTATCACACAGTCAAGGATCCATAAAGTCAATTTTGTCAAAGAACTGACGAATTCATGGAGTAAATTAGTCTTTGGACATGCAGAAAATTAAAGCAAAGCAAAACAGTTTGACCCTTGTCAGCCTGCACGGACCATGCAGGCCGTCACGAGTCAATTCTTTTTTCGCAGATGTATTAAACCCCCTTTTCACAGAGCATGGCCCCTATATTTTCTCAAATTTTGGGACAATAATCCTTCATGCCAGAATGAGAAGATACAAGGAAGACTGAGGAAAAAAAGACTTGAATATTAAGATCATTCTGGATATGATGTATCCAGCTTTGCAAAGCAGAAGTTTAGCTCTGTACTGTTTGATTTCAACCCCTATCCATACAATTCTTTGTTTTACTTACCCTGAAGAAAAAGCCTTTTGACTCTTTACCACACAATCCCGACTTTTAATGACCCTGAGAAAGAAAGCTTTTGAAAACATTGTGGGAAAAGGAGAAAATGCTGGTAACCAGCATTTTCTCCTTTTCCCACAATGTTTCTACCCTTCCCAAAACAAATTTCAATTTTTGAGTTACACTGATTCTGTCACCTGCAAATGCTTTCAATTTGGACAAGTCTTAAATTTTGTTGTGTGGTAAAGAGTTAAAAACATAGGTAACCAGCATTTTTTCACTATTTTCTTTTTACCCTTTCAAATAAATTCCGTCAATTCAGCCACAGTCAATTTGTCATTCTGCAAAGGCTTTGAAATTACTAGCATTTTCTCCCTTTCCCAAGTGGTTTCAAAAGATTTCCTTGTTACTAGAGTTTTTAAAATTTGGGATTGTTTGGTGTAAGATTAACCCTTTACCAGACGACAAAATTTTAGCCTTGTCCAAATTGAAAGCATTTGCAGACGACAATTTCAATGTGGCTCAAATGGTGCAACTTTTCTTTGATAGGGTAGAAAACATTGTGGGAAATGGAGAAAATGCTGGTTACCAGCATTTTCTCCTTTTCCCACAATGTTTTCAAAAGGCTTCTTTTCCAGGGGCGTCAAAAGGCGGCATTGTACGGTAAAGGGTTAACCAGTAGATTGTCATAGCGATGGAGACTTAACCTTCATTACCAGTTCAAGGTCAATGGTTTCCGACTCCCATTCCTGAAGGTCAGCATCAATGGCAGAATCCCGACTATGATTGTGTCCTACAGAGTTGAGCTGGTTTTTACGTGTCTCTTTCTCATTTGCCATCTCATACTTTTCCCTGCAAAATAAAACAGTGAAGGAACTATAACCTAAACCTTGCCCTTTCAAATACAACATGGAACTATTTTAAGTCTGAGACGTACATTTATGTCAAAGCAGTGAGTCAGTCAAATATATGAATATGTGGTTTTTTCATACAGATTTCACGATTTTTATTGACTTACAGATATGTGATAAAAAGAATCTGACATTCCTTGGTGTCTGAAATAAAATTTTATCAACCCTTTCCCAAACGACAAATTTTGGACTGGTCCAAATTGAAAGAGTTTGCAGACGACAATTTTAAATTTGACGAAAATGACAGGAAGTTCTCAAAAGGGGTACAAAACACTGTGGGAAAAGGAGAAATTGCTCGTTACGAGCAATTTCTCCTTTTCCCACAGTGTTTTCAAAAGACTTGTACTGCAGACACGTGAAAACCAGGGCTTGTTTGGGAAAGGGTTAAACTTGCCAAGAAAAAAAAAAATGAAATCAAGCTCACCAAAGGCTCACTCAATAACATTTTTGTCAGACTCATTTAATGAAACTTCATCTCAAAGGCCAACTTATGTCAGATCCTGTGTATCTTCTTCCCTTTGTCTTTCTCCCATTTGTGTCAGTTGTACAAGTTTTATGCAACATAACCCTTTATGACACAATCCTGAGTTTTAACGACCAATGAGGAAACAGATTTTGAAAAGATTCTGTGAAAAGGAGAAAATGCTGCAATGTTTTCTGTCCTTGCACTCACAAGTTCAATCGATTGAGCTACATTTAATTAGTTGTCTGCAAGTGCTTTGAATTTGGATAAGTCCAAAATTTTGTCATTTGGTAAAGAGTTGAAAATAGATCTGTGCAGAGATTGGATAACTCTTTGCCAGATGACAGAATTTACGACCTCTCCAAATTGAAAGCATTTGCAGACAAAAATTCAAATATGACTCAAATGCTGACCTCTGTCTTGGAAAGGGTAGAAAACACTGCTGATAATGGAGAAAACGCGGTTACCAGTATTTTCTCTTTTTCCCACAGTGTTTTCAAAGCCTTATCTTTTGAGGTCATTAAAATACAGAATTGCATGGTAAAGAAGCAAGAGTTACACGCATTTCTCAGTTTAATCCTTTACCAAACAATAAAATTTAGACATGTCCAAATTCAAAGCATTTGCAGAAGACAATTCAAACATGGCTCAGGTCTTGGGATTTGTCTTTGGAAGGGTAGAAAACATTGTGGGTAAAGGAGAAAATGCTTGTTACCAGCATTTTCTTTACCCACAACATTTTCAAAACGCTTCTCCCTCAGGGTTGTCAAATGTTCGGATTTTATAGTAAAGGTTTAATGGTAAGATTATTTCAAACTTAAACTACATGGTTTGACTCTTCTTTCATAAAGATACAGATATACAACCAAAGAGAATTTACTGGAGAAAATGGAGTAAAACAATCTGTGGCAATTCCAGTTAGCTCCCAGGAGCGACCCCTTCATTTGCTATTTCAATTCAGATCAGAATCCGATTGAAATACCAATGTATGGGCAAAAGGTTACGTCAAGGAAGAAAATACTTAAAAAAGTTTTTCTGTTGTTGATTTCAAAGACGTAAAATACTTATCAAAAATAAAATCTGCACGACAAGATTATTTCTTATCTTACGTTATCAACATGATATCCACTTTGTTTTGTTGAATTTTTTTTAAGTTTTTATTTCCTTCATATGAAAAACACTTCTATCCTTCCCCTTGTAAGCCTGACTTTCCTTTCTATCCTACCCACCTGTACTTTTCTTTCATTTTAATAACTCTCGTACCATTCAAAGTGAATTAAAGTTCAAAAAGAACTTCTCATAAAACCATCAACATTCTCATTCTGTTCCAATTTTTGTTCACCGAATTTTGAGATTTACAAGAGATGGATATTTCTCTTAAAATTTGGAAGGGCAGTTCATATTGACTCATGAGGGATTTAACTCTTTACCAAACAAGAAAATTTTAGACTAGTCCAAATTGAAAGCAGTTGCAGACGACAAAATAAATATGACAGAAAAATTGAAATTTGTTTTGGAAAGGACAGAGAACACTGTGGGAAAAGGAGAAAATGCTGGTCACCTGCATTTTCTCCTTTTACCACCATGTTTTCAAAAGGCTTCTTTCTCAGGGTTGTTAAAAGTCGGGATTGTTTTGGAAACAGTTAAATCTCATCACAGTCTGAGCGTCAAAGTGCTTAACTCTTTACCACACAATCCCGACTTCTTAACGACCCTGAGAAAGAAGCCTTTTGAAAACATTGTGGGAAAAGGAGAAAATGCTGGTAAGCAGCATTTTCTCCTTTTCCCACACTGTTTTCTACTCTTCCTAAAACAAATTTCAATCATTGAGTCACATCTATTTTTGTCGTCTGCAAAAGCTTTCAATTTGGACTGGTCTAAAATTTTGTTGTTTGGTAAAGAGTTAATATACTATCTTATCATGATGTGATGATAGTACTGATATCCGAGAGTGACAATTACACTTAAGTGGAGCCTGGAGAGTTGTTTGTGTAAAAATAAAACTTGCAATTACATTGCCTTTCCCCCTTTAGGATCACACTCAGCAACTTTTCAAGTGTCCAGTTGTCAAGAGGCTAAAAACAACTTCAGCAATTGACCTTAACTCTTTACCAAACAATAAAATTTTGGCCTTGTCCAAATTGAAAGCATTTGCAGACGACAATTTCAACGTTGCTCAAATGATGGAATTTGTCTGTGATAGAGAAGAAAACATTGTGGGAAAAGGAGAAAATGCTGGTTACCAGCATTTTCTCCTTTTCTCACAAGGTTTTCAGATGCCTTCTTTCTCAGGGTCATTAAAAGTCAGCATTTAGTGCAGGAAAAGGGTTACAAGTAAACCAACATTCAAAATGAAATAACCCTAGCTAAATACATGTATCTGCATCTTAAAACTCAAACACTTGTGACTGGCTGATCCAGCTTTCAAACCAGAGAGTAGCAGCTGATACCACTTGCACTGTGGCCAACTGATCCCACTTGCACAATAGTGTGTGGCCAGCCAATCATACTTGCACAACAGGTTTGCACATCTTTTTACCTAACCACAAATTTCCCAGATGCATCTGTATTCAAAATATGCATCTAATATGCACTGACAGCATTAATTTTGTAAACAACAACTAAATATGGCTCAAATGACAAGATTTGGCGTAAAGGCTTAGTGGTGGCCGAAAGTAAATAATTCTGGTGTTAACCCTTTCCCAAACAAGCCCTGGTTTTCATGTGTCTGCAGTACAAGTCTTTTGAAAACACTGTGGGAAAAGGAGAAATTGCTCGCAACGATTAATTTCTCCTTTTCCCACAGTGTTTTCTACCCTTTTGGAGAATTTTCTGTCATTTTCATCAAATTTAAAATTGTCGTCTGCAAACTCTTTTAATTTGGACCAGTCTAAAATTCATCGTTTGGGAAAGGGTTAAAATACATTTAAATCATACCATTTATACAAATGGAGATTATTGTGAAAATGACAATCTGCTACTTTTATGGTCGGTCCAAGTGTTAGATGTCGGCAGAAAAATTAATATTAAAACTAGGTAAAAGGTTGCCAGGTCACTGTAGCTTTTTTTAAACTTTTTACTTGGTTTTAAAATTCAGCATTTTCTCCTTTTCCCACAATGATTTCAAGGTTGTTACAACTTGGAACTGTATGGTAACGGGTTAACCCTTTACCACACAATCCCGACTTTTAACGACCCTGGGGAAGGAGCCTTTTGAAAACATTGTAGGTAAATAGGAGAAATTGCTCGTAACCAGCATTTTCTCCTTTTCCCACAATGTTTTCTAGCCTATCCAAGACAGAAAGCATCATGTTAGCAGTATTTAATTTGTTGTCTGCGCATTCTTTGAATTCTGTCTAGTCCAAAATTTTTGCCATTTGGTAAAGAGTTAAAACTTTAAGTCCGGCTTCTTTAACTTTTTGTCAGTAGTGATTGGTCAATAAATACAAAGAAATTTGATTGGCTGAAACACTGAAGGATATCCCTATTGACCTTTCCCTCAAAGTCCCAGTACTTCCCTATTGCTATACAGAAGCTATTCTAACCTTTCGCCTGTTTAACCCTTTAACCTTTTACCAAACAACAAAATTTTGGACTTGACCAAATTGAAAGCATTTGCAGATGACAAATCAAATGTTGCTAAAATGGTGATTTCTGTCTTTGATAGGGTACAAAACATTGTGGGAAAAGGAGAAAATACTGGTTACCAGCATTTTCTCCTTTTCCCACAATGTATTCAGGAGCCTTCTCTTTCAGGGTTGTTAAAAGTCGGGATTGTGTGGTAAAGGGTTAACACACAATCCCGACTTTTAATAACCTTGAGAAAGAAGACTTTTGAAAACACTGTGGGAAAAAGAGAAATGCTGGAAACCCCTACAAAAGATAACTTTCACAATATGAGCAACATTCAATCTGTCGTCTTCAAATGCTTTAGCTTTGGACAAGTCTAAAACTTTGTCGCCAAGCTCCCGTATCTCAAGTCGGTAGTGTACAGGACTTTAGAACAGGAGGTCGCTGGTTCGATCCCCAGCTTGGCCAATTTCTTTTCGAGGGTTGATGATAGTCATCACGACAGGATTCATTCCTCTCTCACCGCTAACCATTGTTTCGACGATGGTTATGCGGGAAAGCAGCCAGTGGCTTGGAAAGAATATTGTGCAGAGTACTGGTAAAAGAAACTCAAGGAAAGCATGGACAGGTGCACTGGCCGCCGTGATATAACTGAAATAATGTTGAAAACAGCGTTAAACACCATATACAATCGATCAATCAATCAATCTAAAACTTTGTCCTGTGGTAATGGGTTAATTTTGTAGACAGTACAAAACAGAATGTACAGTCTGCGCTTATCTTCAAGCCCGATATCTATTTGTATATTTTTCAAATATTCTGGCAAAAACAGCCATTAACTCTTTACCAAACGATAAAATTTTAGACTCGTCAAAATTGAAAGCATTTGCAGACGACAAAATAAATGTGACTCAAAAATTGAAATTTGTTTTGGGAAGAGCAGAAAACATTGTGGGAAAAGGAGAAAATGCTGGTTACCAACATTTTCTCCTTTTCCCACAATGTTTTTAAAAGGCTTCTTCCTCAGGGTTGTTAAAAGTCGTGATTGTGTGGTAAAGGGTTAAAACACTATAATGTTCTAGTCAAGATGACATACAGACAAAAAAATTAATTTTAACTCTTCACCAAAAAACAAATTAAAAGCATTTGCAGACAACAAATTAAATGTTGCTAAAATGATCATCTCTCATTTTGATTGGGTAGAAAACATTGTAGGAAAAGGAGAAAATGCTGGTTACCAGCATTTTCTCCTTTTCCCACGATGTTTTTAAAAGCCTTTTCTTTCAAGGTTGTTAAAAGTCGTGATTGTGTGGTACAGTGTTAAAGCGCTCTAAGGGTCTACAATTTTGTGAAGTGAGTGAATCACGGAATATAAGCAGTATCAGTCCTGCTTTTTTTTTGACACCCAAACCTTGGGTGTTTGAAAAAGAAAATAAAATTGATATTTGAAGTCCGTAAAGACAAACACAGACATTGCAAATACAGGGCTATTCAATTAAGATTATCTCCCCAAACATCAGACAGTGTTATCAAGGATAACAGTGCAGTCTGATCTTGATCTAAACTCTCTGCAAATAGCAACAACGGAAGTCATCATTTTGTATCCAAAGCACTGAGCCAAAAAAAATATCAAAATCTCTTTCAAAAGACAATGGGAGACCTATTGTAGTACCATAAGTACTTTGACCTTTTACCAAACAACAAAATTTTAGACTTATCAAAATTTAAAGCATTTGCAGACGACAAAATAATTGTGACTCAAACATAGAAACTTTGCCTTTGGAATAGTGGAAAACATTGTGGGAAAACGAGAAAATGCTTGTTATCAGCATTTTATCCTTTTTTCCCACAATGTTTTCAAAGGACTTCTTCCTCAGGGTGTTTAAAAACTCTGGATTGTGTGGTAAAGGGTTAGGCACTTGACTCCTACTCTAAGTCAAGTGGATAAAGCACACTCCAAAGCTACTGTTCCAACCAACCACAGCAACTCAAATCTGACCCTATCCCCTCATGATGGTAGGTTTCTGTTTATTCTTTACCACACAATCCCAACTTTTAACAAACCTGAAAAAGAAAGCTTTTGAAAACATTGTTAAGAAAAGAAGAAAATGCTGGTAACCAGCATTTTCTCCTTTTCCCACAATGTTTTCTACCCCTTCAAAAAGAAATTTGAATTTTTGAGTCACATTCTATTTGTCGTCCACAAATGCTTTCAATTAAGACAAGCCTAAAATTTTGTCATTTGGTAAAGAGTTACACTACCAGCGTGCACTCTGTGTTTGATATTATTGAATTATTTTTAGGAACATCACAAACTAAAAATATGTGGAAAAAAGAAGAGAAGCTGTCTTGATAGATGCATTAACTCTTGACCAAATGACAAAATCTTCAACTACTCCAAACTGAAAGCATTAGCAGACGACAAATGTGACTGAAAACTTGAAATTTGTTTTTGGGAGGGTATAAAACATTGTGGTTACCAGCATTTTCTCTTTTCCCACAATGTTTTCAAAAGCTTTCTTTTTCGCGGTCGTTAAAAGTCAGAATTGAGTGGTAAAGGGTTAAGACAACTAGACCTGTCTCATGACAGCCACAAACCCCCACACAACACTTTGTGACAAAATGGTGTAATTTTACGAGTATGGTTTAGATGAACTGCGAAGATCCACTCAAATAAGGACATTTATTGGACCTGAATATCAGCATTGAAAAAATAGTCTACCATCACTTTTGGAAGTTATGCCAAAAAGACCCAAAATGTAAAATCATTTTTGTACTTTGGAAGTTATGCTCCACACAAAAACCTAAAAAGTAAAATAACAATGGGCAATTACTCCAAAAATACTACAGAGTTACAGATCTTGTGCACTGCACTTGTCCTCAATGTGATCTTTCTGTATTTGAAGTTTGAAGACAAAGCTTTTATACTTTGGAAGTTAGGCTTCGAACAAAATATACCTAAGCGCAATAAATAATGAAGACAAGAGTTACAGATCTTGTGCACTGCAGTTGTCCTCAATGGGGGTCTATCTGTATTTGAAGATTAAAGACAACAGCCTTTAGACTTTGGATATTAGCCCTGGACAAAAAAACAGAATGTAAAATAACAAAGGGCAATAACTCCAAAAATACTGAAGACAGAGTTATGAATCTTTTGCACTGTACTAAGTCTTGTCCACAATGTAATCTATCTGTAGCTCAAAAGCCAATAGTCAATAGCATTTTTTTCATTGAAATTTTTTCAAAAAGTCTCTAGCTAATACTTTGGAAGCGATGCTGGAAGAAAACAAAAGACTCCGGGCAATAACTCCAAAAATACTAAAGACAGGATTTTGGATCTTGTGCACTGCATTTGTCCCCAAAGTGATCTATCTGTATTTGAAATTTTAAGTCAATAGCTTTCATACTTTGAAGAGTTATGCTCAAGGTAAGATTTACAGGACACACATACATACAAACTACACGTCTACTGGACAGACGGACGGACAGACAGATGGACAAGGTGACTCCAGTATACCCCCACAAACTTTGTGGAGGTATAATAATATTACCATATATTACCTGACATCTTTAAGCTCTTTCACAAGATCTTGTTTTTGTTTCTTGATTTCATCGTAGTCTCTTATAGCCTGTGCCAGATCACTCACAGCTCTGTCTCTATCACGCCGTAAGTTGTCGCATAATGTTCTCACACTGTCCCTCTCTGACACAATCTTGTCACGTTCACTCATTGCCCAGTCGCGGCGGCTTTTAGCAATCTCTGCTTCATGCAAACCAACTGTAAGTAATCAAAAGGCCATTTATTTCATAGACAAATAATACACTGACAGCACAATTAAGAATACTTTTTTGCTAGAATGAATTGATAAATTGAGCTATGTTTTTATGCAGCTTTCAACATAGATCTCTGGCTCCCCCCAATAATGGTGTAAAAAGTGGTCAACTTTCAATATAAGCAATCCTTGAGAGCAGTTCATATAATTTGCAGAACTTAATTAACCTTTTACCGCACAATGCCGCTTTTTAACATCCCCGTGAAAGAAGCCTTTTGAAAACATTGTGGGAGAAGGAAAAAATGCTGGTAACCAGCATTTTCTCCTTTTCCCACAATCTTTTCTACTCTATCAAAGGAAAATTGCACCATTTGAGCCACATTGGAATTGTCATCTGCAAATGCTTTCAATTCGGACCAGTCTGAATTTTTCTTGTGTGGTGAAGGGTTAAGTTTTTACCGAATGCCACAATATTAGACTTATCCAAATTGAACATATTTGTGGACAGCAATTACTAGTTACCGGCATTTTCTCCTTTTCCTACAATGTTTTCAACACACTTTTCCAAGCCCTTTATCACACAATCCCAAACTTTTACAACCCTGGGGAAGAAGCCTTTTGAAAACATTGTGGGAAAAGGAGAAAATGCTAATAACCAGCATTTTCTCCTTTTCCTACAATGTTTTCTATCCTTCCCAAAACAAATTTCAGTTTTTGAGTCACATTTATTTTGTCGTCTGCAAATGCTTTCAATTTGGAAAAGTCCAAAATTTTGTCATCTGGTAAAGAGTTAAAGGTCATTCCAAGTTGGGATTGCATGGTAAAGGGTGAATACACCATGTATCTTACATGTCTTCAGTGTAAGCCTTTTTACAACACTGTAAAATTGCTTGTAACAATGCAAAATGGCTTGTAACAAACAATTTCACTTTGTTTTTTCTAACACACCCATGAGCTTCATCTTATTTGTATCATTTTAAAAACTGTCACCTGCAGGGGCTTTCAGTTTCAAATATTTAAAAATTTGTCAGCTAGGAAAATGTTGAACTCGTTCATTAAAATACATTTTACCCAACCTGGTCAGTCGATTGATATTTTTGTAACCAAAGGTATACCCATAACTGAAACTTGTTTCTTGGTTACATTCACTTTGGTCTTTTCAGAATTAACTCTTTACCAAATGACACAATTTTAGACTCTACCAAATTAACCCTTTCCCAAATGACAAATTTTAGACCCTTCCAAACTGAAAGAGTTCGCAGACGACAATTTTAAATTTGATGAAAATGGCGGAAAGTTCTCCAAAAGGGTAGAAAACACTGTGGGAATAGGAGAAATTGCTCGTTACGAGCAATTTCTCCTTTTCCCACAGTGTTTTCAAAAGATTTGTACTGCAGACACGTGAAAACCACGGCTTGTTTGGGAAAGGGTTAAAAGCATTTGCAGACAACAAATTAAATGTAGCTCAAAAGATAAGTTTTATTTTTGAAATGGTAGAAAACAATATGAGAAAAAGAGAAAACCCTGGTAACCAGCATTTTCTTCATTTCCCATAATGTTTTCAAAGTCATCCTAACTCAGAGTCGTTAAAGTTGAGATTGTGAGGAAAAGAATTAACTGACACTTACCCATGAGCTCTTGTTGCAGTTTCTCCATTTGTTTTTTCATGTGTTCACTTTCTTTACTGAATTGGTCCATTTTGTCTGCCTTCTCCTTTTGAACCTATAGAAATATATTTAAAATCTTAACCCTTGTAACTCTGACCTAGGATTTACCTCTTTACCAAACGACGAAATTTCAGACTTAGTCCAAACTGGAAGCATTTGCAGACGAGAAACTAAATGTGACTGAAAAATTGGAATCTGTTTTGGGAGGGGTAGAAAACATTGTGGGTAAAGGAGAAAATGCTGGTTACCAGCATTTTCTCCTTTTCCCAAAACGTTTTAAAAAGGCTTCTTTCTCAGGGTCGTTAAAAGTCGGGATTGTGTGGTAAAAGGTTAAGTGCTTATGCCTACATTGTAGATCAAGATTAGACCACAAAGAACATGCAGTCTGATCTTGGATCTACACTGTCCACTTCCGTGGCAGATATTCAAACAAAACAGGCTTTAACACTGTAACATATAATTTCAAGATCCATCACCACTGCTTCAGAAATGCCAGAGTTCTCAATCAATTATTATGCCTTTTGTGGTTAACCCTTTACCGTACAATGCCGCCTTTTGACACCCCTGGGAAAGAAGCCTTTTGAAAACATGGGAAAAGGAGAAAATGCTGGTAACAAATGCTGGTAACCAGCATTTTCTCCTTTTCCCACAATGTTTTCTACCCTATCTAAGAAAAGTTGCACCATTTGAGCCACACCGAAATTGTCGTCTGCAAATGGTTTCAATTTGGAGAAGGCTAAAATTTTGTCATCTGGTAAAGGGTTAAAATGGCTGCATCATCGGGTTTGTCCTCAGGGCGTCATGGGTTTGATCCCTGACGGTGAAGGTAATAACTGTACCTTTCCATGTAATGGTAAATGACTCAGATATGAAATGACTGAAAAATATGGCAAGCTAGATCAGCAAAAGAGCAGCTCAGTTTCAGTTATACGATCTAAAACAAATTGTCATCTGCAAATGCTTTCAAATTGGTCATGTCTAAAATTTTATTACTGAGTTCAGATAACTGATACGAGTATGCTGGATTTTTCTTCTTTACAAAAATGTACTTAAAGTATTATTGGAGAACACATATGATTCTGGGCCATTATAAGCATGTATTAACAGGGAAAAACCGGGCTGACGTATCTGATCTATTAGACACCTAAATACCCGACCTTGATTACGCCAATCTAGACTAAAGAACTGTTAACTCTTTACCACACGATCCCAAGTTTTAACGACCCTTACAAAGAGGGCTTTTGAAAACATAGTGGGAAAGGAGAAAATGCTGGTAACCAGCATTTTCTCCTTTTCCCACTATGTTTTCTACCCAATCAAAAACAACTTCTACTATTTGAGCCAAATTTAAATTGTCGTCTGCAAATGCTTTCAATTTAGACCCGTATAAAATTCTGTCGTTTAGTAAAGAGTTAATTGACATTATTAATTATACTATATTATTTTTAGAATGATAAACACACACAAACAAAAGAGCTCGTACACTTCATTTGCGAACAAATGAGACATGATGATGTAGGTCTCTAACAAGACTCTGAGCCATCGTAACACAATCTTATCCCTTTATCGTACAATGCCGCCTTTTAACGCCCCTATGAAAGGAGCCTTTTGAAAACATTGTGGGAAAAGGAAAAAATGCTGGTTACCAGCATTTTCTCCTTTTCCCACAATGTTTTCTACTCTATCAAAGAAAAATTGCACCATTTGAGCCACACTGAAATTGTCGTCTGCAAATGCTTTCAATTTGAACAAGGCTAAAATTTTGTCGTCTGGTAAAGGGTTAAGTCAAGCAGCATGTTAAAGTGAAGCGATCATAATTAAAGGTTTTCGGCTGACATAATCCTACTTGTTTGATGTGTAAGTTTGTCACTGTTATTTTAAATTGACAATAGTTATTATTCATGACCTTATAGGAGGAATGTTATGTGTCTTATCAGTTTACCCCTGGGACCACGTTAACCACAGATTCAAAATGGCCGCTGGTTTTCTAATTTTGGTGATTTTTCAATTTCATATTCCTATTATAAAAAGGGTAACTATTTTCCAGCATATTAATGGATAGAGATCTAACACATCAACCTTGCACAAATGCTACTGTTGTTAGACTGGAGGTAGAATCCCAGAATCGATAAACTTTACTACATCCAGCGGGTATTTCGGTGGACATTTACAGAATGAATCAGCTATTCCTGTGCATATTCTTCAAGGCGGGCCTTTATGGCATGTTTTAATTTTGTCACAACGTTTTAAACTTGACTAAACCTCCTTCATCAATATAATTACAATTTGTGTCAAAAACCATAACATCAGTTATCTGAACTTAATAATTAACCCTTTACCACACAATGAAAGTTCAGATTTGTCCAAATCGAAAGTATTTGCAGAAAACAAAATAAGTATGACTCAAAAACTGAAATTTGTGTTGGGAAGGGTAGAAAACATTGTGGGAAAAGGAGAAAATGCTGGTTACCAGCATTTTCTCCTTTTCCCACAATGTTTTCAAAAGGCATTTTGTTTAGGGTCGTTAAAACCCATGATTGTGTGGTAAAGAGTTAAAAAAGAAAATTAGGGGTATTTGGTGTTTCTGTATTTCGGTGATTCAACAGACCCAACCCCATGATGGGAAAACATACCTGATCTCTTTCATATTTTTCTCTCAAAATGTGATCTCTCTCCTGCAGAGCTTCATGTCTCTCTTTCCTTGCAATGTCCCTTTCGTGTAAGGCCATTTCATATTCAGTCTTATAACTATCACACTCTTTTTCAATAACACTCTGTTTGCTAATCAGTTCATTGAATTTATCATTAATTTCATTTCTCTCTTTCACAGCTTTGTCTCTATCCTGCAGAGCTGCTGTTATTTCTCTTTTCAAAGTTTCTACCGAGTCATCTGCCGCTTTCTTCTCTTTGAGAATATTTTCAATTTTCTTGCCATCACTACCAAGTTTTTCCTGTAACTGTTCTATTTCTTTATGGACCTGGTCCCTTTCTGACATCACCAATGAATACTCTTTCAAGACTGCATCTCTATCTCGCTGTACCATTTCTAATTCCTTTGTTGATCTGAGCTGACTTGCTAATGCTTGATTCATCTGTTTCATCACATCATCTCTTTGCTGTGTAATTTTTGTATGTTTTTCTTTTAGATCACCCAGTTCCCGTAACACTTGATGCCAGTTCCGAATGGCAGCAGTACACTGTTGCTTTAACCCATTTAATTCTAAATTGGCTTCATCACGTTCTTTCAAAGATGTTTCTAATTGTCTTTTAAGTTTCTCATTATCTTCACTAGTATTTTGAAATTTACTGACTAAGGAGCTATGTTGACTGACTAGATCTGCATAAGTTTCTCTCAAAGAATCATACTGCACTTTAATATGATCATACATGTCTAATGCATTTAATACTTCATTTGAACCAGAGTTACTAATAACATCTCTCTGGTGTTTTCTGAGTTCGGCTATCTCACTTTTGTCTTCATCACGCAGTTTTCTCAGGTTTTTAATTTCTTGTTCCATACGCTTATTTTCAGCAAGTAAATCTTGGTTCTGATTGCGAATTTTGTTTCCTTCTTCCCTGGAATTCTGTAACTGTGCTAGGGTAGACATGTAACTTTGCCGGTACGAGTCAGATTCCTTCATCACTGCCTCATACCTTTTGGTATTATCGGCCTGCTGGTCTTTTAATGCCTGTAATTCTGACATGGCCCTTTCACACTGTGATTTTAACCAATCATAATCTCTGTAGTGATCACTATGACGACTTTCACCATTAAATCCATGTTTATAACGCCCTATATGTTTCACTTTGGTCCCTGAATGATGGGAATCACTGTACGACCCATCCTGACTCCCTGGACTCTCTTGAAATTCATATTCGTAGGAGGGGATAACTCTTGTGTACGTAGACTTTAGGTCTTGAGATTTTGCCTCACCTGAAACTAGACAACAAGAACAGACTAAATTCAAGAAAAGTAAATCATTTACATGCATATCCATTCTTGTAGAGGAAATTACTTAACTTACCAAACAAAAAAATTTTAGACTAGCCTAATTTGAAAGCATCTGCAGACGACAAAATAAAGGTGGCTGAAAAATTGAAATTTGTCTTTGGAAGGGTAGAAAACATTGTGGGAAAAGGAGAAAATGCTGGTAACCAGCATTTTCTCCTTTACCCATTATGTTTTCAAAAGGCTACTTTCTCAGAATCGTTAAAAGTTGGGATTGTGTGGTCAAGGGTTAAACCATTCAGAATCAAACTTCCTCAGAGAAAAACATTTAAACACTATCAACAGATATCTTAACTCTTAACCCAATGACAAAATTTTGGAATGGACCAAATTGAAAGCATTTGCAGACAACAAATTAAATGTTGCTAAAATGATGATCCCTGTCTTTGATAGGGTTCAAAACAATTGTGGGAAAAGGAGAAAATGCTGGTTACCAGCATTTTCTCTTTTTTCCCACAGTGTTTTCAAATACCTCCTTTGTCAGGGTTGTAAAAATTTAGGACAGTGTAGTAAAGCGTTTAGAATATACTTGTTATATTGCTCCAAGGAAGAAATCCTCTTTGCTATCTCACAAAAAATCACAAACAGTAGATACATGTACATCCAAGATTCTGTGCAGTCTGACTGACCTTTGTCTACACTATCCACCAAGGCAGCTAAGTGTAAAATCTTTCCATACTATAGACAACGTAAAACACTTTTATAGACGGTGTAAACTCTTTCAATACTATAGAAAACGTAAAACACTTTTATAGACAGTGTAGATCAAGATTAGACTGCACAGAACATGCAGTCTGATCTCTGATCTACACAGTCCACTGCTTTATTCTAGATTATAACCAAACTGTGTCCATCTTGCAGCTGAATGGGTTTGTAGCCATTGAAAAAAGTGTGATTTATATATTTGGTAGTCTAAGAGCCAGAAGGAAATACTTTGTTTTTGTCCTAGGTTTAAATATATTATAGAGGATATTGATCAAAATTTATTTCATCAAGTGAACATCACTGGTAATATTTTCACGAGTGGTGCAGCCGCAAGTGAAAAATTTTACAGATGATGCTCACGAGATAAAATGAATTTCGATCTTTCATTAAATAAAACAATTTTCTGTTTATTTCATGCTTCTAACCCCTTTTCGTTGGACTTTCATCACAATTCAGTACAGTTGTCTACAGTAATTCCCTGTGGCGTACTTCCCCCCACATAAGAACACATTATAATATTACGTAAAGCGTAAGAAATGTAGGGTAAATGGGCGTAAATTACGTCATATTTCCACCTGCTTGAATGGCACGCACTGTTTATCTTGGTAACTATGTAACTTGTATGCAGGAACTAGTGTTTCTGCCTTCAATTTAAGAGTTACGGAAACACTGACAGTAAATTTCACTGGTCATAACCATGAATGATAAAACCTTATAATCCTCCAATATTTCCGGATAAACTACTGTAAAGCATGAAATAAAATAAGCCATACTCTCTGAAAAGGGGGCTTAATGCATCTGCAAAAAGTACCAACCAAGGTCAGCCTGCACAGTCCACACAGACTTACCTAGGCCGAAACTTTTTGCTATTGGACAATTTTCTGCATGTGAAAGAACCAGTCTACCTCATTATTCAGTCGGTTGTTATACAAAATGGAATTTATTAATCCATGATCATGTGATGACTTGCCTGGTATCTTGCATGACGGAGATGCATTAAGCCCCATCTTGCCAGAGCATGGCTCAAATATACTGCTTATGGAAAAAGGGGGGCTTTATAAGCAAGAGAACTCTACGTGGCAATTACTCCTAACCAAACGACAAAGTTTTAGCCTGGCCCAAACTGAAAGCATTCGCAGATGACATATGTAACTCAAAAAATAAAATGTGCTTTCCAAAGGGTAGAAAACATTGTGGGAAAAGGCTACCAGCATTTTCTCCATTAACCCTTTCCCAAACAAGCCCTGGTTTTCACGTGTCTGCAGTACAAATCTTTTGAAAACACTGTGGGAAAAGGAGAAATTGCTCGTAACGAGCAATTTCTCCTTTTCCCACAGTGTTTTCTACCCGTTTTGAGACCTTTCTGCCATTTTCATCAAATTTAAAATTGTCGTCTGCAAACTTTTTCAATTTGGGCTAGTCCAAAATTTGTCATTTGGGAAAGGGTTAACCATAATGTTTTCAAACGTTTTTTCTCTTAAGGTCGCTAAAAGTTGTGATTGTGTTGTAAAGGATTAAGGTACAACAATGAAGCATTTGTGAAATACTCTCTTCAAATTCTAACTTTCTTATCAATTCCATGCAAGATTACATTCGACACCATCCTACACGTATATAAGTTTTTCTTCCAAAAAACATTTTCGTCTTTAGGTAGATAACAAAGTTTAAAACCAAAATGTTTCCGAAATAAAAAGTATTGCTTTTTTTCAGAGAATGTTTTTTACTTTTAACTCTTTACCAAACGACAAAATTTTAGACTGGTCCATTTTGAAAGCATTTATAGACGACAGAATACAATTAACTCAGAAATTGAAGTTTGTAGTAGGAAACGTAGAAAACATTGTGGGAAAGGAAGAAAATGCTAGTTACCAGCATTTTCTCCTTTTCTCCCAGTGTTTTTAAAAGTCTTCTTTCTCCAGGTCCTTAACCCTTTACTACACAATCTAGACTTTTAATGACTCTAAGGAAGAAGCCTTTTGAAAAAACATGGTTAGAAAAGGAGAAAATGTTGGTGACAAGCATTTTTTCCTTTTCCCACAATATTTTCAACTCTTCCCAAGAAAAATTTCAATGTTTGAGTCACATTCAATTTGTCATCTGCAAAAGCTTTCAATCTGGACTGGTCTAAAATTTTGTCGTCTGGTAAAGAGTTCAAGACCGACCATATTCTCGCAAAATTGATACACACAGTTTAGTGTTTTGTCCCAAAGACGGTCGTAAGTAACCTTTATTGTATTTGTGCGTACACAATGATACACTACTGAAAAAAATATGGGTCATTTTCCTTGATAATACGTCAAAACGCACAAAATCATGCATCAAGGAAAACCCTGAAAGTGGCACCAAGCCAGATTTTATTTCGAAAAACTCCATAATTAGTCTCTTTACCACACAACAAAATTCAAAGCTGTTGCAGATGAAAAGTTGAATGTAGCTCGACTGATGAAATTTTTCTCTGAAAGGATAGAAAACATTGTAGGAAATGGAGAAAATACTGGTTACCAGCATTTTCTCCATTTCCCCCACAATGTTTTCAAAGGCCTTAAGTCTCTATTAGGGTTGTTAAACTCGGGATTGTTTTGTGAAACGTGAAAGCACTTCTCCTTTCATCACAATATTCTCAAAATAGGTCTACAGCAATTTAAAAGAGGTCTGTGGGAAATAAAGATAACACTAACTGAAAAAGCTCTTTTTACCAAACCAAACTAGAGCTATCACTAAAAGTGATCATACCCCCCACCAGCTCCTTGTCACAAAACAGCTCTTTGTCACAGAACGCAGAATGGTTTCATAAAAAAAAAGAGTTGAAAAAAAAAGTGGGAAAAGAGTTATGGTACTTGTAAACTGCGTTTCTCATTAATGTGGTCTATCTGTATATGAAGTTTGATGTCACTAGCTTAAACGATTCAGAAGTTATGCCCCGGACAAATATCCAAAGTTAAAACTTACAAAGGGCAGTAACTCGAAAAATAAATGGAATAGAGTTATGGTTCTTGTACACTGCACTTCGCCTTATAGTGATCTATCTGTGTGTGAAGTTTGAAGTCATAATCTTCTATACTTTGGAAGTTATGCCCTGGACAAAAATCCAAAGTTAAAATTTACAAAGGGCAATAACTCAAAAAATAAATGAAATAGAGTTACTGTTCTTGTACACTGCACTTCTCCTTAATGTGATCTAACTTTGTGTGAAGTTTGAAGTTCCTAGCTTCTATACTTTGGAAGTTATGCCCTGGACAAAAATCCATAGTTAAAATTTACAAAGGGCAACAAGTTTAAGGGGAGATAATTCGGCAACCAATGGCAGCAAGGTCGTGAAAATTGCACATGCACAATTTCATATGTACCCAAACATTATGTGTAAATTTCAGTGCAGTACTTGAAAAACTGTAGGAAAAAAGCTCCGGACAAAATTGTGTCTACAGATGGATGGACGGACAGACAGACAGACAGACAGCCATGGCGATTCCAGAATACCCCCCTCCACTTCGTTGTGGGGGGTATAATAATAGTTACAAAAGACAACCATACAAAGCTGATTCAAACACAGTCTCAAATTATACATTTTTATTTTGCTTTACAATTTTGTAAACAAAACCTCTATACTTAGCCTTTAACCCTTCACCAAACAATTCCGACTTTTAACGATCCTGAGGAAGAGAGGCCTTTTGAAAACATTGTGGGAAAAGGAGAAAATGCTGGAACAGCATTTTCTCCTTTTCTCACAATGTTTTCTTCTCCATCAAAGACAGAAATCATCTTTAGAGCTACTTTATGATGTCATCTGCAATGCTTTCAATTTGGTCGAGCCAAGAATTTTGTTGTTTGGTAAAGAGTTAACAAAACAATCCCATGACTGAACAACCCTGAAAGAATCCATTTTGAAAATAGAGTGGGAAAAGGAGAGAATGCAGGTAACCAGTCTTTTCACTTTTCCAACAATGCTTTCTACCCCTTTCACAGACTTTTAGCTACAAACAAATTGCTGTCTACAAATGCTTGTTTTTGGACAAGTCTAAAATTGATATTTGGTGAAGAGTTACAAAAAGCATGAAGTATAACATGTATAGAAACAGGACTGACTCCATTACGACTGCACAGAATATATACCATTTTGGAATATTTGTTAAAAAATATTATGGAATGTAATGTGTTGTGGTTCAACTCAATAACAAAACATGCTCTCTTTACTCTTTGCCACACAAAACCTGTCCCAACAACCCTGAGAGAGATATCGAGGCTTTTTGAAAACATGGCAGGAAAAGGAGAGATTGCTGGTAACCAGCATTTTCATCTTTTTCTCTTAATTGTTTTTCCAAAACAAAAGACAAATTCTTTTAACAGAACCACACTTAACCCTTTACCACACAATCCCGACTTTCAATGACACTGACAAGGAAGACTTTTGAAAACAATGTGGGAAAAGGAGAAAATGATTGTAACCAGCATTTTCTCCTTTTCCCACAATGTTTTTTATGCTTTCAAAAAAACAAATCTAGTCATTTGAGCAACCTCTGATTTGTTGTCTACAAAATTTAATGCTTTCAATGTGGACCAATCTAAACTTTTGTCATTTGGTAAAAAGTTATTAAATTTTGCAAATAATTTCAGTTTGGACAAGTCTACAGTTTTGTCATCTGTTGCAAAGGGAGTTGTAAGATTACAAAAATGTTTACAAGCATTTGCATTGTGTTTAACCCTTTACCACACGATGCCGAGTTTTCACAACCCTGAAAAGAAAGCTTTTGAAAACATTGTGGGAAAAGGAGAAAATGCTGGTAACCATCATTTTCTCCTTTTCCCTCAATGTTTTCTACCCTTGGAAATACACATTTCAGTTTTGGGGTCACATTTGACTTCTGCAACAGCTTTTGATTTTTGTAAAAGTCTAAAATTTGTTGTTTAACAAAGGGTTAATTAAACCCTTACAGCTAACAAGAATAAAATGAACCATATTCATTGACCCTTTACCAAACCATTATGTTTAATGACCCTGCCATCTAAAAATTCCTTTGAAAACATTGTGGAAAAGGGAAGAAAATGCTGGTAACCAAGTTTTCTACTCTTTCAAAGACAATTTCTATTATTTGAGTCACATTAATTTTTGCAGCTGCAGATGCTTTCAAGTCAGACAGGTCTGAACTAATGTGTTTACATGCCCACTATATTTTCAAGTCTTTACCAAACCATAAAACTTTGGACTGGTCCAAATTCAAAGCATCTGCAGACAACAAATCACGAAAGTGGCCATTATAATGTTGTAACTTATCCGTGTGGGAAATGGACGAAATGCTGGCTACCAGCACTTTTCCTTTTCCCTCAATGTTTTCATCAAAAGTCCTTTTCCTTGGCGTCGTTAAAACCCAGGATTGTGAGATAAAGGGTTCAACATTAATTGATGTTAATAATCCTATTTCACATGGATTTTTTCAATTCTGCAAGTTGCAGATTTGTCTTGAGGGGCATAAAGCTCAAGAAATATACCCTTTACCACACAATTCCAACTTTTAACAACCCTGAGAAAGAGGCCTTTTTAAAACATTGTGGGAAAAGGAGAAATTACTGGTAACCAGCATTTCCTCCTTTCCCCAAAATGTTTTCTATGCTTTCAAAAAAAGTAATTGATTTTTCAGTTACATTTACTTTGTTGTCTGCAAATGCTTTCAATTTGGACTAGTCTAAATTTTTGTTGTTTGGTAAAGAGTTATCAGCATTTTCTCATTTTCACACATTTTTGTGGCATTTGTCGAAGACAATGCCACTATGAGTTCAATACAGTATTTTGAAAATCATGTGTCACAGTTTGTGCAAAACCGAAGGAAGTAAACCCAATTAAACTCAATTTTTCTAGGTCAGATAAGTGTCTTGATAGCACTCAGATATATAATTAACAACGGCCTATTAAAATAAACTGGATTATGCCATCGATCAAGGAAATACTTCTTTCTTTTTATTGAAAATGCCTATATTTGCTATGGCCTTCTATTAGCCCAATGATACACACAACCTGACTGTGTTCGTCCCAAAATCAGTTCATCACTGAGCTTGTTCGTCCATTGGCTTGTTCGTCCCACATAATTGTTTATTTTTCAAATTATTAATTCCACGCAATGGCTCCCTTGACAAATGTCACACCAGTGCTTTCAACGCTTTGATTTATCTACCCTATCAAACATAGGGCATTTGACATGTTGTTTGAAAGTGCCCTCAGAATGGACCAGTCCAAAATAATGTTGTCTGGTACAGGTTTAAAACTCAGACATGACAAACGATTCTCCCCCTCCCTCCAAGACTAGCAGTTTTGTTCTCTCATCCTTGAACAACATGATGGTTTTATCCTCAATAAATATCTTCAAAGAACTTTCCTTTGATCTGAAAGTTCAAAGTTAAAACAAAAACAAGCAGTAATTATACACATATGGCCCCCAAATATCTATGTTTTATGAAATTTGCATTCAACCTTGATCTTTTTTGTGTTTACATGCACAGGTTGAATGTCCATGAAAGTACCGCAAGTAATCATAAATTATGATTTGTAATCTATTAACCCTTTACCACACAATCCTTGATTTTAACGTCCCCTACGAAGAAGCCTTTTGAAAACATTGTCGGAAAAGGAGAAAATGCTGGTAACCAGCATTTTCTCCTTTTCCCACAATGTTTTCTACCCTTCCAAAAGCCAATTTTTATTTTTCAGTCACACTTATTTTGTCATCTGCAAAACATTTTATGGGCAACTCTAAAATTTAGTCATGTGGTAAAAGGTTAACTCTCTACCAAATGAAAATTTTACAGGCTTGTCCAAACCCAGACAATTTGCAGATGACAAGTTGAACGTGGCTTAAGGGATAGTATAAGAATTTAGAGTGTTAGTGACCTACCTTTTGACTGACATGACCTTTATGTTTTTATTTGTCAGAGATATATCACCAATACAAACATTCTGACCATGTTTCATGAGTATCAGACTGAAAATGTGGCCTCTAGAAAGCATACAAGGTTTTCCTAAGATTTGATCCAGTGACCAACATCTTGTCCCGACATGACCCAATTGCACACTTGGCAGAGGTATCATCACGACAAGCATTCCCCCCAAGTTTTATGAGTATCAAGCTGAAAATGTGGCTTCTAAAGTGCACACAAGGTTTTGCCAAGATTTGGCCCAGTGACCTACTTTTTGACCTGACATGACCCATTTGAATTTGTCCGAGATATCATCAAGTCAACCTTTCAGACCACGTTTCATGGATCAGACTCTAAATGTGACCTCTAGAGTGCACACAAGATTTACCACAGTGATCTACTTTTTTTACCAGACATGACTCAATTTCGCAAATATCCAAAATATCATCAAGACAAATTTTCTGCCCAAGTTTCATGAGCATCAGACTGAAAATGTGGCCTTTAAAGTGCAAACAAGGTTTTTCTAAGATCTGGCCCAGTGAACTACTTTTGACCTGACATGACCCAATTTCCAATTTGTCTAGGACATCATCAAGAAAAACATTCTAAGTTTCAGGCATATCACACTAAAAATGTGGCTTTTTGAGTGCACACAAGGTTTTTCTAAGATTTGGCGCAGTGACCTACTTTTTACCTTGATGTGACCCACTTTAAACTTAACTGAGACTTATTCGGATAAACATTATGACCAACTTTTGTGAGTATCTGACAGAAAATGTGGCCTCTATAGTTCACACAAGGTATTTGTTGACAACCACACAATGTACTACGGACATCGGATACAGCACTACCACAAAAGCTCCCTTTGAGCACTTTGCGCTCAGGTGTGCTAAAAATGCTGGTTACCAGTATTTTCTATCCCACAATGTTTTGAAAAGCTTTCATCTTCAGGCTTGTTAAAATGTGTGGTTGATTGGTAAAGGATTAATACAATAATATGCAAAACAAGAATACTGGTCAAACCGATGGTTGCTCCCAGATGTGTACAAAACTATGGAAGCACGGATGTACCGGTACTCTCACACAAACAGGGAGACAACTTGGAAATTATTTGCTCTGCCAAATTTTTGGGTGGGTATCAAATAAGTACTGAATACCCTTCTCTCAAAAACAGTGACCTAACCTCTAACGTAAGAATGTTGTTATGCTAAAAATAGTTCCTGGTTTATGGTAGAGTAAAAAAGGCTAGATCTAGTTTCTGACAGATTGTAACTGGCTAACCACAGGGTTTCAGATGTAGAAAATTTGACAATGGAGGACTTGAAAGTATCAAGGTTAAATGAAGAAATTGCTATAATAATTAACCCTTTACCTCACACTCCCTGAGTTTTAACAACCCTAACGAAGACTAATGAAAACAGCATTTTCTCTTTTTCCCTCTATGTTTTCTGCCCTGTCAAAGACAAATCCCAACATTTGAGCCACACTTAAAATTCTTGTCAGCAAATGCTTTACAGTTTGGACAAGTCTGAAACTTTGTCCTATAGGTTACTGATTTAAGGCAGCCATTTCTCTTACTGGTATATGAACTTTAACCCTTTCCCAAACAAGCCCTGGTTTTCATGTGTCTGCAGTATAAGTCTTTTGAAAACACTGTGGGAAAAGGAGAAATTGCTCGTAACGAGCAATTTCTCCTTTTCCCACAGCGTTTTCTACCCTTTTTGAGACCTTTCTGCCATTTTCATCAAATTTAAAATTGTCGTCTGCAAGCTCTTTCAATTTGGACCAGTCCAAAATTTGTCGTTTGGGAAAGGGTTAAATTCTTGTCAGCAAATGCTTACAGTTTGGACAAGTCTGAAACTTCGTCCTATTGGTTACTGATTTAAAGCAGCCATTTCTCTTACTGGTATATGAACTTTAATTGAGGCCTCTCTTTTGAGAAATCTTCCACACAGAAAATATGCAACATTCTGTACATGAAAGAAAGACGATTGTAAAATTTCACCTGATCTTTGCTTTAATTGTCATCTGCTAATGATAGAAGGCTTGAAATGTAGATTGGAGAGTGTTCAGACTTGTAATGTAAAAATGATGTGAAACAAAGCAATTACGTTATCATTACAGAAGTTGGGGGAGTAAAGAGAACGCCCAAGCTGAAGATAAAAGGAACAGTGACCTGTTGCAGAGAGATTTGTTTGTTTGTACGTATTGGAATTTAACTTTACCAAACGACCAAATTTTAGACTTGTCCAAAATGAAAGCATTTGCAGACAACAAATTAAAAGTCACAAAAATGATGATTTCAATCTATGAAGGGGTAGAAAACATTGTGTGAAAAGGAGAAAACGCTGATTATCAGCATTTTCTCCTCTTCATACAATGTTTTCAAGAGGCTTTTTCCTCAGGGTCGTCAAAACTCGAGATTGTGTGGTAAAGGGTTAACCATGTAACACTTAAGTCATGTCACAGTGGTCAGTGCACCGATGCATGTGTTTCCTGGCTTTCTCACACCAGTACTAACACAACTTTCTTTCCACTTTCCACCACTTTTCTGGCATGCATCAGGGGTGAGATGTGAAAAATCATCATAAGGAAAGTTTGCTTAACCCGGTATCCAACCCGCAACCACCAAGTCATGACTCTGATATGCTTACCACTGAGCTACCCAATATTCTCTCCATTTCATCAGTTTTCTACCATCTCACAGATAGAATTCATCTTTTGAGCTACCCAGGCCATTCTTAAGAATGTTCTTAAGTCTTATTCTCCGTAATTTTCTAAATTTGAAAGTGACACATCTTCTGATTGGCTAAACCCTTTGCTTTAAAATCCAGTCAGAAGTTGTGTTACTTTCAAATTTAGAAAATTTAGTTGAGCGTATAAAATTGGCTTTTAGTGAAGAGTTTAACAGGCAAAAAAAACATAGCCTTGTCCAAAGCATCTGCAGATGACAATTTCAATGTGGATTGAATGATGAAACTTGCCACTGAGTTGAAAACATTGTGGGAAAAGGAGAAAATAATTGTTACCAGCACTTTCTCTCCTTCTCACAATATTTTCAACAGCCATTTCCCTCAAGGATGTGTGGGTTTTGTGGTATAAAGTTCACAGCCTTTTATTCTGTAACCCATGTTGTATTCCAAGGTCTTTATTAGGACCAAATAAATACTAGATTGTCTTGCACAGGGTTAACCCTTTACCAAACAACAATATGTTAGACTTGTCCAATTTAAAAGCATTGGCAGACAACAAATTAAATGTGGCTCAAATGATTGGATTTGTTTCTGAAAGGTTTTAGGAAACATTGTTGGAAAAAGGAGAAAATGCTGGTTACCAGCATTTTCTCCTTTTCCCACAATGTTTTCAAAAGGGTTCTAAAGGTCAGGATAGTGTAGTAAAGGGTTTAGAAGATATGATATAGAGGTGAACAAGGCAAAAAAACATCAACAGACCACAGCGTGCCTCAATAAAATATAATGTAATGGCCAATGAAATAAAGATAATTTCACTTTTCATTTCCTTGTGTATATTATTTCTAGACTTTATGCACAGCTCACAAACTTACAGAGACAGTTAACTCTATACCAAATGACAAATTTTTAGACTAGCCCAAATTGAAAAACTTTGCAGACAACAAAATAAATGTAGCTCAAAAATTTAAATTTGTTTTGGGAAGGCTAGAAAACATTGTGGAAAAAGGAGAAAATGTTGGTTACCACAATGTTTTCAAAAGGCTTCTTAAATCTCAGCGTCATTAAAAGTCCGGATTGTGTGGTAAAGAGTTAAAACTTTACCATACAATCCCTGAGTTCTAACCATTTACCACACAATCCTGACTCTTAACAACCCTGAGAAAGGAGCCTTTTGAAAAACACGGTGGCAAAAGAAGAAAATCCTGGAAACCAGCATTTTCTTCTTTTCCCAAAATGTTTTCTACCCATCCCAAAACAAAATTCAATTTTTCAGACACACTTATCCTGTTGTCTGCAGACGCTTTCATTTTGGACAGGTTTAAAATTTTGTCTTTTTGTAAAGAGTTAAGGAGCCTGAGAACATAATTTTTTGAAAACATTGTAGGCAAAGGAGAACATACTGGTAACCAGACTTTTCCCCTTTGCTCACAATGTTTTCTACCCTTTCACAGACAAATTGCATCATCTGAGCCATATTGATTTTGTACATCATCTGCTACTGCTTTCGATTTGAACAGGCCCAAAATTTTGTTGTCTTTTTAAGAGCTAATCAATTAAAGCATTTTGCAGACGACAAAATAAATGTAACTGAAAACATGTCTTGGATAGGGTAGAAAACATTGTGGGAAAAGGAGAAAATGCTAGTAACCAGGAGAAAATGCTGGCAACAAGCATTTTCTCCTTTTTCAACAATGTTTTCAAAAGGCCTCTTTCTCAGGGTTGTTAAAATTTGGGATGGTGTGGTAAACGGTTAACCAGAAAATCCCATTGTGTTGACACCCTTTAACCCTTTACCACACAATCCTGAGTTTTAATGACCCAGTGAGAAAGAAAGCTTTTGAAAACATTTTCTCCTTTTCCCACAATGTTTTCTACCTATCAATGACAAATTTCATCACTTGGGTCACGTTTAATTTGTCCTCTGCAAATGCGTTCAATTTGGACCAATCTAAAATTTTGTCGTTTGGTCAAGAGTTAAAAGAAAGCTTTTGAAAACAATGGAAATATGTAATGAGAAAAAGCTGCTAATCAGCATTTTCACCCTTTTACCGCAAATCTATGTTTGCCAGCCTATCATTATAACCATATTTTTCACAGGTCTACAAATACATGTACCATCAATTACGTGAGAGTCTAAAATGTTGTCATCTCGTACTGAGTTAACAGAAAACTAAACAAGAGGACCATTGACCCTAAAGCGCTCACCTGAGTACGGTCATCTAGGGTTGATAAAGCTGAAAAGATCCTGGTCGTGATGAAGTAAAACACATTAGTGTATGTGACATACTCTTTGACTCAAATGGCCTATTTTTGAACTTTGAATCTGGCTGAAAATGTGGCCTCTACAGTGCACACAAGGTTTTTCTAACATTTGGTCCAGTGACCTACTTTTTGACCAAATATGATTCAATATCAAACTTTTCTAAGATATCCTCAAGACAAACATTCTGAAAAAGTTTCAGGAGTATCAGGCTGAAAACGTGTCCTCTAGAGTGCACACAAGGTTTTTCTAGGATATGGCCCAGTGACCTACTTTTTGACCAAACATGACCCAATTTCAAACCTGTCCAGGATTTGAACCAGTAAAACATTCTGAAGAAGTTTCATGGTTATTGGGCTGAAAATGTGGCCTCTAGGGTGCACATAAGGTTTTTCTGAGATACAGCCCAGTGACTAATTTTTGTTCCAAAGTGACCCGATTTCAAACTGGTCAAAGATTTGAACCAGACAAACATTCTGACCAAGTTTCATAAGTATTGGGCTGAAAATGTGGCCTCTAGAGAGCACACAAGGTTTTTCTAAGATTTGGCCCAGTGACCTCCTTTTTGTCCCAAAGTGACCCAATTTCAAACTTGTCCATCATTTGAACCAGACAAACATTCTGACCAAATTTTGTGAGTATTGGGCTAGGCTGATAATGTGGCCTCTAGAGAGCACACAAGATTTGGCCCAGTGACCTACTTTTTTACCCGCCATGACCTTATTTCGAACTTGTCTGATATTTAAATTACACAAACATTCTGACCAATTTCAAAAGTATTTGACTGAAAATGTGGCCTCTAGTGTGCACAAAATGTTTTTCTAAAATTTGGCCCAGTGACCTTCTCTTTGACCGAATGTGACACTACTTCAAACTTGTCCCAGATTTTATCAAGACAAACATTCTGACCAAATTTCATGACTATTGGGCTGAAAATGTGGCCTCTAGAGTGCAAACACAAAGTTTTTCCAAGATTTGGGCCAGTGACCTACTTTTAGATTTCAAGCCTGTCTAAGATTTAAACCAGACAAACATTGTGACCGAGTTTTATGAGTATTGGGCTGAAAATGTGGCCTCTTGAGAGTGCACACAAGGTATTTGTGAGATTTGGCCCAGTGACTTTTTTTTGTCCAGACTGTATGACCTAATTTCAACCTTGTCCCAGATTTTATCAAGACAAACATTCTGACCAAGTTTCATGAGTATCAGGCTGAAAATGTGGCCTCTAGAGCGCACACAAGGTTTTTCTCAGATTTGGCCCAGTGACCTACTTTTTTATCAGACATCACCCAATTTCGAAACTGTCCAAGATTTTATCAAGACAAACATTCTGACCAAGTTTCATGAGGATCTAGCTAGAAATGTGGCCTCTAGAGTGAATACAAAGTAAATGTTAACAACCACTGGATGGACGATGCAAGACGGGCTGACATGGACCAATACTTCTTGCAGATGTATTCAGACCTCTTTTCACAAAGCATGGCTTTTAAACATGAGTATTTTCTGCTCAGTGATGTCATGCCCATTTCATTACTATGTGCTGGTTTATGCTACTACCATAGTCCTACGGTCAAATTTTACAACAGAACATTTTTGAAAACACAACAAATAATTTCTCCTTTTACGACAATGTTCCCACAATAATCAAACCTACATTTATGTCCATGTAACCCATATCTTACAGTGAAATTTTCAAAAGTTATCTGCTTCTAATTTGTTTCATGAGGTAATAAAAACAATACAGGAAAAACCACATGTCTCAACACTCAATTTATTACAATTTTGCCACTTCCTGCCATCCTCTTTACATCAGTCAATTATTATAGAAGCTAAAATAGACGATAATTCAGTCATTACCTAACAAATGAAAGGTTCTTTATGCTTGAACCGCCAGGACAGCCATTAACCCTTTACCACACAATCCAGAGTTTTAACGACCCTGGGAAAGAAGCTTTTTGAAAACATTGTGGGAAAAGGAGAAAATGCTGGTAACCAGCATTTTCTCCTTTTCCCACAATGTTTTCTACCCTGTCACAAAGACAAATTCCATCATTTTGCGCTACATTTTAACAGTTATCTGCAAATGCTTTCAACTTGGCCAAGACTATACATGTATTTTTGTCATGTGATAAAGAGTTAATGTCCTGGCTTTTAACCATTTACTAAATATCCAACCACCTGTTTTTAAATGAACCTAGAAAGAAAAGGAGAAACCAGAATTTTATTCTTTTCCTACAATTTTTTCTACCCTCTCAAAGGCAAATTCTGCAGTATGACTTGCATTTCATTTGTTGTCTGTGAATGCTTTGAATCTGGGCAAGTCTGAAATTTTGCCGTATGGTAAAGAATAAATGGACCAGTGCAATGTGTATGGCAAAAGATTCAATGCTGAGCAGCCTTCAATCACTTTTTATCACAAAAACCCTCCCCAGCAGTGTATTTGAAAGCCAACTGACTTAATATTTTTGATAATACACTAATGTATTATCATTTTTTGTTTTCGGATCCATTTCCCGCTGATTTGTAGTTATGCGCACGTGAAGCCAGCAAAACTAACCGCAGCATGTTCTGGAATTTGTATTTCTTTGCCATTACGCAGGAAAATGATATCATCCTTGCTCAGACATATCTACACATGGAAAATTTCTTGGTATTCGTGTTAAATAACAAGAAATGCAAAATAAGGTATTCAAAACCATTACATTACGGAAATATTTCAATTAACACCCTCTATAAACTATTTCTTTCTTCTTTTTTTTTTATGTTTGACTTGATTATAAAAACGTACATATGGTGGCTCCCTTTAAACCTTACAAGAAGTTAAAAAGATAAGAAAAAAACAGCCAATAAAATACAAATTCAAGATAAGAGACCCTTCCAAAGTCAGATGTGACACAGGGAAGGTTTGTGTGTGGCGATCAGGCCTGATAAAGGCTTATCAGTGTTGATATCTTATATGTAACCATGGAATCCATCAAAGGCCTACAACTTCAATATGAAACATTTGATACCACAATGTCTTGAAACTCAATGCTGTACCCAGGTGTTGTTGATTTCCGTCTGTGTTGCTTTTACTCCTATCTGTACAAGTATACTGAGGGAGAGCCATGAACCAAGGTTTTTCTTAATTTGTTTTTTTCTTGACAACAAAACCAACAAGAAAATATGAGCCATGCTCTGTGACAATAAGGCTAAGTGCATCTGCAAAAAGTATCAACCCATGTCAGCTTGCACAGTCCACATAAGCTGATATGGATCAAAATTTTTTGCCATTTGTCAATTCTGAGCATGTCAAAGGACAATAGTATCTCATGATCCAGTCGGTTGTTAGAAAAAATGTGTTTTTATGGATCCATATCTGTGTGATGATTTCCATGGTGTAATGCATAACAGAGATGCATTAAACCCCTTTTGGCCAGAGCACTGAAACTGGTAACCAGCATTTTCACCTTTTAGAACAATGTTTTCTACCCTAACAAAAACAAAAGCCATCATTTGAGCTTTGTTTAACTCTTTACCAAACGAAAAAAATTTTAGACTGGTCCAAATTGAAAGCAGTTGCAGACAACAAAATAAATGTGACTGAAAAATTGAAATTTGTTTTGGGAAGGGTAGAAAACACTGTGGGAAAAGGAGAAAATGCTGGTAACCAGCATTTTCTCCTTTTCCCACAATGTTTTCAAAAGGCTTCTTTTTCAGGGTCGTTAAAAGTCGGGATTGTGTGGTAAAGAATTAAATTGTCGTCTGCAAATGCTTTCAATTTGGACAAGTCTATATTCTTCCAGTGTGGTACAGAGTTGCAGCCATTCACTAAAAAAACAATGAGTCTCAGATGGAAAAAGTTTAACTCTTTACCACACAATCCCGAGTTTTAACGACCCTGAAAGACAAGGCTTTGGAAAACATTGTGGGAAAAAGAGAAAATGCTGGTAACCAGCATTCTCTCCTTTTCCCACAATGTTTTCTACCCTATCCAATATATAAATTACCATGTATGCTACATTTAATATGTCATCTGCAAATGCTTTCAATTTGGTCCAGTGGAAAATTTTGTCGTTTGGTAAAGAGTTAAACAGTAATTATAGACTTCATGAAGAGTAAAACCATTAACTGTCAGACTGCAGATTTATTCACAACATAAAGCCAATTCGTAAAGCTCTATTTCAATTTTAACTTTACCAAACGACAAAATTTCAGACTTACCCAAACTGAAAGCATTTGCAGACTACAGAATAAAAGTGACTCAAAAAATTGAATGCTGGTTACCAGCATTATCTCCTTTTCCCACAATCTTTTCAAAAGTCTTTTCCTCTAGAGTTGTTAAAACTCGAGATTGTGTGGTAAAGGGCTGAATGATCAGATTTGACTTTGAAAGGGTTGAAAGACAAAAGGCTGGTTACCACCATTATTTCATAATATTTTCAAAAGCATTCATGTTCAAAGGTTATGAAAATACAGGATCATTCAGAGAAAAAAGTTAACTCTTTACCAAATGACAAAATTTAAGACCAGTCCAAACTGGAAGCATTTGCAGACAACAAAACAAAGACAAAAAAAATTGTTTGGGACAGAGTAGAAAACATTGTGGGAAAAGGAGAAAATGCTGGTTACCAGCATTTTCTCCTTTTTCCACAATGTTTTCAGAAGCTTTCTTTCTCAGGGTTGTTAAAAGTCGGGTTTGTGTGGTTAATCACTTAACCCTTTACCACACGACAAAAATTTATACCAGTCGAAATTGAAAGTATTTGCAGACGACAATTTCAATGTGGTTCAAATGATGTGATTTTTGTTTGATAGGGTACAAAACATTGTGGGAAAAGGAGAAAATGCTGGTTACCTGCATTTTCTCCTTTCCCCACAATGTTTTCAAAAGGCTTCTTTCTCAAGGGTGTTAAAAGTCGAGACTGTGTGATAAAGAGTTAATTAAAATAGTTGACCGAGATGAGACACCCACGATGAGCAGACCTAAATCAGAGCTCCAGATAAGAGGGAGTAATGGTATTCTAAATACATTATTTCTCTTCCAAACCCCATGTGTCTCGATGAGACGATTCTAATGAGTAACCAAAACACAGGGTTTAGTTGAGAATAATTAATATTTTCATTTCTATAATTAAAATCACTCCCTCTATCTGGAGCTCTGCTAAATGAAAACTCAATAATTCATCTACCATTTTGAACAGAACCCTAAATGCTACGTTTTACCTTTGCTTTTGAAACTGGGAAAGTCCATGGCATTAATTCCAGTATCACCAGGTTTTGAGTGAATACATGAAGTTTTCAACCAAACATCAAATTCACATGAAGTCTTTAACAACAATCAAATTCACATGAGGTCTTCTACCAATCATCAAATTCACATAAAGTCTTTAACAACAATCAAATTCACATGAAGTCTTCTACAAAACATCAAAATTAATTCACATGAAGTCTTTAACAACAATCAAATTCACATGAGGTCTTCTACCAATCATCAAATTCACATAGTCTTTAACAACAATCAAATTTACATGAAGTCTTCTACCAATCATCAAATTCACATAAAGTCTTTAACAACAATCAAATTTAAATGAAGTCTTCTACCAATCATCAAATTCATATGAAGTCTCTAACAACAATCAAATTTACATGAAGTCTTCTACCAAACATCAAATTCATATTAAGTCTCTAACAACACTCAAATTCACATGAAGTCATTAACATCAATCAAATTCACACAAAGTCTTCTACCGAACATCATGAGGTGCTTCAACCAAACAACAAATTCACAAATATTAGGCAAGACACATTTGAATTAACCCTTATTCATCCCCGGTTTTAATGACCCTGGGAAAGAAGCCTTTTAAAAACATTGTGGGAAAAGGAGAAAATGCTGGTAACCAGCATTTTCTCCTTTTCCCACAATGTTTTCAGAAGCTTTCTTTTATCAAAGAAATAATCCATCATTTGAGCCGTATTTAAATTATCGTCTGCAAATGCTTTCAATTTCGACAAGTCTACATTTTTGTCATTTGGTAAAGAGTAAAACAAATATGCCTATATTATTAGCCAGCCTCCGACTGAAAGTGAGAGCACTTTGTGTTGACAAATACTTTTTCGGGACATAATAACTCCAGTTTAACCCTTTACCACACATTCCCGACTTTTAACGACCCTGAGAAAGAAGCCTTTGGAAAATATTTTGGGAAAAGGAGAAAATGCTGGTAACCAGCATTTTCTCCTTTTCCCACAATGTTTTCTACCCTTCCCAAAACAAATTTCAATTTTTCAATCACATTTATTTTGTTGTCTGCAAATGCTTTCAATTTGGACCAGTCTAAAATTTTGTCATTTGGTAAAGAGTTAACCCTTGGAGCACCAAATCACCGGACATTTACACTCAAAAAATAAGACCCAGTCAGCTGGAAATTAGAGGTTGCTCTTGACCAGAATGTCTCAGCAAAGCAGACAGTGTAGATCAAGATCAGACTGCATATTTCGCGCAGTCTGATTTTGATCTACACTAGCAACAAAGGAACCTATATTGTGAAAGGCCTCTATGGCTCAACCCTATGCTAAACTATCCTACCTTTTTGCAACCTCACAGAAAAAGGTTTTGAAGACATGGCAGGAAAATGAGAAAATGCTGGTTACCAGTCCTTTCCTTTTTATCTTCATACTATTTTCAACCCATTTTTGAGACAGAGATTTTCATCTTGAGACCCATTTGATTAGGGTTGATTGCTTTCAATTTCAACATTTTCAATTCTGCTGCCTGGCTAAGTGTTAGAAAAAAAAACATCCTGCCAGTAAATGTGCACAACATTTCCCAAATGTTGATATGTGATAACTATAGAAAATAATTTCTCTCTGGCATTAACTTTGACATTTTTACACCAGCACCCCATTTTACAACAATGAATTCCATAGTTAGTCATCTGATCTAACTCAAAAACCTTGGCAATACAATATATTTAACCCTTCACCACACAATTCCGAGTTTTAACGACCCCAAGAAGAAGTTCTTGTGAAAGCATTGTGGGAAAAGGAGAAAATGCTGGTTACCAGCGTTTTCTCTTTTTTCCACAATGTTTTCTACCCTTACAAAAACAACATTCAATTTTTGAGTCACATTTATTTTGTCGTCTGCAAATGCTTTCAATTTGGACAAGTCTAAAATATTGCAATGTATTAAAGGCTTAAAATGAAAACAGAAAGACAATGTCATTATAATTCAGTGTAATTATTTAGTTTAACCCTTTACCACACAATCCCGACCTTTAACGAACCTGAGAAAGAATCCTTTTGAAAACATTGCGGAAAAAGGAGAGAATACTGGTACTCTTTTGAAAGAATCCTTTTGAAAACATGGTAACCAGCATTTTCTCCTTTTCCCACCATGTTTTCTGCCATTCCAAAAGCATATTTAAAATTTTAGGTCACATTTATTTTGTCGTCTGCAAATGCTTTCAATTTGGACTAGTCTTAAATTTTGTCGTTTGGTTAAGAGATAACTCTTTACCAAATGATAAAATTTTAGACTTGTCCAAATTCAAGGCATTAGCAGACGACAAATTAAATGTAGATGAAATGATGGTAAATGTCTGTGAAAGTGTTACAAGCATTTTCTCCTTTTCCCACAAGATTTTCAAAAGGCTATTTCCTCAGGGTCATTAAATCTTGGGATTGTGCAGTGAAGGTTTAAATTTATTCATTTTACAAAGATTGTGAAACGTGTTCTTATAGCCATGTCTGTATCAATCAGCCTAAATGGTTGATTTCTGGAAGCCTGAGATCAGTACTGGCTTCATGATGTTGGTAATTACAAAGACTGACAAAGCTCAGCACAGGATTTGAACCCCAAACCTCTGATCTTACAGGCTGACAAATTCTTAAACAATATTTTCTTCTACACAATTTTTCACAAAAAGACAAAACTTTGGACTGGACCAAGGTGAAAGCATTTGCAGAATGATGAGAAATTCAATGTTGCTAAAATTATGACTTCTCTTTTTGATACGATAGAAAACACTGTGGAAAAGTAGAAAATGCTGGTAACCAGCATTTTCTACTTTTCCCACAATGTTTTCAACAACCGTCTTTCCCAGGCTTGTGAATTAAGCTGTGGATTGTTTGGAAAAGGGTAAATATACATTTGAACAGATACTGCACATGCTTGTATAGAAGGAAACTTTTGAACAAAGGGAAGCAATGGCTCAGAATGGGTTCTTCTCAGTAATTATCCTGTACAATCCACTTTTTTTTTTTGTTAGTTATTAGAGATTTTGGCACGTTTTCCAGCAAATAACCTTTAAAATGTAATTTTCACTGTGACAAAACACTGCAAGGTGCCACATTGGTATCTGCTATTTCCACAAATGAGCCAAGCTCTGGCAAAAGGGGGCTTAATGCATCTCATGATCTTTGACATCAAGTAAGTCATTACATTAATCAGGGATCCCTAAAATCCATTTTGCCTAACAACCAACTGAATCATGGCATGCTCTCACTCTTTGACATGCAGAAAATTGACCAAAAGCAAAAAGTTTCAGCCCAGGTCAGCCTGGGTGGACTGTGCAAGCTGGCCTGGGTCAAACCTTTTTGCAGATGCATTAAGCCCCCTTTACACAGAGCATGGTTCAAATATTTGTTCTCTTTTATCATTTTTCAGACAAGTATTAAACCTTTCATTAAATGCCCCTATGCTTTTACCGGATGACCAGCTTGTATTAATTGGAGTTTAACGCCATTTCAACAGATTAGGTCATGATTACTGCAGCCAGTACACCTATATGCATTTGTTTCTGACACCAGTACTGACGCAACTTTCTTTCCAAGCCACTGACTACTTTCTCACATGCATCAGAGGTGAGAGACAAACAATTGCCTTAAAAGGCTTTGCCTTAACCGGTGACCAGCATTTTCTTCTTTTTTGCACAATATTTTCTCCTCTCATTCAAAGACAAATCCATTCATATGCCCCTTTACCAAACCCAACTTTTAACCCTTAGAGCGCTGAATTTATGAAATAAGCCTTTTCAGTGAAGAAAATCATCCGAAATATTGTCATTTCAAGGTTGTTTTAGCCAGAAGGTGTACTGAAGTAGCTGACAGTATAGATCAAAGATCAGACTGCACATTCTGTGCAGTCTGATCTTGATCTACACTGTCAGCAAAAACAAGTTAAGTTGGTTCCAGCGCTTTAAGGGTTAAGGACCCTGAGAGAGTATACTATTGAGGGCATTTTGGTAATTGGAGAAAATGCTGGTAAACTGAGCATTTTCTCTCTTTCCCACCATATTTTCTACCCTTGCAGCTTTCAATCTGGACAAGTCTGAATCACTGTCGCCTGCTCGGGTAGCTCAGTGGTTAGCATATGTGACATGACCTGGTGGTTGCGTGTTCGATACCCGGTTGAGGCAAACTTTCTTTTCTGCGATTTTTAGCCTCTCACCTCTAAATCATACAAGAAAAGTAGTCAGAGGCTTTGGAAAGAAAGTTGTGTCAGTACTGGTGTGAGAAAGCCAGGAAACACATGGGTGCTTCACTGCCATGATATGACCTGAGCTGTTTAACCCTTTACAACACGACAAAAATTTATACTGGTCCAAATTGAAAGCATTTGCAGACGACAATTTCAATGTGGTTCAAATGATGTGATTTTTGTTTCATAGGGTACAAAACATTGTGGGAAAAGGAGAAATTGCTGGTTATCAGCATTTTCTCCTTTTCCCACAATGTTTTCAAAAGGCTTCTTTCTCAAGGGTGTTAAAAGTCGGGATTGTGTGGTAAAGAGTTAAATGGCGTTAATTCCAATATAAACCTCACCAAACCTGAATTATTGTCGTTTGGTATTATGGTAAAGAGTAAAACCATTACGGGTATTTTGCTCTTTACCAAATGAAAAAAATTCCAGACTAGAATTGATTGCAGGGGGCTTTACGCCACTTTCAACATTATTTCAGTTATATCACAGCAACAGCTCACATATCCATGCATTTTCTGGGTTTCACAAGTACTAGGCTAGGGCTCTGAAGTGTCTTGCCAAAAGACACTCCCACGAAAAACCCTATGGATCCAGTAAGGTTCAAAACCTGGGGCCTCCAGTACACCAGTCCTATACTTTACCACTGAGCCATGCAGGACCCCTCTGTTGTTTCATTTCTAACAATGTTTTCTAAAAGTCAAGTTTGTTTAGGGACAAACACTGTTACAACAGACAAGTCTAAAATATTGTCTTAAATTTCGCTGTATAGTAAAAAATGTCATGAACCTCAAAACCAGATTTTAATTAACCCTTTATCAAACGATCCTGTATTTTAACTGACCAGGTGAACAAAGCTTTTGAAACAGTGTGGGAAAAGGAGAAATTGCTTGTAACAAGCAGTTCTCCTTTTTCCACAATGTTTTCAACTTTATCAGAGACTTTCAGTTCATCAATACCTATTTCAAATGATATGTTTGCTGATCCTTTCAATTTGGAAAAGTCCAGAAATTGACGTTTAGTACAGAGTTATGGTACTGAGAGCCAAAACATAATGTCATTTCTCAAAACAAGCAAGGAAGGTCACACCAACCTGCATTCTGTGACCTTGAAATCACGTCATCCTCCAGATCTGATGGCAGTGCTAATCTTTCTGAAATATACCAAATTAAGAATTCTTTTTACTTCTGTTTGATCTTAGCTAAGGTAAATGATTTTAACCCTTTACCACACAAAGCTGACTTTTAACAACCCTAAAAGAAGCTTTTTGAAAACATTGTGGGAAAAGGAGAAAATGCTGGTAACCAGCATTTTCTCCTTTCCCACAATGTTTTCTACCCTATCAAAGAAAAATTGCACCATTTGTGCCACACTGAAATTGTCGTCTGCAAATGCTTTCAATTTGGACAAGGCTAAAATTTTGTCGTCTGGTAAAGGGTTCATAAGCTACAAGTTTCAACACTAAAAATTTTCTGACAGAGTGTTAGCAAACAGTTACATAATGGACTTTAATGCTACCATCATGATAAATATTTTTTCCTTTTGCCACCAACTTTTTGTCTCTGAACTCTTTACCACACAATCCCAAGTTTTAAGAACCCCAAGAAGAAGGACTTTTGAAACATAGTGGGAAAAAGAGAAAATGCTGGTAAACAATATTTTCTCTTTTTTTCCACAATGTTTTCTACCGTTTCACACAAAGTCTCATAATTTGAGCCACATTTAATTAGTTGTCTGCAAACACTTTCAATTTGGACTGGTCTAAAATTTTGTTGTTTGGATAAGAGTTATTCTTTACCAAACAACAAAATATTATACTTGTCCAAATTGAAGCATTTACTGATGACAAAATAAACTTGTTTCAAAAATTGCAAATTCTTTTTGGAAGTGTAGAAAACATTGTGGGAAAAAGAAAAAAACGCTGGTTACCAGCATTTTCTCCTTTTCCTACAATGTTTTCAAAAGCCTTCTTCATTAGGCTTGTTAAAACTCGGGATTGTGTTGTAAAAGGTTAACCAATCACAAAAATTTCAGACTTGTCCATTTTTGTGCTTCACTTTTCGTTTTCCCAGAATGTTTTCTACAGGCTTTTTTCTTCGGGGCAACCTTTTACCACATAATCCCAATTGTAAATGACACTTACTAAAGGGGAGGGGGGGGGAGAGGGGGGGGGAGGTAAAGACAGCTTTTGAAAACACTGTTGGAAAAGGAGAAAACACTGGTAACCAGCATTTTCTCCTTTTCCCACAGACAAATTTCAACACTACTTAATTTGTCATCTGCAAATGCTTTGAATTTGGTAGAGTATAAAATCTGTTGTTTTGGAAAATGTTCACTCTTTACCTAATGACAACATTTTGGACTAGATCAAATGAGAACCATTCTTCAGTTATCTCCCCTGATTCCTCTCCAGTACTATATTGGTCCTAATAGGGAGATTACTTGGATTTTATCCTTGATTTTTTTGCACTACACAAATATGTTTTTGAGATAATATCTCGGCTAAATGGGGTTAGATTGTTTTACAAATCGACCTATGTACATTTCTCTGTTGAGTGAGAACATAATTTGCTTTAAATTTACATGGAGACCTTAAATATGATCATAAATCAAATTATTTTTATCGCAACATCCCCAAGGGAATCAAGGATAAAAACAAAGGAATACAGGTAAATGGAGACCTTAAATATGATCATAAATCAAATTATTTTTATCGCAACATCCCCAAGGGAATCAAGGATAAAAACAAAGGAATACAGGTAAAAGGACCAATCTGTTATTTGGTTACCTTTAGTCTTTATCTGGCAAGGGAGATAATTTGATTTACAGGAATGGCCCTCATTGAAAGCATAATGTTTTCAAAATGTTTTCTTCCTCATGGTTGTTACAACTGGAAATTGAATAGTAAAGAGTTAATTCACCTTGATTAACCATTCTTTAGAGAATGTTTTCAAGTTGGCTGCTGCAAATTATTGTTTCAGAGGCTAATAAGCCCAAGAGGTGTTATCTATCACTCAAACTGAAATTTTTATTACCCTACAGTATCCCCCATTAGTCTTCAAAGCAATAACTCATAACTGTGCCTGTATATTATAAGGCAAAGTCAGGCAGCTTTTGCCAGGTTTTAACCCTTTACCACACAGAAAATTTTAGGCTTGTCCAAACTGAAAGCAATAGCAGATGACAAATCAGAAGTGGCCCATATGATTGGATTGTCCTTCTGAAGGATAGAAAATGATCTGGGGCTAGGAAAAAATGCTGTTACCAGCATTTTATCCTTTTCCTACAATGCTCTCAAAAGCATTGTTCTATAGGGTATCTAATTTACAGGACTGTTAGGTAAAAGGTTAGACTTGCTATACAGCCTCTGATACCCAGAGAAAGAAGAACTTTGAAAATAATGTGGCAAAGGAGAAAATGGTGGTAACCAGCACTTTCTCTTTTTCCCATATTATTTTCTACCTATTCAAGAAATAATACCACCATTTGAAAAAAAAAAAAGGAATTTTCCTCTTTATATTACCTCAGTTTGGATGAGGATAAAATTTTGCTGTGTGGTAAAGGGTTAATTTGTAATATATACATGTAGTATTACATGGTTGTACATAATATCTACAGAGCTCCAGATAGAGAGATCGATTTTGATTTCAAAATTGAAAATATTAATCCCTCTCCACTAAACCCTATGTTATGGGTACTCATTAGAATCGTCTCATCAAGACGATTCTAATGAGTACCCACAACATAGGGGTTGGAAGAGAAATAATGGATTTAAAATACTATCACTCCCTTTTATCTGGAGGTCTGATCTACACAGTACAAAAACAGGTTTGCATGAGTTTTATCGGAGTATAATCAGATCAAAAACAACAGTCTAGTAGACACAGATATCAGTAGGCCACTTAACAATGAAAGATATTTCTCTAATCCTAAATTCAGAATGGCTCCACAAATCAGATGGCTTCCCTTGGAATTATGATTTAGACTCAACTCTTTACCAAACAACAATATATTAGACTGGTCCAAACTGAAAACATTTCCAGATGGCAAATTTAGTGTGGGTCAAATGAATGGATTTGTTTCTGAAATGTTAGAAAACATTGTGGGAAAAGGAGAAAATGCTGGTTACCAGCATTTTCTCCTTTTCCCACAGTGTTTTCAAAAGGCTTTTTCTTTGCGGTCATTAAAACTTGTGATTGTGTGGTAATAGATTAAGAGAAGCTCTTTTTTTTTAAATTTGGATGGATAGGACATCCCTCACTTCTGGCATTCTAATCCTTTTTCCCATGACAAGTTTTCCTTTGTTTTGTCAGAATATATAAGTCTACCACCTGTAAGTTCAAACCATGTTACCTGGCAACACTTTCTAAACAATCAACATCACCTTCAATCTATTTGTACAGGTAATTTTTCATTCTAAGAAGGATTTCCTCCAGCACTTACTGGATGACCTTGTTTATCTTTTGTGCATCTAATGTTGTCTGTAAAATTCAATTACCTCCTTATCTGATTTGTACAAGGCTACAAGAGGATTTTAAACCTTCAGTCTGCTTAGGGAAACAGAAGATGCTTTTGTGAAACATGGCAGAACAAAATCAGTCTGCACAGAAAGCACATGAGTCTACCATATTGTCTCACTTAAAGGGGGGGCGGGGCGGGGGCTTTGCATATTCCAACAGGGGGGCGATTATAATAGAGGTACAATGACCTTAATAGAGGTACAATGACCTAAGAATACTTTCAAAGACTCCGATAGCATTACCACTTAAGTGTTAGTCGGTGCTGACTGGGAAGCGATTGACATTTGAGAAACCCACTGTATTCAATGCAGAATATTGATTTTACTGCTGATTATATTTAATTTTGACTTTAAATAGTATTCATGATTAATATTGGACAGGCTAAAATATTGCCATTTTGTAAAGAGTTGAACCCATTACTTCCCAAAACTAATTTGTAAATTACCTTTCAAATTTAAATGCTTTATGGGAATAGTCAGTGCAACCATGCAGTTTCTCCTATTGCCACAATGTTTTGACCCTTCACCACAAAATCCCAAGTTTTAATAACCTTAAACTTTTTACCAAACAACAAAATTTTAGACTTGTCCAAATTGAAAGCATTTGCAGACCACAAAGTGAATGTGACTTAGAAATTGAAATTTGTATTGGGAAGGGTAGAAAACATTGTGGGAAAAGGAGAAAAGGCTGGTTACCAACATTTTCTCCTTTTCCCACAATGTTTTCAAAAGGCTTCTTTCCTAGGATCATTAAAAGTTAGGATTGTGTGGTAAAGGGTTAAGGGAGATTTGGCTTCTGAAAACATTATGGGTCACCAGCATTTTCTCCTTTTTCCACAATGTTTTCTGCTCTGTCAGAAATAGTAATACAATCACTTGAGCCACCTTCACATTGTGGATCTGCACACCCTGTCCATTTGGACAGGGGTAAATTTTTTTTGCTTGGTAAAGGATTAAGATTTCATTCACTGTATTCATGTTGATCTTCCATATCTTGTCATCGTTTATCATCACCTTTATCACAATACTTATCACAGATGTTTCCAAAGTAGCCTGCAGCTAATCTGTTTCAAGAGATGACATTAACCCTTTACTGTACAATGCCTCCTTTTGACGCCCTGGGAAAGGAACCTTTTGAAAACAATGTGGGAAAAGGAGAAAATGCTGGGAACCAGCATTTTCTCCTTTTCCCACAATGTTTTCTACCCTATCTAAGAAAAGTTGCACCATTTGAGCCACATCAAAATTGTCATCTGCAAATGCTTTCAATTTGGACAAGGCTAAAATTTTGTTGTCTGGTAAAGGGTTAACTGGCTATCTCAGACTGACACTGACCTATATTTGGCTGGTGTATATGTCACACTATCCAGTCCCTATCTGTAGAAAAACACTGTCAAACTATAGACACCTTGAAGCCTCCAATCTTGTCCTTAGACACTAAAACATTCTCCATCACTAAACAGCTCCGATACAATAATAAATGCCAAAATCGGACTAATAAAATCAGTTAAAAACTGGTATTCTGAACCAATCCTTTAATTCCATTTCGTAATCAGAATTTAAGATATTGGGTAAAATAAATTCTATTTCTGCAAAAACCTACCAAAGAGTTATAAATAACTCCCAATGAATTGGGGGTTCATGGTTGAGCAAGCATTAGAAATTTATCTAGGTCGTCCATCTACACCATGACAGTTGAATCATGATCTAGCCCCATACTTTCTTTAACCCTATCCCAAACAAGCCCTGGTTTTCACGTGTCTGCAGTACAAGTCTTTTGAAAACACTGTGGGAAAAGGAGAAATTGCTCGTAACGAGCAATTTCTCCTTTTCCCACAGTGTTTTCTACCCGTTTTGAGACCTTTCTGCCATTTTCATCAAATTTAAAATTGTCGTCTGCAAACTCTTTCAATTTGGACTAGTCTAAAATTTGTCGTTTGGGAAAGGGTTAACCCTTTACCCTGCAATCCCAAGTTTGAATGACCTTGAAGAGGAGGGCTTTTGAAAACATTGTGGAAAAAGGAGAAAATGCTGGTAACCAGCATTTTCTCCATTTCCCATAATGTTTTCTACCCTTTCTTAGATGACGTTGCCCATCTGACCCACATTTAATTTGTTGTCTGCAAATGCTTTCATTTTGGTTGACTGATTGTAAGGTGTTCAAAGCCGTTTTAAACATTATTTCAGTTATATCGCTGCCGCCAGTGCACCTATCCATGCTTACCTGGAGTTTCTTTTACCAGTACTAAGCACAATATTCTTTGCCATTGGCTGCTTTCCCACATAATCATTGCCAAAACTGAAGCTTTACTTTTGGACAGGTCCAAAACTTTGTTGTTTGGTAAAGGGTTAATACTTCACCAGCCGACAGAACTGAAAACTTGTCAAAAAAATGCTGGTTAACAGCATTTTCTCCTTTTTTCCACAATGGTCTCCAAAGCTTTCTATTTCAAATTCGGGTCTGTCAAAACTCTGTACTGTTTGGTACACAGCTAAGAGCTGCTAAGAATAATTCTTGGAGTGCCAAACAGACAACCTGGACATTTTAGTAGAAATAAAATTGATCGCCATTCAGGAGGCTAAAATATCTTGCCAGAATGGACAGCTTGGATCAAGGATCAGAATAGATTTTGAGCAGTCTGATCTTGATCTACACTGATATTTAGAGCAACTTAACCCTTTACCACACAATCCAGAACTTGAAACAACCCTGAGAAAAGGAGCCTTTGACATATTTTATCTTTTGAGCCACCTTAAATTTTTCATCTGCAAGTGCTTTCAATTTAGACAAGTCTAAAACTTTGCTGTAGTTAAGTAAAGAATTAAGATGTTAAAGGCACTGTAAGTGTTAATTCTTTGAGTGCCAAATAAACCCAACAGGCTGCCAAATAAACCCAACAGGCTTTTTAAGTCCAGAAATAAGACCTAAATAATTTCAATAATTTATCATGGTTGTTTTTGTCTAGAGTACTTCAGGAAAGCAGTCAGTTCAGATTAAAGATCAGACTGTACATTTTGTATTCTGATCTTGATCTACACTTGCTGCAAAGGCATCTATAGTTGTGAAAGGCACATGAAGGGTTAATTCTTTACCACACAATAAAATTTGAGACTGGTCCAAATTGAAAGCATTTGCGGATGACAACTCAAATGTGGCTCAAACAATGGAATTTGTCTTTGATATGGTCGCAGACATTGTGGGAAAAGGAGAAAATGCTGGTTACCTGCATTTTCTCCTGTTCCCATAATGTTTTCAAAAGCCTTCTTTTCTCAAACCCAGGTTTGTGTGGTAAAGGGTTAAGTTGTTCCAGCTAAAGGACTGTCTCTGTTAAGGTTGAAAACAATGAGAAAGGGCAAAAATGCTGTTAACTGAAAGGCTTATTCTCCATGGTTGTTAACTCTTTACCAAACGGCAAAATTCTAAACTAGTCCAAATTGAAAGCATTTGCAGACAATAAAATAAATGTGACTAAAAAATTGAAATCTGTTTTGGAAAGGGTAGAAAACATTGTGGGAAAAGGAGGAAATGCTGGTTACCAGCATTTCCTTTTTTTCCCACAATTTTTTCCAAAGACTTCTTTCTAAGGGTCGTTAAAAGTTGGGATTGTGTGATAAAGGGTTAAAACACAGGATTATTTTGGTAATGGGTCAACTGACCTGTCAGTTCAGAGTTCATAATGAAAAGTGTAAAATATTGATATGTTTATTGAATGGAAACCCTGTGGGTAAATATACCTGTAATCAGTATCAACTTAACCCTTTCCCAAACGACAAATTTGGACTGGTCCAAATTCAAAGAGTTTGCAGACGACAATTTTAAATTTGATGAAAATGGTAGAAAGTTCTCAAAAAGGGTAGAAAACACTGTGGGAAAAGGAGGAATTGCTCGTTATGAGCAATTTCTCCTTTTCCCACAGTGTTTTCAAAAGACTTGTACTGCAGACATGTGAAAACCAGGGCTTGTTTGGGAAAGGGTTAATAGATGTGACCTCATGTATCATTTATCAAAGTCATAAAGTAAAGGCATATCAAGAGTCATCTTTGCGAGCCAAAGTGACGATCACTACATGGATCTTACCCCTTGGCTGATCGGGTCGAAATTTGTTAGCTTTGCGATACAAGTAATCATTGGTTGCAGTCAGGACTGAAAGCACCAATCCATTAGCGTGTTACATTTGCTATCCAACATCAGCAGAACGTAATAAAATTGGCAACAGGAGAAAGTTATCGGATATGCTGGGAATTATAACCAACAAAATACAGACGAAAAATATTTTCTTCAACAGTCACTGTCACAAATCAACTAAATGAAGTTTTAGGATACATCCCAACACCAGACGATGGACTGTCAAAGTAAGTGTGTGGCTTTTGCTTTGCGAAACTTCAGATTTCAACAATAGATTTTGACTTGATTAATCGTCTGTCAAGTTTTCGATCTGAAAAGCAGTCGATTGTTGGCAAATTACGGAGAAAGCATGCTGAACAAACTGTAATTGAACCAAACCTTAGTGGCCAATTGTCAAGGACCCCCGTTAAAACAACAACACCAAAGCCCTTAACAGATCATAGCCCAACACCTAGAAAGGTACACAAGTCTTTGCACAAAAGAGTTATGTTACGTGAAGTTTGATTGGTTTCCGATGACGTAAATCTAGGGGTGATAACAATCAAAATCCAGAAAGTGGCGCGTCGCCGTGCTAACAAATTTTGACACGATCAGCCAAGGGGTAAGATCCTCGTAGTGATCGTCACCTTGGCTTGCAGAGATGATCAAGAGTAAGACATGTGAAAGCATTGACAAGTATATCTGGATGTAGCACCCCACTCTTTACCAATGACAAAATCCTAATTATTGTACTTAACAGTATCGTAACTCTTTACCACACAATCCTGATTTTTAACGACCCTGAAGAAGAAGGCTTTTGAAAACATTGTGGGTAAAAAAGAAAATGCTGGTAACCAGCATTTTCTTCTTTTCCCACAATGTTTTCAACGTTTGTGTCCCATTTTATCTGCCCTTTGTAAATGCTTTCAATATTTGGACTGCTCTAAAATTTTGCTGTGTGGTAATGAGTTAAAAGAAATTTAATTTACTGCATAAAAAAACAAGAGCGGCAAATTGTCGCAAGATACGCCCGTCTTACCCCAAGTTGTAAAGTTGGGGCATAATAATGATAAAGGGGAGGTATAGAAAAATAGTAGTGCAGAATATTTTTTTTACTGTTGATTGAAGATAATGGCAGTTTATTTGTGTTGACGGAACTCTTGTTTATTATTGTATTACTATTAACTCTTTACCACACAGCAAAAGTTTGGACTAGTCCAAATTGAAATCATTTGCAGTTGACAAACTAAATGTAACTCAAAAATTGAAATTTGGTTTGGAAAGGGTAGAAAACATTGTGGGAAAAGGAGAAAATGCTGGTGCATAAAAAATAAGCAATTTATATTTCATGTGCACTGCACTACCCCTTGATGAGATGTATCCAGCCCTAAAATTTCATAACCCGAGGTAGTATAGTTTGAGAGATATGCATCATACAAAATTCAAGTTCGAAAAAAAAACAAGAAAGGGCAATAACTGAAAAATTAAGCAAGCAAGAGTTGAAATTTATATGTACAGCACTTCCCATTGATGGAATGTATCCACGCATGAAATTTCATATCCTTAGCTAGTATAGTTCTGAAGATATGCACTGGACAAAATTAAAGTTTCAAAATAAAGAAAGAGCAATAAGTCAAAAATTAAGCAAGAGTTATGGTTCATGTGCACTGCACTCCCAGTTGATGAGATCTATCTACGCATGAAATTTCATAGCCATAGGTAGTATAGTTTTGGAGATATGCTCCAGACAAAATTCAAGTATGAAAATAAGTCAAAAATTAAGGAAGGAAGAGTTATGATTCCTGTGCACTGCACTCCCCCTTAATGAGATGTATGCAGGCATGAAATTTCATAACCCTAGGTAGTATAGTTTTGGAGATATTCACCGGACAAAATTCAAGTATGAAAAACAAGAAAGGGCAATAACTCAAAAATTAAGGAAGCAAGAGTTATGATTCCTGTGCACTGCACTCCCCCTTAATGAGATGTATGCAGACATGAAATTTCATAACCGTAGGTAGTATAGTATTGGAGATATTCACCGGACAAAATTCAAGTATGAAAAACAAGAAAGGGCAATAACTCAAAAATCAAGGAAGCAAGAGTTATGATTCCTGTGCACTGCACTCCCCCTTGATGAGATCTATCCATGCATGAAATTTCATAACCGTAGGTAGTATAGTTTTGGAGATATGCTCCGGACGAAATTCAAGTATGAAAAACAACAAAGGGCAATAAGTCAAAAATTAAGGAAGCAAGAGTTATGATTCCTGTGCACAGCACTCCCCCTTGATGAGATCTATCCACTCATGAAATTTCATAACCCTAGGTAGTATAGTATTGGAGATATTCACCGGACAAAATTCAAGTATGAAAAACAAGAAAGGGCAATAACTCAAAAATTAAGGAAGCAAGAGTTATGATTCCTGTGCACTGCACTCCCCCTTGATGAGATCTATCCACTCATGAAATTTCATAACCCTAGGTAGTATAGTATTGGAGATATTCACCGGACAAAATTCAAGTATGAAAAACAAGAAAGGGCAATAACTCAAAAATTAAGGAAGCAAGAGTTATGATTCCTGTGCACTGCACTCCCCCTTGATGAGATCTATCCACTCATGAAATTTCATAACCCTAGGTAGTATAGTTTTGGAGATATTCACCGGAAAAAATTCAAGTATGAAAAACAAGAACGGGCAATAACTCAAAAATTGAGGAAGCAAGAGTTATGATTCCTGTGCACTGCACTCCCCCTTGATGAGATCTATCCACTCATGAAATTTCATAACCCTAGGTAGTATAGTATTGGAGATATTCACCGGACAAAATTCAAGTATGAAAAACAAGAAAGGGCAATAACTCAAAAATTAAGGAAGCAAGAGTTATGATTCCTGTGCACTGCACTCCCCCTTGATGAGATCTATCCACTCATGAAATTTCATAACCCTAGGTAGTATAGTATTGGAGATATTCACCGGACAAAATTCAAGTATGAAAAACAAGAAAGGGCAATAACTCAAAAATTAAGGAAGCAAGAGTTATGATTCCTGTGCACTGCACTCCCCCTTGATGAGATCTATCCACTCATGAAATTTCATAACCCTAGGTAGTATAGTATTGGAGATATTCACCGGACAAAATTCAAGTATGAAAAACAAGAAAGGGCAATAACTCAAAAATTAAGGAAGCAAGAGTTATGATTCCTGTGCACTGCACTCCCCCTTGATGAGATCTATCCACGCATGAAATTTCATAACCGTAGGTAGTATAGTTTTGGAGATATGCTCCAGACAAAGAACTGGACGCCGCCCGCCCGCCCGGACGCCCGCCCGCCACGGGTGATCCCATAATACGTCCCGTCTTCGACGGGCGTATAAAAAAATTAAATAGGACCCTTTGGGGATTAACTTCTAATGCTAGTTATCTTCTCTACCTGTAATAATGTTTTCATGAAAATATATATGAGTAGCATTCTGGCAAAACTGGAGTTTGATGCATCTCTTTGAAGCATTATAGCAAGCAATTCATCATATAATTATGGATCTATAACATCCATGCTGTCTAACAACCGACTGAATCATGAGGTAGACACAGGTAGGAAACTTCATATTTGGAGCCAATGGCTCCGACGAGAAAATGCTGTGTTGGTCTTCAGTTCCAAAATTGTCTGCTCAAAAACAACTAAAACAAGAGGGCCATGATGGCCCTGGATCGCTCACCTGAGTCAATAGGCCAAATTTCACTCCAGGGTCACTCTAGAGCGCACACAAGGTTTTTCTAAGATTTGACCTAGTGACCTAGTTTTTGACCCCACATGACCCAATTTCAAACTCATCCCAGATTTTATCAAGACAAACATTCTGACCAAGTTTCATGAGGATCGGACCCAAAATGTGGCCTCTAGAGCTTACACAAGGTAAAAAGTTGACGACAGACGACGCACACCGCACGACAGACGCCGGACACAGCACGATCACAATAGTTCACCATGAGCACTTTGTGCTCAAGTGAGCTAAAAAACATAAGTCAAAAAAGAGCACCACATGCAGGTGCCAACAATTGGCTGTTGTTTTTCGATTGATAAAAATTACCCTAACAATTTTTTAAAAAGGTCACCCTACGAACATTTCTGTGAAATTATTTCAAAATCTGACCAGCCATTCCAGAGAAGAAGAATTAAGAAATTCCTTTTCATGTCCCTATGGTGCAAATAGCCCCCACCACCAGAGACATGTTTCTTGACAGATCAAAATTTTGCAAACAATTTTTGAAAAGGGTCACCAAAGGAACATTTCTGTGAAATTATTTCAAAATCTGACCAGCGGTTTCAGAGAAAAAGAACTTTTAAGAATTTCTTCATGGCCGTATAGTGCAAGTAGCCCCCAGTCACCAAAGCCATGTTTCTTGACGGATCAAAATTTCACGAACAGTTTTTGAAAAGGGTCACCCAAGGAACATCTCTGTGAAATTATTTCAGAATCTGACCAGCCGTTTCAGAGAAGAAGAATTTTTAAGAATTTCTTCATTTCCGTATAGTGCAAGTAGCCCCCATTCACCAGAGCCATGTTTCTTGACGGATCAAAATTTCGCGAACAGTTTTTGAAAAGAGTCACCCAAGGAACATCTCTGTGAAATTATTTCAAAATCTGACCAGCTGTTTCAGAGAAGAAGAATTTTTAAGAATTTCTTCATATCCGTATAGTGCAAGTAGCCCCCAGTCACCAGAGCCATGTTTTTCGACAAATCAAAACTTCGTGAACAATTTTTGGAAAGGGTCACCCAAGGAACATTCCTGTGAAATTATTTCAAAATCTGACTAGCGGTTCCAGAGAAGAAGAATTTTTAAGAATTTCTTCATGGCCGTATAGTGCAATTAGGCCCCATTCACCAGAGCCATGTTTCTTGAAGGATCAAAATTTCGAGAACAATTTTGGAAAAGGGTCACCCAAGGAACATCTCTGTGAAATTATTTCAAAATCTGACCAGCGGTTTCAAAGAAGAATTTTTATGAATTTCTTCATTTCTGTATAGTGCAAGTAGCCCCCATTCACCAGAGCCATGTTTCTTGACGTATCAAAATTTCGCGAACAATTTTTGAAAAGGGTCACCCAAGGAACATCTCTGTGAAATTATTTTAAAATCTGAGTAGCGGTTTCAGAGAAAAAAGAACTTTTAAGAATTTCTTCATATCTGTATAGTGCAAGTAGCCCCCATTCACCAGAGCCATGTTTCTTGACGTATCAAAATTTCGCGAACAATTTTTGAAAAGGGTCACCCAAGGAACATCTCTGTGAAATTATTTTAAAATCTGAGTAGCGGTTTCAGAGAAAAAAGAACTTTTAAGAATTTCTTCATATCTGTATAGTGCAAGTAGCCCCCAGTCACCAGAGCCATGTTTTTTGACAGATCAAAATTTCGCGAACAATTTTTGAAAAGGGTCACCCAAGGAACATTCCTGTGAAATTATTTCAAAATCTGACCAGCAGTTTCAAAGGAGAAGATTTTTAAAGAATTTCTTAGAAAATTCCATTTCGTTGCCATGGCAACCAGAGTTTTTGATGGAATCAAATTTTGTGAACAATTTTCAAAGAGGACCTCCCAAGGAACATTTCTGCCAAGTTTGGTCCAAATTGGCCCAGTGGTTTAGGAGGAGATGATGTTTAAAGAATTGTTGACGACGCACGACGCACAGACGCACGACGGACGACGAACACCGGGTGATCCTAATAGCTCCCCTTGAGCACGTTGTGCTCAGGTGAGCTAAAAACAGGTTAACTTGTCATTCTTTGTAATTATGTGTTCTTATGTCTACCCGTGTACACTGGTCCTTGGACACGCAGAAAATTTTATAAATAACAAAATGTTTCCACCCTAAGGTCATCCTGCCCAGACTGCACGGGCTGACATGCGTCAATACTTTGCAAATGCATTCAAAACCCTTTTCACAGAGTATGGTCCATACATACTTTATATTCTAGAATGCTGAAGAGCATACCTGACAGAATTATTAAATAGAAACTAAGCATATAATATGAGAAGCGTTCAAATATGAATGCATTAAAGCCCCAAAAATTTGATTCTTCCTAGGTTTCACTGAAATTTTTATTTTGTTCCCTCAAAGTATTCATCTCCAACAGATATACAAGTTTCAGTCTCCGGATCCAATCTTTGAAGGCATTTTCAGTCTTTTTTTTTTTCAGTATACTATGAAGACAATGGAATTGGTTTTCTGTCAACTCTATTTCAACATGTGTAAACCATCAGTTTCAGTCATTGTCTTTTGTACGAAGTGCAAGACTTTCTGAAGCAGGAAAAAGTCGTTGTGCTCCCCCAGCCTCCGTATTCACCTGACCTTGCCCTTGTGACTTCTTTTTGTTTCCAAAGCTAAAAAATACCTTTCAGGTCTAAAATTTGTTCAACGCAAACACCTCAATTCTGCAATATCCCAGTATCTTCATAGCATACCTAAAAAAGACTATGAAAATGCCTTCAAAGATTGGATCCGGAGACGGAAACTTTGTATATCTATTAGAAGTGAATACTTGGAGGGAACAAAATAAAAATTTCAATGAGACCTATGAAGAATCAAATTTTAGCTGCTTATGATGCATTCACATTTTGAACACTCCTTGTATTTCAAAATAAAAGCAGTGTTAGAAATTAACATATTTTGCAGGTACCAAGTACTTGCTACCAGGCTTAAAATAAGGTAGCAAAAGGAACACTTCTGGGAGCAAATAGGAGCAGACAAAGAACGACCCTCCTGCCCACCAATAAGATGACGCTTCAATTACTGCCTTTGCCAATGAATTGCGTAGCAGAAGTAAAAACAGCAAGTCTTCAACAACATGGGCATAGAAACAATTGCCGTTACAGGTGGCTCATTTATACTTGAATGTTTTCACCCATTTGTTATAATGCAAACTGTTTTCAAATGGACATTAGCAAAGATTCACAAAGGTAGCTATAAAAAGAGATGCTAAATATAAAGTCATCATCAAGCACAGACATATTTGATTGCATAAGTCAGTGATGCATGTTTTTGTACCTATGTGGACAATCGCTAACATCATTTCAACAGATATCTGAATTACAAGTGGAAGATTACATCACTGAAAATTGGCAAAACACTTCAAGCAGACAGGATTGCCAGGTAGCAACCTTTTGCTACTGCTTTTGTGTCCAGGTAGCAAAATTTTGTTTTTCAGGTAGCAAATTTGCTACTGCTAATTTCAAACCCTGATAAAAGAGGTATCTTTCAAAATAAAAAAAAAATGCTTTACATGCTGCTTGTGGTTCACAAGCAGATCTTGCAATGTGAAGATTTATTTTCATTGCAGGATTAAAACATATAAACAAAATATTCACCATGAATAAGTATTGTTTATCACTTGTGCTTGTTTAACTCTGTACCAAACAGTCCCGTGTTTTTAACATCCCTGTGAAAATTAGCTTTTGAAAACATTGTGGGAATAGGAGAAAATGAAAGCTGTCCTTCCATAGACAAAGTCTGACTTGAGTCACATTCAACATGTCATCTGCAAATACTTTAATTCACTCTGGACAAGTCTTAAATTTTGTTCTGTGACAGGTAAAATGTTTAAAGTTTAAGTCCTCCTTTTGGTCTGCGGGAAAAATTGTGCTAATAATCATCAATCTGTAAAGCAACTTTGTACTGTAATGGGTGAGCTGACAAGCATTCTTTTTTCCCTTTTCTCAGAATGTTTTCTATCCTGTATAAGACAAACAGTGTTCAATCTAGAGTGCGCCATTGCGCCCTAGGCCCCCTAAAGTCCAAGATGGCGCAATTCTAAACCAACCTCGGGACCCACCAGGCACACTGGATCCTAAATGGACCATTCTGTGAATTACGTTCCTTTTCATCCGTTTCTGCTTTTTCTGCTCAATAAACATAATGCTGAGCTTGCCAGTGAGAATTTATTGATAACCCGACAGATGTTATGGTTAACATTTAACTGGTAGCCTGTTAACGATTTTTCGTACCGGATAGGTACGAGAGATACAAAGGGTACCAGAAGTTACGATTCCTTGAATTTCTGCCGATCATTCAAGATGACAATGAAGCGATTTTCTGAGTATTTTGGAAGTATCAATGGCGAGAAAAAGGCAAAACCTGTTGAAAGCATTACTTTGTACAGCACAATTGGGCCAGTCCCTACCCCTAGTTCAAGCAACGAAAATAAAATCCCATAATAACGCGAGTTTCAACTAAAATGGCTCCTGGACGATCAGATCAAAGATGGTTAGTTTATGATGAGAAAATAAACCATAGTTTGAGTCATCGACAGAAAAATGAAATCCCTTTATGATTGGATGTCAAAATTTCGAAAGTCTACCACTGACAGACATACTTCATCAATTTTTAGGTTTAAATTAATGGCGGAAATAAGGTTGCGTCAATTAACAGTGATAAATTCTGCAGTGTTACAGTTTTATTAGCACAGTATTCGTAGATATATGAAAGGGAATACACTGGTTAAATAAAAAGCCAACACTTGCTAAATAAAAAGGTAAACATCAGTGATAAAATATTTTTTGTGTGTGGCCCCAAGTTTTCGAAAATGGCCCCCTACTTCAGTGTCTGTGGGCCCCGATGGGCCCCCTTACAAGCAAACCTAGAATGAACACTGGACAATCCCATCATTTGAGCCATATTTTATCTAAGTCTGCAAATGCTCTAAATCTGGCCAAGTCAAAAATGTTGTTGCCTTCAGTAAACGGTTATTGGTCATCCGCAATCCAATAGGAAAAGCTATGGTATTTTCTCTTTCAACTCTTGGCTCAAATGATGGAATTTGCCATTGATATGAGAGAAAACATTGTGGGAAAAGGAGAAAATGCTGGTTACCAGCATTTTCTCCTTTTCCCACAATGTTTTCAAAACGCTTCTTCCTCATTGTTGTTAAAGCTCAGGATCGATTAGTAAAGGTTTAATATGTACATGTACCTTCAACTGCTTTTTTTCCAAACTGAACACTGAACAAAAACTAAAGATCCAATAACTACAATGGAATACATTTCCACACAAAGACTCGTTAAAATTCCACTAATGACAGGGGATCTCTACAAATGGGGAATTATTCAAGCTTTTTGTATTGATTCCTTTTAGATCCATAACCCTTACAGCTCTAGATAAATGAAATAGTTATTATACTGTAGTCATACAGCCCAGACCATTGTAATGTCAACTCTGACTTACAAAATCATAATGCAACATACCTATCTGAAAGAGTAAATCCAAGATCAGGCTGTATGCATAGTGCAGTCCAATGGATCAGCACTATGGTGTAATCTAATGCTGCACCAAAACTATAGTGCAGTCTGATGCTAGATCAACTCTAGTGCAGTCTCATGCTAGACATACACTATAGCACAGTCTGATGCTTGACTACCACTATGGTGCACAGCCTAATGCTTGACTCAAAGCATACTGTGCAGTCTTATGCTGGACCAATGTTATAGTACAGTCAAATGCTTGACCTACACTATAGTTCAGTATAATACTTGAGCAGAACATGTACTGTACTGTGCAGTCTAATTCTGGACCAATGCTATAGTGCAGTCTAATGCTTGACCTACACTTTAGTGCAGTCTAATTCTAAACCAAGACTAAAGTGCAGACTAATGCTTGACCTACACTACAGTGCAGTATAAGGCTTAACCCTTTACAATCCCATTTTTTTAACGAACCAAAGGAGAAGGCCTTTTGAAAACATTGTGGGAAAAGGAGAAAATGCTGGTAACCAGTATTTTCTCCTTTTCCCCACAATGTTTTCTATCCTTTCCAAAACTAATTTCAATTTTTGAGCTACACTTATTTTGTCGTCTGCATATGCTTTCAATTTGGACCAATCTAAAATTTGTTGTTTTGTAAATAGTTAACTCTTTACCAAACGACAAAATTTTAGACTTGTCCAAATTAAAAGTATTTGCAGACGACAAATAAATTTTAACTGAAATGGTTGTAATAGACTTTGAAAGTGTAGAAAACCTTGTGGGAAAACGAGATGTTGGTTACTAGCATTCTCTCCTTTTCCCACAAGGTTTTCAAAAGGCTATTTCTTCAGGGTCGTGAAAACTCAGGATTGAATGGTAAAGGGTTAACCAATACTATACTGCACAATCTAATGCTGGACCACCACTATACTGTGCTGTCTAATGCATGACCTAACACTATAGTACAGTACAACATCAATGTTTTAAAATATTTTATTGGCTTTTAATTTCAATATATTATATTGGTACATGTAAACAAACAAGTATGGCATAAATGATTGTACCGCTGCATTGAAACCTCTCATGCACTACATGGCAGACACATGACCTTCTTCCCGCGTTTTCAAGTTGCATGATCTTTTCCCACAGTGTTGTCTTTTTTAACGAAATTCTTTTTTTTCTGCTTAATTTATTTGTTTAATGAAAAATTGCCATACTATTGGAGAGATCATTTGCAATCAAACCAATATAGCACACCTTTCTTGAATTGTCATATAAAAAAAATTCACGTCTATTTCAGCTTTTTGATTTCGGTTTATTTATAAAACCATGAAGAAACAGACTGTCAGAACAATTTCGTAAAAAACATGGATTTAGACAGCAATTTCTGAGGCAGTCTGCCTTCTAAATTCACCAATGTTGGAGAGGTCTGATGACCTCTCCAATAATGACTGACAAATACCATAAAATGTGCCATCTAATACTTCACCAATACTATAGTACAGTCTATTGCATAAACAGCACTATACTGTGCAGTCTAATGCTAGACTGACACTAGAGTACAGTCAAATGAATGCTTGACCAAGATTATAGTGCAGTCTAATGCTTTACCACCTATATAGTACCGTATAATACCAAGCCTTGACCATGACTCTAGCATAGTCAAATGTTGGATCAACACTACCTCCAAAATAAGCATGTGGAGAGTTGATTTCCTTCTGTTCTGTATGAACTGTCATAAAACTGAAAGCAGTGTTAATTTTGGTGGCCAATTTCTGCATTTGATCCTAATTATTGACACCAAAAATAAATCAAATGTGCTGCACATGGTTTTAAAAGCACACTATGTCTTGCTGTGGAGATAATCAACTAAGACTTGATTACAAACCACTGTGACAAAAGCAGAAACTTCTTGGTACTCTGTACAACTAAAGCTCCAGGGGATAGACACTGTTGTCAAATTTAACAATATTGGTTTTATGAAATATTCATGTTTCTTTATTAAATTGATGCTTTGCCTTGTTCATATTCATTATTCACCTTCAAAAACTACAACAAACCAAAGTACAGAATCACTGGTAGCTGTCTGTAACAGAATTAAGTAAGATGGACACTTTCTTACCCTCAAACCATGTCCATTTGAATAAATCCACTGTTTTGGGATCCAGATTTGCCACAATATATACCTCATAATTTAAAAAACTACCATATCAAAGCTACTGTTAGAGAACCCAGCCAAATCCTGCACAAATATGCTTCCTGTCCCTATATAAACAGAAATATTGCTTTTGAAAACACTGTGGGAAAAGAAGAAAATGCTTGTAACCAACATTTTCTCCTTTTCCCACAGTGCTAACTACCATTTTACAGGCAGCTCTCCTCATTCAAGCCATGTGTAAGTTGTAGTCTGCAAATGCTAGAAGCAAGCCTAAAATTTTGTTGATTGTAAAAAGTTAAGTAAGTGCAGGCATGTTCAGTAAATCATCCTCTTATACAGTATCTCTTCTAATCTTGGTTATAAAAATCAAGTGCTGTAACTTATATAAAGTCTTTTGTGACGCCAAATATATCTGACATGCCTGTTTTCAGAAGCATCAAAAGTGTACAAGATCTCAGAATCGAATCTAATCTGGGTTTGTTTACGAAATCTCTAGACAAAGAATTCATTTCAGTCTATGTTTACCTTGAACTTCAATTTTATCCTCACTGTATCTTGGAAACAGCCATCTTAGAAGCATTCTGTTGAGTTATTAAGGCAGAAAATAACAGCAAAAAAACATAAATCCATGTGAAGAACAGGTACTGTCCAACACTTAAGCCTAGATAATAAAACACCAACAGGCACTGTTAGATCTCTTTTACAGAAGCACTTTACTGACCCAGATCTGCCCCTATGGTTTTGGTTTTCTGCAAGCTTCTTACTTACGCTGATTACTTCACAGCCAAATGGGCTGTAGCTCCTGCCTGCTTTCTGTTGATAACATTACCAGGTTAATTGCTAAGCTGAAATATTCTAAACAGTCATAAATAAGAACCTTGTTTTCTTCTGAAAGAAATGGTACAGAGTTTGAACAGTTACAAAGTCCTAGATTGTTCAACTCTTAAACAGCGGACAAAATTTTAGATCCAGCCATATTGAAAGCAATGGCAGATTACAAAATTTAATATAGCTCAGATGGTGTGTTTTGTCTATTAAAGGATTGCCACAGAAAACACTGCAGGAATAGGTTAACAACATTTTCTCAATTTCCCATCAGTTTTCTACCATTTTCAAGACAAGTATTTTTAACCCTTTACCAAACAGTCACGGGTTTTCACGACCCTGAGAAAAAGGCCTTTTGAAAACGTGGGAAAAGGAGAAAATGCTTGTAACCAGCATTTTCTCCTTTTCCCACAATGTTTTCTGCCCTTTCCAAAACAAATTTCAATTTTTGAGTCACTTTTATTTTGTCGTCTGCAAATGCTTTGAATTTGGACTATTCTAAAATTTTGTCATTTGGTACAGGGTTAAAGCAACATTTCACTTGAAATGTATCAAATATGGAAGAATCTAGGTTAATTTTTGTTTTGTTAAAGTCTTTAGTTCAACTTTTTTTTCCACTATTTGTTACTGATTTCAAACACTTTTCAAAAGGCATTTGTTGCAGTGAAAAGGCAAAAGGTTACAAAGGAGGATCATGCATCAACGTCCTTTTGGACTTAACCCTTTTCCAAACAAGCCCTGGTTTTCACGTGTCTGCAGTACAAGTCTTTTTAAAACACTGTGGGAAAAGGAAAAATTGTTCGTAATGAGCAATTTCTCCTTTTCCCACAGTGTTTTCTACCCTTTTTGAGAACTTTCTGCCATTTTCATCAAATTTAAAATTGTCGTCTGCAAACTCTTTCAATTTGGACCAGTCCAAAATTTGTCGTTTGGGAAAGGGTTAACCCTTTACTAGACGATAAAATTTCAGACTGGTCCATTTTGATAGCATTTGCAGATGACAAATTAAATGTAGCTTGAATTGGGACTGGTTACCAGCATTTCCCACGTTTTCAAAAGGCTTCTTCATCAGGGTTGTTAAAAGTTGGCATTGTGTGGTAAACGGTTAAATCTTGCAATATGGTGACCATAGATCAATTTCTATGTTTCTGGAAAACTATAATTTGGCATAGCTGAATGCATTGGCTCTTAACCGAATTCTTTGTATAACGAAATCGAATGAACAGAATGGTAATTTGCGATTGGTCAAAAATTTGCACATATTTATTTCTTCTGAACCCTGCTGGCCTATCTGCTTGCGAGTTTATTACACTGATTGTATGATTGATTGTATGGTGTTTAACGCCGTTTTCAACATTATTTCAGTTATATCGTGGCGGCCAGAGCACCTATCCATGCTTTCCTGGAATTTCTTTTACCAGTACTCCACATAATATTCTTTCCAAGCCACTGGCTGCTTTCCCACATAACCATCGTCAAAGCTGGTTAGCGGTGAGAGAGGAATGAATCCTGTAGCAGTGACTATCATCAATCCTCGGAAAGAAATTGACCAAGCCGGGGATCAAACCAGCGACCTCCTGTTCTCAAGTCCTGTACACTACCAACTGAGCTATGGGGCTTGGCGCAAGTTTATTACACTAATATACAGACCTTGGCACCACTAATTAATACCTAAGGACTTTGTTCATACCATAACAAACTAACATAATAAGGGATGATCCTTTTCTTGTACTATTTGGTAATTAAATATGTCTCCAAGAGTTACCAATAACCCAATACTATATGTCTACATGAGTGTAATTAAAAAACAACCTCGTTAGATTTCAGAATTGGCCAAATGAGTGCATGAAAGTCACAGGGAGTAGTTAACCATTTACCATATGACAAAATTTTACACTGGTCCAAATTCAAAGCATTTGCAGACGACAAAATAAACATTACCAAAACATTGAAGTATGTTACCAGGATTTTCTCCTTTTCCCACAATGTTTTCAAAAAGCTTCTTTCTCAGGGTTGTTAAAAGTCGCGATTGTGTGGTAAAGAGTTAAGTAGCCGTCACAGCAGCATGGTATGGAGTGTCCCACTTCGATGAATTTAAGCAACATAAACTAAGGTTAATGCCTTGCTGGGTGACAAAATTGTCAAAAATACCGATGTTTATCCGTACAATTTTTTAACTTTTTTCCTTTTTTAACGATGACCTAGATTCACTGGAAGTCCTGATATAAATATATAGTTTTAATACTTTCTTTCTCCCTGTTGCAGAAAGCCTATGCAAGCAAGTCTGTTTTGTTTACCAACACTTCATGCAATCTCAAGTGTGTTTTATCTGCTTGATAATTTACAAAAACATAGTACACCCAGCTGAGAGTCAAGTCCTTCAAACACAGTTAATGTAAACATTCTTAATTCAATAGAATAAGCAAAACAAGAGGGCCATGATGGCCCTGTATTGCTCTACTGCCTTTTAAGGAAACAAACCATGCACTTAATTAGGGCTGACAGAGACATTAAATCATATGAAGTCTGCATGGCAATTACCTTTACATAGAGAAATAGCCTAGCCCCTTCCCCCCATCCTCAAACCCCCCCGCAAAAGAAGTCCTGTTTTTCAAATGCAAAAAATTTCAAATTTTAAGTAGCAGCCTAGCCCCCCCCCCCCCCCCCCCCAAAAAAAAAGTCATGTTTTTTTTTAAATGCAAAGATTTTCAAAACTTTAGTAGCAGAAATCATTTTTAAATGTGGTAAAGTGGTAAAGATCTGGAACCAAAAATTGAATGAAACAACTTCAAATCAAAATATTCCACTCATCCATAAACAGCAATTACCATCAAAATAAATCAGTCTTACAGCACCGTGTCAATGAAAACATGTAAACTGGTTTGAAGGAAAGGTGATAAAAAGTAGGCCAAATTTCAAGGACTTAGCTTTACCGGTTTTTGAAATAATTAACGAAACCCCAACTGGACAAGACTTTTGTCCATAAGTATGTTTTTTGTTTAAACCGTTACCACACAATCCCGACTTTTAACAACCCTGAGAAAGAAGCCTTTTGAAAACATGCTGGTAATCAGCATTTTATCCTTTTCCCACAATGTTTTCTACCTTTACCAAAACAAATTTCAAATTTTTAGTCACGTTTATTTTGTCATCTGAAAATGCTTTCAATTTGGACAAGTCTTAATTTTTTTCATTTGGTAAAGGGTTAAAACATGGCTGGTGATTGTTTGTACGATCACAATCGTTTGGTTCTTATTTCTAGACTGCATTGGGTTTATTCAGCAATTTTAACTCTTTCACGACTAGCTCAAGAAACTCCGCTTTTTTTCGAGGTCTAAAAGAAGATTTCCGCTGCTATTGAATATGAACTGCATCATAGTCTAGCATCTGGCAGCGGATGGTGTAGATCAAAGATCAGACTGCACGTTATGTGCAGTCTGATCTTGATCTACACCATCTGCAAAAGGTACTAATGCCATCATCAGTAGTGAAAGAGTTAAGGGCTGCGTGAAAAAAAGGAACAACTTGTCTTTGCTGTGGAGGACATTTATTTGAACAATGCTCTGTGAAAAGGCAGCTTAATGCATCCGCAAAGTATTGACCCTCAGCCTGCGCAGTGCACGCATGCTGACCTGGGCCGAAAGATTTTGCTTTCGGTGATTTTTCTACTCGTCAACAGACTTTTCTACCTCATGATTCAGTCATTTGTTTTACAAAGTGGATTTTATGGATCCATAATTATGTAATGACTAGCTTGTTATTATGGAGATGCATTAAGTGCCCTTTTGCCAGAGCATGGCTCATTCCTATAACAATGATCACCCAGACCTCATCAATACATTATAGAATACAGACATCTTATAGGTAAAGAAGAGGGATGTAAATTCTTCTGAACTTCTTACAACAGCAGTTGCATTTGCCAAATTGCCAATTTAAAAGATATTAATCAAAGGTACTTAACCCTTTGCCAGACCTTCTCATTTTTTAAGGACCTGGGCAATATGCATTTTCTCCTGTCTCCATAATGTTTTCTAGCAATTCAAAGACGAAACCTTTATTTTAGGTAATCTTTATTAGTAATCAGCAAACCTTTTCAATCTGGTAAAGTTTAAAAGATTTGGTAAAAGTAAAAAGTAAACCTTCAAAATGCCTTTCTGAACTGTATAGTGTAGACTGTGTAGATTAAGAACAGATTGCAATTAATGTGTGGGCTAATCTTGGATCTATACCTGTGTTTTTGTAAGACTGGTTGTCTGAAAACAGTATTGAAATAGCACTGGTTGCTTTTAATTCATTGACTGAAAATGAGTGTTTTGTTTATGTCTTCACTCAGCAGTAATCAAGGATACTTAACTCTTTTACCAAACAATCACGGGTTTTCATGACCCTGAAGAAATTAGGCCTTTTGAAAACATTCAGGGTAAAGGAGAAAATGCTGGTAACCAGCATTTTCTCCTTTTCCCACAATGTTTTCTAACCTTCCCAAAACAAATTTAAATTTTTGAGTCCCATTTATTTTGTCATCTGCAAATGCTTTCAAATTGGACAAGTTTAAAATTTTGTCGTTTGGTAAAGGGTTAAGGTACTTAGAACTCTTGAACAAGTAAAAGTGGTAGAAAACAATTATCAAAGAACAGGTTCTCAGAAAAACTGTTTGACAAAGTGCAACAGGTTCACCAAGGCTTATTAGATCTGATTAGTTATCCAGGATGCTTGGAACAGCAGCTGTTTGCCCTTAACTCTAATCCCTTTAACAAACAACCCCTGGTTTTCACGACCCTGGGAAAAAAGAGTTCTGAAAAAATTGTTTTTGAAAAGGATAAAATAACCAGCATCTTCTTCTTTTCCAGCAATGTTGTGTGCCCTATCACAGAGCTAAAAGCTCAGTTGTGACAATAATGAATTTATTGTCTACAGATGTTTGAAATTTGAAAGATTCTAAAATGTTGCTGTGTGGTAAAGGGTTCATCAGATTGAAAAAGTCTGGACTTCTCCAAATCCAATGCATTGCAGATAGCAAATAAAAATGTGGCCCATTAGATACGTTTTGTCTTTGAAAGGGTAGGAAACATTGTTGGAAAAGGATGACATGCTGGTTTACAGCATTTTCCGCTCTTCCCACAAAGTTTTCAAAGCCTTCCTCAGGGTTGTTAAAACACGGGATTGTATGGGAAAGGGTGAAGGGTTAATGGGGTTTTATCAGGTGTTTTGATTGTCAGTTCACTCCACCATTATCTTTGAAAACAATAGGGGCAAATCATTCCCTTTTAGTTTTCTGCTCTGTCGTGTTTTACTGGAGCCCAGAAGCTAAGCTGGTATAGTACAAGGCTTAAAACTATTGACTGATTGATTGTATGGTGTTTAACACCGTTTTCAACATTATTTCAGTTATAGCGCAGTGGTCAGTGCACCTATCCATGCTTTCCTGGAGTTTCTTTTACCAGTACTCCACACAATATTCTTTCCAAGCCACTGGCTGCTTTCCCACATAACCATCATCGAAACAATGGTCAGCAGTGAGAGAGGAATGAATCCTGTCGCAATGACTATCATCAATCCTCGGAAAGAAATTGGCCATGCCAGGGATCTCACCAGCGACCTCTTGTTCTCAAGTCTTGTACGCTACCAACTGAGCAACGGGGCTTGGGGGCTTGAAACAAGGGGGTTGCCATTTCACACTCCCAGCTTAGCAAATTTCTTTCTGACAGTTCACCTTAGTCATTGCAACAGCATTCATTTCTTTCTCTTGCCAGCCCGAGTAGCTCAATGGTAGCATATCTGACCCGCGATGTGGTGGTTGCAGGTTTGATACCTGGTTCAGGCAAAGTTTCTTTGCAGCGATTTTTCACCTCTCACCTCTGATCCATGTGAAAAAAGTAGTCAGAGACTTCGAAAGCAAGTTGTGTCAGTACTGGTGTGAGAAAGCCAGGAAACACACTGACGTAAGTGCTGACCGCTGTAATATGACCTAAGCTGTTACAACAGCAGTAAACTCCATTATACAACCAACAATCATTTCTCTCTCTCACAGCAAGTCATTACTTTAACTATGGTAATGTTGGAAAGCAGCCAGTGGCTTGGAAAGACTGCTTTGTACAGCACTGGTAAAAGAAACTCCAGGAAAGCATATATTGCTGCTTTGGCTTCCACAAAACAATGCTGAAAATAGCTTTTAACCCTTTTCCACACAATCACGACTTTTAACAACCCTTAGGAAGAAGTCTTTTGAAAACATTGTGGGAAAAGGAGAAAATGTTGGTAACCAGCATTTTCTCCTGTTCCCACAATGTTTTCTACCCTATGAAAGACAAATTTTATCATTTTAGCCACATTTGAATTGACGTCTGCCAATGCTTCCAATTTGGATGAGTCTACATTTTTGTCATGTGGTAGAGAGTTAAGGTTGCACTACTCGAGAAAATCTAAAGAAAAGCAGACAGTGTAGATCAAAGATCATACCACATTTTTTATGCAGTCTGATCTTGATCTATGCTGGCTGCAAAGGCAAGTTAAGTGTCTGTGGTTGTGAGGTACAGCGTCGGCCTTGTAACCATTAGGTCCCTAGTTGGATTCCCAGGAGCAGGTGTCAAATTTGGGACTGTTCATTAGCCTACACATTCGGTAATGGTGTAGTTTCCAGGAAGCAGAATCAAAGAGAGATTAGTATAAGTTGCAAGAACTAGTTTCTCATCAATGTAAAATAAATATCAGCCATGGTCTGGCAAAAAGGGGCGTAATGCATATATCCATGATCCATGAGACCATGCAAGTTATCACATAATTATGGATCCCTAAAATCCATTTGTATAACAACCAACTACATCATAAGGTAGCCTAGTCCTTTGACATACAAAAAATTGACCAATAGCGAAAAGTTTTGGACAAGGTCTGCCTGCACTGACTGCGCAGGCTGACCTGGGTCGGTATTTTTCACATATGCATTAAGCCCTCTTTTCAAAGAGCATGGCTCATAAGTAAACAGAAAATAAACTTTAGTTTTGAAAGATGCTTGAAGGTTTGTATAAGTTTAAAATTCTTCCATCTGGCAAAGGATTAATCCTTGATCACACAATCCCGACTTTTATTATGACCCTGAGAAAAAAGCCTTTTGAAAACATGGTTGGAAAAGGAGAAAATGCTGGTAACCAGCAAATTTCAATTTTTCAGTCACACTTGATTTGTTGTCTGCAAATGCTTTCAATTTGGACCACAGGCCTTGGCCGAATGGGCGACATGGGCAAAAAAGTTGCCTTATTTAAAAAAACTTCGCCCTTTTTGCCGTGTGTAGATCTATTACATAAAAGTGTGTCATACCCAATTCACAGCTGGTGCCCAATCAGCGAAGTTAATTGTTTTCAATGGGCCCAATTTTCAACTGTCTGATTTGAAAGGCAGTTGTTGATTAGTTTCTCGGGTACCAAATGCGATAATCCCCTTTCTTACTATATATTGGTAGGGCTCCAAGTACCATCGTAACCAAAATATTCACCCCTTAGCCCCTTCAAGTTGCCAGAATAATCTTGCAAAGTTTAACAAATATTTTTCACCAGTCATAACAAACATCGGCACCGTCTAGTGGCATGGCTGGCCTCATTTTTCAGTGTAAAACCCTGACTCAGATATCAACGTTTATTTCCAAGATATCCTAAAATTAAAATGTAATCTGCACCTACTTACTTTTAAAACATCATTTTCCCCACCCTCTTAAATCTTTTATTACTCGCACTTTTACCAACGAACAGACATGATGATAGATAATCCGCTAAAATCATCTGGCAATATTTTCAAATCATGTGACTACAAATCCGCACCAACTGTGTCACGTTACAACCGATTTTTGGACAAATTCCAGCGAAGTCACATGATTCAATTTCAAAATGGCTGCGGGATATTGACATAGTTCGAGGGCAGTTTTCTTTCAAACATTTGGATGAAATTGCTTACTTTTCTTTGACTCGAACAAAAAGATGGAATCAAAAAAAAATATATATACATTGTTGTTGATCCTATACTCTGTTAAAATTTTGGAATTTTTCTTGATTGGACCCTATCTATCGCGAACGAACGATCTCTGAGGCTAAATCAGGTGTTTATGTTGAAATGTATGTCCTTACTCCTCGGCGATGTTTCAGTAACGATTTATCTGTCATCAGCTAAAGACAAAGAATATTCAGACAACCTTATCTTTGCTGTCTCTAGTTGACAAGAAAATTGAAAACATTGTGGCAATTGGAGAAAATGATCATAGCAAGCTTTCCTCCTTTTGGCACAATATTTTCGTAACGTTTTAACATTATTTACATCCTTTGAGTAATTATCTACCGTATTTTGCTTAAATTTTGGGACACCCAAAAAATTGGGACACCATCAAAAAACGTGAAAATAATTATTTTTCATGACCCAAAGATTTGGGCCATACTAAAAATTGCAAAATACGACAGTATTTTTTTGTACCAAAGAATTGGGACAGTGAATATCTACTCCGAAAAAAAAACCCTTTAATCCACTTGCTAACCTTTGTTTACAAGCATTTGGTTCGCGCAGTTTCATTTCTCCACGTAAGCATTGCTTCCAAACCCGCTCGATATCATCGGGAATCTCCCGCTTCAAGGCAAATAAATCCGATCACCCCGACAGACAATTAAACTAGAGGCGCTTGAGCGCCTGTATCGCTCCACAGGCCTGATATTTCTATAATGGCGAAAAGAAGTTTTTAACAATTACCATTCAATCCTGCATTTTAGCTCACTAAAGAAAAAAGGTATGGAAAAAACTTGTGAGAAAAGAAGAAAAAAATGGTAACCAGCATTTTCTTAGTTTCCCACAATAATTTCTATCCTTTTTTATATATGTCTTACTAATTTGAAGATATGTTGTCTGCAACAGGTCCTTTCACAAACCATTTTGGGTGGGGAAACATCAAAATATAGAAAATATGTCTTTCTCAGGGTCGTTAAAAGTTGTGATTGTGTGGTAAAGGGGTAATCTAAAAGAACAGCTAGGAGGGCAAATGAATGAATGTTATAGCAATATAGATCAACTTACATCAATACACCAGATAGAATGAAATATGCTGGCATACAATGAACACCTAATCCCTAATAATCAACTTTTCACAGTTAGAATGTCTTCTGTGGCAAACAACACAAAATGGTCTACAAATGCATTTACATAAATCAAATATCCTGCTCCAGGGCACAGATTAATTCTGGTGTACTGAAGTTGTGGGATCAGTTCGACTGGGTAACATTAATGCCTTATCACAAATGTAAAGCCCTGTCCCACTGTGTACCAGGTCACCAGGATTTACACCCCTTCTCTGTCCACTCTGCATTTACTCATTAGTAGGTCAAGAAACCTTTACCAGAACTAATAAAAGTGCAGAGGTTCTCTTGTTCTATATCAAAAGGACTATAAAGTACCTACAACATGGGGGTTTTGTTATTAAAATACTTTTTCTTTTTTATCTTGGCATGGTTACTCAGGCTTAGTAATAAGGCAAAATTGAAAAGCTCAAGTTGTGAAAGGTGCTCAAGCTTTTATCTTATTTATGGCCAGTGATATTTCATTACTAGTACTAACTAATAGCATATCATTGGAGTAAATTGTGATCTTAATACCAAGGAAAATGTGTGGGCTTAAATAGGACAGCCCTGACTAGGTCAAGTCAATCCAATTTTCTTCCTTTTTCTTTGTTAGTCGATAAAACTAACACAATAAATAGTTTTGGAGAAGAACATTTTTTTGAAATATAAGCCTTGTCTATAAAAAAATGTGTTTTTAGGTGTATCATTTTTTTAAAAGGAATTTGGTATACAACCACCATAGAAACAATTTGGCAGACAACCACCATAGGAACTTACCTGCAAAACAACAATGAAATCCAATGAATAGTTTTAGAGAAGAAATTTTTCAAAGATTTTACTTTATACCATAAAAGGAAAATGAGTCTCCCATAAAAGCCATGTTTTTTGACAGATCATTTTTTTTTAAAGGAATTCTGTAAACCTGTATCTAAGGAACATTCCTGCAAAATAATAATGCTATCCAAATAGCGGTTTGGGAGGAGAAGATTTTTAAAGGTTTTTTACTTTGGTTGCCATGGCAACCAGAATTCTTCATGGAACACAATTATTTGAAGGAATTTGAAAGAGGACCACCAAAGGAACATTCCTGTGAAATTTGGTAAAAATCCAGTCAATAGTTTCTGAGGAGAAGTTTTTTAAAGAAAAAGTTTACGGACGCACGCACGGACGAACGGACGGACGGACGCACGCACGACGGACACAACGCCATGACAATAGCTCGCTGGCCTTCGGCCAGTGGAGCTAAAAACCCATTTGTAAAAAAAGAACCTAAATAAGGGTAAAAAGGGTGTGATTAACTTGAATCAAAGGGCAAAGGTACATGTCATGTGTATACGTACATCTGAAGTCGACAAGTGTGTATGTGTTTCACGGTCAATCGGGTTCGTTGTATAAAAATAGAAATCAAGATATCCTATATTCTGACTGGAGGTTATCGATCGAAGATTGTCAACCAATCAGATTTGAGAATGGGCCGAGCAGGTACTTTTCAGAACGGAAATCAAATCGTTGTTTACCTCACGTTAACAGGTAAAATACGTTGTAAAAGTTTTTATATAAGCGCAAAACACCAATGCTGATTGCTTTCCCGGGATGCATACAAAAATTACTGAAAACATTTAGTTTATCAGTAACGAAAACAATGAAAAAATACGAAGTTTTAAATTCCTACCACACAAATTGACTACAGGAATTCCAATTTCTCTAAAAATAGACAGACCAGCATGTGATCGTGGTTTTATTGAAATCGCAGCGCTAATATTCGACGGGTAAGTGGTCAGTGCCAAACAGCTTCACAGCTTGTCTTGTTTAACCCAGGAATCGTATATTACGTGTAATATACGATCCCTGTTTGACCATAAGTTTTGGGACACCACGGAAAATAATTATTTTTCGTTAACCTAAATATTGGGACATCTAAAAAATTAATTATTTTTTACTGTCCCAAAACTTACGCAATTTACGGTATTTGCCTGCTGTAAATGCTTTCGATCTGAGATTCAGAAATTTTTCCTACCTGGTAAAGACAGGGATCGTAATACATATTATCCCTGGTAAAGAGAATGGGTTTCAGCAAAAATTTTTGTCCAGGATTTTTTGGAAAAAATCTGCTTCAAAAGTTTTCTTGGAGAAAAATGTGCAAGGAGAAACCATTGCTCAAAACAAGTATTTGCTTTCTCTTTCCATAATGTTTTTATCCAAAAAGTGTAATAACTGACCTTGGTAAACAATGAATAAATATGTCTTTCGTAGTTTCTAATAGGAATAAGTATATTAATCATTAAAAACATACAAAGTATAAAATATTTTCATTTAATTTACATGGTCTTCTATCTAATTAAACTGTTGAAATTTTAAAATATTGTTCTTTCCTTCTGTTAACTCCGGCCACTTTTTAATGTGCATCTAAACTTCTTAAAGTTTGACCACTTCTCCCCATTTTGAAAAACTTCTCCCAATTCTCAGACTCAAAGGGAGAAGTCACTTCTCTCCAAAATCTGAGAGATGGCAGAGGCCTGTGGACCAGTCTAAAATTTTGTCCTTTGGTAAAGAGTTGTGCCCTCTGGTAAAGGATTAAAGCTGGCTCGAAATGATAGAATCTGGTCATTGTAAATATTTTAATGATAAGGAATTGGCAGCAGGTACATCTCAACACAACCTCGAAAAATAGCAAAAATTAACTTAGATCAAATTTTCGCACATATATTATTGTATGAGACCACTTGGCAAGAGCAGAAATGGGTTATTATGAGCAAATTCTCTTTTGCCACAGTAATTTTAAAAACTGGTGAAATGTGTGCATGGGTAACTCTTGCAGAGGAATAAATCAAAGTTCCAGAGTTGCTTCCCTTGACCACAAAATCATTCAAGCCTTCCATAACTTTTCAATTTACTGAACCTCACTTTATAATCTTTCAACCAATTTTCTACACTGTGCAAATTTAACTTACTGAAAAGGTCACCCTTTAAAAAACATGGTGACAAATACTCTTAACCCTTTACCACACAATCCTGTGTTTTAATGACCCTGAGGGAGAAATCCTTTTATAACATTGTAGGAAAAGGAGAAAATGCTGGTTAGCAGCATTTTCTTCTTTTCCCATAACGTTTTCTACCCTATCAAAAGGGAAGTTCCTTTATTTGAGTCATATTTATTTTGTCATCTGCAAATGCTTTCAATTTGGACAAGTCTACTATTTTATCGTTTGATAAAGAATTAACCCCTTAGCATACAATAAAGTTTTAGCCCATTTGAAGAAAATGTCGTGGAGGTGGCTTGAAAGACGGGACTTGCCTTTGAAAGGGTAGAAAACATTGTGGGAAAAGGAAAAATGCTGGTTTCCATTATTTTTCCCTTTCCCACAATGTTTTCAAAAGCTTTCTTGCTCAGGGCTGTTAAAAACTTGGGATCGTTTGGTAAAGGTTTATCAAAGAATCATGAATTTTAACCCTTTCCTACACAATCCTGAGTTTTAACGACCTTGACAAAGAAGCCTTTTGAAAACATTGTTGGAAAAGGAGAAAATGCTGGTAACCAGCATTTTCTCCTTTTCCCACAATGTTTTCTACCCTCACATCAAAGACAGAAATCACCATTTGAATTACATGTACAAACTGTCGTAGTACTTTGAACAATTTCCTTCCTGAGTCAATGGTTGCTTTCTCACACTAATATTGTTGAAACAATGATCAGCAGTAAGAAAGGAATGAATCCTGTCACAATGACTTATCATCAATCCTCTGAAAGATACTGGCTGAGCTCAGGGGATTTGATTTGGCCTCTCCCTGGTTTCCACTCCTGTACACTAGTGACTGGCTCAGCTACCTGGCTCTGCAAAGAAGGCTTTCAAAACATTGTGGGAAAAAGGAGAAATCTGTCCTAACCAGTATTTTTTTTTTCCTTTTCCCACAATGTTTTCTACTCTCTCTGATATATTTTCCATCATTATAGGTTGTGCAACATTTAATAGGCCATATTATGTAAGTGTCTGGTAAACAATTAACCCTTTACCAGATGACAAAATTATAGCCTTGTCCTAATTGAAAGCATTTGCAGACGACAATTTCAGTGTGGCTCAAAATAGTGCAATTTTCCTTTGATAGGACTGAAAACATTGTGGGAAAAGGAGAAAATGCTGGTTACCAGCATTTTCTCCTTTTCCCACAATGTTTTCAAAGGGCTTCTTTCCCAGGGGCGTTAAAAGGCATCATTGTGCTGTAAAGGGTTAACTCTTTACCACACAATCCCGAGTTTTAATGACCCTGAAGAAGGCTTTTGAAAACATTGTGGGAAAATGAAAAACTGCTGGTAACCAGCATTTCTTCTTTTCCAACAATGTTTTCAACAGTCTTTAACACAGATACTGCCGTTTGTATCCGATTTTATTTGTCGTCTGCAAACGCTTTCAACTTGGACTGGTCTAAAATTTTGTAGTTTGGTAAAGAGTTAAATAACTTATCTTTGCTATCTCAAATTATATTCTTCAAAACTAATGTTAACTGTGAACCAGCCAATCCTGAGTTTTAACAACCCTGAGAAAAAACATTTTAGAAAACAATTTGTGGAAATTAAAAGGAGAAAGAGCATGTAAGCACCATTTTCTCCGTTATCCAAAATGTTTTCTATCTTCCAAAAACAAATTTTTGAGTCAGACTTCTTTTGTCGTCTGTAAATCCTTTAACTTAAACAAGTCCAAGATTTTGTCCTTTGGTGAAGAGAACAATCCGGACTTTTCAAAATTAATGTCTGCAAATACCTTCTAAACTTTAGTTACATGGTGTAGGGTTAAGCAAACTGCTGTCACTTTGTTAACCCTTTACCACACAATCCTGACTTTTCATGACCCTGAGAAAGAAGTCTTTTGAAAACATTGTGGGAAAAGGAGACAAGAGGGCCATGATGGCCCTGTATCGCTCCACTGGCTTATAAATATAAACCATAAATACTAAACATTTCAATTCTGAACCAAATGGTTTCAAAATGAAGACTTACAAAGTTTTCTCTGTAAAAGCCCATGTGAAAGTTCAGACCCACAAGGCAAAGGCATTTTTCATCCCAGAGCTATAATTACTTGAACCCTGGTAGAGGTCCACAAGATAAAGCCACATGCCAAAATAATACAAGTCTATGCTGTATTAGGTGATTTTCAAGTTTTGTCCATATGAAGCCTCTGTAAAACATAAGACCCCTGATGCAGGGCTAATTTCAAAAAAAAGAAAATCAAAACAGGAAGATTTCTTAATCCTTTCCCAAATGACAAATTTTGGACTGGTCCAAATTGAAAGAGTTTGCAGACAACAATTTTAAATGTGATGAAAATGGCAGAAAGTTCTAAAAAAGGGTAGAAAACACTGTGGGAAAAGGAGAAATTGCTCATTATGAGCAATTTCTCCTTTTCCCACAGTGTTTTCAAAAGACTTGTACTGCAGACATGTGAAAACCAGGGCTTGTTTGGGAAAGGGTTAAGTTGTCACTATGTAAGCCCATGTAAAACTTGTGACCCCTGCGGCGGGGCCAATTTTGACCCCAGGGCTAAAATTTTGGCCTGCTTGGTAGAGACCCACTATATATATATAGCAACATGCAAAATTTGGTAGCTCTAGGCCTTATGGCTAGGTACAGGAAGATTTTTAAAGTTTTCTTTATATAAGCCTATGTAAAACTTGTGACCCCTGGGGCAGAGCCAATTTTGACCCCAGGGCTATAATTTGGAGAAACTTGATAGAGGTCTACTACATAAAGCTACATGCCAAATTTGGTAGCCCTATGCCTTATGGTTTCAGACAAGAAGATTTTTAAAGATTTCCAATATTTTTCAGTTTTGTTGCCATGGCAACCAGAGTTTTTGAAGGAATCAAATTCTTTCCAGAAATCTGAAGAGGACCATGGCAGGATCATTTCTGTGAAGTTTCATGAAAATTGGATGGGTAGTTTCAGAGATAAAGATGTTTGAAATAAAAGTTAACGCACGGACGAACGGACGCACGATGGACACCGGGCCATGACATAAGCCCGCTGGCCTTCAGCCAGTGGAGCTAAAAATGCCAGTAACCAGCATTTTCTCCTTTTCCGACAATGTTTTCTGCCCTTCCCAAAACAAACTTCAATTTTTCTGTAACATTTATTTTGTCGTCTGCAAATGCTTCCAATTTGGACCAGTCTAAAATTCTGTCGTTTGGTAAAGGGTTAATAGTTAGGCAACATTTTGTTAAGAGTTAGGCAAACTTTATAGTTATCCATTAAACATGCAGCATGATATTGTCACCAGCTGCCTTTGCAGCCTGTCCATCAAAACATTTAAAATCAAAGTGAAGGCTCAAAAAATAGCTTCCATGGCAAATAAAAACAGTCCAACCTGTATCAAGCAAGCACCTAGCCGACAATGAAAAAGTGCTTGCAGATGACAGGTGCTTGCTTAGAACAGGTAAATTTCAACATATTTGCCTCATCTGGAAATGCAAAATGATGCATAATACAGACTGCACACTTCATAGAGGTGTGGACAAAGACAAACTTTACAGTAACCTTCATGACAAAAGTGTCTATCACAAAATGTATTTGCTTATGTTGCTAGCATAGCTCAAGATCAGACTACATGAAACATGCAGTCTGATCTTAGATCTGCTATGCAGAGACAATCAGGTCAAAAGTTGGCTAAAAACACCAATAGTTTTTGGACTTTTTCCCATGCTAAGGATGTCCAACTGTTTTCTTTTGGCACTTTCAGTTAAATTCCACAATTTTAGCTCTATATAAAGATCACTCAGGCAGAGCTCCATATAAGAGGGAGTGATGGTATTCTAAATCCATTATTTCTCTTCCAAACCCTATGTTGTGGGTACTCATTAGAACTGTCTCGATGATACGGTTTAGTGGAGAATACTTAATATTTCCAATTTTGAAATCAAAATCACTCCTTCTGTCTGGAGCTCTCAGCTCTGGGAGTACAATATGGATTGGTGGTAAGAGTGCATTTAAGATTCACAGGTTTAAGTTGGATTCACAGTTCAGTCACATAATTACGTCTATATGAGGGAAGGAAATTATCCATGCCAGCTGTGACAGTGAATTTATGACTGCAACAGCATGATTCATTGCAAAGTCATGAGGTCTTTCTTGTTCTTCATTAAGTAGCTTAATACCTACCCTGATTTATGTAGTTTTGGAGACTAACCCTTTACCACACAATACTGAGTTTTAACGACCCTGAGAAAGATAAGCCTTTTGAAAACAATGTAGGAAAAGGAGAAAATGCTGGACACCAGCACTTTCTCCTTTTCCCAAAATATTTTCTATCCTATCAAAGATAAAATCAATCTCACCATTTGAGCAGTACTGAATCTTCTGCAAATGCTTTCAATTTGCACCAGACAGAAATTTTGTCATTGGTATTTTAAGAAGTTAAAGTTAGATACAAAGAGGTCCATACTGTATTTACCAATTATTCAATTTCAAACTCTAACTTATAAGGACCACACAATTCTGATTGATAGAGCCGTGCTTGCCAAGCCAATCGGATAGCTGATCTTGAAATTTTGGAACAAAATATACCATGATGAATACAGTCTTAGTTCTTCAAGGCAATTCTTATCTTAAAAAACCTATGTTCTAGAATATTATTATAATTATCATGTCACTGAGAAACTTCAATTGAGTACCCACCCGTCAAAAAGTTTGCGTTGTGAGGCCAGTATAAAATTATAAAATAGTGAGGTAGGAAACGAATATTAACAGTGGTTCCCTGTCAGACCTGCAATAAATATACCATTGTGGCATTTGATCAACCCCCACCTTCTCTGTCATACGCCCATTTTGCCCCATTCACCATTTTACCTATTTAACCCTTTACCAGACAACAAAATTTTAGCCTTCTCCAAATTGAAAGCATTTGCAGACGACAATTTTAATTTGGCTAAAATGGTGCAATTTTTCTTTGGTAGGGTAGAAAACATTGTGGGAAAAGGAGAAAATGCTGGCTACCAGCATTTTCTCCTTTTCCCACAATGTTTTCAAAAGGCTTCTTTCCCCGGGGCGTCAAAAGGCGTCATTGTGCGTTGTGCGGCAAAGGGTTAAGTCTTATACAGGCAATACTATATCTAAACCACAGACATGAAAACCCTCTTTTCCTGGGATTCCAAATACCACTGGATTCAAATAAAATTTTGTCATAATTATGTTATTCCTGAATGTACTAATTTCCACAAGTCAAAAGCTGTACAGTCGAGCCTCGTTTATCCGGCCACTTCGGTTTCCTATGAATGTTTCCGGATCAGCCGTATTTCCGGATCGACGAACTGTGATTGCTGGCATGGCATCCAATTTAAGCTAGGTTAATAACCTCCATGTTGATAAGGGACACCGTGTATCGTAAGAATTACAACAGCGTATGTTTTACACAAGCACTTGTATACATGTCATTATTGCTCCTACGATTGTTCAGGTTTATAAAATAAAGGGTGTCATAAATTTGCATTTTGCCTTTTTGTTATTTGTCTGTTTTTGTACATGTCTTTTTACCTGTACCTAATTACATGCACATGCATACCTATTGTGCAAACAGGTGCGCTTGTAAAGCTCGGCACATTTATGACTTTTGAAAACACCATGAAAAGGGCGAAACAAAAGGAAAACACGATATGCACAGTATTTTAAATGTGCATGACGTGTTGTCGAATTCCTGCAAAAGTGTTTTTTGGATGGTCTTCTTTGTACTGACAAATGTCTTTTTTCACGGAAGTCGAAACTTCAACTCGTCTTTTGCTGGTGGTGTAGACATTCTGTTGGTTTCTGATAGTCGTACTTTCAAAGTGGTAAAATGGCAAAGACTATTGAGATTGCCAATTGATTCGATATCGAAGACAGGCATATTTTCAACCATCTTTACAGTCTGTTAGGAGTAAAATATTTTCGAAAAACCTAACGAAATTTATCGTGTTTGGCGGCCATTTTGTGTGTACTTTGGGGAACATAAAATCTCCAGTTAACGCATGAATCAAACTGTTTTTTTTTTTTCGTATGGTTCACCATTTAAATTGAAAATATTTGTTTTTGAAACGAAGGATTATTGAATATGCAAGCAGACGGTGTGTTCATATTTTAGTTTTGCGTTTAGTTTTGAAAGGTAAGTTTAAACATGCCCACAAAATCTTTGCGGACATTTCAGTTATTTTTTTAGCGATCGTTACTGTAATCAAGTAGATCCAGTAATAATTAAACAACAAAAGCGTGGAATTGTCACTTCAGTACTATGTGTATGGATAATCTGTTAAGTTGACAATTGTCGATGGCACGAGAACGTCATTTAACGGTTTTCGAAAACAGTACTAATTAACACGCGTGTTTTCAAAACGTGAGAAAATCGTCTGCAACAACTGACACTCTTTAGACTGATACCCGTGTTATTCACGATGAACCAGTCCGAAATCGCTCGAAGTAGACTGTATTTATGATATTTATGATAACCAGTCTATGGTCCCGGGGAAAATAACAAGTCTAAATTGTGTGTAAACTAGTAGCCTGTTATCGATTTTTGTATTTATCGGACGGTTAGGGAGATACAACGGGTACCAGTTTAAATTGTGTGATACACAGTCAGGCCACGTCCGGTTTCTTGGATAAGGTTTGTACTAATTTCTAACCCTTCGTTCCCGATTTTTTCATTCCGGTTCCGGAACGCGGATTTCCGGAATAAAAAGTAAAATTTGTACAGAAAATATCCGTTCCCTGATGTTTTTGTCCGGATCCTGAGATTTCCGGAATTATGGAGCCCGGATAAACGCGGTTCGACTGTATAATGAAAAATAGTTCAACCCTTAAGCCTCATAACAATACTTCAGGCCCTCTTGTTAACAGTATAGATCCCACCAAGATCAGATAGCTTTATCATGCAGTCTGATACGTGTATAGTCTATCTGCAAGACAAAGAGACTGTCTGGTCATACCGTATTTTGCTTAAATTTTGGGACACCCAAAAAATTGGGACACCATTAAAAAACGTGAAAATAATTATTTTTCATGACCCAAAGATTTGGGCCATACTTAAAATTGCAAAATAAGATAGTATTTTTTTGTACCAAAGAATTGGGACAGTGAATATCTACTCCGAAAAAAAAAATTTAATCTGCTTGATAACCTTTGTTGACAAACATTTGCTTCCCACAGTTTCATTTCTGCATGTAAGCATTGCTTCCAACCCCCCTCAATATCATCGGGAATCTCCCGTTTCAAGGCAAATAAATCCGATCACCCCAACAGACAATTAAAGAACCCAATTGTAAAAAAAGAACCTAAATAAGGGTAAGAAGGATGTGATAAACTTGCATCAAAGGGCAAAGGTACATGTCATGTGTACACGTACATCCGAAGTCGACAAGTAGTGTGTTTCACGGTCAATCAGGTTTGTTGTTTAAAAATAGAAATCAAGATATCCTATATTCTAACTGAGTTTATTGATCGAAGATTGTCAACCAATCAAATTTGAGAATGGGCCAAGTAGGTAATTTTCAGAACAGAAATCAAATCGTTATTTACCTCACGTTAACAGGTAAAATACGTTGTAAAAGTATTTATATAAGCGCAAAACACCAATGCTGATTGCTTTCCCGGGCTGCATACAAAAATCACTGAAAACTTTTAGTATATCAGCAACGAAAACAATGAAAAAATATGAAGTTTTAAATTCCTACTACACGAATCGACTACAGGAATTCCAATTTGTCTAAAAATAGACAGACCAGCATGTGATCGCGGTTTTATTGAAATCGCAGCGCTAATATTCGACGGGTAAGTGGTCAGTGACAAAAAGTTTGACAGCTTGTCTTATTTGACCCAGGGATCGTATATTACGTGTAATATACGATCCCTGTTTGACCATAAGTTTTGGGACACCACGGAAAATAATTATTTTTTCGTCGACCTAAATATTGGGACATCTAAAAAATTAATTATTTTTTACTGTCCCAAAACTTACGCAATTTATGGTAATCTAGAATTAAGTTGTGCAAAATGTAGATTAGAGATCAGATTGCACATTCTGTGCACTCTGATCTTCATCTATGCTTCTGTCAAGCCCAAGTAGCACAGTCTACAGCATACAAGATTTGAGAACAGGGGGTCACTGGTTCAAATCCCCAGGGGGGTCATATGTGGCCTATTGGCTCAAATCCCCAGGGGGGGTCAAAGTGTAGGACTCGTGACCTGGAGGCCCAGGGTTCAAGCCTCACTGGATCCACTAGTCTTTTTGTGGAGTGTCCTTGGGCAAGACACTTTGGAGCCCTAGCCTAGTACTCATGGAATCCAGGAAACACATGAATATGTGAGCTGTAGCCGTGATATGACTGAAATATTGTTGAAAGTGGCGTAAAACACCATTTAATCAGTTCAATCGATCAAATCCCCAGCTCAGCCGATTTCTTTCCCAGAATCGATGATAGTCATTGTGACAGGATTCATTCCTCTCACCTCTGATCATTGATTCGATGATGGTTATATCAGAAAGCAGCCAGTGGCTTGCAAAAAGAATATTGCGCCAAATACTGATAACAAGAAAGTCCAGGAAAGCATGGATCCATAACTGCACTTTCTGCTGAAATATAACTGAAATAATGTTGCAAACAGTATTAAACAACATACAACCAATCAATCAATTAAAAGCTTCTAATAGCATCTGAGATAAGGAAAAAGTACAATATTCTCTCCAAAACTGCCTTGTTCATGAAAACTCTGTGTATCGTACTTCTGTCCAATTCATTTATTCAGTACTCAATGGATTAAGGCATAAATGATGTGCCCAGATAAAGAGTCAACAACCTGAGAGCTATATTAACTATTGTCTGACCTTTAACCTAAATGATCATTATCTTTATTATTTCAGTTTAGATGGGACTTCTGATTTCAAACTCTTGCCGCTATCCGATTTCAGTCAGACAGCAACAGTTACTCTACACTTTAACTCATTACCACACAATATCCAGTTTTAACAACCCTCTAGAAAAAGCCTCTTGAAAACATTGTGGGAAAAGGAGAAAATGCTGGTAACCAGCATTTTCTCCCTTTCCCACAATGTTTTCTATCCTCTTGAAGACAGAAATAATTGCTTGACCTACATTTAATTTGTTGTCTGCAAATGCTCCCAATTTGGTCCAGTCCAAAATTTTGTTATTTGGTAAAGGGTTAACTTGGGATGAACTTGCTCTTTGGCAGACAAAATGATGGCCATCTGATCATAACGCATCTTATGATTGCCCTATCATAAAATATTTGGTAGTCTAATGAAAAACACAAGAAATCTGGTTTTCTCTATCTAAAACCACACTCCAACTTTTCTATTTCCTTGTTTTAACTTTTACAACACAATTCTGAGTTTTTAATGACCCTCAGGAAATAGCACAGAGCTCCAGAAAGAGGGAGTGATTTTGATTACAAAATTGAAAATATCAATCACCTCTCCACTAAACCCTATGTTATCGAGATGATTCTAATGAATACCCACAACAGGGTTTGGAAGAGAAATAATGGATTTAGAATACTATCACTCCCTCTTATCTGGGGGTCTGTCTAAGCCTTTTGAAAATCTTGAAGGGAAAGGGAGAAAAATGCTGGTATCCGGCTTTTTCTACTTTTCTAGCAAAGTTTTCTACACTTTCACAGATGATTACCATCATTTCAGCTAAATTTAATATCTCGCATGCAAATACTTTCAAGTTGGAACCGTCTAAAACATTGCCATTTGGTTGTTGTTGAGATTTTGCACAGTGTTGTCTTCCTTATCTTGTGTGTGCCTACAATGATGGTACCAATCAAGTAGTTTGTGCCATCTTGATGAGGCCAAGCACAAGTTGCTTAGTAAGACTTCCAGGCCTAGCAATCCAGGGTTTGTGCATTAAAATTTTGAATCCTTGCTAATTTATGACAGTCATTACAATGGGATTCATTTATGTCCATAATCATCTTGGCATTATTTCGACTTCATGTCAAAGAGCAGCCCATGGTTTAGAGATACACGTACATGTATTGTTACACATATTAATAATGATAAAAAATACTCAAGGAAAGAATGGATAGGTGCACTACTTGCTGTAATATAATATACAAGAAATTCTGTCGGAACAAAGCAAGCAACTATGATATAACTGGTACCATTTTTTATCATACGTAATCATCCTTTACAACACTAATACTATTTTCAAGCATTAACCCTTAAAGCGCCTTTCACTAATATAGTTGCCTTTGCGGCCAATGTAGATCATGATCAGGCTGCACAAAATGTGCAGCCTGATCTTTGATCTACACTGTCTGCTATGTTAAAACACTACAGGCAAAAGGTAGCCATGAATTTGCAATTATATTGGTTTTATTCTAGAATGAAAATGACCAGTGGGTTTATTGGGCGCCTTAAGGGTATAATCATTATTTATTATATACCTGTAAGTTTTCCAGGTTAAATACATGCGTTGCACGCGGCTAAAATCACACATGACGGAAAAAAAATCCGTATTCCACTCAGTAGAATACGGTTCCAAATATGGTATGATGACGTCATTCTCGATTTGATTTTACGCAACGTAGTAAAATCAAGCATGATCTCAAGACGTGTTCAATCTATTTTTAGTAATGCCAAATCTTGTTTTTCTGTGTGTGAAGATCTGCCCCAAAATAAATTCAAAGCATTATTCCAAGTCTAAAACAAAACATAAGAATAATATTAATCAACTATCTGCCCTTTATTGAAAAAAGTACAATTGCAACGCATTATTAAACGAGATTATCTTGACATCAACTGTCGGCTGCTAGATCGAATATTATTGTTTTATATGTTAACACAATGGGCGTGGTGGAAATAATACTAAATAAAATTCATCCGCCATTCATGAAAAAAAGATGTTAACGCCTACTAAACCAATTTTTCTTATAAATATGCTTCATTTTCGAATGAAATTGTCACTAAATGCATATATTTTGGTTTTTGGTAGTTTAGGTATATAATAAATGGAATATTATGTTGTAGTGTGTTTCCTGGGGCTTGAATTTACTTCTCGCTGCATGGGAAAATTTTGATATCGCGCTCGACCTTCGGTCTCGCGCGATATCAAATTTTCCCACGCAGCTCGAAGTAAATACAAGCCCCAGGAAACACACTACAACATAACATTCCGTATTTATGAACCTGTTGGTTTTATTGGTACAATCTTTATGTTCCATGGCATAATTTTGTTTCAATAGGCTTTCTTCTTGAACCTTTACCAAATAATCCTGAGTTTTAAAGACCCCAAGGAAGCCTTTAAAAAACCCTGTGGTAAAGGGTAAAAATACTGGATTGTCTGGAAAGGAGTTTACCTTTTACATGTACCACACAATCCTGACTTTTAACCCTTTACCATACGACAAAATTCTAGACTGATCCAATTTGAAAGCATTAGCAGATGACAAAATAAATGTTACTAAAATGATGATTTCTGCCTTTGATAGGGTAGAAAACAGTGTGGGAAAAAGGAGAAAATGCTGGTTACCAGCATTTTCTCCTTTTCCTACAATGTTTTCAAAAGGCTTCTTTCTCAGGGGCGTCAAATGGCGGCATTGTGCTGTAAAGGGTTAGACCCCGAGGAAGACTTTAAAAAACACTGTGGGAAAAGGAGAAAATGCTGGTTACCAGCATTTTCTCCTTTTTCCACCAAGTTTTCTACCCTATCAAGGACAAATTTTGTCATTTGAGGCATGTTCAAAATTTTGTCATCTGCAAATGCTTTCAATTTGGAGAAGTCTAGCATTTGGTTGTTAGGTAAGGGGTTAAGTCTTTAGCAAACAACAAAATTTTAGACTAGTCAAAATTGAAAGCATTCAAAGACAACAAGACAAGTGTGACTGAAAAACTGACATTTGTTCTGTGAATGGTAGAAAACAATGTGGGAAAAGGAGAAAATGCTGGTTACCAGCATTTTCTCCTTTTCCCACAATGTTTTCAAAAGGCTTCTTTCTTAGGGTTGTTAAAAGTCTGGAACGTGTGGTAAGGGGTTAAGCAGATAGCTCAGACAGGAGGTTTACCAAACTACCTAAGTACATAACCATAAAAATTTATAATCCATTTATTTCTTGCTTGATAAGGATGAGTTTATGTTCAGATTTTCACTGACAAGGTTTAACCCATAACTATACAGATCTATTGGTAGACATAGAAATTAAAACTACAGCAAGGTAGCTGTATATAATGTCAACCAGAGCTCCAGATAGAGGGAGTGATTTTGATTTCAAAATTGAAAATATCAGTTATTCTCCACTAAACCCTCTGTCATGGGTACTCATTAGAATCGTCTCGATGAGACGATTCTAATGAGTACCCACAACATAGGGTTTGGAAGAGAAATAATGGATCTAGAATACCATCACTCCCTCTTATCTGGAGCTCTGATGTCAACTGTAACTTTCGCCTTAGAGAGCCAAAACAACCCATCACACATTTTTATCCGAGACATAGAACCCAAATAATTGCAATTTTATGGTTGCATTTGTCTACTGTTTTTCAGCAAAGCAGACAGTGTAGATCCAAGATCAGGCTGCACTTTTTATTGCAGTCTGATCTTGATCTACATAGGCTGCAAAGGCAACTATAGTCATGAAAGGCCCACAATCCCAAGTGTAAACAACCATTAAGAGAAGAGGCTTTTGAAAACATCATGGAAAAAGGAGAAAATGCTGGCAACCAGCATTTTCTTTATTTCTTCCATTGTGTTCTATCCTATTACAGAATGATGAGCTCTATTACAGAAAAACCCTGTCATTCAATAACTTATGTGGTGTGGAAAGACTTTCAATTTTTACTGGTCTAAACTTTTCCATCTGGTCAAGAGCTGCTTTTATGGATGGGTATTTCCACTGAAACTGGATTGTAGGCAAAAAAAAAAGTAACTAAAGCAAGACTGCACAAAACTTCAAAAGCATGCACTGTAAAATCTAAGTCACCCACAAGCATTCAAATCTGGGATGTTCCACCCTGCATCAAGTGTGAGAATAAAGTAAACAATCAAAGATTAATTGATCATGTTGCCCCCAGTTATGCATACCTTTTCCACGTCATCTTAGGTTTTTACTCTTTCCCCAGCAACAAAATTCAAACTCTTTCAAACTGAGAGCTTCAGTGGTGACCACAAATTTCACATTGGCAAAAATGAACTGAAGTTCCTTGACAGGGTAGAAAACATTGAGGGAAAAGGAGAAAATCCTAGTTTCAATCATTTTCTCCTTTCCCACAAGTTTTCAAAAGGCTTCGAAGTCTGCTTTGGGGGTCATTAAAACATTGGATTGTTTGGAACAAGCTTAAAATCCATCATAAAAAAAATGAATTTTGTCTATGCACAAGCAAAATTCTTTCAACTCCTACTTTCAAAACAAGGATTGGCCTTGGTGGGCTCAAGGTTAGAGCATTCATATAGGGTGTTTTGTTTGTTTGTATGGCACTTCATGCTGTTTTCAACACTATTTCACTTATATCTCAGCAGCCAGTGCACCTATCCGAGGCTTCCTGGAGTTTCTTTCACATGAACTTCCCACACTATTCTTCCCCTAGCCACTGTGTGCTTCCTCACATAACCATCACAAGGTCAGTAGTGAGACAGGACTAAATCCTGTAGTTATGACTTCATACAGCGTGACTTAGGGCTATTGTAACAACACTGGTGTTATGAAGTTAAATTCCAAGGTTGGCTTTGCCAGCACTTCTTTTTGGAAATGACTGAAAGTTACGATACCTTGACAGAATTCAATTATCTGTTACTGCTTAACATCGGTTTTTACTTTAAAAACAAAATGTAACACAAAGAGAGAGAATTGAAAAGCACAAAGTAGAATTACTTTGTATTGGGTCAATTGGTGTTCATTTTTTACATTTCACATTTTAAGACCTTTTGTTGCTGCAAAGATTTTAACCCTTTACCGCATGACATAATTTTAGACCCATCCAACTTGAAAGCATTTGCAGACAACAATTTCAATGTGGCTCAAATAGTGTGATTTTTCTTTGATAGGGTAGAAAACATTGTAGGAAAAGGAGAAAATCCTGGTTACCAGCATTTTCTCCTTTTCCCACAATGTTTTAAAAAGGGTTCTTCCTCAGAGTCGTTAAAAGTCGGCATTGTGTGGTAAAGGGTTAACTATTCCAGAACAAGTTAAAAACTCTCCACAAAAGTGACTTCATATCCCTAGATTTGAAAAGATGTAAAAGCAAATTGCTACTCTGACCTTAAATTCATTATCCATGAGTGATGCCTTCGTGTAAGGGGAGATAAGTCTTGAAAGCTGAAGATTTAAATAGAATTTTGTATCTTTCACATGTACAGAACAAGTTTGGCCTCACTTACAAAATAAACATCTTAACTCATTATCAAACAACAGATTTTCCACTAGTTCAAACTGAAAGCATTAATGCAGATGACAAATTGAATATTGACCAAATGGTAAGATTTGTCTGTCATTGGATAGAAAACATGTTCGGAGAAGGAGAATATGCTGGTAAATGATTACCAGCATTTTCTCTTTTTCCAGCAATACTTTCAAAAGCCATCTTCCTCAGGTTCCTTTAACTCTTTACCAAACAACAAAATTTTAGACTCATCCAAATTGAAAGCAGTTCCAGACAACGAAATAAATGTGACTCAAAAATTAAAATTTCTTTCGGGAAAAGTAGAAAACATTTTGGGAAAAGGAGAAATGCAGGTTAACAGCATTTTCTCATTTTCCCACAATGTTTTCAAAAGGCTTCTTCCTCAGGGTCGTTAAAAGTTGGGATTGTATGGTAAAGGGTTAAACTTATGATAGTGCGGTAAAGAGTTATGGTACATTAATGACTCAACTCTTCATATGTCCTAAAGTTTTATTAGTAGTCACAGTCCTTAAAGGCCTAGTAGCTGCCAAAAGTAAACAATGCCAAACAAAAGACAGAATGACTTGGTAACTTTTGACCTAGTTTTAAAATGCATTTTTTGCTTGTGATTAACGCTTGGACTGACCGCACAATAACAGATTGTCACCTTCACAATGACTTCCATACTTTAAAATGGTATGATTTAAACAAATGCACTTTATCAACCACATTATATACTTTTGGCTGTTACTGGGCCTTTAATTAAGGCTCAGCCTATTCCCCCAACAGGGATCATGCAGCCAGCGAGAATTGAACCTAGAACCTCCACATTACAAATAGTACTAATAACTACTGAGCCAAGGAGGACAAAATACGAGACAGTCACATGACCAAACGGGGTAAATAAGCTATGAATCAGACTATATATCTTCTTCCAAGTTTATTGAAGTTAAGTCTTTATCAAATAAGATAGCATTTGCAAGAGTGACAAGTTAAATAGGGCAAAAAAGATGTTTTCAGTCTTTGAAAAAGTAGAAAACCTTGTAGGAAAAGGAGAAAATCCTGGTGACCAGCATTTTCTCCTTTTTCCACCATGTTTTCAAAAGATTACTACTTCAGGGTCATTAGAATTGGGATAATTTGGTAAAGGGTTACAACTCTTGGCAAAGAAAAACCTGGTCAATATTAATGACATTTTGATGTTTTTATAGGTCTGGGCTAATCTGAAAACAAATATCAATATTGCAACTTCGTGTACATAAATCTGCATGTAAAGGGCAAACCTCAGACAATTCTGGTACCCTTTAATTTTCTGTTCCTACTTTTCATTCATTGTTTCTTTGTTTGGTGTTTAACTCTTTACCAAACTATAAGATTTTAGACCTATCCAAACTGAAAGCCTTTGCAGACGGCAAGCTAAATGTGGCTCAAATAATGGAATTTGTCTCTGAAACGATAGAAACCTTGTGGGAAACGGAGAAAATGCTGGTTACCAGCATTTTCTTCTTTTCCCACAATGTTTTCAAAAGCCTCGTTGGTCAGGGTCATTTAAAATCTGGATCGTGTGGTACAGGGTTAACGCTGTTTTCATGTACACAATGTGTATCAGTCACCTATGTACCTATCCATCTGTTCCTTCACATTCTTCACCAGCACATGTTCATACAATGCTCTTTCCAAGCCAATCCCTGTTTTCCGGCATAAACAACTGCAAAATAAAGTATCCCAGTATTCCTATATAGAAAGATTTGGTCATAAACGGGGCTTGATCTATGAAAAACTGGGTTTCATCCAGCTGCAAAAAGTATCCGCTGAGATCAGTCTGCTCAGGCTGACTGCGCCATACCTTTATGCTATACGTCAATTTTCTACGTGTCAAAGGACCGGTTTACCTCATGATTCAGTAAGTCGTTAGACAAAATGGATTTTATGGATCCATAATGATGTGATGATTGGTATCATGCATCACAGAGATGCATTAAACCCCCTTTTGCCAGACCAGGGCTCAAATATATAAGAGCATCTTCCCTTTGAATTGTAAGACCGCTTTTGGCAATGAATACACATCTACATGATTATCACACAAAGAAGAGCCGAAATTATAAGTATTTCTGAATATTGTTCTGATTAATTAAAACCAGCAATCTGATTGGGCTGGCGGCCTTGAAATTTAGAGAATTTAGCCCTTTGCCAAATGACCCCTTGTTATCGCAACTATGAGGGTCAAGGGCTTTCAAAACATTGTGGGTAAGGGTGAAAATGCTGGAAACCTCCTTTTCTGATTTTTCCACAATGTTTTCTGCCCTTCCAAAGACAACTTTTATATGACCTGAGCCACTTTTAATTTGTCACCTGCCAAAGCTTTTAACCCTTTACCACACAATGACACCTTTTAACGCCTCTGCGAAAGAGGCCTTTTGAAAACATTGTGGGAAAAGGAGAAAATGCTGGTAACCCGCATTTTCTCCCTTTCTCACAATGTTTTCTATCCTATCAAATAAAAGTTGCACCATTTGAGCCGCATTGAAATTGTCGTCTGCAAATGCTTCCAATTTGGAGAAGGCTAAAATTTTGTCATCTGGTAAAGGTTTAATTATTAATTATTGATTTCTGTAAGACAAGAAAAGTTAAAATTTGTACATACCAACATTTTGTGCTTTACCCAAAATGTATTCTACCTAACAAAGACAATACCTTGATTTCAGCCACATCTAAAATATCACCCTCAAATACTTTCATTCAACTTGGTTTGGTTTGTATTGGAGTTTGACACCATTTTAACAGCTCAGGTCATGTCATGGCGGTCAGTGACGCACCCATGTGTTTCCTGGCTTTCTCACACCAGTAATGACACAACTTTCTTTTCAAAGCCACTGACTACTTTTCTCACATACATCAGAGGTGAGAGGCGACAAATCGCCAGAAAGAAAGTTTGCCTCGACTGGGTATCGAACTAGCATGAGTCAGGCACGGCGCTAACCACTGAGCTACCCAAGTGGGCTTCATTCAACTTGGACAAATTTAAGATATCGTTGTGTAGTGGAAAGTTTTGTGGTACAAAACATGAGTAAAAGCTATGATCTACCATAGAATTTGCATCCTTTTTGAACCGCTACCAAACAATCCCATTTAACCATCGTGTGAGAGGTCAGCTTTTGAAAACCTTGTGGGAAAAGGAAAAATGCTCCTATACAACATTTTCTCCTTTTCTCACAACATTTTCTACCCTTTCAATGACAAATCCTAGTTTTGGTCCATGTTTAGATTTTTGTAAGCAAATGCTTTAAGTCTTTACCAAATGACAAGATTTTGGACTAGACTAAACTGAAAGCATTTGCAGACAACAAAACAAATGTAGCTCAAATGATGATTTCTGTCTGTGAGAGAGTAGAAAATATTGTAGGCAAAGGAGAAAATGCTGGTTACTTTCCTCTTCTGGGTCATTAAATTTTTAGTCAGGAATGTGTGGTAAAGAGATAAATATGGAAGTGTCTTAGGTTTTGTCATTCGGTAGTTTTAAGTCTTTACCAAACGACAATAATTTGGAACATCAAAGGTGACAGCACTTGCAAACTACAACATAAGTGTGACTCAAAAACTGAAATAAGTTTTTGGAAGGGTAGAAAACATTGTAGGAAACTGAAAGCTGATTATCAGCATTTTCTCCTTTTTCCACAGTGTCTTCTTTTGTTTGGGTTGTTCAAACATAGAATTGTTTGCTGAAGGCTTAACTCTTTACCACACAATCCCAAGTTTTAACGACCCTGTGGAAGATGCCTTTTGAAAACACTGTGGGAAAAGGAGAAAATGCTGGTAACCAGCATTTTCTCCTTTTCCCACAATGTTTTCAACCCTTCCCAAAACAAGTTTCAGACTGCCAATCACGTTCATTTTGTCGTCTGCAAATGCTTTCAATTTGGACCAGTCTATTATTTTGTCATTTTTTAAAGGTTAAAAATTAATACTTCCACACTGATAGCTATGCAGTAGTGGTTTCATGGTGTAAAGGATGATATTAGTCAGACACTAATTACTACATTTATCCTGTGACTTCTAATGCACCAATTGTAGACCTTTCTAGACCTTTCAATGTCAAAGAACATGAAAATCTAAGCAAAAGGAAGATAATTTTAAATGACAACATTTCAAATTTTGGAAACAGGTGTACTATATTTATTGAAATAATTTTTCAAAAACAAAATAGCAATTTTCATTAAGTACAATTTCACAATGTATCACAATGTTTTCATGTGTCCCCTGCTGCAGATTCTTTAAAATGTGTCGATATGAGGGCAGCAGTTGTGATCGTATCAATGTTACTATTCAAAGTAACACGCAAAAAAAACATTCCCCAAAACTACAAAATAACATAATGGGTATTCATACTGAATTTTCAATCTTCTCTCTATAAATAGCTCATTATGTCAACAAAATATTACTTTCTTTGTAACTGTTTAACCCTTTACCACACAATCTCGACTTTTAATGACCCTTAGAAAGAAGCCTCTTGAAAACATTGTGGGAAAAGGACAAAATGCTGGTAACCAGCATTTTCTCCTTTTTCCACATTGTTTTCTATCCTTCCAAAAACAATTTCCATTTTTTTAATCGTATTTATTTTGTCATCTGCAAATGCTTTCAATCTGGAAGTGTCTAAAATATTGCCATGTGGTAAAGGGTTAAGACCATTATGCAATTTCTTTCATATTATCAGCTGTATGATCAATGCCACAATTTTCAATTTTCCCTGCTTTTGATTCAACTTTAACCCTTTACCACACACAATCCTGAGTTTTAACAACCCTCAGAAAGAGGTCTTTTGAAAATATTATGGGAAAAGGAGAAATGCAGCATTTTCTCCTTTTTCCAAAATTGTCTTCTAACCTATCACAGAAAAATTCAGAACACTGCGCACCATTTAATTTGTTGTCTGCCAATGCTTTCAATTTGGATGAGTCTAAAATTTCGTCATTTGATAAAGACTGAAATGCTGACATCAGATCCACCTGTTCAAATGCTACTTAACCAAATGACACATTTTAGGCTTGTCCTAATTATGACTCAAAAATTGAAGTTTCTTCATGGAATGGTAGAAAACATTGCAGGAAAGGGAGAAAATGTTGGTAAACAACGTTTTCTCCTTTTACCAATATCTTTCCAAGGCACTGGCAGTTTTCCCACATAGCCATCGTTGAAACAATGGTCAGTGGTGAGTGAGAAATGAATCCTGTCAGAGTGACTATCACCAATCCTCAGAAAGAAATTGGCCTAGCTGGGGACTGAACCTGCGACCTCCTGTTCTCAAGTCCTGAATGCTGGGGTATTGACTGAGCTAATGGGGCTCAGCTATGAAATGATAACAAATGGGCTCTTTACAGACAGCGTACATGTAGGTCAAGATCAGACCATCAAAAATAACAAATCTAGGATCTAAACAGTCTGGCAAATTTAATTTATACTTTGGACAAAAAATTATTTTGGAATTGCATTAACCCTTTACTACAAAATCCTGATTTTAAACGACCCAATGAGGAAAATTGAAAACATTGTGGAAAAAGGAGGAAATGCTGGTCACTTTCTCCCTTTTTCACAATGTTTTCTACCTTTTCACAACTACAAAGCATCATCTCAGCACTTTAAACACTTAGCTACACATGTCTTGTAGATATGAACTGTATATATGATGTCTAGCAGCCTGGGTAGGTCATTTATTAGGGCACTTGCCCTGTAAGTGAGGGGTCCCCATTTGAAAAATTTCTTTTCTCCATGTAGCTCTCAAATTAACCCTTAGAGCACCTTTCACTAATATAGTTGCCTTTGCAGCCAGCGTTGATCAAGATCAGACAGCACAAAATGTGCAGTCTGATCTTTGATCTATATTGTCTGCTTTGCTAAAGAACTACAGACAAAAAGAGGTCATGAGTCTGCAATTAATATGTCTTATTCTATATGCACACTGAAAAATACATTTTTAAGTCCATGAGAATTTTGAAATTGGTGAAATATTTATGGCCACTAACTGTAGGTGCTAAACCGGTAAACTGGCAACCTGTTGTCCATCTTGATACCATCAGACACTTACAAGAGATACAACTGGTACCAAGTTGCTATACAGGAAAGTTCTGAATCATTTCGCTTGAAGTTGCTTTTTACCCATGATATTGCGGATGGTCAAAATGCTAGTTTTAGCAACAGTGAAAAAAAATGTATTCTGTCTTTTACAGGACGCAGATTTCTGCATCCATATACGCATAAATATGAGACTGTATGAATATTTTTCAGCCCCATGAACACATCAAAATTAAGTCTAAATCTGAATAAAGTCTTGAATAAAACAAAAAAAAAAACTCCCATTGATCACCATTCCTTTACAAAATTTTCTCTACTGTGCTGCAGTCAAAAAAATGCAACACAGTTTTTTGGACATCAGGGTCAAACTTGATTTACAATCTCCGGTACCTCCAGAATAATCTGAACAGCTGTCTGGAATAAAGTGTGTCGTCATAATCATCAGTCACTAAAGACAGAGACAAAGCCATTATCTTGGTAAATTAGATATTTTACCTTATTTATTTAGATTCTATGGCATTTGTGTCACGCCACGCTTGATTTTAGAAAGCTCTTCTGAAGAAACAGAGTAGCAAATCAAGCCCGACCTGAATTTATATTTGCAGTTCTCGCATTTCTTCCTAGTACACAAAATTTGTCAGCGGACTCTGAAAAATCATGTCTAAGCTGATCTTCTGGAAATTTAGAGTCTAAATTCTGTATAAGCTTATAAAAATAATCCAAAAAGTACAGGTCTGTCAATGTAATATGGACCCCTAAAGTTGGGAACTGAACCCCTTACTTTTTTAACCTTTTACCAAACAATCCCGACTTTTAACAATCCTGAAATAGAACGTTTTTGAAAACATTGTGAGACAAGGTGAAAATGTTGGTAACCAGCATTTTCTCCTTTTCCCACAATGATTTCTGACCTATCACAGGCAGAAATCATCATTCTAGCATCATTTGTCATCTGCAAATGCTTTCAATTTGGTCCATTAAAAAATTTTGTCATTTGGTAAATAGTTAAGGTTGCATCCAGTGGACCCACAATATTCAAAAGCTCGTAACATCCTGAAATCTTAGGGCTTTCGATAAAAAATTCATTGATCTAGTTCACGTAGTCTATAATTTACACCTCCGTTACTTTCTTTTTCAATAAATCTATCAAATAATCTGTGACTCACCTGGATTCACCCTTTCATCTTTCCCTAGAAACATCAACGTCAATAAATGAGGATAAGTAGATTCTAAGGTAGCACATAAGCTCTCAAATGCTGCATTGCCCTTTAGGATTAGTTGATCAAGAATTTTGTCGACTTTGTCTCCATTTGTGGTGAGCTGATTGATAACATCTACGTCGTTTTGATCCAAAATCTTTTCTCGTTCAAGAATTGGCAGCACCACCTCAGCGTCAACGTCGTCAGAGAATTTAGATCTGTGAATTTCTAATAGCTCTCTATATTTGTCTTCCATCTTTCATCCCTATAACAGTTTCATCTTCGTTTATTACCAGGCTCTGATCTGGTTAAACTGAAACTGATTTACTCTACTTCGAGACGTCAGCCATGTTGAATTGGCTAACAAACGCAGCGTTCGATTCAAAACAATAAATCCACGTAATATGCCAGTCATCATAGATTTCAAAAAGGAGATATTGTACAAAACGGGTGTGTAATGATTGCGTTAATCTATGATGTGTATGTTATTTGAAAGGTATTTTATATCATAAGCAACAAAATACTTATATATCCGTTTTTAAAAATTTGGAGAATACTCCAGTATTTAAGTTGATGAAATCGAAGTTAACCAAGCACAGCTGATTCTCCAAACAGATTAAGTTTTTAGAAAACAGCCAAAAAAAAAAAAATGTTGAAAAAGAAATAGAATACTTTCTTCTTGTAATCAACAATTTAAATCTACAGAGATCATGGCTTCCTATTTACTAATTATTTTTTCATGAGCAACGTTCATTGTCAAAGGGAAGTAACTCTGTCAAAAAAAGGGGGCAAAGGACTGACAGTCCTGAGACATGAACAGGGATCATTATCTCTTTTTCGATAATAATTCTGTAATCTGTAATTTCGATTGACGATTTCATAGCCCAACAGGACAGACTTTTATTTTCACATCTATGATTATGGATTGTTATATATAGTCTGGTACCCCGCCATACTTCAAGAGTACGACCCTGGGTGCATTCCTTTTGCTACTCCGAACACGTTCTAGATCAATGGAGTATTTCAGAACAAAGTGCTGTGTTCTTCAGAACATGTTCTGGCTGTTCTAAATAATTCGTGGTGCAGCACACCTGCTGAACGCATCCTCACGTGTTACAAAATGGCTGACAGACGAACAATTTTTGTGGCATTTGTCGAAGACAATGCCACTGTGAGTTCAATACTGCAATTTGAAAATCATGTATCGTATTTTGTGCAAAACCGAAGGAAGTAAACCCAATTAAAATCAATTTTTCTGAGACAAATAAGTATTTCGATTGCACTCAGATATGAAATTGAAAATGGCGTATTACAATAAATTGGATTAGGCCGATGATCGTGGAAATACTTCCTTTTTATCGAAAATAGCTTGATCCACTATGGCCTTCTATAGTGGCGTAATGACACACACAAACCGTGCTTGTTTGTCCCATAACCTGTTCGTTCCTGGGCTTATTCGTCCCAGGATTGTTCACCCTGATTTGTTCGTCCCACAAGATTGCACCCTTCTCTATTGGATTTTGCATGACTATATAGTATATTGACTTTCAAGCGAATATTTTGAAACTGTTTCTGTTGTTTATTTCTCAAATTATTAATTCCACACAATGGCTCCCTTGACAAATGCCACACCAGCGTTTTCAACACTTTGATTTCATTGTGAAAACAGTATGGATCCTGAACAGGCCTCACAGATGTGCAGGGTGCTCTAGATCCATGCTGAACACCAGGCTATTTCATTGGTTTCAATTGTCTTCTCATTTCCTCTTGTCTTGGCACAAATGTACTTTGAAAAAAGGTCAGAATACTCCAGTCCATATGACCAGAATATAAATCAAAATGCTGTTAACATCAGCGCTGTAAAACAGTAGACACCCAATTAGTTGCATTAAAAAAGACTTGCAACTAATGGGATTTTGTCATCATCAAAATATAGATGAAAAAGAATACTGTGAAAAGGGGAGAAATTGCTGGCAAGCAGCAATTTCTACATTACCCCCATTGTTTTCTGGCATGAAGAGAACATACTGATCAAAGTTTCATGAAATAAAGATGAAATGAGTTAAGAATTAGCTGAAAACTAGTAAAGATGTATCTTTAATAAGAAAAATGAGTGATTGAAAAAACCAAAAATACCTTTCACACACAAACACATGCACACATGCATGTGCACACATATGTGCAGGTGTATGCACACACATGCATGCACACATACATATACTCAAGCACACACACAAGTGCACACACACACAAGATCATGGGAATGTTGAAAAATATCTATTGCCAAACAGGTTTTTCCATTAAGGAATCATCAGGTCAAAAAATAATGAATCACCTTGACAGCCTGGCGGTATTTGCTCTGATGATTCCTCATCCCTTAACTACACAGTCCCAAGTTTTAATTACCCCTGGTTGGAAGACCGTTGAAAACATTGTGCGAAAAGTAGAAGATGCTGGTAAACAGCATTTTCTGTTCTTCCCACAATATTTTCTAACCTTTCAAAGACAACTTAGGTCATTTGAGCCAAATTAAATTTGTCGTCTGCAAATGCTTTGAATTTGGACAAGTCAAAAATGTTGTTTGGTAAAGAGTAAATGGAAGAAACAAGTTAGTAATAAATATTATTTTTCAACATTCCTATGTAATGTTTTCTTGTTTTTCATGTAATATCTTTTTTTTTTTTTTTTTCAAAACTATGCGAATAGCATTCCTATAGTGGCATATTTCTGCCACATGAATGCAAGATAACTATTAGGAAAGTAACAGAAAAATATTACGGTATATCAAAGTTTCCTGGAAATTTTATCTTGGTAGTAAAAAGTTAAAAAAAAAAAATCATGACAAACTTTGTTATCTAGGAAATTTTACATTGATCAGTAAATGTTTTAATGCAAAATATCTCATTCTTGCACAAGGCTGACATTCAAGATAAAATTGTCATGATAGTTCTACCCATTTTTCAATATCTGTAAATAGAAAACTCACCATTTGGATGAACTTGTTAGTTTTTTACTTTAGAAGATGAGGGTAAGTAAAATTTTGAATTATTTACAATTGTAGCTTAACAGGTAAATTTTGCCAATATATGAAATGAACTGAAGTCTTTTAAACACAAAGACGATTGGAAATGCTTCTTACGAATGAATTCATTTACTGATATTATGAGCATAAGGTTGGAGATGGCCTGGAACTGTATCTATTTATAGATACCGTGAATGTCAGGTGTTGGCACCAATGCAAAAAAAAAATGTGGTATGTGTGAGAATTATCACAATTTTTTTTTTTTTTCCATCATGAAACATTTTATTTACTAGATAATATTTCCACGAATGTTTGTTTTATCGCTATAATTTTCTTAAATTGTCACAGTAGTTTTCTTGTATCTCATGGCAGAAATATGCCACCATACATTTCCTTTACCTTCACTACAAAACCAAAACTTTTTAGACACATCTTGGTCTTAAAGAACCCTGGTACGTAGTCTTGTACCCCGACGTACTTCAAAAGTATGTTAGGCAAAGCGCAATAATGGCTGCCCCCGTTTTTTATATGCAGAAGTAACAGATTATTGTTATTTCACTTGACCAAATTCTACTTGAGACTGAATTGAAAACAGATCGGTTGCAAAAAAGTCATGGAAGTTGGTTTTTTTAATTGTCGTTCTTATTTAGCGAGAAAAACTATGTATCAGAAATGCTTTAAAGTTTCGAAATTTCAATGGACTGATATCACATCCAAAAACAGGGCTACTTTTGAAATGATTCATATTCAAATTTATATTTAAACCATATCCCGAAAGCACGTTTTCGATTCGGTAATGTATATTTTGTACAAAATTGATCTCATTTTATTGACTCATCAAACTGGATCACATGAAATTAAGAAAAACAGGAAAGCGTTTAGTGCTAACATTGAGGACGCCATGGAGGCCGCCATTATTGCGCTTTGCCTGACCCTATAACATAGTGGTAGGGGCAAGTAAACCAGACTACCTGGTACAAAGATAACACAAGTTGGCTTCTTTAAAAAAGAAGCCAGGAGAGGTCGGCATCAATGTTTTCAAATAGTTTATTGGCTTTTGATTTCAATATACTTTGGTACATGTAAACAAACAAGTTAGGAATTAAATGAATGAGAAAAACATCTTTTTTTTTTTTTCAATTTTGCTGGTGTAAAGACACAAAACAGTGCATGTTCCACACTGTTATAACATTCTAGGAATTGTAGGCCATATGCTATTAACATGCTCAGAAATGCATATTTTTTCAAAATTCAAGGACACAAAACTGAAGATGATGACCCATTTGGCTCATTTTCAAAAGGAACAAACCTCTAATGAATGTTTGTTATGTGTGCTCAGATAAGCCAAAATATTTTTGGAAAGGAGAAATCGTTCAATTAAAATTTGATACAATATGCTAATTCCGCTGAATAGGCTGTCCCAAACAGAAAAAGCATGCAGACGACAATTCACACTTTAATAATTAATGTGGAAGATGGTGCTTTGATGCGATGGAAACCATTGTGACAAAGGGAGAAACTGCAGTAACTAGCAGCTTCTCCTCTTCCCACAATATTTTGAAAAGTTGTCTGCTGCAGACATGTAAAATGAAGAGGTTGTTTGTCTTAACGTTAAAAATTTAAGAAAGTAGAAAATCAGCCATGCTCTGAGAAAAGGGCACTTAATGCATCTGCAAAAAGTATCGACCCATGTCAGCCTGCGCAATCCGCCCAAAACCAAAGGACTACAGACTCTTTTGAGGTATGTGGTACATAGGGCGAAGAGGCACGACTTTGTTTTGCGCTCATAAGTTGATTTTCGCGGGATTCTCGCAATTTCGCATAATAGAGGCAACTCTGTGTGTTATTTCATCAAATCTATATCATTATAAATCCATGAATTTTTGTATAAAACTGAGAAAAATGCAAGAGTCTAGTCAGTTTTGAAAAATAGAACTTGAAAACATACTGATCAACTTATTTATATTTATTTGTGGGGTACGAGTTCTCCAGAGAACTCGTGCTTTTGAGATTAGGGCACAAGTTCTCCAGGGTACGAATTCCCCATATAGTATCAAGTCACGTGATCTTTTCCCGCGGTGTTCTTTCTCCTTTTACGAATTTTTTTTTCTCTTTGCTTAGATTTATTTGTTTAATGGTAAATTGCAATTATTTGAGAGATCATTTACAATCAATATAGTATACTAAATCTTTTTGGAAATCTGTCATATAAAAAAAACCCGTTTATTTCCTATTTCAGTTTTTTGATTTCGCTTTGTTTATAAAACCATGACGAAACAGACTGTGTATCAGAATAATTTTGCGAAAACAAATGAATTTAGACAGCGATTTCTGTGGCAGTCTGCCTTTTAAACTCACCACTGTTGGAGAGGTCTGATGACCTCTCCAATAACATGTCTATGTTGATCAAGTATAAGGTCTGAAAACCCATTTCAACTCGAGTAACACATACATTTTTTTTTTATCGAAATGACCGGAAGTTCACTGAATAAACCGGAACCTTACTCGAACGCTTCTAGACTTTTCCCAGCTGTCAAACTGTGTACGTTCTATGATAATTTGAAAAAGAATATTAAAATGTTGTTTATTCGAACCTTGAAAAAGATGAAAGCGTTATAATGAACGAAGAAAGATCCGAAGGTGCTTTAGAAGATGGGAATTTTGACCGGAGGGAACTCCTGGAGAACTTAATCGATGAAGACTCTGATAGCGATGACAGTTCTGAAAGAGAAATGGTGTCGCCTTTAACTGTTGGATCTGCAAGACCTGTGAAAGGTGAAGCTTTCTGCGATTGTTACAAGATAGGAAAGGAAAAAGAATGCGTTTGTGGCGAAGAAGACACATGTAAGTTTTACTATTGTTGCTCTCATTTCATGCGAACAATGAAGATTTTTGTTAAATTCAATTGACATTTGTTTTATCATCGAGTGTTGTTAGTCAGTGAGCGCCTTTGAACCAGTGACTTTTTTTTACATCTCATAACATATGACGTTACACAAAGAAAAAATTTAGCTCATAGCCATACCAATATTCAAATGATTTATTTGACCTAAATAACTTTATGGAATTACACAATCTAAATAGAGCAGCATGACCATTGCTCCAGTAAATCATGAGTAATAAATCAGTGAAACTTTCAACATTAAGATGAGGGTCGCCAGATTTCAAAACTTTGGCTTTTCCATTGTGTTTTCAAAGCTATCTTTTGCATGGGTATTAAAACACCAATTTGAAAGGTATCTCAGGGTTCCCTCTGGGCTTCGCATTTGTCGCCATTTGCGATAGATTTTGTAATATGGCGCAAGAAAACGCCAAATGGCAAAAATGATTGGCGCCAATATTTTTCACATCGCAGTACCATACATTTTGATACTGGTCCCCATCACTGCAATGCATGAAAGCGTAATCGATAACCAAAAAATCGATAACCAGTTTGTAATTGTCACCAATACACCCTGTCACAATATTGGGTTTGTCTAGTTACATACAATACGCGTAAGTACACCATGCAACACTAATAATCAATCAAATGTCAATTTCACCACACCCTATCTGCATCCAAGGATGTGAACATAGAATTTTTACACAATATGCAGTACTGCGAACCAATCAGGAATCACATACGAGATTTAGTCGGCGCCTGTAATTTCTAAAGCCACGCCTTGTTTCTGCATTGTATGCATCCTGTTACAGATCTATGATGGGGCTTTATGGTGGGTATTTAGCAATGATCACACTATGTTCAGGTGGATTAATTCAATAATTAACACATCAATTAAAGAAGATTGGACCTCAGGATAACTGATTTATTGGCTCACTACTTATGTTTGCAAACTGGAATTTTCGCGATCGATTATTCCTTTCACAGTTAAAGAAGTACTGTCGGTCACTATTTTTTTCATGTAAAGTGTAGATGATGATTATGATCTTATTGCCCATTCATGTTTTCTGCCCTTCAAAAGACAAGATTTATCACTTGAGCCATGAATAACTCGATAATTTCTTGTCTGCCAGAGCTTTCAATTCAGACATGTCAACATTTTGAGTCTGGCTGTTTTCGAAGAATACAACATCGAGTTATTTCCGTAGCCCTGTCGTCGTCATGCAACATGTTTGAAATTTTTAGCTCCACTGGCCGAAGGCCAGCGGGCTTATGTCATGGCCCGGTGTCTGTCGTACGTCCGTCCATGGGTCCGTCCGTGCGTTAACTTTTATTTCAAACATCTTCTTCTCTGAAACTACCCATCTAATTTTCATGAAACTTCACAGAAATGATCCTGCCATGGTCCTCTTCAGAATTTCTTGAAAGAATTTGATTCCTTCAAAAACTCGGGTTGCCATGGCAACAAAACTGAAAAATATTGGAAATCTTTAAAATCTTCTTGTCTGAAACCATAAGGCATAGGGCTACCAAATTTGGCATGTAGCTTTATGTAATAGACCTCTATCATGTTTCTTGAAATTATAGCCCTGGGGTCAAAATTGGCTCTGCCCCAGGGGTCACAAGTTTTACATAGGCTTATATAGAGAAAACTTTAAAAATCTTCCCATACCTAGCCATAAGGCCTAGAGCTACCAAATTTTGCATTTAGCTTGATCTAGTTGCTAAATGCTTGGTCTACCAAAAGTGCCCAAGTATAGTCTGGGGGTCAATTTGGCCTCATGCAGGGGGTGGGGGGAGGGGGGAGGTTCACAAGATTTACATGGGCTTACATAGGAAAACTTTTAAATCTTGGTGTACATAGCCATAAGGTTTAGGCTACCAAATTTTGCATAATTATAGCATTATCTAGTGGACAACTACAAAGAGGGCCCAAGTTACAGCCCTAGGATCAAGTTTGGCCCTGCACCAGGGGTCACAAGTTTTACATGGGTTTATGGAGTGAAAAGTTCAGAAACCATCTTGTTACTAGCCATAAGGCCAAGAACTCCCAAATTTGGCATGTTATTCTTCTAATACACATATTCCCCATTTAGTCCGACTGTAGCCCTGGGGTCAAAGTTTTATAAGGGCTTATATAGTGAAGACTTCTCTTCATGGTTTACATTTATAAGCCAGTGGAGCAATACAGGGCCATCATGGCCCTCTTGTTTAATATCTCTGGAAAATTGTTTTCTCATTTATTTCATTGCTCATGGCACAAGAAAGAGAAGACATTATATTAACCAATTTTCTATCCTGGCCGACCCCATGTACTTTCATTTTAAAAATGGCACCAACTGGCTCCAATTATTTCAATGTGGCGCAAACTTTTCTCATTTGGCGAAAGTGGTGGCGCAAGAAAAAAAATGGACGGGGGGAACCCTGGTAACTGGTTAATCCTTTACCACACAATCCTGAGTTTTAACAACCCTGAAGTAAAAGGCTTTTGAAAACATTAATGGTAACCAGCATTTTCTCCTTTTCCCTCGATATTTTCTACCTAATCAAAGACAAAAATCATCATTTGAGCTAAATTTTATTTGTCATCTGCAAATTTGATCAAATTCAAAATTTTGTCATTTCACTTATTTTAATTGACTTAGTTTACATGAACCTATTTTCAATTTTATATCTACAGATTTTGAATGGTTCTGGGATAACAGCTCCAAGTCCTCAGCCAGTTGTTTAAAACAGGATCAGCGGGAAGTTGTATTTCATGTGGACTATAGTTGTGGTACTGCAGCTGTGAGAGGCACAGTGCCAATGTGTGAGGATCAGTATTACTGGGAAGTCAAAATGACAACTCCAGTCTATGGAACTGATATGGTAAACATTAAAGATTCATCTATACTTGTTTCAGCCAGTTTTTAACCCACTTCATCTTCATTTTATCAAATTATAATCATTCTTGTATCTTTATGCCAATTGTTGCCCCAGACCGTTGCAAGGCTGCATAGATTACGACAGGTAGAAAATGCATTTTATTTCCTTGGGGCCATCAAAGAAATCATTGTTGTGACGCTTCCGGTTTTAAACTGAAGATTCCGATATCCCCTTGTATGTATTTATCCTTTACACAATATATAGTGGTAATTTATCTATGTTTTCACAGCTGACTAAATTTTGAACCATTCTACAGTCTATCAAAATTAAATAGCGTTTTTTTCTCTCTGGCTGTAAGGATGTATCTTTAACTGAGCATACCAAAGGCATAAATTTTAACATTCTACAGCGGTCTGTCGAATAACTGAAATACCGAAAAATCCCAACAACAATGGAATATCCTTATCTTTTACCAACATAAACATTCATATAAGCATGAAAGATTTTTTTTAAAAACAGAAATTATGGCTAATTAATGTATTAATAACAAATGAGAAGAATGATATTGTTTATTATAAATTATAAATTTATACTGATCATGGCATTGCTGGAGAGGACTGACTGTTATAATGACCTGCCTAGTCTTACACATCAAAATGCCATAATCTGGCAAAAGGGGGCTTAATGCATCTTAATCCACCTCCGTGATCCATGATACCAAGCAAATCATCACATAATTATGGATCCATAAAATCAATTTTATCTGAAAACCGGCTGAAATCACAAGGTACATAGGCCCTTTGACAAGCAGAAAACTTACCAAAAGCAAAAAGTATCAGCCCAAGTCAGCCTGTGCAAACTGCACAGGCTAGCCTAGGCTGATACTTTTTGCAGGTGCATTGAACCTCCCTTTCACAGAGCATGGCTCATATTGATATTTGATCTGTCACATGCTCATCTGTAGAATTTGGAAAAGTTGAAAATTTGATGCCCGGTAACGACGTTTAATCAGTTTCAGAAGGGCTGCTAGCTTTCTAGTATTTGGTAGTGTCTGTTTTAATGTTATTTCCCAATATTGAAAAAGAAGAAAAGATTTTTCTAGAATACAAATACATGTAGATCTAGATCAGATACATTAAACATGTACAAAAGCTACTGTAGTGAAAGTGTGAAGGTAAATATAGTTAGCTCAATCCACAGAAGTTACTATAGGGAGTATTTTGGTTAACATTTATGAGTACTGTAGAGTGTATTCAAGGGGATATTTTTCATAGGGGGCCTCAATGGCATGTTGTGATTAATTTATGTCAATAAGTTTTATTAACCTTACCTCCCTTAAGCCTTTACCACACAATCTCGACTTTTAACGACCCTGAGAAAGAAGCCTTTTGAAAACATTGTGGGAAAAGGAGAAAATGCTGGTAACCAGCATTTTCTCCTTTTCCCACAATGTTTTCTACCCTAACTAAGGCAGAAATCACCATTTTAGCAACATTTAATTTGTCGTCTGCAAATGCTTTCAATTTGAACATATGTAAAATTTTGTCGTATGGTAAAAAGTTAAAGATACATTCATACTCAAAATTTTGTCGTTTGGTAAAGAGTTAAAGATACATTCATACTTGTCTTCAGCCTGTTTTAAACCTATTTTGTCTTTAATATTTGAAACTATGATCATTCTTGTATCTTCATGCCAAATGTTACCCCTGACTGTTAACAAGGTTGCACAGATTAAGACCGATAGAAAAATGCATTTCATTTCCTGGAGGCCTTCAAAGAAATCACTGTTGTAGTTTTTGTTTGTAAGTAAGGGCAAATCCATTGATGTTCTCTATCCCTTATACCTTATATATTATATTGGTAATTTATCTATGTTTTTACAGCTGACTAAAGTCTGAGCCATTCTACACACCATCAAGTTTTAACAGTGATTTTTTTCTCTCTCTGGCTGTAAGGATGTATCTTTAACTCTTTACCACACAGTCCTGACTTTTAACGACCCTGAGAAAGAAAGCTTCTGAAAACATTATGGGGAAAAAGAGAAAATACTGGTAACCAGCATTTTCTCCATTTCCCACAATGTTTTCAGCCCTTCCCAAATCAAATTTTAATTTTTGAGTCACCTTTATATTGTCGTCTGCAAATGCTTTCAATTTGAACCAGTCTAAAATTTTGTCATTAGGTAAAGAGTTAAGCAAATATAAACACAAGTAGTGTCAAAAGCCACAACTTCAGCATTCTAAAGTCAACATAAAGACATAATAAAGGTATTTCAGAATTTTGGTGGTATTTTGGTGATTTGTCCGACCTGTGCTTTAGCACACAAGTGTTGATTCAGAATAAAGTGCACAACTGGTATTTTTTGCTTAGCTGTGAACTTGTGAAGTTTGATTTAAATAGATCTATTCTGTCTGCAAAGCAACCAGCTGTGTTATTGCACAGCAGCTGTTCATTCCTCTTTATCTTTTTGGTCATATGTAATGTAGTTTCCAAATACTTCACTGAAAAGTATTAACTCTTTACCAAATGGCAAAATATTAGACTGGTCCAAATTGAAAGTATATTACGCAGATGCAATATCAAATTTAGCTGAAATGATGGTAATTGTCTTTTTGTGGGAAACTAAGAAATGGCTTGTTACCAGCAATTTCTCCTTTTCGCTCAAGGTTTTCAAAAGGTTTTTTCCTCAGGGTCGTTAAAACTTGTGACTGTGTGGTAAAAAGTTAAATGAAGATCATATTAGATGATATCTGAACAATGTTTTGATGTGATGAAAGCCTAGAAAACTATATGGCATTATGGGCAGTTGTTCCATTTGAAGCCATGGTATTAAATATCAGAATCTGCTATATGTCAAAAGGCAATTCCAGGAGGAACAGCATTTATGTGCTTTGTTGTGCTAAAAATGCTTTTGTAGAATCAGGAACATTTACATGTTATATGTACATGTAGTTTATTTTTCAACAACTCATGTATTTGTAAATGTTCAGAACTTTTGTTCTAGGCCTGTAATACTAAACCAGCTTATTGTAAAAGCTAATGTTAGATCTAACAGACACTTTATACTCAGATGAAATACTGATGGGAAATGAAAAGATGTTCTTTGAGTGATTGTAATGGTCATTGTTAATGGAAACAGTAGATACCTGTTAGTTATCACTAACATCAACATCATTAACTTAATACCAAACAGCAAAATTTTACATTGTTCCAAATTCAGAGCTGTTGCAGACGACACTTTAATTTTGGCTGTGTTGATGAAACTTGACTCTCAAAGGGTAGAAAACATAGTGGGAAAAGGAGAAAATGCTGGTTACCAGCATTTTCTCCTTTTCCAACAAGGTTTTCAAAAGGCTTTTCCCCAGGGTCGTTAAAACTTGGAATTGTGTGGTAAAGGGTTAATCAGCATTTAATCCATGCATGCATGTGAGTGAAAAAATAGGAAGGGAAATTTGCTCTTTGCAAGCAATTTATCCTGTTGGCTTACCTTCTAGGGATATAAAGATGACTGCAGAAGCCAGGTTTTTCATGTGACTCATCTTGCAGCAATGAAAAAATTTCATATAATTTTAGATGGTTGGAGTTGGAACGATTGACCTTGATCTCAACAAATACCGACATAAGTTCTGCAGTCTGATAGGCCGAGATTGTGATAGCTGGGGTCTGTCATACACGGGTATGCTGCATCATAAAGGACACAAAACTCCGTATTCATCCAAGTTTGGACAGGGAACCATTATTGGAGTACACCTTGATATGTGGCATGGTACCTTGATGTTTTACAAGAATAGGAAACCTCTTGGTAAGTAATTCATGAAACTTAAGCCTTAACAGTTTATCAAACGACATTTTAATCTTGTCCAAATTGGAGGCATTCACAGACAACAGATGTAGGTCAAATAATGAAATTTGCTTTTGATAGAATAGAAATCATTGTGGAAAAGGGAGAAAATGCTGGTTACCAGCATTTTCTCCTTTTTCTACAATGTTTTCAAAAGGCTTCTTCCTCAGGGGCGTTTAATTCGGGATTGTGTGGTAAAGAGTCAGAATGCCAAGTTAACCCAATGGACATTTTCATTATAGAATAAGACCAAGATGATTGAAAATTCATGGCTTCCTTTTGTCTGTAATGTTTTAGCAAAGTGGACAGTGTAGATAAAAGATCAGACTGCATGTTTTGTGCTTTCTGATCTTGATCTACACTGGCTGCAGAGGCAACCATAATAGTGAAAGGCACTTTAACCCTTTCCCAAACGACAAATTTTAGACTGGTCCAAATTGAAAGAGTTTGCAGATGACAATTTTAAATTTGATGAAAATGGCAGAAAGTTCTCAAAAAGAGTAGAAAACACTGTGGAAAAAGGAGAAATTGCTCGTTACGAGCAATTTCTCCTTTTCCCACAGTGTTTTCAAAAGACTTGTACTGCAGACACGTGAAAACCAGGGCTTGTTTGGGAAAGGGTTAAGAGTTAAGTTTAGCCAGATGATTGAATTTTGGACTTGCTAGATATTGAAAACATTTGCAAAGGACAAATGTCCTGAAAGAAGATTTGTCAGTGGAAGGAGAGAAAATATTTTGGGAAAAGCAGAAAATTCTGGGTATAGATGTTTGCATCTTTTCCCACAATGTTTTCAAAAGCCTTGTTCCTAAGGGTTATTAAACCACAATGTTGTTTGGTTTGGATATAAATCTTTGAAATAAAAGTTTTAAAGCTTACAGACAGATTGATAAGCTCCAAGGGCAAGGATCATAAACACTGAAATTTCATTGTTCAGAAGCAAATGAAGGCATTGTAACACCAAAAATGACTCCTCTTTACTGGAGAATAGTGTCTACACATGGTGTGGTAGATTTATTTTATAGGTTTTCTGCTCTGAACTCTGTACCAAAGGACAAAATTTTAGACATGTCCAGATTGAGAGCATTTGCAGATGGCAAATTACATGTAGCACAAAATCATGATTTGGATCTTTGAAAGGGTAGAAAACATCATCGGAAAAGGAAAAAATTCTGGTAAGCAGCATTTTTTCCTTTACCCACAAAGTGTTCTCCATTATAAAGAGCAAATTCAATCATTGTAGTGGTATTAAATTTGTCCAAAGCAAATACTTTCACTTTGAACAAGTCTAAAATTTTGTTGTTTGGTAAAGAGTTGAGACATTCTATGGATACCACTAATTTAAAAGAGATCTCAAGTTTTAACGACCCTGAGAAAGAAGACTTTGGAAAATATTCCGAGATAAGGAGAAAATGCTGGTAACCAGCATTTTCTCCATTTCCCTTATGGTTTTCTTTTTTTCGAAGACAATTCTGGTCATCTGAATTTGTGTTGTTTAAATGCTTTGAATTTGTAACAGTTTATAATTCTGACGTCTGGTAAAGGGTTATTGTTTTGTGCAGGAATATTTACGAAACATTGTTGTTAAAGGATGAATATGCATGGTTACAGGTTTGACTTAACCCTTTACCATACAATTCCGACTTTTAACAACCCTGAGAAAGAAACCTGTTGAAAACATTGTGGGAAAAAGAGAAAATGCTGGTAACCAGCATTTTCTCCATTTCCCACAGTGTTTTCTACCCTTGGCAAAGCAAATTTCAATTTTTGAGACATGTTATTTTGACATGTACAGATTGCTTTCAAGTTGGATTAGTCTAAAATTTTTATGTTTGGTAAAAGGATGAAATCTTTTATAAAATCCTGTTTCAGGTTTGGCATATTCAGGGCTTCAGGGTAAAAAATTGTTCCCCATAGTGTCATCTACAGCAGCGAGGAGTGGTATGAAAGTAATTAAATGTCAATCTTTTAAAACTTCACTGCAATTTATGTGTTGTCAGACTCTCAGAAACATCATACCGAGGCAACTGGATGTTTTAAAGGTGATTGAAATGCCACCCGGGTTACGGGATTTCCTCGACAACAATATCAGTTGGCTTCTAAAGCCCAGTCCACTGGAGACTCCATGCAACAGTTCAACAAATCTGGAGGAGGAGACTAGAGGGGTCAAAAGGTCACATTCCAGTGAAGAGGACACAGAGGAAGAAGAATGTGCAGGGCCATCAAGAACTAAATACGCCAGATAACAAGAACAGTTTATGCTGTAGAGTCCATGTAGCAAAAGAGCCTACACAGATTTTCTAACAAATACTGTAATTGTCTTCTCCTGGAGTACTTTTTAATCAACAGGATAATGTTAATTTTTTTAGCTTGGCTGTTTTTCTTTCAAAGAAAGCATAGAGTTATTGTCAAAGCCTTGGCATCATCATTTCTAAGTCGTTGTGAAAACTTAAACTTTTTAATATCTCTTATTATTACTGAATATATTTGCTTCAAACTTGAACAAGTTGTTTACTATTATAAGGGGAACCTATGCAGCAAGGGCAGGTAACCATCAAAGTATTTTGGACACAGTTATGTCCCTTTTTCAACAGAATTTTCACTGAAAATCAAGCAACCTCAGCCGAGCGTTGGCACCCAATGTGGTGCTTTTGTTTTGTAAGATTATCAAGGGCTGCTTTTATGATGGGTATGTAAGAACCACATCCTCGGAAAGAAAGAATGAATTTTGCTTATTGTTTGATAGCTTTGGTAATGCAGGCTGAAGTTTTGTTGTAAATAAATAGCAGGATATGGCTTTACAGATAAGAGTTTCACAACTGTATGACTGTTGATAAAATGCAGCCCTTCTCCTAGCTTTGTGAAGACATTTAACTGCTAAAAAGGTATTTTGAAAATCAGCATGAAATGTTTCTCTTCCTTTTTAAGACTTCACCCAATGACAAATTTTTGTACAAAACCATATTTGCAGATAACAAATGCACCTGAAATAATGGAATGAGTTCACGGGAAAAAGGAGTTTACCAGAACTTTCTTCTTTTCTCACAATGTTGTCAAAAGCCTTTTTCCTCAGGGTTGTAAAAACATGGGACTGTCTGATGAATGGCTCAATACATATTTGTTATTAGCAAGGACATGTACACTGTCAACTTTTTATCATGCAATCACTACTGTTAACGACCCTGAAAGAGAAGGTGTTTGAAAACATTGTGGTAGTAACCAGCATTTTCTCCTTTTCCCACAAGGGTGTCTACCTTATCAGAGACAGAAATTATCATTTGAGCGAGATTTTATTTTTCTGCTGCAAATGCCTTCAATTTGGTTGAGTCAGAAATTTTATCGTTTTGTAAAGAGTTAACTCAAGTTTTAGTAATTTTTGGTGCATCAGAAAAAGTCACTGTGATGTCATTGGTATCTCTGCTGACAGACTATGACCTGACTGAAGGCAATTTTAGCTTCTGAAACTTCTGTTAACCCTCTGCCATACAACAAAATTTTAGACTTGTCCAAATTGAAAGCATTTGCAGACAACAAAATGAATGTGACTCAAAATTTGAAATTTGTGTTGGGAAGGGTAGAAAACATTGTGAGAAAAGGAGAAAATGCTGGTTACCAGCATTTTCTCTTTTTCCCACAATGTTTTCAAAAGGCTTTCGGATTGTGTGGTGAAGGATTAACTCTTTACGAAATGACAAGTTTTTAGACTTGTCCAAATTGAAAGCATTAGCAGGCGAGAAATGTCCCACAAATCAGTTAATCTGTCTTTGAAGGGATAAAAAGAGTTGTAGAAAAAGGAGAAAATGCTGGTTACTGGCATTTTCTCCTTTTCCCAAAATGTTTTCAAAAGTCCATTTCCTTGGGGGTCGTAAAAACTCTTGATTGTGTAGTAAAGGGCTAAGTAATGGCAGATACTAATTATTGCTTATATACTTTCAAGGTGAGCCACTAAACAGAAAATGGCTGTAATAAGTTATCATGAATATCATTACTACTAATGAAGTTCAGTATCAAGTTAAATGCAATGAATTTAGGAGAAATTTTATGTTCTGTTTTAGAGAGTTATGAGGGCTATTCAAAGTATTGGTACCTTTTGCTATATCTCGCACAATTTTTTTATAAGAGCCATGCTGTATGAAAAGTGTAAGGCATCTGCAAAAAGTATTGACCTAGGTTATCCGGTGCAGACTGCACAGGCTGACCTTGTAATGAAACTTTTTGCTATTGGTCAATTTTCTGCCTGTCGAAGAACGAGTCTACCTCATGGTTCATTAGCTTGTCAGACAAAATGGATTTTATGGATCCATAATTATGTGATGACTTGCTTGGTATCATGCATCACAGAGATGCATTAACCCTTTTCCAAACAAGCCCTGGTTTTCACGTGTCTGCAATAGAAGTCTTTTGAAAACACTGTGGGAAAAGGAGAAATTGCTCGTAACAAGCAATTTCTCCTTTTCCCACAGTGTTTTCTCCCCTTTTTGATAACTTTCTACCATTTTCATCAAATTTGAAATTGTCGTCTGCAAACTCTTTCAATTTGGACCAGTCCAAAATTTGTCGTTTGGGAAAGGGTTAAATACCCCTTTTGCCACCATGGCTCCTATATTTTCTTTGATGATCAACCAAATGATAGTATGATTTAAACTTTAATGAATTTTGCAAGTTTGGGAAAATTTAATACTAGTATTTACAGATATTATACAATAGAAGCAGTTATATTTCCATAGTGTCATAGACCAGAGATACATTGATTTTTTGGGGGGCATAGTCTGTACTTAAAATCTGAAATATTTCAGAAACCAGTTGTTTGATTTTGACAAAATTCAAATGCTAATAAATCATGGCATTTTATGATGTCATATTTAAGCTTGAATGTTAACAAATGAAGCATGCATGAATGAAGAAATTGTAGGACTAGTTTAACCCTTTAACACACCATCCGAACTTTTAATGATCCTGTCGTAGAAGCCTTTCGAAAACATTGTGGGAAAAGGAGAAAATGCTGGAAACCAGCTTTTTCTCCTTTTCCCACAATGTTTTCTACCCTATCAAAGACAAATCGCATCATCTGAGTCACACTGAAATTGTCGTCTGCAAATGCTTTGAATTCGGGTGGGTCTAAAATTTTGTCATGTGGTAAACAATTAAGCAATGCAGTGAAGACATTAGAAGTAGAAGAAATAAGTGCTGTCATTAAATTTTGTCTCAAAAAGAAATGTCTGTTTAAAGCTACAGTGTATGAAGTACAAGAAATCAATATCTATATTTCCTGTCAGTAGATCATTGTTTTTCAAATGGTACAGAATATTTTCAGAAGAGCAGTAGTCTTGTGAAGATGATCCCTTGTCTGGTCATCATTGATGCCAGGATGACTTCTAAAATATGCGGATACCGGTAACTGTTATAGAGATTTTTTACAGTACATAAACTGAAAACTGCTGCTTTTCTTATCATCTCCATGAATGATGGTGATTTGTACAGGCAAATATATGATAAATATGTGTCCAACATGGCAGTGAGTATTTTGAGAGTTATGTTATGATGTGTGCTGGTTACCTACCCTTTTCCAGCAGCTGTAATTCTGCGAGAGAATTAGATATTAACATGAATTTTTCCTCATTTATTGCAAATGATTTTCGCCATTGTAATGTAAATTTTATGTGATATTGATAAACAAAGATTTTATTTAGAAAGTCTGCAAATTTTTTTTAACAACCCACACACATCTGATATTGTTACCAGTAAAGGTTATTCTATTTGGTTCTTTATAGAAAGTTGTTAAATCTTTACCACATGACAAAGTTTTAGTCTTGTCCAAATTGAAAGCATTTGCAGACAACAATGTTAATGTGGCTCAAATGATGAGGTTTTCCTTGGAAAGGGGGAAAATTGTGGAAAGAAAATGCTGATGGCCAGGATTTTCTCCTTTTCCCACAATGTTTTCTATCCTTTCAAAGACAAAGCCAAACTTTGAGCACATGTAATATGTCCAGTGCAAACGTTTTGAATGTGGACAAGTCCAAAATTTTGTTGTTTGGTAAAGGGTTAATTCTTTACCAAATGATAAAATTTTGTGCACGACCAATTGGAAGCATTTGCCGACAACAACTGAAATGTAGCTCAAATTATGATATCAGGACAGAAAGCATTGTGGCAAAAGGAGAAAATGCTGGTTTCCAGCATTTTTCTGCTTTTCTCAAAATGTTTTTAAAATCTTTTTTCCAAACGGTCGCTTTAACTTTGGATTGTATGGTAAAGGGTTAAAGTAACTGGGATTGAACAAAAGTTGAGCTGTCTGAGACTTGTAGTTGTAACCACCCTTGTTTTGCCATAATTGAGTTACTGACCTTATTTAATTGTTTCCTTTTTGGGGGGAATTAAGATATTAATTTTTATGCATGTGGTTTTCATTTTGTATAAAGATCATATTTTTGTATTTTACAGCATTTGCACCTGTAGGATCTTTCAAGTAAAGCTGAAGGAAAAAAAATAGAAATTTATGTGTTTTCAAGGTTTCGTAGGTTATCACCAGGTCTCTGTCATTCTTGGAGGTAGCATTTAACCCGTTGGAAAATTTTATGATTTCGAGTTTTTATAACCCTGAAAAGGATGGCTTTTGAAAACATGACAAAAGAAAAAGAAATGCTGGTAAATTACCTTTTCTCTTTTTCTCACTCTGTTTTCTATCCTTTCTAAATCATATTACATCATTTATGTCTCATTTGACTTGTTATCTAGTGATACTTTCAGTATGGGCATAGCTTAAATTTTGTCATCTGGTGAAAGTTTTATGCTGTGTAACATCGATAGATTGTTTCAATGATTGATTGTTTATGTATATGTTGTTGATTTAGTTTTTATTTTGCTTTTAATGATTCTTTGTATGTGACCTACATGACCATCACTGTAGATGGACCACAAACCTCTGTTCATTTATTTTATTCTTACCATTGGACCTGCGTAACATTTTAGATTCACACAGATTATTTTAAAACCAAATACATTGTGCTTGCGTGAATTAAAACTTCTAAAATTGATTTTAACGACTATTACTCTTACTTGAGTAAACAGATTGAAGAAGAAGGAAGATGGCTTTTACTAAAGTTCTAAATTCAAAGGCCTGTAAACCTTAAGACAAAATTTTTGTAAACAAAGTGGGTGACAGGCAATTTTTTCTTTTTTCCACAATGTTAAAGTCAAATACCATTGTTAGACAAGACTAATTTGTTGTCTGAAAATGCTGTGGAGCTCAACAGTTTAAAATTTGATTGTCTGGTTGAGTTAATAGATTTATCACGTATCACAGTGTAGGACCGGAAGTATGTGGCTTGGGATTCTGTACAGTGACAGTCTGTCCTTTGGTTGTAAAAAACTGTGTTTACACGATAATTCAAGCTGGTGATTTTTCATTTATTTTGAAAGTTATTATACATATAAGATACTTATATCCAGTTTAAAATGGCATGTTGAGAAAAGAAATTTTTAGAGTCAAGCAGTTAATAGATCTTGGGCAACTGTACAACAGTAAGTTTCTCAACATGTCATTTTAATCAAGGGATAAGGAAGATTAAAGTCAACCTTGTTACCAAACCTTGACATATTTTCACAAAAATATTGATAAAGAAACTGTTTATACATAGAAACTGTTTATACATTTTCCATTGAGAAAGCAGCTTTTTAATACTGAGTAATTGACTATAATGGCATTGTTGTTGGACAAAATCATCAGTATTTTTTAGCATGGTCAACTGATCAAGGCATCCCCATCGCTCTGAGGAATGTTCACAGCATACATACATGGTCCTGATATGGTCTATAAATAAACAAATAACTATTTTATAATAACCATCAAAACTTTGGCAAGCTGAATAACATTTTTTCTCAATGAGTTTAATAAAATTTTGTCTCAGAAGCCATTGAATGTCACATTCACATTCTTTTTATCACATAATCAATATTTCATAAATTACAGATCAGAAGATTTAAAACCATCTGTGGATTCATGTGCAGTGATGTCCATAAAAACCCCACTCACTTCTATAAAATACATACAAAATGATATAAAAAATGACATCACACAATTGTGAAATCGAACGTGTATAAGAAATTTCGTAATGGGTATATTACACTGAAAACAAGGGACGTTATGGTATAAAAATACATTTTTAACATGATAAAACATAGGTTAGCTATGTGTCTCAGTCAGTAGAGTAACTGACAATAGTTTTGAGTGTAGTGGATTCAAATCCCACTGCAGGGAATTTTTTTGATTCAGCATTTTGTTAGCTCCACTGGCCGAAGGCCAGCGGGCTTATGTCATGGCCCGGTGTCCGTCGTGCGTCCGTCCGTCCGTCCGGTCGTCCGTCCGTCCGTCCGTGCGTTAACTTTTATTTCAAACATCTTCTTCTCTGAAACTACCCATCCGATTTTCACGAAACTTCACAGAAATGATCCTGACATGGTCCTCTTCAGAATTTCTCGAAAGAATTTGATTCCTTCAAAAACTCTGGTTGCCATGGCAACAAAACTGAAAAATATTGGAAATCTTTAAAAATCTTCTTGTCTGAAACCATAAGGCATAGGGCTACCAAATTTGGCATGTAGCTTTATGTAGTAGACCTCTATCAAGTTTCTTCAAATTATAGCCCTGGGGTCAAAATTGGCTCTGCCCCAGGGGTCACAATTTTTACATAGGCTTATATAGAGAAAACTTTAAAAATCTTCTTGTCTGAAACCATAAGGCATAGGGCTACCAAATTTGGCATGTAGCTTTATGTAGTAGACCTCTATCATGTTTCTTGAAATTATAGCCCTGGGGTCAAAATTGGCTCTTCCACAGGGGTCACAAGTTTTACATAGGCTTATATAGAGAAAACTTTAAAAATCTTCTTGTCTGAAACCATAAGGCATAGGGCTACCAAATTTGGCATGTAGCTTTATGTAGTAGACCTCTATCATGTTTCTTGAAATTATAGCCCTGGGGTCAAAATTGGCTCTTCCCCAGGGGTCACAAGTTTTATACATAGGCTTACATAGAGAAAACTTTAAATATCTTCTTGTCTGAAACCGTAAGGCCTAGAGCTACCAAATTTGGCATTTAGCTTGATCTAGTTGGAGTCTACCAAAAGTGCCCAAAGTATAGTCCTGGGGTCAATTTGGCCTCAAACTTGGAGGGGGGGGGGTTCACAAGATTTACATAGGCTTACATAGGGAAAACTTTTAAATCTTGGTGTACATAGCCATAAGGCTTAGGCTACCAAATTTTGCATATAATTATAGCATTATTTAGTGGACAGTTACAAAGAGGGCCCAAGTTACAGCTCTAGGATCAAGTTTGGCCCTGCACCAGGGATCACAAGTTTTACATGGGTTTATGGAGTGAAAAGTTCAGAAACCATCTTGTTACCAGCCATAAGGCCAAGAACTCCCACATTTGGCATGTTATTCTTCTAATACAATATTCCCCATTTAGTCAGACTGTAGCCATGAGGTCAAAGTTTTATAAGGGCTTATATAGTGAAGACTTTTCTTCGTGGTTTATATTTATAAGCCAGTGGAGCGATACAGGGCCATCATGGCCCTCTTGTTTTTGTTTTTCCCCAACCTAGGGTAAACAGTCACACCCTTAATATTTTTTCTTCCCTTTAAACATGGGTAAAATAAAGTTGCTTTAGTATTTTGAAATGTCAGTGGTTGATATTTTAATGTAAGCTTGCATGCAGGATTGTTATGTGTTCATTGTTAAATTGTTGCTTTTCTATCTTTTAAATCATTATTTCCTGATTAACTGGTGAAGATAACTTTTTGCAGCAAACCACTTTTGGAAACTTTGTGGTTAAAGGGGAAATTGCTTGTTTTGAGCAATTTTTCCTTTTGCTACAATGTTTTTACATGTATTAATTTATCAAAAACATGATGATGTAACCCTTTTATCAATCGTCCCTGATTTTCATGGCCCTGAAAGGAAAGGCTTTTGAAAACATTGTTGGAAAAGGACAAAATGCTGGTAACCAGCATTTTTCCTTTTCCCACAATGTTTTCTATCCTATCAGGGTCAGATTTTGTCATTTGAGCTACCTTTCATTTGTCATCTGCAAATGCTTTCAATTTAGACAAGTCTAAATTTCATTGTGTGGAAAAGATTTAATGGGTCTCATTTCCATATCCCACAAGGGTGTTGTGAAATGGTCTGCTGCAAATAATTTATATCAGGAAGTAATGATTTAACTCTATACCAGACGACAAAAGTTTAGACTGGTCCAAATTGAAAGCATTTACAGATGGCAAGTCAATTATTGCTCAAATGGTGTGATTTGTCATTGATAGAATAGAAAATATTGTTGAAAAAGGAGAAAATGCTGGTTACCAGCATTTTCTCCTTTTTCCACAATATTTTCCAAACCCTTCTTCTTAAGTGGGGTTTAAAGTTGAGATTGTGTGGTAAAGGGTTAAATGAATGCCTTGAATGATAGTCAACATGGATTAATTTGGTTTAATGATTGAGTGAATGTATACATTCATTAAAGAGTGTTAGGAAAGTATATTAACTTGTTGTAGAGTATACTTCTGTTCCAGTGTACGACCCAATTTAAATACTTGACACATGCATTGCTTGTATATCTGCAGGCCTTTCTTATAGGTTTGTCATACTGATATTTGCTGATGCAGCAAAATTTGAAAGGTCAGTTTCAGTGTTACATTACAATCTGATAGTATGAACTGGCAACATGATACAGTATAATTTAATATGTTTGGAGGGAAGGCTTCCAGAGTAAAATATATCCATACATTAATTTTCATGTCGTCGCTTTTGGAAATGCTGTGAATCGTTTTTCATAGAAACTTCAGATTTGAGCTCCATGTTTAGCTGGCCTGAGTCCAAACTATTTAACCCTTTACTACACAAGCCCTAGTTTTAACAACCCTGAGAAAGAGGCCATTTGAAAACGTTGTGGGACAAGGAGAAATGCTGGTAACCAGCATTTTCTCCTTTTCCCACAATGTTTTCTGTCCTTCCCAGAACAAATTTCAATTTTTGAGTCACATGTATTTTGTTGTCAAAAAATGCTTTGAATTTGGACCAGTCAAAAATTTTGTCGTTTGGTAAGAAGTTAAGGTGAGCTTTCGTGATTCCTTGAATATGTCCTATGTTGTACTTCAGCACTAATGATTGACTGATTGTATCGTGTTTAACGCCGTTTTCAACATTGTTTCAGTTATATCGCGGCTGCCAGTGCACCTATCCATGCTTTCCTGGAGTTTCCTTTACCAGTACTCTGCACAATATTCTTTCCAAACCACTGGCTGCTTTCCCACATAACCATTGTCGAAACAATGGTCAGCGGTGAGAGAGGAATGAATTCTGTCCCAATGACTATCATCAGTCCTCGGAAAGAAATTGGCCGAGCCGGGGATCGAACCATCGACCTCCTGTTCTCAAGTCCTGTATGCTACCGACTGAGCTACGGGGCTCGGCTCAGCACTAATGGGTTTGTGACCAAAATGGTCTTAACCCTTTACCAAACGACAAAATTTTAGACTGGTCCAAATTGAAAGCTTTTGCAGACGACAAAGTAAATGTGAACCAAAAATTAAAATTTGTTTTTGGCAGAGTAGAAAACATTGTGGGAAAAGGAGAAAATGCTGGTTACCAGCATTTCCTCCTTTTCCCACAATGTTTTCTAAAGATTTCTTCCTCAGGGTCGTTAAAAGACGGGATTCTGTGGTAAATTCCCATGAAACTGCCAGAATTCTGTTTCTGTAATATATAGCTTAATCAGACTTTATGAAATAGGTCACTATGTCCTTGAAATGAAAATTTTGCAAAGTGCTAGAGGCCATATTTTTCATCCAATCGTCATCAAATTTTGTCCATGATATGTATGTAGGACATATTTGAGTCTTAGTCAGGTGGTGTCAAACTCAACCCTGGCCGAGTAGCTCAGTGGTAAGCGTACCTGATTCGTGACCTGGTGGTTGCACGTTCAACACCGAACTTTCTTCCTGGCGATTTTGTGCCTCTCACCTCTGATATATGTGGGAAAGTAGTCAGTGGGAAAATAGTGGTTTAGAAACTCTTGGAGGGCATGGATAGGTATACTGGCCGCCGCTATATATCTTAAGACGGCGTTAAACACCACACTAACAAGTTTTACGCCGTTTTAAGTAGTATTTCTGGCAGTATCTTTGCATTCTTCCATGGTAATTCTGTAACAAAATAACCCTTATTCTGCTAAATAAGTCAAATGGAACTTTCAAGCCAAAAGTAGAAACCCAAAGGTTGCACTTTCAAAGTTAGTTGTCGGGGGTAAAATATCTCCTTAACCCTTTCCCAAACAAGCCCTGGTTTTCACGTGTCTGCAGTACAAGTCTTTTGAAAACACGGTGGGAAAAGGAGAAATTGCTCGTAACGAGCAATTTCTCCTTTTCCCACAGTGTTTTCTACCCTTTTTCAGAACTTTCTGCCATTTTCATCAAATTTTAAATTGTCGTCTGCAAACTCTTTCAATTTGGACCAGTCCAAAATTTGTCGTTTGGGAAAGGGTTAAACCATCCTAAATACATTTATGTCACAATGTACAGATTTGTCCATCGAACGCCTTTTACAATTGAAATTGCTGCCTTCAGAAAGTGCAGATCAAGATCAAACAACGCAGAAGGTGCAATCTGATTTTAGTTCTGCGCTGTCTTGTATGTCGTGGGATATTCTAACAAAACGTCCTTTCTAATGCAATATTTTGGTCTCATTATTCAACTGAAAATTCTACTTGCATTTCTATTGCAGTCGAAAGGCCATACCAGCCGTAGGCCACCGTAAATACATTTTCTGAAGAGTGTGGACAAAGATAAGTCTGCACATACGTGCAGTCTGATCTTAATGCACACTTCCCGTTCTAAATTTTTTGATATTCTAACGCAGGGTGTGACTTAACTCTTTACCAAACGACAAAATTTTAGACCTGTCCAGATTGAAAGCATTTGCAGACGGCTATATATATGTGACTCAAAAATTGAAATTTGTTTTGGCAAGGGTAGAAAACATTGTGGGAAAAGGAGAAAATGCTGGTTACCAGCATTTTCTCCTTAAAATGCTGGTTACCAGCATTTTCTCGTTTTCCAACAATGTTTTCAAAAGGCTTCTTTCTCAGGGTCGTTAAAAGTCGGGGTTGTGTGGTAAAGGGTTAATACGGTCCGACCCTAGGAAAGGTGGGGATAGTGTTCTGTATGGTGGAGATTGACTTTTTTCTCGGAAAAAATCTTCTGTGCAGTCTGATCTTAATCTACATTGTCCGCAAAAGGTCCGCGAGTCGCGCTTAGGAGCCTAAGGGTTAATTTACAAAACTTTCTTTGAAAGTCACATGCCACTTTTTTACCGCCATTTTAGCGGTGGGAGAGGAATTCATTCCTTTGCGATGGCTTTTACCAATCCTCAGAAAGATATGTTAGAGTTGTGGTTCGAGCTCGCAACCATTGAACTGCTATGCCTGCGTGTCACAACGAAATCGAAACCAGATACATTTGATTGATCGATTGATTCTACTGTGATTTACTCCGCTTTCAACATTATTTCATATCACGGGGACGGCTCACGTAACTATGTCCTGGGTTTCACCAGTACTAGTCTAGGGCTCTGAGGTGTCTTTGCCTAGGACACTCCCACGAAGAGCCCAGTGCTTCCAGCGAGGCTCGAACCCGAGGCACCCGATTACGACACCTACATTACCGCTAAGCCACGCAAGAACCCCCCCCCCCCCATTCGAACAAGTTTGTTTCCTTTATACATATTATCTGTTAAATTTTGAACAAGTATGCAATAAATATTATGCGGTTCTGCGTTGCTCAGTGGTAAAGTGAAGGAATCGTAACCTGACTGGATACACTGGAGTTTTCGTGGGAGCGTCCTTTGGCAAGACACTTCAGTGCCCCAGACCAGTTCTGGTTAAACCAAGGACATACATAATATGAGCTATGCTCTCTGAAAAGGGGGCTTCATGCATTTCCGTGATGCATAGCACCAATCAAGCCATCACGTAACTATGGATCCATAATTCCATTTAACCCTTTCCCAAACAAGCCCTGGTTTTCACGTGTCTACAGTACAAGTCTTTTGAAAACACTGTGGGAAAAGGAGAAATTGCTCGTAACGAGCAATTTCTCCTTTTCCCACAGTGTTTTCTGCCCTTTTTGAGGCATTTCTGCCATTTTCATCAAATTTAAAATTGTCGCCTGCAAACTCTTTCAATATGTCAATTTCACTTGTATTCCAAAGGGAATTAATTATACACACTTTTAAAATGTTTACTCTTCTTCAATATTTCGGCTTACGCCTTTTTCAAGAAAATCAACATGAAAATAATGCCCTCTACATTTTGTGACAGCTTTCATACCACCATTATTTTCAAACTCATTTGAAAGCTGTCACAAAATGTAGAGGGCATTATTTTCATGTTGATTTTCTTGAAAAAGGCGTAAGCCGAAATATTGAAGAAGAGTAAACATTTTAAAAGTGTGTCTTTCAATTTGGACCAATCCAAAATTTGTCGTTTGGGAAAGGGTTAATCTAACAACCGAATAAATTCTGAAGTAGAATGGTCCTTTGACATGCATAAAAGTGACCAATAGCAAAAGGTTTCGACCCATGTCAGTCTTGCATGGACTGCGCAGGTTGACATGATACTTTTCGCAGAAACATTAAGCCCCTTTTCACAGAGCATGGCTGTTATATGAGAGCTGTCGCCCTGATATGACTGAAATAATGTTGAAAGCAGCTTCAAACACAATACAATCAGTCAATCAGTCGATCAGTAAATGTTATTATGTAAAAAGCAGTATAGTCCTATTTTTATGGTCACCTTTTCCCAATCAATCCCGACCTCGAGAAAGGGGACTTTTTAAAAACAACGTGCCATCCAGTACAGTCCTGAAATGTCTCTGGCTGCCAAATCGCCGGTTTAGCACTAAGACTGCAAAGAATCGTCTGAAAGCTGCTGGATTGGCCTCGCGGAGGGTGATCAGGCGTCCGTCATTGACAGATGACCATAAAAGACAGCTACTGATATGGTGTCAGGTGAGAATGAATTGGGAATCTAGGGTCTTGGAGAAGGATCCACCGCTCCGATGAAAGTCGGTTCATGCCGTATCCCAAAGAGTATCGAATACAGCCTATACTCCCAAGAACACCCTTCCCAAGGTTCCTGTCGGGGGAGGCTCTGTGATGGTTTGCGGCTGCTTTCCACATGATTGCCAGTTGGACATGCTGACTACACAGGGCAATCTGACAGGTGCACGGTGCATCCAGGGAGTGTTGCAACCGACTGTCGTCCCTCATTTTGACATCACCCTCTTGTATTTATGACAACGCCAGACCCCACCATTCCATCGTAGTGAACCACTTTATCCACCATAATGCTGTAGAAAAGTGTGGCTGGCCCGCTATGAGTCCTGCAGGGTCCGTTTTCACCAACCATTCTTAAGAACGTTCTTAGACTTATTCTTCAAGATTTTCTAAGTTTGAAAGTAACACAACTTCTGATTGGCTAAACCAAATGGTTTGGAAAATTTTGGAGAACAAGACCAAGAATATTCTTAAGAATGGTTGGTGAATACGGACCCTGATCTCAACCCTATTGGTCACATTTTGGGACATCATCGGTCGTGCAATTGCGAGACCCTCCGGTACAGAACTTGGGTGAACTGGAGGCAACACTGCACGAAGAATGGCAGAGAATATCCATGAATGAGTTTCAGTGTCTTGTTGGGTTGTGCGACGAAGGGCTGGCAAATTGAGGGAAAACATGTTACTGACTCTGTTTTGGACACCCTGTGTGAGCTCTTGGACAAATGTCATCAAGTCATGTTCACCCATAGACATACAATTTCAATAGTTTCATACAGTTTTCATTTTCATGCAAATTACCCCTTTAGATTACATACAAGCGTGTAAAGCAATACATATCACTGTGATTTCGACACTCCTGGTGTTCTTGTATTCCCCAAAATCAGTACTTTGATAACCTATCTCAGCTGCTTATGTCTTCTTGACCATAGTCTGTCAATTCGTATGTGTGCTCGCCTCGAAGACCAAAAACACTGGGGTTGCTTAACTTTTTTCTCTGTCTATACTTCTGCCCCTAGCGCACTCTCTGCTTAAATACGATATTTTTTTTTCTCTGCCACGCTAATGACTGTTAATTCCGAAAATTAACACACAGAGTAAGTGGGGTTATGCATTAGAGAGGCCTACGATGTACATCAATTTTCTAGCGTATTCGTACGCCTAATATTCGCGGTGCCCGTCGGTCTACGGAATTTTGTCCCAAAGGCATAATTGAGAACGGGATAATAGTATCAAATGATATATATTGGGGTTAATATCATATCTATTGCTATTTAACCCCTCTACGAGACATCAATGTGTTCGACTTGTCAAAACTGACAGCATTTTCGGACAACGTATTCAATGTTACTCAAAAACATGAAACTTGTCTTTTAGAAGGCTTTTGAAAACCTTGTGGGAAAAGGAGAAAATGCTGGTTACCAGCATTTTCTCCTTTTTCCCACCATGTTTTCTAAATCCGTCTTCTCTATAAGGGTCGTTACAACTAGGAATTATTTGGTAATGGGTGTAAAAAACGCGATTATAATAATGGGCACATCACATCTTTAATTTACTAATGAATCCATTTATAGTAGTTCGTTGATAATCTCATGTGAATATCATAGTTAACACATTACTTCCGACAGACGACTTTTTGAAGCAAGGTTGAAAAAAAAAAAAAAAAAAAAGGAAAAACGCTCGTAGATAGCAATTTATCCTTTTGCTACATTGTTTTAACGTGCTTTCCCACGCTTTCACCTTGTCAAACCTTTGATTTGTGTTGACTATTCCTTTGGCAAGTGGTGCCTTTAAACTCGCTAGTCCTAAGTTTGTTTTAGGTGATGCGTTAGAATGGCAAGCTGTGGGCGGCTATTTAGATTTGCAAGACCCAGTAGACAGGAAATATTTTTATATAATACATATTATATGAGCCATATTCTGTGAAAAGGGGGCTTAATGCATCTGCAAAAAGTTTCGACACAGGTCAGCCAGCTTTTGGTTAATTTTATGCATATCCATGGCAAGTTTACCTCGTAAATCAGTCGGCCGGTAGAAAAAATCGATTTTATTGATCCATTGTTGTACGATGACTTGCTTTGTTTTAAAACCTTTACCGCACAATGCCGCCTTTTGACGCCCCTGGGAAAGAAACCTTTTAAAAACATTGTGGGAAAAGGAGAAAATGCTGGTAACCAGCATTTTCTCCTTTTCCCACAATGTTTTCTACCCTATCCAAGAAAAAATTGCACTATTTGAGTCACATAGAAATTGTCGTCTGCAAATGCTTTCAATTTGGACAGGGCTAAAATTTTGTCGTCTGGTAAAGGGTTAATGCATCACGGAGATGCATTAAACCCCGTTTTCAAAAAGCATGGCTCATACATAATATGTCTGGTTACCATGAACATAGTTTCCAATGTTGTTTTACACCGCATGCAAGTCAGTTATATAATTAATATTTATAGTTGTATACAATTTTCTGACCACCAAAAACATTTCAGCCATGCTCTGACAAAAAGGGGCTTAATGCATCTTCGTGGAACATGATGACAAGCAAGTCATCACGTGATTACGGACCAATAGAAATCCAGATTGTCAAACAACCGACCGAATTTTGAGATAGACTCGTCCTTTGACATGTAGAAAATGACTGGTAGCAAAAAGTTTCGGCCCAGGTCAGCCTGCGCGGACTGCGCAGGCTGACCTGGGTCGATACTTTTTGCAGGTGCATTAAGCCCTCTTTTCACAGAGCATGGCTCCTTTGGTTGTATGTGTGACGCAAATAATGCCACTTTCAACATTGTGTCCATCATACCACGCCGACAGGTCACTTAATTCATGCGTGTCCTTGATTTAACCAATACCAGGCTGGGGCTCTAAAATATTTTATCTCAAGGCATTCCCATGAAGGCCCCATAGCCTCGGGCGAGGATCGAACTTACCCAGAACAACCCCTCTTTTGTGGACCTTGTAAATGAAACCCAGAAAGAGTTGCATTAAGTTTTATCCTGGGTGTACACTGTTCGGTATTATGTTAGTTTGACATTGCAGACGGTGAAACTCAAGATAAGGTTACACAAATCGTACAGTCTGATCTTGATCTACACTGTCCAATATTTTTCGTGATATTCTGACCAAGAAAGCTTTTAAAATTTACCACAACCTGCTAGATAAGTGAAATGAAACTTTCAAGCGGATAGTATAAACCAAAGTACTGCTATTTCATAGGTATTCTTTGGGGGAAAAATATCTCCGTGTCGGACAGTGTAGATCCAAGATCAGACTGCACGTTCTGTGCAGTCTGATCTTGATCTACACTGTCCGCAAAAGATCCTTAAGTCGCGCTCAGCAGCCGAAGGGTTAATATATCAATGGTTGATTAAAAAAAAAAAATGTTCCATTCATTTTATGTAACACTGTAAGAATCAATGTAATTATTTCTTCATGACTATCTTGTTTGGCATAGCCTGTTTCACTGAGATATAGTTTTTAACCCTTTACCATACAGTCCCGCTTTTTCACGACCCTCGGAAGAAAGCTTTTGAAAACATTGTGGAAAAAGGAGAAAATGCTGGTAACCAGCATTTTCTCCTTTTTCCACAATGTTTTCTACCATTTCTAACGCAGTCCTGTCATTTGAGTCACATTTAATTTGTTGCCTGCAAATGCTTTGAGTTTGAAAAAGTCTATAATTTTGTAGTTTGGTAAAGATTTTTAACATACCTATATTGGGCTACATACCTATATTGCCTGTTATAAATTGTCCACAGATGAAGAGATACATGTATATTCAAACTAATAAAAAAAAAATTACAAGTCGATGTCAGGTGAACAGAAAGTAACACCTAGAATTGGAAAATTTACATGCATACTTCGTTTGTATTAAAAACACACCACGTTTTTTTTTTAAATTTCTAATTATATTACATAATATGAAATTACGTTACCCGTATCCTGACTAGATTTTACTACCGCTTCCATTAATCTTAATCCGAGTTTTAGGGACCCTGGGACAGAAATCTTTTCAAAATATAGCGGGGAAATGGAGAAAATCCTGGTAACCACCATTTTCTCTTTTTTGCAACAATATTTTATACCCAATCAGAGAACCTCATCACCATTTTACCAATCGTTCGAATTTGTTGTCTGCAGATGATGGAATTTTTAAAGAGTCCAAAATTTGGTGTTTGGAAAAGGGATAACGGATAATTTCTTAAACTTAAACGCAGAGAAATACGTGAAACCAGTTTTTGGCCACAACTACCGCTATTTTAGGGTAAACAGAAAAAGTCAACGACAGCTATGTGCAGCAACTTCCAAATTTCGAGTGAGTGAAGGACTTGTGGCGTATACATACGAGCCATGCTCTGTGAAAAGGAGGCTTATTGCATCTGCGAAAAGTATCGATTCAGGTCAGCCTGCTCAGTCCCGCAGGCTGATCTGGACCGAAACTGTTCGCTATTGGTCAATGTTCTGTGTGGCCAAGGACCAGTCTACTTCATGATTCAGTCGATTGTCAAAGAAGTGGATATTATGGATCTTATAATTATGTGATAGCTTGATTGGTATTATTTATCACGGAGATGCATAAAGCCCCCTTTTACCAGGGGATGGCTCATTTAATATGTACAATATCGTTAGGAATTTCGGATGGTATTAAAGTCTTTCAATGCCAAATTAATGGATTCGACATCTCTGGGGGGTCTAACAGTATTTTTGTCATTGAAACTGAAGACAATTTTGGTCAGAGATTAGCAACTGGTAGTGGACGGCGTAGATCCAAGATCAGACTGCACATTTTGTGCAGTCTGATCTTGATCTACGCTGTCTGTAAAAGCTATCCAAGGCGACATTGGCAGTGAAAGAGTTAAGCACACACAAACTATTCGACCGTTCTTCGTCATATATACATGTATGTCAAAACGAGTTTTCTCTGAGCCGGCCCAATATCGCCTGGTTGAAACCATCGAGGCGCAAATACCTACATTCCTTCATATCATGGAATATCCGGGTAATTCGTTTCAGCTCGCGATCTACGTCCTCTGCCGTCCAAGTTCTCTCCTTCCTGTCTGTCGAATTTTGATTCCACATGACACCACTTCCGACGAAAGGCCCGCCATAAATGAATTCATAGTCACTGATGTCACTGTCGTCACTTCCGCTACTTCCGGAAAGGGAATCGCAGGAGTCTTCTACCCTTTGGTCCATGACGTCGGTTGGAGTAACAAAAGGGTCGAGTCGAATTTGTTCTTTCTTCCTGCGTTGTTTTCTGAATTTTCTAGCCAATATTTCAAGTTTGATCTCTTTTGCCGGGATATCAACCCCTTCGAGTAGATCCCGTAGCTCTATTGGTTCTTTCTGTGACAAATCTTGAAGGCTGTACGTTCTCATAAGCCCCGTTGTGGGTATTGCGACTACCTTTGTTTTCGGTTTCCGGTTTTCAGTTTGATGTTGACATGCTGAGGCAATCTCTTGGTTTCTGTGTCGAATACAGGCACATTTTCGTATCGGTGGCGACTGACTTCTCTTTAGTGGCTGTTTTTCGTTGTGTTTGACTTTGATTCTACTGCGTCGTTTGGATTTTTCATGGATTTCGATCAGAAACTCGGATGGTTTGCCTGAGACAGGAATGCTGTTCCTTCTATTTTTGTTCCACGTGTCATCTTTTTTGTTAGACGAAAATGCGATTTCTATATCCCTTTTGGACACTTTTCTCAGCTCTCTCTCGTAATTAGATATCTGTCGAGACTGGGTGTTGAGATGAGCCGACGTTAGTGTATTAATGTTCTCGTTCTCGCTCTCCTCCTCCTCTTTTACATCGTTTAGTACCCGTATACACGCTACATCATGAACCAGTTTTTGGCCAACAGAGTTCATAAACACTTCTTTCAAAGATGGCTTGGGAGTTGGGCTTGATTTTGAGTCATCGTCTTGACCACTGACTCTCTGTCTCCACTGTACACGTTTAGCAATCATTGCCGCTATTTTCATTTGCTTTCTACGAATTTCTTTCAGTTTGCGACGCCTGATTTTCTGTAGAATGTTCTTAAACTGTATGGCAATATAAACTGCATTTGCAGCTTGTAGAAATTTTCTTTTTCCTTTAAGTTTTTTCATTCGTTCCTTGTTTCGCAAATTAAGTCTGATGGCCCTTATTTCTTGATCTGTCAGTGTGACCTCTGTTCCCTCATGCCCTTCTTTCACTGTTTCCATTTGTGTAGGCATAAATACTTTGTATCTCTCCAACTGGCGTTTTCTCTGTTTTCTCATTTTGTGTTTTGTCCTTCTCTGAATGAGCTGATCGTCCTTCAGAATTATTTCAATATCTGACTCAGAAGAAAGCTCGTCGTCTGTATTTATATCATGTTCTTCAGCGTTCGTGCGTCTCATGAATTCCTTCTTAAATCGTTGTTCAGTAGTAGCACTGGAGTACCCTCCACATTGCATACTGGCATCGTCGTCAAGATTACCATCATCCGATTCTTTGTATTCTTCGTCTGGATCGGGTTCCGGGCTGTAGAAAATATCCAAACGCATGTCATATCTATTGTTTTCGTCAGAATCCGAAGCCTTTTGTGACTTGGTTTTGTGCTTTCGCATGAAAGATTTGAACCAGTTTTTCTCAAGGTTTTTACCGTATTCATGGCGTCTTTTGTACGAAGCTAACCCTGACCTGTTTGTCTCCATCGTAAGATCGGTTGAAACTTTACTGGAAATATACATTGCTTGTGATTTATCGGTTTCTTCGGCTCTTGTCTTGGACATCATTATAATTTGTTTAAACTGGTCGCTGATCTCATTTGTTAGTCGTCCAATAGAGTCGTGTCTCAAACCTTGTGCCAGTCCTGTTTCATAAACTTTGTCTTCAGTATTTTGTGTGTCAGTTTTAACTTTACCGGAATGGTTAGAATTATGGGTAAAGAGATGACCAATGCTTCTTTTCCGTGTATAGTCCTTCAAAATTTGCCCAGTTTGATATGGAAATGATCCACTTCCAACGGTTACTGTTTTTCCGTTTTTCGAAGGAAAATTGTTCAATGTCGGTAAATCCACTTGTTCGTTTTTATAACCACCTTTACCCCTACGTCGCCTTATAGAGGAAAGCTTTTGATGCGACTTCACTGCAATTGTTTCGATTACCTTGGCTTTTTCAAGAGACTTCCTTCTCAAGGGAGGAAGTGTGTGATCTTTCGAAAGATTGTTACGAACAAAATCAACATCTTGAAGCTGTTTTAATGTTGGCGCTATCTCATTACGAATGATGGCGCCCGAAATGTGGGATAGCGACACCTGTCTTTGTTTTTCCGGCATGTCCAGTGCGAATTTCAGTTGCGTGACATTTCGGATATGAAGCTGTTTGGACCCTTGGTCTTTGTCGTCAGTGTCTCGTTTTCCCTTCTGGCTGTCAGCGGTGCAAATCTCGTCTGTGACATCTCTCGGTTCGACTCCTTGAGTCTGTAAAACACGCCCGTCCTGCTCTACTCGATAAGATGAATAATAAGAAAAGTTGGAACCTGAACTATTTATTCTGTTAAAATATTCCTTGTTAAGGTCGGTTCCGCTTGGTGTTATACTAAACTGAATATTGTTTCCATTCAGTTCTAAACTTGGTCCAGATTTCCTGCCTGTATACGGCCACATAACTCTACTTCATCTTAAAACAAAGATATAGAATGTATGGTAACGCAAACACTGATTTTTGAACTCTATTTAATACCTTACTATATACTAACGTCTACTTTGTAGTTAGTATTTAGTATACATTTGTTGTACATTATAATGGTTCTATATATGTTTTCTACGATCGCACTGCTAATGGACCCAATCAGGGTAGAGGAATAGCATTTATATATCTCACCTAGACCTAAACTGTTAGTTTTAATCTTTAGGCTGCCAAGCGCAACTCAATGACCTTTAGCGGACAGTATAGATCAAGATCAGACTGCACAGAACGTGCAGTCTGATCTTGGATCTATACTGTCCGATATGGAGATATTTTTCCTGCAAAATAACTTTGAAATGACAATGTTTTTTTTTTTTTTGTGAGTTTAATTCATTTAGCAGCTTAAGGGTTAAGGGTTAAACTGTGTGTCTAGCAGATACGCCTCTATTATAATTGAGCCATTCTCTGGCAAAAAGGGGCTTAAAGCATCTTTGTGATCTATGATACCAAGCAAGTCATCACATGATCATGGATACATAAAGTCCATTTCGTCCAACACACGACTGAATCATGAGGTAGACTGGTCCTTGACTTGCAGAAAATTGACCAATATAGCAAAAAGTTTCGGCCCAGGTCAGCCTGCGCGGACTGCGCAGGCTGACCTGGGTCGATATTTTTTGCGTTAAGCTCCCTGTTCACAGAGCATGGTTCAATTCTATGCGTTGTTCATTTCGGTTTGAATACAAATTTCTGGGCCACGGCAGTGAAAAGCTTTCCAAAACATTGCAGGAAAAAGTAATCACTTTTAATAACACACTGCTCTGTTTTTCATAACTGTAAGAAGACATACGTATTTCTTCCATCCAGCCAAGCCCCCGTAGCTCAGTCGGTAGCGTACAGGACTTGAGAACAGGAGGTCGCTGGTTCGATCCCCGGCTCGGCCAATTTCTATCCGGCGATTGATGATAGTCATCGCGACAGGATTCATTCCTCTCTCACCGCTGACCATTGTTTCGACGATAGTTATGTGGGAAAGCAGCCAGTGGCTTGGAAAGAATATTGTGCATAGTACTGGTAAAAGAAACTCCATGAAAGCATGGATAGGTGCACTGGCCGTGATATAACTGAAATAATGTTGAAAATGGCCTTAAACACCATTCAATCAATCAATCAATCTTCCATCTAAATATTTCCTATTGTATCAATTTTACTTGGAGGGCGGGCAGGTGGTGGGGATAAAACTTTATATGGCGAACAAAAATTAACGCTAGTCCAAATTGAAAGCATTTGCAGATGACAAATTAGACGTGTGTCAAATGATGGGATTTGCCCTAGGGAGGGAACAAAACACTGTGTGAAAAGGAGCAAATGTCGGTTACCAGCAATTTCCTCCTTTTTCACCAAAACGTTTCCAAAATATTGACTTTGCAAACAAGCCTGTGTTTGCGAAGGATTAAGGTTGGAGATATTTCAGGGAATCGTCACAGTAATGTTTTATAAGCACAAAGACCGTTTTTTTAGGGTTTGCCAGAGTTTCTTTGTTGTTTTTCTCGCCGTCGGATAAAAAAAAAAAAAAATTCGACGTAACGTATCACGCCGCCAGATCAAAAATCGACGTAACGTATAACTATAACTGAATATACGTTTTTGTTGCAGTTGAATATCCTGTCTGTGTAATCTCATCTGAATCTACACCTTTCGCAAAATCCACTTTAACCCATTACCCCACAATCCCGAGTTAGAACGTCCCTAAGAAAGAACACCTTTGAAAACATTGTTGGAAAAGGAGAAAATGCTGGTAACCAGCATTTTCTCCTTTTCCCACAAAGTTTTCTACAGACACATCACAAACAATAACCTTTTACACATCACCAACAAAATTCTTAATTTGAGTCACATTTAGTTCGTCGTCTGCAAATGTTTTAAATTTGGACAAGTCCAAAATTTGGTCGTTTGGTAAAGACTTAACCCTTTACCAGACGACAAAATTTTAGGCTTGTCCAAATTCAAAGCATGTGTAGACGACAATTTCGATGTGGTTCAAATAGTGCAACTTTTCTTAGATAGAGTAGAAAACATTGTGGGAAAAGGAGAAAATGCTGGTAACCAGCATTTTCTCCTTTTCCCACAATGTTTTCAAAAAGGCTTCTTTCCCAGGGGCGTCGAAAGGCGGCATTGTAAGGTAAAGGGTTAAGAATCACAACTGTAAGTGAGAGGGCTAAGTAAATGAAATTCTTAGGTCTGTTGTGGTACCGACGACACAGGCCCTGTTGGCGCAAAGTGTCTTTGTTGTTACCTTTCCTGAAGTTGAAGATCAAGATCAAACTGCAAAGAACTTGTTTGATCTCGGGCCAACAAAGCCCGATATTTTGCGATACATCTTTTCAAAATGGCTTGAAATTTGAATAGATCGTTTTTTTTTTTACCCTTAATATGCTAAATAAGTTTAAATCAAACTTTGAAGTCGATAGTAAAATTCCCCCATGATGCTATTTCAACCTTATTTTTTGCAGAAAAATATCTCCTTATCGGACAGTGTAGATCCGTTCCGTGCAGTCTGATCTTGATCTACACTGTCCGCAAAAGGTCAGTGAGTCGCGCTTAGCAGCAAAAGGGTTAACAAGACTGAATGCTTTATTTGGCGTACAGAAGAGCCACTCATCTTATCCTATTCTCTCCATCTAGATCGAAGATTTTTTTACCTAAAAAACTAGATCTATGTTTTTTTGCCCTACAAAAGTAGCAAGAGCCTGATATTTTTTATTTGCGTCACGCCTCCCTCTGTTTCAAAGACATTTTCCCCAAACAATTTCTGGTTTCTCACACACTGAGAAACTGTTGAAAAAATAAAACATCTGATCGAAAAAGGTATAACAAATGCATAAGTTTACATGTAACAAACATCAGTTTCCATTTACGAGTGTCTGACACTTTCAAACTTCTTGTTTAAAATCAAAGCGTTGAAAGCACTGGTGTGGCATTTGTCAGAGAGAGCCATTGTAAGGAATTAATAATTTGAAAAATAAACAATAGCAATATTTTCAAAATATTTGCTTGAAAGTCAACCTATTATATAGTCATGCACAATCCAATACAGTGGCGTGCAATGTTGTGTGACGAACAAGATCTGGCGAATAAGCGCAGGGACGAATAAGCCCAGGAACGAACTTGTTTTGGGACGAACAAACACGGGATCAGGCGGTCGGGAAACAAAGATTGTGTGTATCATTACGCCAATAGAAGACCATAGTGGATCAAACTATTTTTGACAAAAAAGAAGTATTTCCATGATCGATGGCCTAATCCAATTTATTTTAATACGCTATCTTCAATTTCATATCTGAGTGCAATCGAAACACTTATTTGTCGTAGAACAATTGAGTTTAATTGGGTTTACTTCCTTCGGTTTTGCAAAAACTACGATACATGATTTTCAAAATGCCGTACTGAATTCATAGTGGCATTGTCTTCGACAAATGCCACAAAAACTTAAGGTATGCAGTCAGTTTATGACATAATCATCAAAGCCTTTTAAATCATTTATCATTTATCTTTTTCACTGGCAGGATACAAATTCGGCAGACAGTGTAGCTTAAGATCAGACTTCACAAAGTGTGGCGTGTAATCTTTGACCACACAGTCCAATATTTTTATTGATATTGTTTAACTTTTTAACTCTGTACAAAACAATCCTGCATTTAATCAAAGCGTTGAAAGCACTGGTTTGGCATTTGTCAAGGGAGCCATTGTGTGGAATTAATCATTTGGAAAAAAAAAGCATAGAAATATTTTCAAAATATTCGCTTGAAAGTCATCCTACTATATAGTCAAGCACAATCCAATAGATTAGCGTGCAATCTTATGGGACGAACAAGTCCTAGCGAACAAGCCCAGGGACGAATAAGCCAGGAACGAACTGGTTTGGGACGATCAAGCAAGGAATCGGGAGGTCAGGGAACAAAGATTGTGTGTATCATTACGCCAACAGAAGACCATTGCGGATCAAGCTACTTTCGATAAAAAAAAGAAGTATTTACATGATCGATGGCCTAATCCAATTTATTTTAATACGCCATTTTCATTTTCATATATAAGTGCAATCGAAACACTTATTTGTCTTTTAAAAATTGAGTTTAATTGGGTTTACTTCCTTCGGTTTTGCACAAAATACGATACATGATTTTCAAATTGCCGTACTGAACTCATAGTGGCATTGCCTTCGACAAATGCCACAAAAACTAAAGTTATGAAGTTATATGAAGTAATCGCCAAAGTCCTTTAACCCTTTCCCAAACGATAAATTTTAGACGTGTCCAAATTGAAAGAGTTTGCAGATGACAATTTTAAATTGGATGAAAGTGGCAGAAAGTTCTCAAAAAGGGTAGAAAACACTGTGGGAAAAGGAGAAATTGCTCGTTACGAGCAATTTCTCCTTTTCCCACAGTGTTTTCAAAAGACCTGTACTGCAGACACGTGAAAACCAGGGCTTGTTTGGGAAAAGGTTAAATCATTTAGGCCTATCCATTATCCTTTTCGCAGACGGTGTAGGTTAAGATCAGAATACACAAGGTATTATTTTTACTCATAAAGTCTGGCTATTTAAGCCTATACGAGACTGTCCCTCGTTTAACGGCCCAGAGGAATAAGGTACATAGGTTGCAATCTGATCCTTATTTACACAATGTGCAAACGCATCCAAAACTCACCTTCGGCACCGAAAAGTTTAATGCACGAATCTTCAACGTCTTAATGAATACCACAGTACTTAAAGCACTTTGATTATTTAGAACATGAGATTGTTACTATTTGAAGAATACATCTAGAGATAGTCTGGATTACCTGCCCCTACCACTACGTTATCGGGTCAGGCAAAGCGCAATAATGGCGGCCTCCTAGGTGTCCTCAAACGTACCCCTATATGCTTCCCCGTTTTCCCCAATTTCATGTGATCCAGTTTAATCAGTAAATAAAATGAGGTCAATTTTGTACAAAAAATACATTACCGAATCTAAAACGTGCTGTTTGGGTATGGTTTATATATAAATTCTACCATGAATCATTTTAAAAGTAGCCCTGTTTTCGGACGTTATATAGGTCCATTGACATTTCGGATACTTACAGCATTTCTGATATGTAGTTTTTCTCGCTAAATAAGAACGAACTGTAGGAGAACTAACTGCCATGACTTTATTGCAGGCAATCTGTTTTGAATTCAGCCTATGATCCGATTTGATCATGTAAAATAACAATATTCCGTCTCCTCTGCATATTACCAACGGGGGCCGCCATTATTGCGCTTTGCCTGACGTACTCATGTAGTACGGCGGGGTACCAGGCTAATGTAGAGATAGCTGTTTTTTCTCCCTGCTTTTCACCTTGTTGTTTTAACAATCGACTGTTTCGAGTTTGGGCTAATTGAGAGGCAGTTTATCACTCTTACCAATTTTTCCTTGTCTACAGGTAAGGCGAATAAAAACGTTTCTTTGGGGTTATGAAATATTTATATTAAACGAATGACAGAAATAAAGAGAGAATGGTTCGTTGTTTACGTCAAAATTTGAGTAGCATTGACTTTCGTATTTTATGACGTTCCCCTTTGCAGAGAATATAGCAGTTTTCCGGCTTCTGTTTACACAAGAACCAAAACAGGACCCAGTATTAGAAAAGTTGGTTCTGCGGAATGGTAGGAAAATGCGCGACTAACGTTTATTCTGCAGCCCTGTAAGGTCATGCGCAATTGTATTACGATCCTCTTCACAACGTTTGCCATCTACAAGAAACAGTATAGACAGAAAATACGTGAACCAAGCAAGACATCACATAATTAGGGATCCATAAAATTCACTTTGTTTAACAACCGACTGAATCATGAGGGACACTGGTCCTTTGGCATGCCGAAATTAGACCGATAGCACAAAGTTTCAGCCAAAATCAGCCTGCGCGGAGAGACGGTGTCATGTAGGTTATGATGTAAAGGACGGACCATCGCAATACTTACCGTTGTGTAGTTTATTGTTCACACCTAATTTTCCATGCCAATAATTTAGCAGCATAAAACTACTGTATATGGCGACCTGGAAACTTTGCTGGTCGAGCCATGCGAAAGGAAGTACTGGTTATTGATCTATAATGTAGAGACTGACGTGAAACACAGTCGGCTCCTTAGCCGAGTCGTCTCCTTAGCTGAGTCGTCTCCTGAGTTCAGTCATCTCCTTAGCTTAGTCTGCTTAGTCGTCTCCCTAGCTTATTCGTCTCCCTAGCTTAGTCATCTCCCTAGCTTAGTCCTCTCCTGAGCTTAATCTTCTACTTAGCCCTCGAAACAAGTTTGCAGATGTCATTGGGAAGATTCTTGTAAAATATAAATGAACCACATGAATTATTTTGGAAAAAAAAAGAGTAAAAAGCATGTGAATGTTTTCAAAAGTGGTCTAAATTCTACTGCACTCCACAAAGAGATGTCTACAGGATGCAATGAGGTTATATGTAATAACTGAGTCGCGCTCTGTCAAAAGGGGGCTTAATGCATCTCTGTGATGCATCATGCCAAGCAAGTCATCACATAATTATGAGTCCATAATTTTCATTTCGTCTATCAACCGACTGACTCTTGAATCTTGAGGTAGGCCGGTCCTGTCACACGTAGAAAAATTACCAATAGTAAAAAGTTTCGACCTAGGTCAGCCTGCGCAGACTGCGCAGGCTGACCTGGGTCGAAACTTTTTGCAGATGCATTAAGTCCCTTTCTCACAGAGCATGGCTTATACATATATCTGTCTTAGCAGGAGGGTTCTAGAGACTGGCAAAATTATCCAGACTAAACGCCGAAAAGTCATTTCATCGGGATCCAAACTGATTTACAATATTGCCAAAGAGTATCGATCCATGGATTTTTTACTATCGGTTTGAAAGTTTCATTAGCAGATTAACGATCCATCGAAAGTATCGATCCATGGATTTTTTACTATCGGCTTGAAGGTTTCATTAGCAGGTTAACAGTTAAACTGTGGGAGTGTTCAATGGTGTTGTGGTTCTTTTGCCCAACGCAATGGAGTTTTTAAAAAAAAAAACTCAGAAAGAGGGTAAATCTTCGCCCATAACCCGAATTCGAGTTAAAATGAACAATACTCGGTGAAAAGGGGGCGTAATGCATCGGTAAAAGTATCGATTCAGGTCAGCCTGCTCGATCCGGTCTGACCTGGGCCAAAACTTTTCGCTATTGGTCAATATATCCAAGGACCAGTCTACCTCATGATTCAGTCGGTTTTCTTAACTCTTTCACTGCCAACTCCAAAAAAACTTCCACAGTTTTCCTGGTTGTAAAAGTATATTTCCGCTGCTTTTGAAGATGATCATAGTCATAGATGTGTATCACTTAGAAGACAGAGTAGATTTAAGATCAGACTGCACGTTCTGTGCAGTCTGATCTTGATCTATGCCGTCCGCAAACGCTTCCTAAGGCCTCGTTGGTAATGAAAGAGTTAAAAAAGTGGCTATTATAGGTCCATAATTATATGATGGCTTGATTGGTATGATGCATAAAGGTGATACATTGAGCCCCCTTTTGCCAGAGCGTGGCCCAAATGTTAATGTTGTTCTTTGCCAGATAGAACCAGTCGAACTTTTTCAGTTTTGTCCCGCAAATGTTTTGCATTTCCATGAAACATGTGTACACTTTACATTTATACAAAAAAACGATTGCACGTTTACAACCGTCCTTTACGAAATATCCGAGATGAACTAATGACAGCGAGTTCCGTTTTCGTGTACCACGGCAACAACAATAAAACTTTGTTTATATACAACTGTAAAGTTACAGTCGTTATAAACACTAGTACTGATTGAATTTTTCCGCTGAATCGATAAGGTAGACATTCCAGTCGCCAGTAAGTGTAAGAAACAAGTTACATACTGGAAATCATGGTTCGTCTGTCGGTACCGGAAATGCCCAGGCTGTCTAGAAAAGTGGACTTTATGTTTGGAAGTGAGCGGATGCTGAAAGCACACCATAAGAATGGTGTATATTTCAAATCACTGGAGATCAAAAAGAACGCCTACGACGCTGACTGCAACAAAAATTTAAGCAAAATACAGCAAGAGATCTATGATGTCTATTTTAACGAGTACCTGCCGCTAAAAGAACAAGCAAAAAGGACAGCATTTTTGCCCAAATTGCGCGATGATCAACCGCCGAGATATAAAAAAATAGCAACAGTGAAAGGAAAGGAGCAGTTTTTGAAATTACCTAAAATTGCAACGAGTGATATTTTTGTGCACGAAAAGAATAAACACAAGAGTTCAGAATGTTTTATAGAAGCTTTACGTGAAAAAGAAGCCGTAAACAAGAAAGAGAAACTAGCTGATACCGACTTTATTGCGGAGGATGGACCTCGAAATACTCGACTGTTCAGCAGGTGTTCGCTCTGGCCAGACAATATTTCGGACTACAGCATGTCTCCAGATATAGACGAACATCGATTAAAGATTTTGAAAGCAGCTATAGCACTAACCTCGCAGCCGGTAACTGTACCAGACTGTTCTAAAAAGCCGAGGCGTCTCCGTCGTAGTTTTCTTCTCACCTTGCGCAGGACCAGTAAGCTGGTATGGGAAAATGATCTTCTTATGCGAGCTGGACCCCCTCCGAGAATGAAAAGAAAGGACAGCGTGATGGCCGAGTCGGATTGTTCCGACAGGAAAAGTTCGGGTGCTTTCGATTCCTCAGTTATAAAAATAGGACCATCACTTTTCAGGAATAGAATATTGAATGACGAGGATGACGACGATGAAGACATAGTGTTTCAGTTCACTGACCGACAGTCACGAGGATCATTTGTCTCGATTTTAAACAGTGTGATAGGAAAAACACCCCGAGTGTCTTTTAGTTCTGATGCTCCTGTTCACGATATAGAAGCAGATCTTTATAATTCGGAGTCCAGTCCAGACATATTTTCGGTGATAAGCGAGAGAACTGGCAGCTCGTACTCAGATTACAGTTATACTTCCGGGAGTGGAAGTTACTATAGTACCGAGACAGATGAACAATATCAGTGATAGACGCGATACTGAACTTTTGTTGTCGTTGTTTTCGGTACGTTACTTTTGAAATATGACTGTATAATTGCCATGGTTGTGCTAAAAACACGTGATTTATCGTAAGTTGAAAAAACAAGTAAACCAGTCATGGGGGTTTGGGGAGGAAAAGTAAAAAAAAGTTGCCACCAATGGGCATACAATAGAAGATACATGTATTTAGATTTGAGCCATGCTCTGTGAGAAGGGGGCTTATTGCATCTGCGAAAAGTATCGACCCAGGTCAGCCTGCGCAGTCCGCGCAGGCTGACCTGGGCCGAAACTTTTCGCAATTGGTCAATTTTCTGTATGTCCAAGGGCCAGTCTATCTCCAGATTTGGTTGGTTGTTAAAAACTATGGCTATTATAGATCTATGATTACGTGATGGCTTGCTTGGTACAATGTATACGTAGATGCATCAAGCCCCCTTTTACCAGAGCATGGCTTATATAGATGTTGTGAACCATTCCTAGTTTTAACGACCTTGAAGGAGAGGGTTTTGGAAAACATTGTGGCAGAAGAAGGAAAATGCTGTCACCAGCATTTTCTCCATTTCTCACACAGTTTTCTAACCTTTTTGATACAAATTCGATCATTTCCAACACATTTAATTTGTCGTCTGCAAAGAGTTTCGATTTGAACCAATCTAAAATTTTGTATACTGTAATTTGTAAAATTTTTGTAAAGTGTTAAAGTAATACCTTTTAATTTCTATATTGTTTTTCTAATAAAAGTCAATCGATGGAAGTATCGAATTGTATATTGACTCAAAATACTTTTTAGGTATTTAATTGCTGTTTAAAAAAGATAGATCGCTAATGAAAACGTTGAAAAGTAGGCATACATGTATTTTATTTCGACAAAAACCTGAATACTACCTGAATGATGACGATATAGAAATGTCTAATGCGCGGGTAGAGAAGGGTCATGCGCCGACGATTCATGGCAAAAACGCGCTATTCATCATTAATTGATAGCGAAATATCACGAATGTGAAATGAATGACCTTTTACTATACGCGGAAACGACATTTGATCCGAGGATGAAAAAACAAAACATGTCATAATACTCCAATAGTTTCCCAAAAATGGCGTCAAATTTTTAGTACGATTATTGTGTATACATTCGTATACTGTTTATCAAGAGTTCATCTGGACCAAAAAAAAAAACTCTCAAAGGGCCAGAAAAGCACAAAAATCCAAATATTTCTATTCCAAGGCTTTTCAGGTTAAAGTATCATGTAACAATAAATCAAACCAGAAATATCTTTTAAAAAGATAGACGGCGTAAGATGAACTGGGAAATGAATATTTATAGCCTTTTATTGTTACTCAAACTGAAGAAAAATACATGTACTTTACTTTAGATAGTAAAAATAAATATCCTCGACAGCAAAGTTTGTTTCTTTTTACTCTTTTTTTTTTCATTTTGTTGAAAAAAGGGATTCCCAATACGATATAATAAGATCCATATTTCAAGATTCCATGTTAATCCAAATCATCGTTGAAAAAAAAAAACGCTAAAAAACGGTACGGACACACTTCAGTCTGGGATTATGATCTGGTCACCCATCCAAGCACTAACCATAGTGTGCGTCGCTTAACTTCATTAGGGAGCTGCGCATCATACCGTACTGAAGTGACAGCTACTTGAACATTTACAGTGCAGGGTCCCGACGAATAAACATGTACACATTTTTGACCAATCACAAGTTACCTTCTATTAATTCGATTTCATTATACCAAGAAGTAGGTCAAATGCCGGTGCATTCAGCTACAACGAAAAAGAATCTTGGCAGTGTAAAAATACGAACAAAGACTTAACCGCGGTAAATCATCCATTGGTAATGCAGAAGCCTCGTATATAAGAGGTTGAGGGCTCCAATGTCGTAATGAGAGGCGTCAACATTTGAAATCTTTGGAACTAACCTCATCATGGCTTGACTACTGATTAGCCACAGAAACAAAATGATCAGCTCGCTGAATGACCAGTGTCGTTAAAACTTGTCACACATTCATTTTAAAAAGATGATACAATCAGTCATTTATCAATTCTGTCTTATTTACAGCTAGCCTAATTTTACGCATGAGCTTGCAACGCTGGCCTTTTACGGCTCGGTTACATGTATGCCAAACTGGAGCTCAATTCTCTCCCTTTGCCGCCAAAAGACTGCATGTTATGTTGAAATTTAGACATTACTTTCCCCTTCACCGTTTCACCAACCAGTTCCCTTTTTCATCCCGTGGCCAAGACTTAATTAACTTATAAAAACACAACGAGAGTCTCATTTTCATTGGGTATACTTGTCTCGTGATAGATCACAAATAACATTTCGTGGCCATCACACATTCTTAAGTCGTGGCTTCGTGATAACTTTTCTTTTCTCGCATGTCAACTCCGTGTTTTTTTTATTTTGTTATTTCATGGGCCATTCTGTTTAACAACAGTAGCAAAACTTTTACCGTAAAAAGTACAGCTTTTGTACGAATGGATATCTTGTGGTCACGAGAAACTATCCAATGAAAACATCTTATTGGGAGGATTCCTGCGTGGCTCAGTGGTAAAGTGTAGGACTCATGACCTTGTACCCCCTGGAGCCATTGGGTTTTTGGTAGGAGTGTCCTTGGGCAAGACACTTCAGAGCCCTAACCTAGTACTGGTGAAATCCAGGAAACACATGAATATGTGAGCAGTCGCCGTGATATGACTGAAATAATGTTGAAAGCGGCGTAAAACACCATTAAATCAATCAACATCTTTTATTAGATGTGTAGGGTTCACTGTAAGTGGAGAGTTGTGTATATATTCAATAACTCGTGGCAACGAGCTTTTGAATCGTGATTAAGACGTGGGTCCGATAAAAATTGTTCGTTTCTCACATGTCTCTTCAATGCTGCTGTTATTGTCTTGTATTTAGACCCTGGGTATGCTCTTGGAGCATATGTCGATGGACATGGAGGTTAGTAAAAAAATAATCCGTTTTACTCGCTAAGAAAAGCTTTATGACAAAAGACGAGACAGTACATAATTGACCTACTTACGTGAAAAGACATCGGCATTACTCATGTAAGCAAATTCGTATTTCTTGACTATTTGAATCTAGTGGAAATATTTATTACCTCTTAAATACAACTGCCAAAGTTCTGAAGCAATTTGGTTGTCATTTGGAAAAAGGTTGTCAAAGAAAAAAGCCTAAAATATTGTTATTACGGAAAGGTTCAGTGTGTTTACTCAGTGAACTCTTGATTGAATAGTTAACGCTCTACACGTCCGTTTTCGCTGTCAAAAAATGCAAATAAGTATATTTTATAGCAAATGAGTACTTTTATATCGGCATGTGATCTTAAGATAAATATATGAATACTTTTTCTCATTGTCTCTTTTTTACTCAGCATGGAAAAATATTTATGGATGTAAATCCTGTACAGGATAAAGATGATGATAGATGATAGATTTTATTGACTTATACAAATACATGTATCTCGTCATATACAATAGCAAGCAATGATAAACATAAACAACCGATAGTAAACCAAGGGCAATAACTGTTACATGTATAGATTACAAAACGTGAAAAATCTACTTTGTATGTGAAGCAGTTAATTTCGTATAATCTTTTTAATGTGATATTTCGTCTCAATGTTTTCAATCAACTTTTATAGATATATTTTCCTTTGTCTTTTTCGTATAATTTTGAACTGTAGAGAGTGAATATGAATATCATTATTGTCTCCTAAACTGCTAGAAAGAAAGAGACTGAGAAAATAAATGAGTTTTCATCCAATAGTAAAAAAAAACCCAAATGTTTCAGTTTCAGTTTCTCATCGTCCTGAACATTTCCTCCATCAGGCAGTGCTGATCATAGATCCAGGCGCACTTTATGTGCAGTCTGATCCAAATCCACACTGTCCAAAAATTCATCGAGCCCGGCTAAGCAGCAAAAGACTTTAGCGTTATTAATTAAATTTATAAAATAATCCCATATTCTACAAACATTTTTCATGTGCAAAGTACTTTACTGCACACTGTGTAAATATTTACAATAATTAACGACAATAAAATTCACAGTTATACTGGTTCTTTGTGTTCAAAGAAAGGGAAAGAATACAATACCCGTTGCTCAAAAACTACGATACAACAAATCCCAACTTCTAACAGCAGAGACAATTTTATGTTTTTTAAAAAGTAAGACGCCTTTCACAGCTTAAGATGCCTTTGCGGCCAGTGTAGATCATGATCAGACCGCGTAAAATGTGTAGTCCGATCAGAATCCACATTTACAATCCTGTTGAAACGTTCCAGACAAGGATAATCCTGAAACTGCTCCTACTTTGGCATCACCTCTAGTCTAGAAATACTGGTAAGGTTCATTTGGCGCTCTAAGGGTAGGATATATAGATCAAATTCATTATGACATGAAATAAAAGATGCATAAATCATATTGCTAAAATCGTGTTTCTATGTTTTATGGCTTTGCTTATAATTTTGCATAAACGTACTAATGTGGATCTCTGCGGGCTATTAAGTAAATGTATAAGTTTAAACATACTCGGATTTCTGTAAAAGTAAGGTTTTAGAAACTGTTTTCTTAGGTCTTTAAATGCTTCGCATTCTAACACAAAATGAAAATCATCTTCAATTTGCCCCGAATTACAATATAGACATTTACGTTCGGATCTTGAAATTCTATTACTTCCATACCTCCCAGTTTCTACCCGCAAGCTATGTGAGGAAAGTCTTAATCTAGTCAAATTTACTCGCAAATTTCGGGGAATACACTTCTCTAAGTAAGAACTGTAACAGAACTCGGGCTTAATGTATTTATATAACACTGACAAAACGCTACTAATTTCTATGTCACTGTACCAATTTTGTAAAAAAGTGTCAATAATTCTTTGTTTAAATGTATTGATAAAAATATTACTATCGTATAGAGAAGGGCTTTCCCACACATCTGCAAACCCATAATCAATCAATAATTGTTTCAATCGAGAGACCCAATTATTTTTTCCATTTATAGCATCAATTAATGAAACGTTATAAGCCGTTTGCAATAGAATATTATCTGATGATATAAACTTTAACCAGTATTTTACAATAGAAACGTACCTATTTATATACAGAGGGAGTCTACCTAACTCACCATACACTGCTGCATTACTAGTGCTAGTTTTAACACCAAGAATGGATTTGCAAAATTTCATTTGCAAACGTTCTATATCCTTAGATTTGGTAAATCCCCATACAGGGCTTCCGTATCCAAGGATCGACTCCACAAAAGCATCAAACAACTGTAGAGAAGTAGAAGGATTAACCTCAAATTTAAAGATATTACGTAAAAGAGTATACATCGCTTTTGAGGCTTTGCCTATCAAATATTGATTATTCATTTCAAAAGATCCCGAATGACTAAAAACAACCCCCAAATAATTGAAATTATTAACTATCTTTAACTCTTTACCATCGTAAAACCACTTTTCACCATTCTTTACCCCACCCCTTTTTCTGAATACCACCATGTTTGTCTTTTCTATATTAACGTTCATTCCCCATTTACTGCAGTAATCATATAAACTGTTTAGACTAGCCTGTAAATCACTAATGGACTCACCGATTAAGACCATGTCGTCTGCAAGTAAAAGAAGGATGAGACATATATCATAAAAATTCAGACCACAGTTTGGTCTGTCTTGTAGAAATAATTCTATGTCCTCTATGAAGAGAGCGTACATGACCGGTGAATTTATTTGACCTTAGCGTAGACCGACTGAAAGGTCGAAAAACCTAGAATAAATGCTACCGCACTTAACACATGATTTTACAATATTATACATAGAACGAAAAATGCGTAAAAATTTTCCATCAAGACCTTGTTGAAACAATTTATACCATAACGCATTACGGTAAACAGAATCGAATGCTTTTTGAAAATCAACAAAAGCACAGTATAGACGACTATTTTTATTTAGGACATGATCGAGAAGATTGGAAAGTACAAATATGGCATCCACTGTGCTGTGTCCTTTTTTGAACCCGAACTGAGAATCAGATAATTTCGAGTATTTGTTACACCAACAATTTACACGTTCATTTAGTACACTAGTAAAAAGTTTCCCTAAACAACTTAAAAGAGTTATCCCACGATAATTGTTGGGGTCTTTCTTATCTCCCTTTTTATATATGGGGACAATATAACCTTCGGACCAACTATCAGGGAAATATCCCGAATCAAATATTATATTAAACATGTCGGTTATGTGCCCAGATAATATATCAGCGCTTTCAATCAAATATTCGTTTAAAATATTGTCACACGGGCCAGGGGCTTTATTTCGCTTTAAACGTTTTATTGCTTTTACTACCTCTGAAACGGTAATAGGCTCGTTTAATTCAGGGAATGTAGGGTCATTTATATTAAAATCACTATGATTGATAAAATCTTCAACATCTGGAATACTGACTGACGTGATTTCTCTGAAAATACCTTCGAAATGTGTCTGAAAATCTTGGACTGAATTATCAAAATTAAAATCATCGGTCTTTTTTTGCTTGAAAAATTTCCAAAATTCTTTCGGTTTTTTATTCTTTAAATTTGTCAAATGCTCTGATTGGCGAAGAAAGTATAAGCGTTTTTTCTTGCGTATTAACTTTTTGTATGTAGCTTTTTTTTCGCACAATAGCTCTCTGTTCTGTATACATTTTGAATTGTTAAAGTCGTACATTGCTTTTTTATATAATCGCTTTGCCTCTGCACATTCCTTATCAAACCATTTATTATCAAATTTTTTATTATTTGTGATTTTATTATTTTGTACAATATGCTTTTTGAATAACGACTCAGCAATATTCTGTATACACGTTGAAAATTGGCATATCATATTCTCTATATCTGATTTTGTGGAACATTCGTTTTTATCTATAATCTGATTAAAATATGGCAGGTTGCCTATAAGCATGCTTCTAAATTCGTTTCTCTTATCATCATTCCATTTGTAAACAATGTTTTCAATTGGCGGCTTGTCATTCTCTGTACTACTCCCATAATAACATCCTATACTGAAACATAGTGGCGCATGGTCACTATATATATTAAACTGGTCTACATGAAAATTAGACAATACATGAAAGGAATTCGGACTGCATAGTAAATAGTCAATAGTACTGCATGCTTTTTTACTATAACAGGTGTATTTACCAATGTTTTCATCATGTCCTAGCCTGCCATTGGCTATTCTCAAGCCTGTCGATTTACATATATCGAGCAGCTTTTTACCCCTCGTGTTGCACACTTTATCCTCAGAGGCCCGTACTAGTGGTGTATCAGGAATATAGTCATGGAAGTCAAAATCTGGGTTAAAACTCAAAATCTATGAAATCATTTTTAAACCAACTCTAGCATTGAAATCGCCTGTAACCAGTACTTTACCGTAGTTATCATAATAAGAAACATCCCTCAGTAAAATATCAAAAAGATCAGCTTTGTAGTAATGGTCTGCTGGCGAATCATCGTGCCATAAGTATACTAAACATACATAAACATCTGAATCTAGATGAAAAATTGACTTGTCCAGTTTGATCCACAAAATAGTGTCATAAATATTTTTCACGATAGAAACTCCCCCTTGAATAAAGTCCTTTACATACAGTATAATTCCGCCGCTGTTCCTCTTGGCCCTAGTATGTTTGAATTTTCGATAGAAATTATACGATCTATAACCAGGAATATCAATGTCAGTATTTTCATCACACCATGACTCTGAAAGGAATACAATATCACTGGAAATGATTTTTTTTTTTATAAATTCCGGGTTTTTGCTCTTACTCTCTGTGAAACCGTTACAGTTCCAAATAAGAAAATTAAGCTCACTCTCTGCTCTTTCCTAGCTGGTCTTGACCGCCTTCCCCTCTATATACAAAGTGTCATAAGACAACCATGCTTTTTTACCTTGTTGTTTGGCTTTCTTTAATTCTGGCATCAATCTTTTCCTTTTTGTAACAATTTCAGGAGGAAACTGCTCATAAATATAGAAGTTTGTACCCTTCAAATTAAAACTTTGTTTCCTCACTAACTCTCTGTCTTGAAATTGATTGAATTTGCAGACGATCTTTCGATAAGCGTCTCCACCTTGTGACGTCATACGGTGTACTCTCTCTAACTTCATCCCATCCACCAAATGCTGGGCAATCTTAAGTTTCTCTACCATGAATTCTCTCACCTTTTTCTCTGTCTCTACAGTACGCTAAATATTAATACGCGGTGCGTAAATGACCGCTAAAATTAGCAAGCGGAAAATGGCTATAAATAATACTCTGTGGAAAAATCAAGCCAGTTTTTGGTTACAAATTTCTTAAAAAATATAATAATTTCAAACGGGAAAAATAATTATATAAAAAAAAAAAAACAATTGTAACTGCAAATCTCTGTATACAGTTTCTAAATATAAACATGGGGAAAACCGGGATTTGTGCAACAGAGTGAAAACAAAAATAACGCCTCCACCTTGCTGGGCTTATACCGGGGCTTTTTCCGAAGCTTATAAGGTCTATGTTTATAAACGGCTGGTGCTTAGGTTACATACTAGCTAACCATGGCTAGTTGAATTGTACAAGGTAGGTGTTTGCGAGTAAACGTATATTCTATTTTGAAATAGTCAGGTTCTGTACCCAGCATGCCCAAATCAGATAGGTATATATTTGAAAACGCCACCTAGTGGAAGATAATGGTCATATAGCGCATTTAGAATAAACTGATACCTTTTGAAGTTTACTCACATATGGAAACTTTATTCAGCACTCTTTACCCTTTCCGCCAAGCCCCCGTAGCTCAGTGGGTAGCGTACAGGACTTGAGAACAGGAGGTCGCTGGTTCGATCCCCAGCTTGGCCAATTCTTTCCGAGGATTGATGATAATCATTGCGACAGGATTCATTCCTCTCTCACCGCTGATTATTGTTTCGACGATGGATATGTGGGAAAGCAGTAAGTGGCCTGGAAAGAATATTGTGCGGGGTACTGGTAAAAGAAACTCAGGAAAGCATGGATAGGTGCACCGGCCGCCGCGATATAACTGAAATAATGTTGAAAACGGCGTTAAACGCCAATCAATCAATCAATCAATCAATAAGTCAATCTTTACCCTTTCAGCTCTGTAGGTGAAAACAGGGGTTTTTGCGGACGGCACAGATCAAGATTAGAATGCACAGAGCGGTTTTTTTTTTTTTATCATATCATAGTCTATAAGATAAAAATCTTTCTGGAGTTTCAATGGATTCTGTTTTCAGCCGTCGAAAGAGGTGGAGTTTATTTGGCGCTGAAAGATAGATTAACTCTTTACCAAACGACAAAATTTTAGGACTGCCCAAATTGAAGGCATTTGCAGACGACAAATGTGCCTCAAAAATTGAAATGTCTTCTTGGTAGGGTAGAAAACATTGTGGGAAAAGGAGAAAATGCTGGTTACCAGCATTTTCTCCTTTTCTCACAATGTTTCAAAAGCTTTTTTTTTCCGGGGTCGTTAAAACGCGGGATTGTGTTGTAAAGGATTCAACTTAGATTGCATAGAACGCACAGGCTGATATTGGCCCCAACACCAGTCGCTACTTGTTTCTAGAATAAAGCTAATGGACTCTTTGTTTGAAGTGCCTTTTTCCATCGAAAAAGGTCGACTTTTTTCTTTGAAAAATGTACAATAAAAATACAAACTGAATGACTCCTTTCCCCGCTTGTAAAGTTCACTTTATCAGATCAGCAGAAAACGTTGATATTTGTTATGCAGCATGAATAAACTCTATCTGGAATATGAATGACTGTACATAATTGCGCAATTATGCTGATTTCTGTATTAATTGTCTTGACATTTTATCTTTATGTTGGGACAAATGACTGGTGCAATACGCGTGTTAAACGTTTGAAAAGCTTGAACGAACTACAACACTCTTGCTGCAACTCTTATATACTATGTGACAGAATCGCGCATAAACTATATACAATTCTTGTGGAACAGAGCTTTCAACAATGCATGTATACTGGTCTGGATATGATTTATAGAACCAAAAGGATCAAATTTCGGGTTGTCCGCAACACTTAGTTTTGGTCTTGCATTGTTTTGTGCATTTTACAGCACTGCGAACGACGAAAGAAACTGTTTTGCAGCTAAAATCGCTAATTGGCCAGGGTCAAGGTCAAGTAAAATTTATGGCTGGAGTAAAAGTTTCCTTAATTACGAATTACATATTCCTGATTGCACTTCATAATTTGGTAAGTATACACAGTAAAAATAGTGTTGCACCCCTTGTGTTTTTACCGGGTTTGACCATCTGGCGTAAATAATACGTAATGGGTTGGAAATTAGAATCTGGCTGCTGCATAATACACCAACAAACCAGTCTGTTGCCTCTGAAATGAACTGAACTGAGGTATCCCTTGACCTCATGGCAGCGGCTAATGATCGAGCCGTTTCAACCTCTTCTGAGAGGCGAAGACTGCGAGCTGTCTGAGAGACTAGCATTTAGTTCCACCGAGGAGATGAAGTGCGCAATCTACGCAATCTTGACTGATTTTGTATGCCTACTTTCTGCATGTCACTTTCAACTTGTCGTAAAGTCTATTTCGACATTAAACTCCATTTAACCAATCTTAAAATGTTTTCGTTTTTTCTTATATTCGAATGCAATATCTAAGCAAAAAAATCCTACTTACGATGAGGTCAAGGGATACCCCAGTTCAGTTCATTTCATAGGCAAAAGACTGGTCTGTTGTTGTATGCAACAACTGGATTCTAATTTCTACCCTATTTTATATTATTCACGTCAGAAGATCAAATCCGGTTCAAAACATAGGGGGTGTATGCCTACTCTTTACTATTTATAAATTCTGGCATAGTCCTACATAATAATCTTCCGAAACACATGAGCGGCGCTCTGGAAAAAGGTGCTTTGATGCATCTCCGTAATGCAATAGGCAAGTGGTCGCACAATATAGATCTATATGTCTAAAACCAGTTGTTTTTCGAAATGCAGAAAACGTACCAAAAGCCTGTGCGAACTGCGCAGGCTGATTTGGGTCGGTTCTTTTTGCAGAGGCGTATTGACTCGCGATTTGATTAGTCAAAATGTTACTCTATAATATTCACCCGCCATTGATAAAAAACGATGCTACTAGCTACTACACCATTATTCATTTTATTTTGTTTACTCAATAATTTGTAATAGTTTGTCGTTGAAAGGTGTATGTATGCAATAAAAGGAATGTTATGTTGCAGTAACTTTCCTGATGCTTGTATTTACTTCTCGGTGCGTAAGAAAATTTTAACATCTCGCTCGAATTATATACTTATCCATTTTTTACTCCATAATATTCATAAGGATTATATACAAACATAATATATAACAAATAGATTTCAAATTATACAGGATAGTCTATACAACAACATTCATACAACAAGTTACAGAAGTATTAAATTTTCAGGTGTATGAAACAAAGAGCCATACTTGCAAACCATTTAAACCCTTCGAATTCCAGTATCAAGTTGGAAGATTAAGCATTTGACTGGACAGAATCTGAACAAGTTCAGAAATCAGGGGGCCGTATTCTACCAACAATTTTAAAGTGTATTCTTAGTCTAATTCTAGGCTGTGAAAGCAACGCAGCTCCTGATTAGCCAGACCGTTTGGTTCATCCAATCAGAAAATGCTTTACAGCGAAAGCTTTTGAGTATTAGACGATGAAAGCTGTTATGAATGCTTTATAAATACAGGCCAAGATGCCTATTTTTGTAATTTAGAATAAGAATGAAAATGAAAAAGAAAATAGTCGGTAAATATAATAATGGAAAAAAGTTCCTGTGCATTACATAATACGTATGTAACTTCCCTGGGAAGGGGGTATTGTAACAAAGAATGGAGTTATTAAGCAGTAACAACTGGACAGTATAATTGTTAAGCAAAATTGCCACATACGAGATAACATCCATAGGCGCTATAGCTCGTCATGTGACGTGACGCTATTTAATTAATGCGTTGAGTCGAAACCAGTTTGCCCGCCGTTTACTGCAATGCTTTCCACGCATCGATTTCGCGTAGATCGCACTAGGTTTGTCAGTGTAGTTTGTGGAATAGCAGACCACATCCAAAGAAGGGCTCGTTCGAGTTCCAGTACTGTTAACGGTTTGTTAAGAAGACGTCGGATAGTTCGTTCATTTCGTCTCACGTACGTTCTTTGGGCGAAAGATCTGGCGATAGAATAGGCAAAGGAGGAGTATTTTTTTTTTTGCGGGGGGGGGGGGGGGGCGGATTTCAAAACAACGTGAACAATATGTGGACGGGTTTAGTCTCGCTGGAATGTGACCTTTTAGCATCGTGCTTTAAAAAAAACCCGACAAAACTAAGGGACGAATGATTTCACTACGACACCGTAATTCTGTTAAAATGCCAAGAACAAAGTAGGGTTCTGTGAGTTGAAGTTATTGCTCCCCAAACAGTCACACTTCCTCCTCCAGATAGGCATGCGTTAGACGACGCATGCATCTGTATACCAATCACATGGACGTCGAGATACACAACTTTGGCCATCACTACTGTCCAGATGGAAATGAGACTCATTGGAAAGTAGGACATCTGCTCAGTCTTGTCTCCTGAATCGAGTATGTTGTCTGCAACACGCCAAACGAGCTGCAAGGTGATGCCGACGTAACACAGGATGTATGGCAGGACGTCTCGAGCGTATTCCATACTCTCGCAGTCTATTTCTAAGTTCGTCCACTGATTTCTAGTTCGTCCACTGATTGCCCTTAGACAAGGGAAGCTGAGGACAGTGAACATCGCAGTCTGAAAGTGTTTCCTAAAGTGCTGTGGGCGAATATGGATGCCTTCACGTCCTAACGTCCCACGAGGTCGCCCCTACAGCGGGTATTCTGAAACAACTCATGGTTTCTAAGCACAGCAAACCGTCTATCAACCTCAGTCTGTATTCTCCCTATGAAAGCATGCCGAAAGTACATAAATGTTTATTTTCCGATAGACGTGCTATCCCTCATAAGCATTAAAAAACATTTTTGTTTAGCGACCGGAAGTGAAATATGAATTTCACGGACTTACGCCTGCGAGACTAGCATTTTGTTCCACCGAGGAGATGATACTTGCTTGGGCATTTCTATATTTAGGGTTATGTTTATTTTATATTTTGGGTGCAGCTTATGAACATAATTTTCCTATTTGGCTTGATATGAACTGCACAGGAACTTTCTTCCGCAAGCATATATTTCTATGAAATACATGACCCATGCTATGGCAAAAGAGGGTTTGGTGCATCTCTGTGATGAATGATACAAGCATGTCATCACATGATTCTGGATCCATAAAATTAATTTTGTCTAACAGCTGACTGAATCATGGAGTTGACTGGTCCTTGGACATGCGGAAAATTGACCATTATTAAAGTCTCGAACCAGTTCAGTCTGTGCACTGCGCAGGCTACCTGAGTCAACACTTTTTACAGATGCATTAAACCCTCTTTTCACAGAGCATGGCTCACATGTTTTGTACACGTTACTTGACCCATGTCCTGGACATCACGATGTATTTTATGAAAAGAGAGAATCAAGATCATCCTGCACATCCGATACCAATGGATTATTGAAGCTAAATACAAATCCGCTCTAAACGCAGGAATGCTATCTAAAGCCACAGGTTATGTTGAGTACTTCATTCCAGCGGAATACAAGATCTGAGTAAAGAAAAGAAAAATCCAAACTCCTCTAATGCCATGATTTTATTCTTCATGTAGCTGTGTATATATGATAGAAGAGATAAGACAGTTTGTTCCATTGTCCAGGCGGCTTCGGCCAGAAATATTATGCGAAATATCGACCAGTGTATAACCACAATCAAAGCTCATATTTTGTGCCGCCTAATTTTGGTTTAAACTGTCCTAAAAAGCGCCCTAGATTTTGCCTAGAACTGCAGGCTTGTAGAATCAATCAATATTGTCTATGGATTGCAATATCCTACTATCGATTTCAGCATATACAGTCGGCTACGTCTAGTTAAAGAGGCCCTCATTTTTAAACCTAGATTGTAGGAGCATCGTACAGAAGAGTATGATAATATCCTTTGTAGGTGATTTGAATAATGAGGCACAATATATACTTAACCCTTTCCCAAACAAGCCCTGGTTTTCACGTGTCTACAGTACAAGTATTTTGAAAACACTGTGGGAAAAGGAGAAATTGCTCGTAACGAGCAATTTCTCCTTTTCCCACAGTGTTTTCTACCCTTTTTGAGACCTTTCTGCCATTTTCATCAAATTTAAAATTGTCGTCTGCAAACTCTTTCAATTTGGACCAGTCCAAAATTTGTCGTTTGGGAAAGGGTTAAAAAGCCAAGTGTTGATATAAATGTATACAAACACTGATGAACTGAACTATATGGGGAACTTAGAAACTTGGAAACCCAAAATCCATGCCCGTTTTAATATCAAGATGAATCTTGACACCTTATCTTATTAGTGAAATATAGACGGCAAAAATAATGAAACACATACAGTCTTAATTATTATTACTTTAACAACAGAATTTTATGAAATACCAGCCTCAATTTCAGTCATCACCCATCCCTCAACATGGCTCCTCGCTTTCATTCTTTTTCTTGTTTTGACTGTCTAACGAAGTTTTCGACACATGGACACTTTCTTTGCTTTGTTGTTTTTCTTTATCTTCTTCCTGCTTCTCACCCTCACCCTCACCTTTCTCAACTTTGTCTTCGGTCATGATCGACCTTTTACTTCCGCTGTGCTCAGATGATTGTGTTGATAGATTTATTTCCATGCTCTCTTTGTTCGACTTGTTTTCGCAGCAAACGACAGACACCCTATACAGAAGTAACATGACAACAAGACCATTCTTTGCCGTAAAGAAGATGATGCTGTATGTCAGTACATTCAAAGCGATCATCGTGTACAAACGTATGGCCAAGAAAGGTCCGTCTTGCAGGAGAAAATTTACCGTGATACTCCATATCTCACTTTGAAAGAACATTTTTATACAGTTTTCGGGTCTTTCGTTCACTTCTATCTCCGTGCCGATCGATGTTGCCACCCTTGTCTTTTTGGGACTATTGGTTGTCGTCAAGACAAATGTAAACTGTAACAGACTGAGGGTCCAGATCAGCAGAATGGCGTAGGTCATAATGGAGTTCTCTTTGACTTTATCTTCTTCAAAAAGCGCGAACAATTCGGTTATATCGGAGGCAATGCCAATGAAAACAAAGAGAAGTTGAGAGAGCTCGTCCCGGGATATTTCGCCCCTCGGCAAGATCCATCGAGCCAGGATCATCAAGTACAGAAACAGCTGCTCTACAAGTGCGACCAGGACGTTCTTCCCTATGTGTACCTGTTCAGGGAGACCACAAAAGGAAAACAGGAAATAAATCAAAACTCTTAATTGTTTTAACCCGTTGAGCGCCCGAGAATAAAACGGATTTATTCAGCCAGTAAAAATACTTTTTAACTCTTTACCAAACGGCAAGATGTTAGTCTTGTCCGAATTGAAAGCACTTGCAGACGACATTTGAAATGTGGCTCAAAAGATAGACTTTGTCTTTGACAGGGTAGAAAACATTGTGGGAAAAGGAGAAAATGCTGGTTACCAGCATTTTCTTCTTTTCCCACAAGGTTTTCAAAAGGCTTCTTCCTCAGCGTTGTAAAAACTCGGGATTGTGTGGTAATGGGTTAAGATATTCTATTTTTATCAGCCTTCTTGATCTGACAATGTCAAACCATGAAATCCAAGATCAGGTCTATGCAATCTATGCTTTTCTTTGCAATCTAATTTTGATCTAAAAAACAACTAAACTCTCCTCTTGCGCCGGAGAGGTTTACAACAAAAATACGCTTTGGGTTTTCTCAAGTATCGGGAAAAATAATTGCTATAAGATAATTTTTATGTGTTTTTCAGATGCATGTCGCTTTTAAAATGGTCGTCAATGAAGATAATAGTTGGAAACACCATTGAGTCATGCTCTGATAAAAGGGGGCTTAATGCATCTCCGTGGTGCATCATACAAGTCACACCATCACGTAATTATGAATCCATAATAGCCACTTTTTTTCCAACAACCGACTTAATCATGAGGTAGAATGATCCTTTGACATACAGAAAATTCACCAATAGCGAAAGTTTCGCAGTCTGCACAGGCTGACCTGAGACGATACTTTTCGCGGATGCATTAAGCCCCCTTTTCCTAGAGCGTAGCTCATATCCTTTAGTGTATATTACTGGGCAGCTTAAACTCTTACGACGCTTATAATGAAACCCGGTATGCTTTTTTAGCGGATTTGTATACTGTGATCGATCTGACCGGAACCAAATACATCATGCGTAACGACGCATGCGCGCTGACTCTGTACTATGATATCGGTTTGACCTGAACCAAATATACTTTCATTCACGCTTGCGCCCATTCTACTTTCAGGTTTAGCTAATAAACCTCAACCTCGCTTTTGTCACAACCGTATATACTATGCTACACAGGTATACATATTTATTCCGAAATCTAATACCGGCAAAAAAACTGAGAAAAATTGACGGATTGAATTACCACTCCTTAAACAGTAATAGAATAAGAATTACTGCGCGGCCCGCTCGGCAGAACAATTTTGACTTACCCTGCCCTTGCTAACTCCATTTTGAAATGATTGCACCAAGCCACCGCGGCTCAGTCGGTAGCGCACAGGACTTGAGAACAGGATGTCGCTGGTTCGATCCCCGCCTTGGCCAATTTCTTTCCGAGGACTGATGATAGTCATCGCGACAGGATTCATTCCTCTGTCACCATTGTTTCGACGATGGTTATGTGGGAAAGCAGCCAGTAGCTTAGAAAGAATATTGTGCGGAGTACTGGTAAAAGAAACTCCAGGAAAGCATGGAAAAGTGCACTGGCCGTTGTGATATAACTGAAACAATGTTGAAAACGGCGTTGAACACCATACAATCAATCAATCAATCATTGAAATGATTGCACATGTGTTGCATGTGATGTTATTTTTTAATTACAACATATTACAGCTTAATGCTACTTCACAAATCCGCTTTCCAGGACTTTGAGTCCTTTGACATTTTAGCTTTTGGTTAACTCTTGACCAAACAATCTCGAGTCGTTTGAAGATCATGACAAAAGAAGTGACGGAAAGAAGGCCTCTGAAAATGCTGTTATGGATGAGAAAATGTTGATAAACACTATTTTATGCATTTAGCACATCGTTTACTACGTTTTCAAATAAAAATCTCATAATTCGAGTAACATTTGGAAATATCTTCGATATGAAAAAGTCTTAAGGTTTGTCTTCTAGTAAACAGTTAATCAAAAGTTAATTATGATTGTACAAGGAACTTATAGATCTAGCCAATCTACAGATATAGAGGATATTTGTATTTTTCGGTGAAAGATCGAAAATTTTTTTTTCGAGTTAATATCAGCGGTAATTTTTTCACGCGTGAAAATATTACCGATGATGTTCACGAGATAAAATAAATTTCGATCTTTCACGGAAAAAAATCCATTTATTTCATGCCTCTAACCCATTGCGACTTTCATCAAAATCCAGTACAGTTCTTTCCGGTAATTCCCCGTGGTGTACCCCGTCACATAACAACGCATTACAACGTTACGTAAAACGCAAGAAATATAGGGTAAATGCGCGTAAATTACATCATATTTCCCTCTGGTTGGATGGCACGCGCTGTTTACCTAGGTAACTAGTGCGCAGGAACTATTGTTTCCGCCTTCGATTGAAGAGTCAGAAAGTGTGAAATCGGTATTTTTCTCTGGTAGTAACCATGAAATATCAAACCATAATCCACCATTATTTCTCGATAAACTACCAAGAAGAATGAAGTAATAGAACTGCTTACCCCTGAAAGGTCATCCAGAATCGAAGTTGAGTTGTCGGCGTCTAAATTGCCCTTGTACTGGATGTACTTCTCGTTTCGATCTATCTCGAGAATCCATATACCCGGTATGGTACACAGCAGGTAGAAGAAAAAGCATGGACAAAACCTGAAAATTATATTAAATTTGAGTAATGCTTTTTGAGAACGGGGGCGAAATGCATCTGCAAAAAGTATCGACACGTGTCAGCCTGCGCAATCCGCGCAGGCTGACACGTGTCGAAACGTTTTGCTAGTGGTCAAGCTTTTGCATGCCGAAGAACCATTTTACCTCATGATTCCGCTGGTTGTTAGACAAAATGGATTTTATGGATCCATAATCATGTGATGAATTGCTTGACATAGTGGATCACGGAGATCCATTAACCGCCCTTACGCAATAGCATGACTCTGTTTTATTTCAATTACAGTCCTAGGACCGTATGGCTATCAAAAGCCGTTCCAGCTTCACTTCTAATTCACAATTTTAAACAATAACCCTCTGGTTGGCCGAGAGGGAACGTCTCTTCCAATAAGGTGGGTTGTCTTGGAACTTGAAATTAAAATGATATCTAGAAGTGTGGTGAACAATACAACTTAGAACTGTATTTCATTTATGAATATTTGTACCAACCGGAAATGAAACAACTGAAGTAAACATACAGAATGGCGTGTTTCATAGAGTTATCAACATAATATTGCAAGGACGTGTGCTCCTAATGTCTTGATCAAACAAATTATTTTAAGCTGCACACGATAGATCTAAATAATTATTGTCTTATACGCGAAAACATGCGAAAGCCAATGAGGAAAAAGGGAACATCTGTCGTCGTGCGTCCGTTTTTTGTGAGCAAGTTCTCATTTGTCGAGATGGTTTCAAAAAGTGATCTTCCGGAAGTCATCCGCAGGTCGGAGTGGCTTAAATTCAACCTGTCAATAGGTCTGCTAACACTCGTTGTCGCAGTTGCAGAGTTTTAAGTCTGGCATTCAGCGGGAGTCAGTTAGGCATGAAAATAAATACGAGCCATGCTCTGGCAAAAGAGGGCTTAATGCATCCCCGCAATGCATGATACCAATCAAACCATCACACAATTATGGACCCATAATAGCCACTTTTTTTAACAACCGACTGAATCATGAGGTAGACTGGCCCTTTGGCATACAGAAAATTGAAAAATGATAGCGAAAAGTTTCGTCCCAGGGCAGCCTGCGCAGTCCGCGCAGGCTGACCTGGGTCGATACTTTTCGCAGATGCATTAAGCCCCCTTTTCACAGAGCGCGGCTCATATATGATTCCTCCTGTTTGAAAAGCGGGTTGAATGCATCTTCAAAAACTATCGACCTGGTCAGCATGCGGAGTCCGCGCAGGCTGATCTGAGTCGAAACTATGCTCTGTGTCAATTGTCTGAGTGTTTAAGGATTTAAATGGATTTAAAATGGATTTTAATGGATCCATAATTATGTGACAGTGTAATGCATAACAGAGATGTTTACATTAACTCTTTACCAAATGACGAAATTTCAGACTAGTCCAAATTGAAAGCATTTTCAGACGATAAAATAAAAGTGACTTTAAAATTGAAATTTGTTTTGAGAGGGGTAGAAAACATTGTGGGAAAAGGAGAAAATTCTGGTTACCGGCTTTTTCTCCTTTTCCCACAATGTTTTCAAAAGGCTTTTTTCTCGGGGTCGTTAAAAGTCGGGATTGTGTGGTAAAGGGCTGAACTCCATTTTGCCTAAGCATGGCTCATACAGATTGATAAAACTCAGAAAGTAGTGCCTCGGTGAACTTGTTATAGAAACCTAATAACGATTTCAATTTCTTGCCACGGCCAGGACTTTATTCAAGAACAATTTTCAATTCAAGTCTAATTCTAAATTCCAAGACATCTCATCTCATTGGCTTAGACATATGGGACTAGCACGTGACCACTGTGAAAAAAGTCATCTTTGACAGTTTGGCAAAATTACTTGTCGTTTTGCACGCTTGTTGCGATCAGACCAATTTCATTCGACTGCTCAAGCTGAATTGAGCATAGAACGTTTTCATTTAAAAGATGGCAAATGATATTTATTTATTTATTTATTTATTTATTTATTTATTCATTTATTTATTTATTTTCCACTTATCTATCTATTTATCTATTTTATTTTATTTATTTATTTTATTTATTTATTTTATCTATTTATTTATTCATTTATTTATTTATTTATTTATTTATTTATTTTATCTATTTATTTATTTATTTATTTCATTAACTAATTGACATTTTCATTACTTTTACCTGAGCTAAACACACGACTGACAGCAGGGACACATAGATATGACCCATGCTCTGGCAAAAGCGGGCTTATTGCATCTATATGATGTATCATATCATGCAAGTCGCGACATAACTACGGATCCATAAAATCCATTTTCTCTAACAAATGACCAAATTCAGAGGTGGAATGGTCCTTGGACATTCAAGAAATTGACCAAAAGCAAAAAGTTTCGGCCTAGGTCAGCCTGCGCGGACTGCGCAGGCTGACCTGGTCGATACTTTTTGCAGATGTATTACGCCCCCCTTTTAACAAAGCGTAGTTCATATAAAATTCATGTATGGAATTTTTCATTGAAACAGAGTGTCAATAACTACACCAATATTGCTTATCATCTTAACAACACATGATCTCTCTGAAACGCCGATTCATTGACCTTTTTGAACGAGATAGGTCATTTAGTTCACCGTGGTCAGTTCTCTATGATATGAGCCATGCTCTGGGAAAAGGGGGTTTAATGCATGTCAGTGATCCATCTCAGCATCATAGATCCATCAAATCTATTTTGTCTTACAACCGGCCTCTGGAAGAATGCAGAAAATTTACATAAAGCAATACGTAGCTTTTACGCAATATATAGCGATTAGTCTAGGACTAGAATACAACTAGTCATCGGTTCTTCTTATGTGATGTTTATACTTATCAAGCTACGGTCAGAATAAGGTAACAGGAGGTCGCTGGTTCGATCCCCGGCTCCGCCAATTTCTTTCCGAGGATTGATGATAGTCATTGCGACAGGATTCATTCCTCTCTCACCGCTGACCACTGTTTCGACGATGGTTATGTGGGAAAGCAACCAGTGGCTTGGAAAGAATAATGTGCGGATTACTGCTAAAAGAAACTCCAGGAAAGCATGGATAGGTGCACTGGCCGCCGCGATATAACTGAAATATTGTTGAAAACGGCGTTAAACACCATACAATCAATCAATCAATCAATCAGAATAAGGTATGATTGCTCACATCGTAGATCCAGGTAAGATTATACTGCAGCCTACGTGTTGTCTGATCTTAAAAGTATACACACAGACATTCTTTGAGATTTTTTGGCCAAAACAGCATAGTTTTTATAGTAACTGAACCTTTTCTATCAACTGAAGAAGGTATCTTCATTAACCCTTTCCCAAACGACAAATTTTGGACTGGTCCAAATTGAAAGAGTTTGCAGACGACAATTTTGAATTTGATGAAAATGGCAGAAACTTATCAAAAAGGGTAAAAAACACAGTGGGAAAAGGAGCAATTTCTCCTTTCCCACAGTGTTTTCAAAAGACTTGTACTGCAGACACGTGAAAACCAGGGCTTGTTTGGGAAAGGGTTAAACAGTCCATGGGTAAAACTTGTTCGTTGCAAAACTAAATGAATTCAAATTTTTTGGAGTATAAAAAAGATTTCTACAGCAGCTGAAGATGGCTTTACTTATAATTTAGTATCAGGTAGTGAATGATGTAGATACAAGTTTAGACTGCACGTTCTGTGCAGTCTGATCTTGATCTACGCCGTCCATAAAAGCCATCTAAGTCTCCAGCAGTTGTGAATGAGTTATATTTTAGCGCCGCTCTGGGAAAACGGGGTTCCATGCATCTTCGTGATAAATCGTAACTAGCAAGTCATCACATAATTGTTGATCCTAAATGCTTTACCAGACGACAAAAGTTTAGCCTTGTCCAAATTGAAAGCATTTGCTGACGACAAATTCAGTGTGACTCAAATTGTGCAATTCTTCTGTGATAGGGTAGAAAACATTGTGGGAAAAGGAGAAAATGCTGGTTACCAGCATTTTCTCCTTTGCCCACAATGTTTTCTAAAGGCGTCTTTTCCAGGGTCGTTAAAAGCAGACATTGTGCTGTAAGGGGTTAATATCCACTTTGTCTAACAACCGACTAAATCATTAGGTAGAATGGTCCTTTGACATGCAGAAAATTGACCAATAGCGAAACAGTTTCGGCCCAGATCAACCTGCACGGACTGCACAGGCTGACCTTGGTCGGCGCTTTGTTTTTTTTCCAGATGCATTAAACAGCCTTTCACAGAGCACGGCTTATTTTTTTTTAATAAAATTATTCTACTCGACATATTTCACAAAATATTGACAGCAAAGTTATTTTTACGCCACACTAAGCGCGAAAGCCAGTCCTATAAAGGTCACTTGGACTTTCCAGCAAAGGGGCCTACAATAATGCAGCTATTAGAATGCTTGGTTTATGCTGTTTAATTAAAACACGGTCGACGAAATAAACCATCACGTGGAAACAATTAGTAAACGCATGCGATGCACAGTTGAAAACAATAACGAAAAATTAGTCAGAAAATTTAAATTGTAATGTTCGTTGCAATACACTTTGATCATAATTGTGGAACAAAAAAGACGAATATTTGCGGGCAAAAGAAAAAAAAAAAAAAAAAATTAGGCATGCTCTGTGAAAAGGGCGCTTAATGCAAAGGGGGGGGGGGGGGAATATGTCGGCCAATGTCAGCCTGCGCACTACGTGCATGCTGACCTGGGTCGAAACGTTTTGCCGTCGGTCAATTTTCTGCATGTCAAAGGACCCGTGTATACCTCCGGATCCAGTCGATTGTTAGACAAAATGGATTTTATAAATCCATCGTTATGTGATGACTGGCTTGGTATAATGTATCACGGAGATGCATTAACTCCCCTTTTGCCAGAGCATGGCTCAAATATATATATTAGCCATGTTCTGGTAAAAGGGGGGCTTAATACATCTGCGAAAAGTGTCGACCCAGGTCAGCCTGCGCAGTCCGCGCAGGCTGACCTGGGCCGAAACTTTTCGCTATCGGTCAATTGTCTGTATGTCCAAGGACCAGTCTGCCTCAAGTTTTTTGTTAAAGAAAGTGGCTATTTTAAGTTTGTCGTTAAAGAAAGTGGCTATTTTAAGTCTGTCGTTAAAGAAAGTGGCTATTTTAAGTTTGTCGTTAAAGAAAGTGGCTATTTTAAGTCTGTCGTTAAAGAAAGTGGCTATTTTAAGTCTGTCGTTAAAGAAAGTGGCTATTTTAAGTTTGTCGTTAAAGAAAGTGGCTATTTTAAGTCTGTCGTTAAAGAAAGTGGCTATTTTAAGTTTGTTGTTAAAGAAAGTGGCTATTTTAAGTTTGTCGTTAAAGAAAGTGGCTATTTTAAGTCTGTCGTTAAAGAAAGTGGCTATTTTAAGTTTGTCGTTAAAGAAAGTGGCTATTTTAAGTTTGTTGTTAAAGAAAGTGGCTATTTTAAGTTTGTCGTTAAAGAAAGTGGCTATTTTAAGTCTGTCGTTAAAGAAAGTGGCTATTTTAAGTTTGTTGTTAAAGAAAGTGGCTATTTTAAGTCTGTCGTTAAAGAAAGTGGCTATTTTAAGTTTGTCGTTAAAGAAAGTGGCTATTTTAAGTTTGTTGTTAAAGAAAGTGGCTATTTTAAGTCTGTCGTTAAAGAAAGTGGCTATTTTAAGTTTGTCGTTAAAGAAAGTGGCTATTTTAAGTTTGTCGTTAAAGAAAGTGGCTATTTTAAGTCTGTCGTTAAAGAAAGTGGCTATTTTAAGTTTGTTGTTAAAGAAAGTGGCTATTTTAAGTTTGTTGTTAAAGAAAGTGGCTATTTTAAGTTTGTTGTTAAAGAAAGTGGCTATTTTAAGTTTGTTGTTAAAAAAAGTGGCTATTTTAAGTTTGTTGTTAAAGAAAGTGGCTCTTTTGGATCCATTGCCATATGATGACTTGCTTGGTATAAATGCATCACGGAGATGCATTAAGTCCTCTTTTGCCAAAGCATGTCTCAAACAATATATGAAATCTTTGAACCTAATAATAAAACTCTGATATCAGAGTTATTTAAAAGAGGATCTAATCAATTTGCGACATAGAGGAGAATTGTTTTTTTATTTTTCGGTAAAAGATCGAAATTTATTTCATCGAGTGAACATCATCGGTAATACTGTCACGAGTGGGTGCGCCACGAGTGACAGTATTACCGTATGATGTTCACGGGATGAAATAAATTTCGATCGCTCACAGAAAAAAAACAAGAGGGCCATGATGGCCCTGGATCGCTCACCTGAGTAGAGTGCCTTAAAGGTATTTCTTTAATTTGACCAAGTGACCTAGTTTATGACCCCAGGTGACCCAATTTCAAACTCATATTTCACGAAGACAAACATTCTGACCAATTTTCAAGTCAATTGAGCAAATAATGTGGCCTCTAGAGTGTCCTAAAGGTATTTCTTTAATTTGACCTAGTGACCTAGTTTATGGTTCCAGGTGACCCAAATCCAAACTCATCTGATATTTCATCAAGACAAACATTCTGGCCAAATTTCAGGTCATTTGAGCAATAAATGTGGCCTCCAGAGTGCAAATAAGGTATTCCTGTAATTTGACCCAGTGACCTAGTTTATGACCCCAGGTGACCCAAATTTGAACTGGTCTTGGACTTTATCAAAAGAAACATTTTGACCAATTTTCAAATCAACTGAATAATAAATGTGGCCTCCAGAGTGCCCACTAGGTATTTCTTTAATTTGACCCAGTGACCTAGTTTATGACCCCAGTTGACCCAAATTCAGACTTATGTGAGATTTTATAAAGAGAAACATTCTGACCAATTTTCAAGGCAATTGAGCAAATAATGTGGCCTCTAGAGTGCCAACAAGGTATTTCTTTAATTTGACCTAGTGACCTAGTTTATGGTTCCAGGTGACCCAAATCCAAACTCATCTAATATTTCATCAAGACAAACATTCTGGCCAAATTTCAGGTCATTTGAGCAATAAATGTGGCCTCCAGAGTGCAAACACGGTATTTCTTTAATTTGACCCAGTGACCTAGTTTATGATCCCAGTTGACCCAAATTCAAACTTATGTGAGATTTTATAAAGAGAAACATTCTGACCAATTTTCAAGGCAATTGAGCAAATAATGTGGCCTCGAGAGTGCCAACAACGTATTTCTTTAATTTGACCTAGTGACCTAGTTTATGGTTCCAGGTGACCCAAATCCAAACTCATCTAATATTTCATCAAGACAAACATTCTGGCCAAATTTCAGGTCATTTGAGCAATAAATGTGGCCTCCAGAGTGCAAACACGGTATTTCTTTAATTTGACCCAGTGACCTAGTTTATGATCCCAGTTGACCCAAATTCAGACTTATGTGAGATTTTTTAAAGACAAACTTTCTGACCAGTTTTCAAGGCAATTGAGCAAATAATGTGGCCTCGAGAGTGCCAACAACGTATTTCTTTAATTTGACCTAGTGACCTAGTTTATGACCCAAGATGACCCAATTTTGAACTCAATGAACTCGTTGTGCTTAGATGGGCAAACAAACTTAGAAGAGAATCACTACATACCAAATATCAAAGCTTTACGCCTTCCAGTTTCAAAGAAGAAATTTAAAGTTTTCCTTCTTTGTCCCTATGTTCGTACTTGTGACCCCTGGGGCGGGGCCAGTTTTGACCCCAGGGGCATTATATGAACAAACTTGGTAGAGGCCCACTCTAAGATGCAACATACCAAATATCAAAGCTCCACGCCTTTCGGTTTCAGACATGAAGAATTTTTGAAGTTTTCCTTCTTTGTTCCTATGTTCGAACTTGTGACCCCCGGGGCAGGGCCAGTTTTAATCCCAGGGACATCATATGAACAAACTTGGTAAAGGTCTACTAGGAGATGCTACATACCAGATATCAAAGCTCTACGCCTTCCAATTTCAGAGGAGAAGTATTTTAAAGTTTTCCTTCTCTGTTCCTATGTTCGAACTTGTGACCCCGGGCAGGGCCAGTTTTTACCCAAAGGGCATCATATGAACAAACTTGGTAGATGTCCACTAGAAGATGCTACATACCAAATATCAAAGCTCCACGCCTTCCTGTTTCAGAGAAGAAGAATTTTAAAGTTTTCCTTCTCTGTTCCTATGTTCGAACTTGTGACCCCCGGGACAGGGCCAGTTTTGACCCCAGGGGCATCATGTGAACAAATTTGGTAGAGGTCTACTAGGAGATGCTACATACCAAATATCAAAGCTCCACGCCTTCCAGTTTCAGAGAAGAAGAACTTTAAAGTTTTCCCTCTTTGTTCCTGTGTTCGAACTTGTGACCTCCGGGCAGGGCTAGTTTTGACCCCAAGGGCATTATATGAACACACTTGATAGAGGTCCACTAGGAGATGCTACATGCTAAACATCAAAGCTCTACGCCTTCTAGGTTTAGAGAAGAATGTTTTTAAAATTTTCCCTCTTTGTTCCTGTGTTCGAACTTGTGACCCCCGGGCAGGGCTAGTTTTGACTCCAAGGGCATCATATGAACAAACTTGGTAGAGGTCCACTAGGAGATGCTACATGCCAAATATCAAAGCTCTATGCCTTCTAGGTTTAGAGAAGAATGTTTTTAAAGTTTTCCTTCTTTGTTCCTATGTTCGAACTTGTGACCCCTGGGGCGGGGCCAGTTTTGACCCCAGGTGCATCATATGAACAAACTTGGTAGAGGTCCACTAGGAGATGCTACATGCCAAATATCAAAGCTCTATGCCTTCTAGGTTTAGAGAAGAATGTTTTTAAAGTTTTCCTTCTTTGTTCCTATGTTCGAACTTGTGACCCCTGGGGCGGGGCCAGTTTTGATCCCAGGTGCATCATATGAACAAACTTGGTAGAGGTCCACTAGGAGATGCTACATACCAAATATCAAAGCTCTACGCCTTCAAGTTTCAGAGAAGAAGATTTTTAAAGTTTTCCTTCTTTGTTACTATGCTCGAGCTTGTGAGCCCCGGGGCGGAGCCAGTTTTGACCCCAGGGGCATCATATGAACAAACTTGATAGAGGTCCACTAGGAGATGCTACATACCAAATATCAAAGCTCTGCGCCTTCTAGTTTCAGAGAAGATTTTCCAAAGATTTTTATTTTTTTACCGTTTTTGTTGCTATGGCAACCAGAGTTAAGGGTGGAATTCAATTCTTTGAACACCTTTGGTAGAACTTCACCCAAGGCACATCCCTGCCAAGTTTCATCAAGATTGGCCCAGTGGTTTAGGAGAAGAAGATGTTTAAAGAAATTGTTGACGGACGACGGACATAGGGCGATCTACATAGCTCACCTTGGGTACGTTGTGCTCAGGTGAGTTAAAAACGCACAAATATTCTATTTATTTCATGTTTCTAACCCCTTTTTTGTTGGGATTTGCGAAGTAAAGGGGAGCTCTCGGTATTTCCGTACCTGTGAGTTTATAAAACAGTAAATTTACTTGTCGAAAAACGGTGAAATTATCAAACCATAACCCACCATTATTTCCCGATAAACTACCGAAAAGCATGAAATAAATGTTGATGCAGTAAAATAACAAGCGAAAATGCCGGTTTCCAAGTTTATTCGCGAGACCTTTACAACAACTAATGATAGAATCTTAATAGTATAGAAGGAGATGGCGAAATGGTTTGACATAATTTATAATGATCCTGCTGCTCTGGCAAAAGGGGCTTAATGCATCTCCGTAATGCGTTATACCAGGTAAGTTATCACATAATTATGGATCTATAAAATCCAGTTTGTCTTACAACCGATTAAATCATGAGGTATACTGGTCCTTTGACAAACAGAAAATTGACCGATGGCGAAAAGTTTCGGCCCAGGTCAGCCTGCGCGGACTGCGCAGGCTGACCTGGGTCGATACTTTTCGCAGATGCATTAAGCCCCCTTTTCACAGAGCACGATTCATATATAAATAATTAAACCATGCTCCATGAAAAGGAGCCAAATGCATTTGCAAAAAGGATCGACTCAGGTCAGCCTGCGCAGTCCGCGCAGGCTGACCTGGGCCGAAAACTTTTTTACTAATAGGTCAATTTTCTGCATGTCAAAGGACCATTCTACCTCATGTTGCAGACAGTCATTAGACAAAATGAATTTTATGAATTCATAGCTATAATATTATGATGACCTGCTTGGTATAATGTTTCACGGAGACGCACGAAGCCACATTTTTTCCAAAGCATGGCACACATATATACATAGTAAAATTAGTGTTGCACCCCCTGTGTTTTTAACGTGTTTAATTTTCTGGCGTGAATGATATGAAATGGGTTGGAAATTAGAATCTGGCTGCTGTATACAAGAACAAACAAGTCTGTTGTCTCTGAAATGGAATGAACTGATGTATCCCTTAACCTCATGGCAGCAGCTACTGATCGAGCTGTTTCAACCTCTCGTGAGAGGTGTGAGACAAAGACTGCAAGCTGTTTTGCATGCCCACGGGCGGAAGTACGCAATATTGCCTGATTTTGTGTGTCCATTCTCTGCAGGTCACTTTCAACCTGTTGTAAGTTTTGTTTCGGCATTACATTCCCTGTTTTAACCAAACTTAAACGCTTCTCGTTTTTCTTAAATTTGAAAGCAACATCTAGGCAAAAGATTCCCACTTACCATGAGGTCAAGGGATACCTCAGTTCAGTTCATTTTATGGGCAAAAGACGAGTCTGTTGGTGTATGCAGCGGCCAAATTCTAATTTCGACCCAATTTTATCTCATTCACGTCAGAAAATCAAACCCGGTAAAAAATACAGGGGGTGCAACACTAATTTTACTATGTATATAAAAAAGAAAAAAAAAAAAAACTTCTCCATATGGCATTCTTTTTTTTTTTGTCGCATTAAAAATAAAACTGAACATCCCTGTTCTTTTCGCCACTTTCCTATATTGAATGAAGAGGCTATACAGGTACAAGGTCAAATCAATTTAAATGATAAGGCCACAGTCAACAATCGGCCTTTATTGACACTATATCATTTCACTTTAATCAACTCTCATGGAAATTTAATTTTCTCTGTGAGAGAACCAGTGCAATCTTATACGTATAAATTCTTCACACCCAAACTCTTCATAGAGCGACAGATAAGTTTCCAAAATAAATTGATTTCATAAGGTAATGTCTCTAATGAAAACAGTGACAATAGCTGTATACATCGAGGGGTGAATGCGAAACTATTCCATCTGCGTTTTGGAAAATTTTACAGGAGAGGGAAAAAAAACCCTTCTCATTTCTATGGAAAAACTTGTTAGATCTAAAAATGCTTTTCACAGAAAAGAGAAAGGTTTTTCCCTCTCCAGTAAAATTTTCCAAAACGTAGATGGAATAGTTTCGCATTTACCCCTCGACATTTTCAAAGGAAAGAAAGGAATGCTTAAAGGAAACGAAAAACATTGTATTTTTACAGTTTTATCGACTGTGTAGTGCTTGATGAGTAAAGTTTAGTTGTTGAGCTCCGAGTTACATGAAGATGGACGATTCATCGGTGCTGATAAAAAAAAAGGCCTGTCTAAACGATCCCGTGTATAAACGAGGGAGAAAGGCTTTTTGAAACGTGGTACAGTATTTTGTACCCATTCAGAGACAAATCCTATCATCTATTTTGTTGTCTATAAATGCCTTTACTACAGAAAAAGTCTAAATTCAGATCCAATTTAGATCCAAATTTTGACAGCTTATTTCCTTGCAGCCTGATCTTGATTTATGCTGATCACAAAAATAAAATTAAATCGCTCTTTGCATTTGCTTTACATTATCTTTTCGCCGCATAATAAATAATCTATTCGGACAGCCATTTGCTACACATCTGTCATATTACCACAAGCAAATTGCTCGCACCGACATTTTTCATTTGTTTCAAATATCAATTCATGTTGATCATATTTTCATAGCTGTTTTCGAAGTTTTCTACTGCAAATTTGTTTGGATTTGAAAAGGTTAGGGTTAATAAAAGTAATTACGGGCATAAAGATTCTGAGAAAACAAACGACACTTCTGATGAGAACGGCTGTAACGGCGATAGTATCCAGAAGATATGAAGAAAATTATGCCCTATATTCTGGAAATAAATACATTGAAATCAAGAATTACGACCATGAATAAGCTTTGATTAAGGTTAATAAAAGAAAGAAATTACAATAACAAACCATCTCCATTCTTGGGCCTTGTTGACGAAAATAGTCAGGAGAGCTTCGAACACCATACTCAGGTACGCCAGGCATAGAAGCCAGTACTCCCATCTGTTTGACACCAACGTCGCTAGCCATACAACCAGTAGACTATGCGTTAATAATACCATACGTACTCCCAAAGCTTTCAATAAATCAAACAGAAACATTTTGTACAATTATAAAGTTGACTTTAAACACAAGTGTGTCCGTATAACGTCCTTCTCGATTTATTGGGTGTAAATTTGACGATGGTAAGTCCAGTAAACTGATGTTTGCACTTCGCACTTTTTGAGCGAATACTTGTATAGCAGCGATAATACTACACTTATAGTGTGCTGTCCCAAGATATTAAACCCTGCCTAGTAATACCAATTCGATAATCAGTCCTAACCAGGGGAATATATAATTTATTTGGAATGCAATTATTATTATCATCAAACTAATTAAAAAAAAAAAGAGAGATCGGATTAAACTACTTTGTGTTAATGTAAAAAAAGTCTGTATTAATAACAGCCGTTATTATAGAAATATATTATTCAGTTTGCATATAACTGATAATACATGTAGTTCCTTTGATTGCACTGAAAGATAAGTGTTGCAGTTCTATATGTATACCGTTGTATCTTGAAACAATTATTATACCCCCCAAAACTCTGTTTGGGGGGTATATAGGAGTCAGCTTGTCGGTCGGTCCGTCCGTCCGTCCGTCGGTCGGTCTGTAGCTTTTTGTCCGCTCTATTTCTCATAAACTACTGGACGAATTTTATTCAAACTTCACAGGTAAACTCGGTATCAAGCAGAGATGTGCATATGAAATGTTGGTTATGGTTTATTGATTTTTCACTGAGTTATGGCCCTTTCATGAAATTTCTTGTCCGCTCTTTTTCTCATCAACTATTGGACAGATTTGGTTCAAACTACACAAATAGACTCAGTATCAAGCAGAGATGTGCATATCCTATTTTGGTTATGGTTTATTTAGGTTTCATGGAGTTATGGCCCTTTGATGATTCTGGACAAATTTCTTTCAAACTTCATGGATAGACTTTGCACTCAGCAAAGCTGTGCATATCATAAATTGTTCTTAGTTAATTAAATAAAATTTCCAAAAGCGATTCGGTTCGGAGGTTGCTTTCGTTAGTTTCCGTACTGTATAAGTAAGATGTAGAGTCTGGTCAAAAACATTGCATGAAAAGACATTTGTTGTCTGCAAAACCTTTTCATTTAAACCAGTCTCAATTTGTCCAACTGGTAAAAAAAAATGTATCAAGTAAGTTTTATTCTCTCCAAGTCTTCAGTCTGTAACAAAGAGTAATTCTTTGGCAAGAAGCCATTGCAGGATATTCATCACCTTCAGTGATAGCTCTGGTATAATTGACTCTCCAGTCACTTATTTTGCATTCCTGTGACATTAATCTGTTTTGTGACAAGGAGCTGTTGGGGGTATGATCACGTTTAGTGATAGCTCTAGTTGAATCAGTAACGTTTTAATGTCATTTTATTTGATTCGTGTGGCTTTTCTATGCACATATTTCTTATTACCAAACGAACAACTAAAGTACTTTTGTAGACCGTGAAGAACAATGTTAGACTGCACAGAAAATGCAGTCCGACATTGGATTCCACTTCCATAGTTGGAGATATATTCTTACCAGCCTTGGAATTGCTACATATTCTGGTAATGTTGGTATCTTTTGGTATCAGCTAAAAGAGATAGATATAGTCCGTTGTTAAACATAACAAAGAGACTCCAGATACCGCGTTTTTAGTCAGTACATCTTGTGAAATATCGGCCATGTTTTATATGCATCATCTGACCCTGATCAAAATATTCGAAAATCAACTGAGCTTACAGTGACGACGAAAGAAATAATAAGTCGAAAAGATACGAGCCATGCTCTATGAAAAGGGGGCTTAATGCATTTGCGAAAAGTATCGTCCCAGGTCAGCCTGCGCAGTCCGCGCAGGCTGACCTGGGCCGAACTTTTCGCTATTGGTCAGTTTTCTGTGTGTCCAAGGACCATTCTACCTCATGATTAAATCGGTTGTTAAAAAGGAGGGCTATAATGGACCAACAATTATGTGATGGCTTGATTGGTACAATGCATCACAGATACGCATTAAGCCCCCTCTTTTGTAAGAGCGTGGCTCATACATTTGTGATTCATGGCTGATAGTGGGGAGTCCAGGATCAGATGGACCGTTGAGATACTATTCCGTCTGGTCTACTCGCTGGTTCCGTTTGCTTTGATGTTAAAGTAACAATAGCTGCCAAAAGTAAACAATCCAGGCGTTAAAATGCATTTGAATATCCTTTGAAAGTATGGAAATTATTGTAAAGATGACAATCTGATATTGTACGGTCGGTCCCAGTGTTAGGCGCTGGCAGAAAAATGAATTTTAAAATAAGGCAAAAAGTACACAAAAGATAGAGTCACCTCGCAACTTTTAAGCTAGTTTTGAAATTAATTTCTCTGGCAGCGACTAATACTCGAACCACACAATAACAGATTGTCATCTTCATAGTATTTTCCATCCTTTTGAGTGGTATGATTTAAATATATATGCATGTTAACATTTGCATAGTCTTTTTGGCCGCCATTTCGCCTTTAAAGTACCAGGAATATTCTGATTATTTTGCTTGTTCAAATATAATACGAATTCAATGCAGCAAGTACAATCTCCAAGAAAGATACTTTAATCAACTATGAAAGATTTGACAAAACTGAGCAGAAAAAAAAAACCCAAAACGTTTTTGTTATTTGTTTCAAATAAGAACATTGGTCTACAACGTGGACCCGTTTTAGATGGTTCCTTCTTGTCAGTCGTGTTTGATTTAGAGGAAGAAATGCAAATTCCTGAAACCAGTTGCTTGAATGAAATTGACAACAGCAAAGACTCCTGTTAAGATTATATGAGCCCAACTCAATGAAAAGAGGCTTAATGCATCTGCAAAAGGTATCGACCTAGGTCAGCCTGCGCAGTCCGCGCAGGCTGACCTGGGCCGAAGCTTCTTGCTTTTGGCCAATCAATTTTCTGCATGTCAAAGGACAGTCTACCTCATGCATGGGTAGCGTACAGGACTTGAGAACAGGAGATCGCTGGTTCGATCCTCGGCTCGGCCAATTTCTTTCCGAGGATTGATAATAGTCAATCGCGACAGGATTCATTCCTCTCTCACTGCTGACCATTGTTTCGACGATGGTTATGTGGGAAAGCAGCCAGTGGCTTGGAAAGAATATTGTGCGTAGTACTGGTAAAAGAAACTCCAGGAAAGCATGGATAGGTGCACTGGTCGCTGCGATATTAACTGAAATAATGTTGAAAACGGCGTTAAACACCATACAATCAATCAATCAATCTACCTCATGCATGACTCATTTTGTTGATTATACAAAGCGAATTTCATGGATCCATAGCTATGACCTACTTGGTATAATTCCATTCGGCATACCTCGGGTGATCTGGTGATCAAATCCCTCGGCTGTATCACGTAGCTTGATATGCACCTACACGGTGCATTTCGCACATCTCCGGAAGCACGCCCCTTCACCGTTATTGAAATTGTAAGGCTTCTCTTAAAAAAGAAAACACGAGTAAATTTTCTGTCGGTATCTTTCTAAGAATATTTCAGTCGGCAAACAGTTTGTACATTCAATTTTTAGCGTGGTTTATCAATTCCGTTGGGAGCTTTCATCGACAGATCGATAGAAGTGAATAACTTCACCGTGGTTGTTCATGTCGTTGCTAAGCGATCTACAGGGGCGCCGCCATGTTTAAGATCATGTGATTAGTAGTTCAAAATGGAATCCTCCCTTATACAGACGAGGTTAGATGTTGGTACGGAATCGGCCGAGTTGTGACGAGTGATGTATTCCATGTTTACTGGTAAATTCAAGCGATGAGTATTACATATGTTCTACATCAAATCATGCGTATTTGACAGATTTCAGCCATTTTATTACCTACTAAAACAGACTTGGAGCAATCGAAACGTATTCTTGGAAAGTATGATTAAGCAACATGAATTCAGCTTTCATACATGTATATATTTATGAAGATGTAATCGCCAAATGCTCCCACGAGTGCTTTACTTGGAGACACGAAAACCATTCAAAGAAGTAATCACTCAAGCTAGAAGTAAACGATGCACCTACCACCAAAATTCTATAGAGTGCGAAAAGAAATACACACATTATCAAGAGAGTTCCTGTAACCCTTTTGCGGACAGTGTAGATTCAAGATCAGACTGCACAGAACGTGCAGTCTGATCTTGAATCTACACTGTCCGATAAGGAGATATTTTTCTCAAAAAAAAAAAAAAGTTTGAAATGACCTTATTCGGATTTTTTACTATCGGCTTGAAAGTTTCATTTATTTAGCAAGATGAGGTTTAACAAACATGCGCTGTAGAAGAACCGAAGGTGAAGTTTCTACTTTAGATGTAAGTTTTGGTGTTCACGTTTTTTTTTTCGGCGTAGCTGAATGTGCTGGCTTTTGACCTACTTTTTGGTACTGATAACAAATGAATGAACTGAAATTTGTGATTGGTCAAAATGTAGACATGTTTATTCTAAGGGCCATTGCCTATTTGCTGGCAAATTTACGCCGTCTTCCTTTTTAGAGATATTTCTTGTTTCTAACAATATTTTAATGTCCCTCTCTTTTTATAGCTGGGAATGCGTCCTTACATGTGCATACTTACCAACGGTTACCGCTCTCTCACGAAAACACTCTTGCAGAAAACATGGTTTAATGATGTTTGTCTCCACCTTGCATTCAGACAGCGTGTTGACGATCAGACAAATGGACCGTTATTTATCACATAAATATGTATTTGGTTGTTACAGTGACTATTTCGAGAGTGCTCTAGGTTTAACAGAACTTTAAAATGTAGTCTTATTGAGTATGTCTGTTTATACATCAAAACTCGATAGTCTAGTTGACTTTTTAACGGAACGCAATAAATCAGGTCAATATTCCTTTGATTTAAGAAAGGAGACAGCGTAAGACTCCATCATCTGCCTTTTTTTAACCAACCAACCAGCTAAACAATCGTCTATCAATCATGCGCTTGCAGCTCAATAATCGTTTTTTTTTTTTCGCATTAACCCTTCCAGCGCCAAATATATGAGCCATGCTCTGTGAAAAGGGAGCTTAATGCATCTGCGAAATGGGTCAGAGAGATGCATTAGGCCCCCTTTTGCCAGACCACGGCTGATATCAGTGGGATCTCTTTCGACAGATGAAATTGCAATCCACTGAAACTCCGAAAGATCGTTATCTTAACCCTTTACCAGACGACACAATTTTAGTCCTGTCCAGATTGAAAGCATTTGCAGACGACAATTCCAATGTGGCTCAAATAGTGCCATTTTCCTTTGATAGGATAGAAAACATTGTGGAAAAGGAGAAAATGCTGGTTACCGGCATTTTCTCCTTTTCCTACAATGTTTTCAAAAGGCTTCTTTCCATAGGGCGTTAAAGGCGTCATTGTGCGTTAAAGTGTTAAAGACTAAAGTAAACAAGCGGACGGTATATATCTAAGATATGACGGCATGATCTTTGCCCTTTGCAATTTTAAGACACTGTCTTCGCCCATAGCGATGAAAGAATAAAAACATCATCTGTGCAACAATTTCATGCCTTAATCCAATGGAAATCTTAGTGGCATTCATGGAATGCCATAGCCAAATAGAAAATGGACTTCGGAATTGGAATTGAAAAGTTAGAAAAATGCTTAATTTTATAAAACAAGAGGGCCATGATGGCCCTGTATCGCTCCACTTGCTAGTAAGTACAAATCATGCACACCAGACATTACAATTTTAGGCCAAATGGTTTTGACCAAGAAGACGATAAAGTTTTCTCTGCAAAAGCCGATGTGAAAGTTGTAGCCCCCAGGGCTACGCCATTTTTGACCACAGAGCCACATACCAAATACCTGGTGGTCACGGGTTTGATGTCCAATTGAGGCAAACTTTCTTTCCGGCGATTTTTCGCCTCTCACGCATGTGAGAAAAGTGGTCAGTGACTTGGAAAGAAAGCAGTAGTGTCAGTACTGGTGTGAGGAAGCCAGGAAACAAATACGTAGGTGCACTGATCGCCGTAATATGACCAAAGCTGTTAGAACGGCGCTAAACTCCAGTACAAATCACAAAACCAAATAATCCAAGTCTAGGCCCTATGGTTATAAACAAGAAGAATTTCAAAGTTTTCTCGACATTATAAAACTCCTGTAAATCATGAGACACCTGAGGGAGGGTAATTTTAATCCCAGGGCTAATTCTTTAAGTAGTTCAGAAGTGATCAACAAGATGAAGCTATGTGCACATTTTGGTAACCCTAGAATTAATGGTTAGGAGCATGCAAACTTCAAGAATTTTCAATCTTCAAGTACCAGTTTAAATTATGACCTATGAAGTGGGGCAAATTTTGACAACGGGGTTTTTATTTCAAGTACAATAACGATATAAAGAAGAACGGCAAGAAACGGTCCGTCTAGTAACTGAAGTTGGAGACTGAGCTCCATAGCTGGTTTCCAAAGATCATTTTCATACATTTTGATGAGCTTTCTGTCGCTTTCGAGCTGGAAGATGTTGCCAAAGTCAGCATCGTAGTCCTCTTGGTGGTAGTAAAAGCAAAGGAAAATTGCAGCAAGCTAAGTGTCCAAACAATCAGAACTATGTAAGTCATTTTAGAGCTCTCTTCGATTCTGTTCTCACCGAAAAACGGTGAACAATTCGGTGATGTCAAGAGCGATTCAGATAACTAAACAGAGTAACAATTCATCCCTCGATATCTCTCCATCTTGCCAGTATCAGCTGTTTCTCTATGGCCGCCAGGATGTCTTCGCCAATGCTAACCTGAAAAATGACAATTAACATATTGATAAATTGGGCGACCTAGTCCGAGCCCTTTTATTTCCTTCCGAAACATTCTGTAAATTAGAGCAGCTGGTAAAAAGTTACTGAGAGAAAGATCAGTCTCAAAATTACAGAAAGAAAAGTGCTAGGACATTGTTTTTACCTCCCGCTGACAACTTTCTCCGTTTTGCAGTAGGATAAAAAGGCTGACGGCAAATTCTTATTTTCTCCATTTGACAATGCTTTAACATGTATACCTTAAACCTTGATTTATCTTGATTATCCCTATTTCAGACGGTTGTTTACAAAGATGACACAGCTTTCATATGGTAATATGTTAAAGAACAACGTTTCTTCATTTTCTGTTCAGAGTATAAAAGTAATTTCTACACCATGAAGAGAGAATCGCCTTACCCGTGTAATATCAGTCAGTACTTCTGTCAAATAAGTTTGTTGAATGATACTACTTATTACAAATACCGGTAGTTCTTTTGATGGCCCAATGTCAGCTCTCTATATTCCTTGTATGGTGCATAGCAAGTGAAAGATGAAACAGGCACAAATCCTGGAAATATACATATTTATTGTTTAAAGACATGATGACTTTATATTTCTATCTTTTGTAGATTATGATGGCGTTTGATAGCTTCTTTACAGAAGTTTTCACAAACACATACTTTTTTGCAGACTTCGGACAAGCTCTGTATATGATGAAAACGTCATTCGTACTTTTTTTTTGTAAACAAAGAGAATTTGGAATCGAGAAAAAAGAAAAAAAGAAGGAAATTCAATGGCTGTAAACATGTGCCAGTCAGATATTAAGCAGAGGTTTCGTAAATTATAAATTCTTAAACTGTGGATTTCTCTAAATTCCTTTACAGGTGGTGTCCGTGTTCAGTAAACCGTGTAACCTGCGTTTTGTACGTAACTTTTAAGAATGAAAAAACTAAAAATGAATTACCACGTTGCTTGAAAATAATTTGATCAACATGTACTTGTATCAGTAACAACTAACCATTCACTCCTTTGCAGTGTTCACACATATCGTAACAACAGCCTTGATGAACATACCAAAGTAAGCCAGGCACAGTAACCAATACTTCCATCTGCTTGACACCTGCGTAGTTAACCAGGCAATCAATACACTGTGAGTTAACAACACTAGCCAAACCGTTAAAGCTTTAAGCAAATCAAATAAAAAAATATTCAGGAATGTTCAAAACGTCCTCTGTTATATCAAAAGCTATAAGAGGATGATTGTCACTCAACATGTTGTGATTAAGAGTTAAAACCTTTAATATCAATGTAACAACTGTTCATGGATTTGAAAAAAGTATCACGCCGTGTGCTATTAGCGTGCTTCGTGTCAATTATCATGTGCTATAAACCATATGGAACAATGCAATATATTGCATTCGCAGGCTCGGTCAGCCGTATCAAATTGCATGAAGAGAGTCCTGAACTCCTGAACTGTCTGTTCCTTGACAGTGACTTTCAGAAAAGAATGAAAAGAAATAAAAGTTTACTGCAAGGACAATGTCAGATTTAATTACTATGCCACAAATATTTGCTCAATAGAAAAACTCAAAAAGGCAATACATTGCAGGTGGAGCGAGAATGGTTCTAAAAGTGTCCTCCAGCAATCTATTATCACATGAAGAATTAATCCTGCTAAATAACTATAATGAAACTTTCAAGTCGATAGTAAAAACCCAATTCTGTTATTTCGAAGTTAGTTTTGGGAGACAAATATCTCCCTATCGGACAGTGTAGATCCAAGATCAGACTGCACGTTCCGCACAGGGTCAGTGAGTCGCTCTTAGCAGTTTAAGGGTTAACAGTTCTACATTTCTGGACAAAGGATCATGTAATATACACCATTTAAAACTGATTTAATAGGAAAAAAGGGCCCAGTCCTGGTGCCTCTCTCGTTCACTCATACAGCTATTAGCCTTGGTGGGGATCACAGTGGTTTTGAACCTCAGCGTTTCAAGAGTCAAATATATGAATTAATTAAATTTATCGCTACAGGATTCATTCTGCCGGCTAATCATTGTTTTTTACTCTTTGGCTCTCCAGTTATGTGGAAAAACACTGTTGGCTTAATAGGAGTGTCATGCATGGTACCAAAAAACCAGGGGTGGTTGCTGAAGACTATTTTCCGGCACGAAATAAGTGAATAACGTTAATTTTAAAAAGGCATAAACCATAAAGAAAATGGGTGAAAAGCGTTGTTTTTCAATATCACTTTTTGTAATTTTATCCTCCTGTCGTAATATGCCGTGTTCGTTGTTAATGAAATGACCTTAGAAATTAGCAGGTCATAACTGTTATATCCGGTAAATTATTTCAATGTAATTGTGTAAGTTTTTGATTTGCTTTAAAATGCACAGTGTACAAAGATCAGCACGTTTGTATAGAAAACAGCGAAAGTATTTATTTGTTCAGGTGAGTGAACCTATTGTGTCGCCATGTTGCGATTGGGTAATTTCAAGCTTTTAACAATAAATAAATACATGTACAGTGGAAATTTTCTCTAGGCTGTACAAGAGCACAAAAGCACAAGATTTTAGGAAGCGTTCACAGACGACAAATAATGTGTCTTCAGTGGCAGGATTTGTACTACTAAAGGGTATAAAAAGAAAATACATGAATTGCGGTTATTAGCATTTCCTCTTTTTCTGACGACATTTGAAAGACTTTCTTCCCCAGGGTCGGTAAAACTCGAGATTGTTTGGTATACGATTGAAAAACTACGTTCTTCTATAGAGTATTAACATAGGTCAATAACAAATAAGTAAAAAGTGATATCCTTTTCAATAAATCTTAAGGTTTATAAATTACAGTTAAAAAAGAAAGAAACTTTCGTATCCAAAGTCTGGAAGTTTTACACGGATCGGGATACTTGTTAAATACTAAACTTGTTTACACTGATTCTGAGCATTAAGCATACAAAACTACATCAAATGGAAGGTGAAAGCACTCGGCAATTTACATTCTTGATGGTTGCCTTTTACTTCTTATCAAAACCTTGTTCGGGGCAATCTTACTTAAACTATTCTAACCTAGTCACCGACGTTTTGAATGGATACAACCCGGACATTATCCCACTTAATGACCACTCTCAAACAATGTTTATCAACACGTCAGGAACTCTCTATTCTCTGGTTGACGTGGATGTAGTCCTGGGTAAAGTAACGGTGGTACTTGAACTTCACGCTGAATGGATGGATTCCCAGATCCATTGGACACCCTCGGACTATGGTAATCTAGCCGAAATATTTATTCCAAAAAAGGATGTTTGGACACCGTATTTCGTTCTTGGAACACCACTGGATTTCACTACAATTGGTTGGTACCTAACAATGGATTTTTTTTCAGAAGAAACACCAACATTTATTCGCGTATTCTATCTACATGTATATTCAAGATCTCAAAAAGGAAGTACACATGTAATACATTTGGATCTGTACTAACAGATTTTGAATCATATTTGACTTTACCAAATTGTTGTTAATTTACAATTCTTCTTTCGTTTCTTTTTTAATTAAACGATTGAAGAATATGATATTGCACCGTGAATCAACTGAAAGAAGAGGGAAAGGTCTCAATTAGAGAAACCTTTTATAGTGTTTAATTTCCTATTTTCATGATAAATTCAAGTATAATTAATCCAAGCTTTGCCTAAAAGCCATTACCCTGCTAGGCACGTCATCATGTTTTTTTTTTTCACGCACTACGCTTATCAAATATATCAAGAATATGTTTGTACAGGGCACAATCTAATACTCGGGGGAAAACCCATTAAAATTATAACAACTTGGTCCTTTTCGGTTCCCAAAAATGTCAGTTTCAAATATCCACATGTCTACGGGATGTATGGATAGAGAAAACAACGATTGCATGTGTGTGGGTTCCTGACAAGCCCAACCCACCCTCCTGTTTTCACCCCCCCACACACACATACCGAATACAGATCGAGGGCGGAGGAGAAAGGAATATATTTCTCTAACAATTTATTTCAGGTGAATCTTGGATGCCAGTGACCTTTTTGTCAGATGGAAGAGCTTCAATTAATCTTGGTGATGTTGTCAACAGTGGATGTTCTTTTAACATGAAATACTGGCCGTTTGACAAGCACAAGTGCGATCTCAGCTTCGTTGTATACGGCTACCCAATGACAGATGTCCGTTTACAAACGTCCTCAAGCGAAAACTTTTTTGCACATGCTTATCCAAATGATAATAAAGAGTGGCTTGTTACGGACACATCTTCCTTCATAAGAGAAGATCGGGGTCATTCAGAAATTATTTTAAGGATTGAAATTGAGAGAAGAAGTGGTATATTTATTATCTTGATAATCTTTCCGTTATATGGACTAGCCTGTTTGAATGCTTTCGTATTCTTGCTTCCCAGTGAGGCTGGGGAGCGGATAGGTTTTTCCACGACTATTACGCTGTCGATAACAGTCTTTTTAGATATCATAAGCGGCTATTTACCGAATACATCTTTGCCAATTCCATTTCTGTGTATCGTGGTTACATTAGGAATAGCAATGAGTATAATGTCTATCTTCATGGTGATAGCCAGTCTACATTTCTATCATAAAAGTAATAACACACCAGTTAACCACAACATTACCAAAATAGTTAGATTTTGTAATAAGAAGTACAGAAATCCAAAGATTAAACCACAGAGAAGCACCAAGAAAAGAAATAACACTGTAACAGTTACAGATCTAGAACACAATGCAGAGGACGACGAGATAAATGATAACGCTGGTCAAGCCGCGGAGATTAGTTGGACAGATGTTAGCTACACTGTGGACAAAATAAGTTTCATATCGATAATGGTCATACATAGTATAACTGTAATGTTCTTTTCCTTTTATTTACCTTCAGAATCAAAACAGTCCTGAATTTGAGTGGTCTGTTACTCCTTATAAGTTGTAAAATTTTAGTGTTTTCAGCACAGCAGAATGCGCTGACTTTGACCTACTTTTTGGTATTAATGAAATCGGTGATAGTAGAATTGGTCACATAGTTAGTAATACGGCGGAGGATATTCCTTTCCTTGTAGTACTATTTGGTGATCTAATATCTTTCTAAGCGTTACTCAATAAACCGTTACTTTGGTAAATACTATATGTCTACACGAATGTATTAATTCGGCCAAGCTGCTTAGATTTCGGAATCAGCCAAATAAGTGCACATAATGCAATAATCGGAAATTGGAGAGAAAATCCACAAGTTTTGCATTCGTTCCTATCCATTTCTGCACGATTATATTTGTTAACTGATTTTATTGTATTGTTTATGTATATTGTACTTCTGTAGGATATAATGTTTAAATTAAATGCACGTATGCGTCATGGAAAGCGGCATTCAGCAAACCTCTGGTGATCCATTGATTAAATCTCTCGGCATATGATATGCATCTACACGGCACATTTCTTAGCCGGAAATACGCCGTTTTACCGTTCTTAGAATTGTAAGGCTCCTCCTAAAAAAGAAAACATGAGTCACAATTAGTATCGAAGTCTTTCAAAATACATTTTCGTTGACAAAGCAGTCTGTACATTGCGGTTTTAACGCGGTTTATCAATTCAGTTGGAATTTTACACCGAAAGATTTTTACATTTGAATAACTTCACCGTTGTTATTTATCTCGTTGCTAATCGATTTACATGGGCGCCGCCTTGTTTAATATCATGTGATTGGCAGTTCAGAATGGAAACCTGCTTAAAACGGACTAGGTTATTTATAGCTACGGAATCGGCCAAGTTGTGACGAGTGGAATAGCGATTATATATATAAGCACTAAACTGTAGTGACTGTACAAGTGGCTGTCGCAGGGTACGGTATGATGCCCGTCTATCCGATGCAGTGAAGCTATGGGCACTAGGGTTATTTCTTATTTGGGTAACCTAAGCGTGATGCGATTTTAAGCTTATCCATACAATTTTTAATTTTTTCCCCCTTTTTTTCAACGATGACTGGGTTTAATTTGTAACCTTGAAATGTATAACTTGATCTAATTTACAATTCCACTTTTCAACAAAATGAAAAACAATTAGGGAAAAGAGGCAATTGCGATAGAGGTTTATTTTTCCTACCACTTTTCTTCATATTGAGCCACAAAACGAAGAGTTTTTAAAATATGCATTTTCCATGACCTCTCACGTCGTCTACTTTTACAGAGATTTCTTGCCTTTTATGTACATATTATACAGGTACTTATAATGCACGGACTTGCTATAATTCTGCAGGCAGTTAAGAGCAGAAGAGACCATTTAAAACGTTGTGGTTAAAAGAACAATTGTCTGTAAACCCTTTACCAAACTATACCATGTTTTAACGAATCCGAGTAGGAAGGCTATTGAAAACATTGTGGGAGAAGTAGAAAATGCTGGTAACCGGCATTTTCTCCTTTTTCCGCAATGTTTTTTACCCCTTCAAACACAAATTATATCATCTTTGCCACACCTAAATTGCTGTCTGCAAATACTTTCGATTTGGATATGTATAAAATTTTGCCATTTGATACAGGGCTAATTGAAATTGCTTTTTTTTTCTTGTAATTAAAAAGGTTATTTATCTAGAATTGTGTCGTTTACAAGAGGAAGACAGTGGCTAAATTTCACCCTTTCAAAGTGCCTTTTACTAATATACTTGCCTTTGCGAACAGTGTAGATCAAGATCAGACTGCACAAAACGTGCAGTCTGATCTTTGTTCTACACTGTCCGCTTTTGCTAAAACACTACAGATAAAAGGAAGCTATGAAGTTGCATTAATTTTGTCTCGGTCTCATTCTACAATAAAAATGTCCACTGGGTTTATTCGGCGCTTTAACGGTTAAGACTAGCCCATAAACTCTGAGTTAATTTTAAACCTAGAATATTGCATTACAGCTGTTCCCATCTTGTCCCAAATGTCTAAGTTCCTGTACGAAACCTGATAACCCCTTACCACACAAATTTAGCGTTTTAACGAATCCCAGGAGGAAAGCTTTTGAAAACATCGTGGGTTAAAGAAGAAAATGCTGGTAACCAGCATTTTCTCCCGTTTCTACAATCCTACTCCCCTTCCAAACACATTTGCCACCCTTTGAGCCATGTTTGAGTGCAATGCTTTCAGATTTGACCAGTCTAAGACTTTGTCATCTGGTAACGAGTTAATCCTTTACCACAAAATCCCGTGTTTTTACGGTCCTCAGAAAGCAAGACTTTTGAAAACCATGTGGGAAAAGGAGAAAATATTCCAGCATTTCCTCCTTTTTAGCTCACCTGAGCACGAAGTGCTAAGGTGAGGTATTGTGATGGGTCATTGTCCGGCGTCCATCTGTCCGTCTGTCCGTCTGTCCACAATTCCTTTAAACATCTTCTCCTTCTAAACCGCTGGGCCAATCTTGATGAAACTTGGCAGGGATGTTCCTTGGGTAAAGCTCTACCAAAGTTGTTCAAGAGATTGAATTCCACCCATAACTCTGGTTGCCATGGCAACAGAAAGGAAAAAAATAGCAAAATCTTTGAAAATCTTCTTATCTGATTCTAGAAGGCGTAGAGCTTTGATATTTGGTATGTAGCATCTCCTAGTGGATCTCTACCAAGTTTGTTCATATGATGCCCCTGGGGTCAAAACTGGCCCCGCCCCGGGGGTCACAAGTTTCGAACATACGAACAAAGAAGAAAAAAACTTTAAAATTCTTCTTCTCTGAAACTGGAAGGCGTGGAGCATTGATATTTGGCATCTAGCATCTCCTAGTGGACCTCTACCAAGTTTGTTCATATGATCCCCCTGTGGTCAAAACTGGCCCCGCCCCGGGAGTCACAAGTTTCGAACATAGGAACAAAGAAGGAAAACTTGAAAATTCTTCTTCTCTGAAATTGGAAGGCGTGGAGCTTTGATATTTAGCATCTAGCATCTCCTAGTGGACCTCTACTAAGTTTGTTCATACGATGCCCCTGGGGTCAAAACTGGCCCCGCCCCGGGAGTCACAAGTTTCGAACATAGGAACAAAGAAGGAAAATTTTAAAATTCTTCTTCTCTGAAAATGGAAGGCGTGGAGCTTTGATATTTGGCATCTAGCATCTCCTGGTGGACCTCTACCAAGTTTGTTCATATGATCCCCCTGTGGTCAAAACTGGCCCCGCCCCGGGGGTCACAAGTTTCGAACATACGAACAAAGAAGGAAAACATGAAAATTTTTCTTCTCTGAAACTGGAAGGCGTGGAGCTTTGATATTTGGCATCTAGCATCTCCTAGTGGACCTCTACCAAGTTTGTTCATATGATGCCCCTGGGGTCAAAACTGGCCCCGCCCCGGGGGTCACAAGTTCAAACATAGGAACAAAGAAGAAAAAAACTTTAAAATTCTTCTTCTCTGAAACTGGAAGGCGTGGAGCATTGATATTTGGCATCTAGCATCTCCTAGTGGACCTCTACCAAGTTTGTTCATATGATCCCCCTGTGGTCAAAACTGGCCCCGCCCCGGGAGTCACAAGTTTCGAACATAGGAACAAAGAAGGAAAACTTGAAAATTCTTCTTCTCTGAAATTGGAAGGCGTGGAGCTTTGATATTTAGCATCTAGCATCTCCTAGTGGACCTCTACTAAGTTTGTTCATACGATGCCCCTGGGGTCAAAACTGGCCCCGCCCCGGGGGTCACAAGTTTCGAACATAGGAACAAAGAAGGAAAATTTTAAAATTCTTCTTCTCTGAAAATGGAAGGCGTGGAGCTTTGATATTTGGCATCTAGCATCTCCTGGTGGACCTCTACCAAGTTTGTTCATATGATCCCCCTGGGTCAAAACTGGCCCCGCCCCGGGGGTCACAAGTTTCGAACATACGAACAAAGAAGGAAAACATGAAAATTTTTCTTCTCTGAAACTGGAAGGCGTGGAGCTTTGATATTTGGCATCTAGCATCTCCTAGTGGACCTCTACCAAGTTTGTTCATATGATGCCCCTGGGGTCAAAACTGGCCCCGCCCCGGGAGTCACAAGTTTCGAACATAGGAACAAAGAAGGAAAATTTTAAAATTCTTCTTCTCTGAAACTGGAAGGCGTGGAGCTTTGATATTTGGCATCTAGCATCTCCTAGTGGACCTCTACCAAGTTTGTTCATATGATCCCCCTGGGGTCAAAACTGGCCCCGCCCCGGGAGTCACAAGTTTCGAACATAGGAACAAAGAAGGAAAACTTTAAAATTCTTCTTCTGAAACTGGGAGGCGTAGAGCTTTGATATTTGGCATCTAGCATCTCCTAGTGGACCTCTAACAGATTTGTTCATATGATCCCCCTGGGGTCAAAACAGGCCCTGCCCCGGGAGTCACAAGTTCGAACATAGGAACAAAGAAGGAAAACTTTAAAATTCTTCTTCTCTGAAACTGGAAAGCGTAGAGCTTTGATATTTGGTATGTAGCATCTCCTAGTGGACCTCTACCAAGTTTGTTCATACGATGCCCCTGGGGTCAAAACTGGCCCTGCCCTGGGGGTCACAAGTTTCGAACATAGGAACAAAGAAGGAAAACTTTAAGATTCTTCTTCTAAAAAACTGGAAGGCGTAGAGCTTTAATATTTGGCATCTAGCATCTCTTAGTAGACCTCTACCAAATTTGTTCATATGATCTCCTTGGGGTCAAAACTGGCCCTGCCCTGGGGGTCACAAGTTCGAACATAGGAACAAAGAAGGAAAACTTTAAAATTCTTCTTTTCTAAACCTTGAAGGCATAGAGCTTTGTTATTTGGTATGTAGTGACCTGTTCTAAGTTTGTTAGCCCCCCTTAGCACAACATGTTCAGTCAGTTTGAAATTTGGTCACCTGGGATCATAAACTAGGTCACTAGGTCAAATCAAAGAAATACCTTGTGGGCACTCTAGAGGCCACATTTATTGCTCAAAGGACCTGAAATTTGGTCAGAATGTTTGTCTTGATAAAATCTCGGATGATTTTTGATTTGGGTCACCTGGGATCATAAACTAGGTCACTAGTTCAAATTAAAGTAATACCTTGTTGGCACTCTAGAGGCTACATTTTTGGCTCAATTGATTTGAAAATTGGTCAGAATGTTTGTCTAGATAAAATCTCACATGAGTCCGAATTTGGGTCATGTGGAGTCTTAAATTAGGTCACTAGGTCAAATTAAAGAAATACCTTGTGTGCACTTTAGAGGCAACATTTATTGTTCAATTGATTTGAAAATTGGTAAAAATGTTTGTCTTGATGAAATCTATGATGAGTTCAAAAGTATGTCACCTTGGGTCATAATCTAGGTCACTAGGTCAAATTAAAGAAATACCTTGAGGGCACTCTAGAGGCTACATTTCTTGATCAATTGACTTGAAAATTGGTCAGAATGTTTGTCTTGATGAAATATTGGATGAGTTTGATATTGGGTCACCTGGGGTCATAAACTAGGTCACTTGGTCAATTTAAAGAAATACCGTGTGGGCTCTCTAGAGGCCACATTTATTGCTCAAAGGACCTGAAATTTGGTCAGAATGTTTGTCTTGATAAAATCTCGAATGGGTTTGGATTTGGATCACCTGGGATCGTAAACTAGGTCACTAGGTAAAATTTAAGAAATACCTTGTGGGCACTCTAGAGGCCAAATATTTTGCTCAATTGACTTAAAAATTGGTCAGAATGTTTGTCTTGATATAATCTCACATGAGTCCAAAATTGGATCAACTGGGATCATAAACTAGGTAACTAGGTCAAATTAAAGAAATACCTTATGGGCACTCTAGAGGCCACATTTTTCGCTCATTTGACTTGAAAATTGTTCAGAATGCTTGTCTTGATAAAATCTCTTAAAAAAATCTAGGATGAATTTAAAATTGGGTCACCTGGGGTCATAAACGAGGTCACTTGGTCAAATTAAAGAAATACCTTGTGGTCAGTCTTGAGGCCACATATCTTGCTCAACTGACTTGAAAATTGGTCAGAATCTTTGTCTTGATGAAATATCAGATGAGTTTGAAATTGGGTCACCTGGGGTCATAAAATAGGTCACTTGGTCAAAATAAAGAAATACCTTGTGGGCACTCTAGAGGCCAAATTTATTGCACAATTGACTTGAAAATTGGTCAGAGTGTTTGTCTTGATTAAACCCTACATGAGTCTGAATTTGGGCCATGTGGGGTCTTAAATTAGGTTACTAGGTCAAATTAAAGAAATACCTTGTGGGCACTCTAGATGCCACATTTATCGTTCAATTGAGTTGAAAATTAGTCAGAATGTTTGTCTTGATAAAATATAGAATGAGTTCAAAATTGGGTCACCTGGGGTCATAATCTAGGTCACCAGGTCAAATTAAAGAAATACCTTTAGGGCACTCTAGAGATCACATTTCTTGCTCAATTTACTTGAAAATTGGTCAGAATGTTTGTCTTGATAAAATATCGCATGAGTTTGAAATTGGGTCACCTGGGGTCATAAACTAGGTCTCTTGGTCAAATTAAAGAAATACCTTGTGGGCACTCTAGAGGTCACATTTATTGCTCAAATGACTTGAAAATTATTCAGAATGTTTGTCTTTTAGATTAGTTCTAAATTGGGTCAACTGGGGTCATAATCTAGGCACTAGGTCAAATTAAAGAAATACCTTTTAGGCACTCTAGAGGCCACATTTTTTGCTCAATTGACTTGAAAATTGGTCAGAATGTTTGTCTTGATGAAATCTCAAATGAGTCTGAATTTTGGTCAACTGGGATCATAAATTAGGTCACTAGGTCAAATTAAAGAAATACCTTTTGGGCACTCTAGAGGCCACATCTTGTGCTCAAGTGACTTGAAAATTGTTCAGAATGTTTGTTTTGATAAATTTTCAGATCAGTTAAAACTGTTTTAAATTGGGTCATGTGGAGTCATAAACTAGGTCACTAGGTCAAATTAAAGAAATAGCTTGTGGGAACTCTAGAGGCCACATTTATATTTCAATTGATTTGAAAATTGGTTAAAATATTTGTCTTGATGAAATCTAGGATGAGTTCAAAATTGGGTCCCCTGGGCTCATAATCTAGGCCACTAGGTCTAATTAAAGAAATACCTTTAGGGCACTCTAGAGGTTACATTTCTTGCTCAATTGACTTGAAAGTTGGTCAGAATGTTTGTCTTGATGAAATATTGGTTGAGTTTGAAATTGGGTCAGCTGGGGTCATAAACTAGGTTACTGGGTCAAATTTAAGAAACGCTTTATGGGCACTTTATAGGTCACATTTATTGCTCAATTAACTTGAAAACTGTTCAGAATGTTTGTCTTGATAAATTTTTTGATGAGTTCTAAATTGGGTCAGGTGGGGTGTTAAATTAGGTCACTAGGTCAACTTACGGAAATTCCTTGTGGATGCTCTAGAGGCCACATTTTAAGCTCAATTTACCTGACAATTGGTCAGAAATTGAATTATGCACGTTTAGTGAATTTCGCCTATTGACTCAGGTGAGCGATATAGGGCCATCATGGTCCTCTTGTACCAAAAATGTTTTCTACACTTTCCTATAGTCGCATCATTTTAAACCAAATTTATTTTGTCGTTTGGAAATGCTTTGGATTAAGACAACTCTAAAGGTTTGGGGCCTGTTAAAGAATTAAACATGTAGCCCAAACATAATACGCTTAGACAGTTATCGTCGTCCTGTTTTATACGTCCGCTAGACTTCGTACATGGTGAAACTTGGTTATGTTGAAGGCAAGTTTTATAGCATCCTCGTTGACCCAAATCCGATGTATTCCGTAAACTAAATTCATCGCCCCTGGGTTATCTCGCGTATGTTTTCTCGTTCTCATGAATTATTCATGAGGCATTTTGATTGGTAATCTCAGTTTTTCAGTGAGAAAATTTAATCTATTTTTATCAAGCATATGCCATCATTTCTATTTTTACCTCGTCTACAACCAATCAAATCGATAAATGTAGTTTACGGAATACATCGGAACTGGGTCAACGAGGATGACGTCACACCCCTGCTACATATCCCTATGGACTGCTGCAGGACGCTGTATTTCTGAATATTTGCCTTTGCATACAAGAATTTGTAATGTCTGCCCTGGACTGTCGTAAGGCAAATGCCACAGAAGGAGGGCCCCCTGAATTCTTCTTCGGGGTCGTTAAACTTGGGACTGTTTGGTAAAAGTTTAACCAACTGCGTCAATGTATAGAGATGTAATACTATCGAAGCGTGGTTTATACCTGCCGTACCTAAAGTTCTAATGGTTTAACTTTAACCAGGTGACAACACTGTATCGACGATAAACTATACCCAAACATCGAAACAAAGCCAAGAACGATAATTCACTAGTTTGATGTTTTCGGATCCTCTTGTCGTTGAATTTTACTGTCTCTCAGCATTCTTTTGTCGTTGAACTTTATGGTGTCTGCTAACTCAAACAGCTCCGCAAATGTTGCCCTTTTCCTACACAGAATAGTTGTTAAGTGATAATAAGAAGGTAACTCAATGTCGGAGGTTGAGACAGAAAAAAGGAAAACTAAGATAATGTGAGGTATTCAGTTTTGTGAACTCTTTTAACTTTTTATGTAATGCTGGTGACTTTCGAATATCAAAAGACCTACCGCCATGTTGAAACTGTCACGCCGCTTGGAATGCATACAACACTAGCGTTGGGTGATCTATCACTCTTTGTTCAATATGGTTTGTCCCTTTACTAGGTTTTCTTAGTAAGTTAGTACCTTTTGAGGCTTTTCTACGACGACATTTTCTTTTTCAGTTGCACACCTTTGCAATGAAATTCGACTTTTTTCCCCTTTTTTGCACATTTTTTTCTTATTTCCAAATACAAGTCAGTGTGTTTGACAAAGACTTACAAAAAAGTTCATTCTTCTAACCAAAAATCAACGGCATTACATATAAAGAAGAATCAAACGCAGCCATCTGCACTAACGAAGGCACATTTCGTTACAGTGTCTAATAAGTATATTAATTAAAGCTTTCATTTCTCAATTTCTGCTCCCGTTATGGGTTAGTTAACGACCTGGTTACCTTACGGCCTTCGTGTAGGTTCCGATAATATCGCACTGTCTCGCGAGACTTGTTCATTTTCGTACCATATATGGCCCGCAAGGTGCGAAATGAAACCTGATGACATTTGCGTAAAGTGTCATCTCGGATTAGCCTTCGTAGTGCGCAGGCTTATCCGAGATGACACTTTACGACTGCATAAGATTTTGTCATACAGTAGACTTTCGTGAAACAGTAAATCACATAAGAACGGAAAGTGTCGTCTCGTATAAGTCAATACGGACTACACAGGCTGATCTGGGACGACACACTTATGTTTATGTCCGAAGGCCCATTTTCGTGTGTTGCACGCCATATGCACAACCTAGAGTACTCAAAGAGAGATAACTGTATCGGACTGGCGATTGCGCCATTATATTTCTTGCATCTGCTTGTTCTAGGCCTATCAAGCAAATTATATAGGGTCTATGTACAACAGATTTCATTATGTAAAGGAATACTTGATGAAAAAGCTTATTATTTTTGCAATGAATGAATGAATGAATGAATCCCGTTGCTACAAACCAACCTGCCACTCATAATCCTGCACATATCCATGCTTAAGGACTTTAAGCCCTTTGATTTTACACTATAAACATGTATGAATGGCGCAGACAAAATAAACTTTCAATAATTACCTCTCTAAAATTGACAAATTGATATAATAAACAAGAAGTGTGTCTCAAAAAAATACTGGAATATGACTATGTGTGCATAATCAAAGCACTGAAAGTACTGCTGAGGTAGGGTGCGTTTAATCCAACTGAAATTGAAATCTATCTGTTAGACCAAATAATATGGATGTAACGCTGCGTCATATGCCAGAAAGAGCTGAGCAGAAACAAACAGGCATTTTGAAGAACGTTAGCTTTACTTTTAAGTCAGAGGATTTACACATCGCATTTTAATTATTTACTTGTCTGACTACTATCTTTCCTTTTTATTTTATAAAATCCACAAAAAAAAAAAAAAAAAAAAAAAAAAAATCAGTCAAATGTCAGTTCATTACATTTTCATTTCATTTCTGATATTTTCACACACACCTGATGGATTATCCCCGAATTAGGTAATTCAGTATTTCTCTAAGGGATCTGCTATTTTCAGATTACAAGTAAAAATTTGCATTCAGCCATACAAAAAAAAAAAAAAAAAAGACTAATGAAATTTACATGGAAAATAACCTGCTGATATTTGCCATTTTCGTGAATTTCCCCTGAAAGAGTCATGATATATTTAAACCAGGCCATTTGCCATTACCCCTGCCAAAAGAAAGACATTTCCCTATTCTCTTTTTAATAATCAGTTTGTCCATTATGGGGTTGATTATATTTTCTTTTAAAACATAAAAGCATAACTCGATCTTTCTATGAATCTGAACAGGCAGTGCCTTTGTGAGTAGATACCATAAACTGCAAAGAGAGACGTCGCCACTGTAACTTTATTTTACCTCCGGTGGCCAGTGAGCTTATGTCATACCCTTTATCCGTCATACATGTTCCTGATCGTTCTGAAAACTTTTATTTAAAATCATTTTCTTTTCTGAAATCACTGAATTTTGACAAAACTTTACAGACATGATCATACGATTGCCTTCTTAAGAATTAGTTCAAAGAATGTTATTCCCGGAAGCTTTAAAAGCTTATGATAATTATATAGAAATAATCCATTTTCTTTTTCGTGAAAAATGTTTGTTACCATTTATCTCCCATGTTTATGATACTACACCATAACATTGTTGGTAGTTTATAAACACTTTTTCTTGAGAGAAAATGTTCAGTTTTCAGTGACGATGACTGTCAGTCTGAGATTTGAGGTTTCAAAACAAGTCTCCAGAGCCAAGCTCAAAAAGATCACATACACTTGAAATTTGTAAGCTCTTGAACCCCTTGTTGGATTAAAAAAAAATATTTCACACACACACACATGTTCACCTTTCTGAGACTACGTGCTGAGTGGAGGCTTCACGTAGAAGTTAAGAGTCACATAGAGGTGTTAAGGGTCACATGTACTTGATCTTTTTTATGTTACATTGACAGAAAAAGTAAACACTGTTTTGAGGAAGACATCTGTTTTGACGAAAATAAATATCTACTCTATTTTGAGGTTAAAGATAAAGCTAAGATGTGTTGAACATTCAACATTAAGCAAATGGTAAAACTCTATTTCTTTGCCCCACAACCTTACCGAGGATACCAAAGAAAATATGTCTTCTGTTGCAAAGTGTTTGAAAATCTTGAATAGAATATATTTGTCAAAGTTCATTGATATATTGTATGATTGATTCTAGAGTAGACATCCTTTTTATCTACTGACATGTTGACATATACCCCCCTTTTTTCTTTTTTTTTTTTGTGGGTGGGGGGGGGGGGGCGGTTGCTTGGCTTATTTTCTCTATGAAACATTGCAATATAGGCTTCTTACATATAATTTTTCTGTCTAAGCCAATCATACGTCATATATCTATAAGGAAGTGGGGCGATACCTGCCCATTATGGCCTTCTCGTTTAACTCACATTGGTTTCTTTTCTTCTCTTCTTTTTTCTCACTTTTCATTATGTTTTTGTGCTTTGTTTAAATTAAAAAAAAAAAAAGTCGTTTTCTTAACGGACAGCTCCAAATGTTTGGCACAAACCTAGGGGCCATTGGGAAAAACGTTATTCGTTTCCACATTGCCTATGATTTTTTTCCAGAACTATGAAATGTATCAAGAACGCATCACCTCAACGTTTGTTGGTTTGTTTGTTTAATGCTGTTTTCAACATATTTTAGTTATACTGCAGCAGCCAATGCATTTACATGTATCCATGCTTATCCTGGAGTTTCTTTGCCAGTACTATTCACAATACTCCTCCAAAGCTACTGGCTGCCTTCCCACATAACCTCCGTCGAAACAATGATGAGCGGTGTAAGAGAAATGAGTCATGTCGCAATAGATATCTCCAGTCCTCAGACATACGTTTACCAAGCTGGGGATTTGAACCATTGACCCTCTGGTTGTACGTTCTGTGTGTTACCAACTAAGCTCGAAGGCCTTTAGCTCCAAAATCACAGCTTTTTTTTTACAAAGAGGACGTTTACCCCAAGAAGCTTTTGCTGCTGTCCCTTTCGCATTATTGACTACGGCGAACTTGCCGTCGCTTGATTTATTTCTTTTTTTTTTTTGTCGTTTCTTAGTGGATCTATCTTTGAGGTAATTTTCAAACAATGCTTGTTTTTCGGACTCCGATTTACAGCACCACACAGTATCACTGACATGATATGGAAATTTCACCTTCGTAAGTTTGTAATTTCTGCTATAATGCAGTGCGCTTCTATAATATATGAAGTGTTACTCGTGACGCTGTATTTTTTTTTAATCAGTTCTCTTATATCCTTGGGGTTCCAGTCTATGTACAGCTATCTTTGTGGTGTTGTGTGTCGAAGTTCCGCGTTATTGTTTGTCCAGCCTTTAGTTTCCTTTCTTTCCTACAAGGTTCAAACATGCTATTTATTATTTTGGCTTTCCAACTGTCGTCATGTTTATTGGTCGAAAAGTGTTGCATTTGAAAGTACCTTCCCCGTGGATCCAGCATGCATCCAGTCTAAGCCTAATATAGCGGACAGAGATTTGCAGGAGTCATGCATTGTGTTGTTTATTGCAAACTATAATCACACTATAGTTGGATTAAACTGGCAAATAGTCGGCTTCTTTTATAATTTAAAGGTCCAATAGCGGTCAAAAGTAAACAAAGCGGCTGTTAAAATGCATTTGAATTTAAATCATACCTTTTCAAAAGTATGGAAATTATTGTTGAGATGACCATCTGTTAATGTGCCGTCGGTCCAAGTGTTAATTGCTGGCAGAAAAATGATTTTACAAACCAGGTAAAAAGTAAACAAAAAAATAGAACGACCTGGCAACTTTTGACCTATTTTCAAAATTAATTTTTGTGGCATTTGTCGACGACAAGGCCACTATGAGTTCAATACGGTATTTTGAAAATCATGTATTGTAATTTGTGCAAAACCGAAGGAAGTCAACCCAATTAACTCGATTTTTCTAAGAAAAATAAGTATTTCGACAGCACTCAGACTTATAATTAACAGCGGCGTATTAAAAGAAACTAGATTAGGCCATCGATCATGTGAACACTTCTTTTTTATTTGAAAATATCTATACCCGCTATGGCCTTTTGTTTGGCCCAGTGATACACACAACCTTTGTCTCCTGACCTTGTTCGTCCTAAAACCAGTTCGTAACTGGGATTGTTCGTCCCTTGGCTTGTTCGTCCGACAGTATTGTTTGTTTATTCAAATTATTAATTCCACACAATGGCTCCCATGACAAAAGCCACACCAGTGCTTTCAACGCTTTAATTCTTCCAGCGATTAACACTTGGACCAATCTTGCAATAACAGATTATCATTTTTACAGTAATTTCCGTACTCTTAAATGGTATGATTAATATTGAAACACATTTTCATACCTACAATGTCTACTTTTTGTCGCTTTTGGGGCTTTAAAGTAAAATTGCATCAAATAAAGTAAATTAACATAAAAATTTAAAACTTAATAAATAAAAAATATGGGTATTTGTCAATTCTTGCAAGCTCTCTCTCTCTCTCTCTCTGTTTTTTTTTTTTTTTTTTTAAGATGTCTTTTCTACAAAGACACTATTTGGTCAAATTCCCTGACGGGCATTATCCAAGTGTCCCTACTCTTCCACTCAGTTCTGAAACACATTTTAACACCTACAATGTCTACTTTTGGTCGCTATTGGGGCTTAAAAGTAAAATTGCATCAAATAAAGTGAATTAACATAAAAATTCAAAACTTAATAAATAAAAAATATGGGTATTTGTCAATTCTTGCAAGCTCACTCTTGTTTTTTGAAAGATGTCTTTTCTACAAGACACTATTTGGTCAAATTCCCTGACGGGCATTATCCAAGTGACTATCATGCCGATCTTGTTCATTTGCTACCCTACTCTTCCACTCAGTTCTGAACAAAATACGAGAGCTGAATTCGGAGGATTCTTTGTGGTATTAAATATTAAATAGATGTAATGCTGGCTGTTATTAAAGGCATTTCAGGCCCATTCAAACATTCTTCCAGAATAACTTAACGCATGTCGCTCCATGTTGTAACTTCTGTTAGTACAGTCCCGTTGTCTGCGCATGCCATATTCTTCGAAGATTTACATGTCTGCTATGAGCCTATGAGGCATCACTTTCCTCTAAAGGATAAATATTAATACGCGTTGCGTAAACTAAAACCTCTGACTCTAAAAATAGCGAGCGGAAAATGGCTAAATTAATGTTACTTCTGTGGAAAAAATCAGGCCCGTTTTTCTCTCCATATTTCCTAAAAACATCATAATTTAAAACGGAAAAAAATATTTAAAAACATGCCATTGTTCACTGCAAAACTTTGTACACGGTTTCAAAATATAGACATTGGAAAACCGGAATTTGTGCAACAGACTTTGACAACAAAAATAACGTCCCCACCATGCTGGGCTTATATCGGGGCTATTTCTGAAGCTTATAGAGGCTGTCTCTATAAACGACTGATGCATAGGTTATATGCTAGCTAACCATGACTGGATGAATACCAGCTAGGTAGCGTTTTATTAAGTAAACGTATATTGTATTTTGAAATTCACATTGTTTGTATCTGAAAATACCACCTAGAGGAAGATAATGTGTAAAGTCCCTTTTGACGGCAATTAAGATCGCGAATGTCACCCCACAGGTTAGTTATAAGTCACTCAGCGGCTAGTGAAGGTTACTGAAATAAATGTAGACATGCATACAGTAATCAGGAATAGCTAAGATTTCAGTTCTTAAGGGAGTATATCAATATTTTTTCTAACGGACGGATTTTTTTTTAATTTTTAAGCTTTGCACATACACAACTCATCATATCCCCAGGAGATTACAGTAAACAAAAATATGGGTCACCGTGTTCATTTCTGAGGAATTTGCTGTTGAAAAAGGTATATACAGGTCCAAAATTCAACATACATTAGATTTTACCTATCTTTAACAGTCAATTAAACAGAAAAAAATCCAAAAGTATATACAAATATACATCATTTTAATGAAAATTCCTTCAGTTGTGATATATATATATATATATATATATAAGCATGGTTTTGAGCATGGTATGAATGTTATATATGGACCATTGAATAAAAAAGGAGATATTTTTTCTTAAAATTGCCATAGTTGTAGTAATTATAATTCTGAACAATAAGAAGAAATAAAAATGGTACCTATCCGTGCTTGTTTCTTCAGAAAACAATGATGAAATTCACTGTGAAAGTTTTTTTTTCAATTTAAATTAGGTCTCACTCTAAAAATAATAATAAAAAAAAAACATCGTACTTTAGACGACCCTTAGCCTAACGAGCGACAACTGAATATCAGAATTTGCAACAATGCCACCAGTTATCTTTTTTTAACACAAAACTGGAATATATTGTGCAAAACAAGAGCTATTGTCTACATAAATAGTGGCTTCTTTGTCCGCAATGTTTTCAAAGCCGTCTGAGAAAGCAATATTTTGGCAGTTCTGCTCTAGTTCCATTTCGGCTTTAAGGCATTCCTTAGAGTGGAAACATTTTGACAAAAGAAGTCATTACTCATATAAGCAATGATATAGCTCTTTGTTACAATTTGTTTTCAAAAGCATTTGTTTCAACCAGTATTTGACCCATCATCCTTACACTGGCGAGCAAGTTATTATCCCAAGAAAGTGCTACTTCTATCGCTACAACGTTATTATTACCATTCGTGCGAAATATACACAGGCGCAGAGTCATAGATTTACTACCCGTGACAAAAACACATGCTCGGTATGGATGCACGTGAATATTTATGATATACTCCACTATTTTTGATGTAAATATACATGTATATCAATTGGCTCCTTGGGTGTCGTGGGGTGTCATGAGGTGTCGTGGTGTGAATAGACTCACTGTAGGGAGTAAGAAAAATCACTGAGACTGGGAAAAAAAATCACCGCGTCTCTCACATGTGACTGCCGGTACTTTTTGGTGCGCTGCTCCAGTCTTAGGCTCTTAATTTATGTAGATCTACTTTAAAATTGGTATCCAGTTAACAGAATAGAATAATAAAAAAAAAACAAAAAAAAACGTCAATGCGCAATATGTTCGTTCATATTCATATTCTTTCATTTCAGGGTTAAAGGCATAATAATTATACAAACAGTACATACATAAATACATACACGGAAAAATATAAGAAGAAGAAAAAAAATATGTTTAGTCTTCACTTGAAGGAGGGCCTAAAGTTAGTTTCAAGATAGGAGTATTTGTTCTCTGGTAGATATCTTCCAATTCTGCCAAATTCTAAATTCACGGAAGAACTTTCCTTTTCATTCTAAAAAAAGAAAAAAATGGAAACTGTGAAAAACTACGAATGGATTCAATGCACTGAATTGGGATAGAATTTCGAACTATGTTCGGCTTTCATTGTGGACTACCCGAATTAATTGGTCGAAAAGGTATTTGATGACGTTAACATCCGGGCATCTTGCCACGCCATTGCAATTAGCTTATGAGGGAAAGCAACAGTAAATAAACGCCACTAAATCACAAAATGGGAAGGAAAAAGAAGAAGCAGTTGAAGCCTTGGTGCTGGTATCCTTTCCGTAAACCATGGTCCTGTCTGTGATTGAAATTTGAAGCCAAAATTAGCGAGTAATCGTCGTGAGGCTTGATTTCGGGTGATAGACAAAACGTACCCAAACCACAACGAACCCAAGAGCGGTCAAAATGTATCGGGGGAATTTAAAACCATTTAATGTATTGAACCTGATGACTGTATTCAAGAATATTAATCAGAGCTGAAACTCTCACTGTCAGCTTTACGCGTTTTTACATGCCGTGTGGTAGATATATGGATTGATCTACCACCTTCTGTTGTTCATTTCACGACAACAAAAACTGAAAAATGAACTTTCTCGTAAGGTTATATCACCAGTGAACAAATTTTAATATCTCTGTTGATTGTTGCCCAAAAATTTTGAATGCATTGCTTGTCTGCATAAGGAGGTATGTACATTTAATTGAGGCCATGTCTGTTCCTAAATTTTTTTTAAAAATAACCTTTGTTACTAGGCCCTTCTGTTTTTAAATTTCACTTCTGACATCAAATATGTGTAAAACTTACTTGTAATGAGTTACACATGACCGTTAAAGGGAAATTAAACATATCTTTGCCTAGATACAGTTCTGCTATATAACCTTCAAATTAAAGGGTCTTGTTTTAAACATAACAACAGATGACTAACGTATAAATTCATCTATTCTTACAGAATCCATACAAGAAAATATTTCAGACTTAAAAATATTCTTTGCCTTGTAAAATCAACATTTGGCACATATTATTCTGAAAAAAGTAAATTTGCAGCACTTTATTTCGACACAAAGTATGCAGTGTCATTGAGGACTCATCAGACTGAAGTAATGAAAGTTTAAGACAAATTTGAAAACAACTGTAAAAATCTTTGAATATAAATTAGATAATTTCCCGTATCTGGTTCATTGTAGTTCTACACAGAAAAAAAAAATGTTTTTAAGTGTTTTGTGTCACAGCAGCTTATTTTTCGATCTTTATCATACAATCCCAGGTGTTCACGACCCTGAGAAAGAAGCCTTTTGAAAACATTGTGGGAAAAGGAGAAAATGCTGGTAACCAGCATTTTCTCCTTTTCCCACAATGTTTTCTACCCTTCCCAAAACAAATTTCAATTTTTGAGTTGCATTAATATTTTGTCTTCTGCAACTGCTTTCAAGTTGGATGAGTCCAAAATTTTGTCGTTTGGTAGAGAGTTAAAGAACAGCTGAGGTCGTGACACTGCATTACACAGTTTTGTGTGTTAGTCAAAAATAAAGTGTTTCCTGTTTAGAGCAATGACTGTGCTTCCTTAACAATGAAAGGTATTGCAGCAGAGAGTTTGATGATGAGAAGATCCTTATACAGCATCAAAAGGCGAAACATTTCAAATGTCACATATGTCACAAAAAATTGTACACAGGGCCAGGTCTTTCAATTCACTGTATGCAGGTAAAGTAGCTAGATTTTTTGAGCACTTGTTTTGTTGTACAAAATATTTTTTAGGTCAAGCCAATAGATCACAAATCCTTAGGCTAATGATTAGCTTTTACTCTTTACTAAATGACCAAATTTAAGGCTTGTCCAGTTTAAAGAATTTGACAATGAATAAAATAAATCTGACTCAGTTGAAATTTGTCTTTGGAAAACAGTAGTAGAAAACACTGTGGGTAAAGGAAGAAACTGCCTGTTTCCATCATTTTCTCATCTTTCCACAATGTTTCAAAATATTCCTTTCTCAGGGTTGCCAAGCCCCGTATCTCAGTCGGTAGCATACAGGACTTGAGAACAGGAGGTCGCTGGTTTGATCCCCGGGCTTGGCCAATTTCTTTCCGAGGATTGATGATAGTCATTGCGACAGGATTCATTCCTCTCTCACCGCTGACCATTGTTTCGACGATGGTTATGTGGGAAAGCAGCCAGTGGCTTGGAAAGAATATTGTGCAGAGTACTGGTAAAAGAAACTCCAGGAAAGCATGGATAGGTGCACTGGCCGCCGCGATATAACTGAAATAATGTTGAAAATGGCATTAAACACCATACAATCAATCAATCATTTCTCGGGGTCGTTAAAAGTATGGATTGTGTGGTAAAAGGTTAAATCAAAAATGCTTCACAAACAATTTGCACTAACAACTAACAGCTCCCCAATTTTTTCAAATTGTTCAAACTTTTTTTGTTTAGTGTAATGTTGTTTTCCGTCTTCTTTTCCCTTTGGAAATAAAAATGAACCCTTAACTCTTTACCAAAAGACAAAATCTCACTCGTCCAAACTTTAAGCTGTTGCAGACAACAAATCGTCTGTGGCTCAAATGATGAAATTTGTGTCTGAAAGGGTAGAAAACATTGTGGTAAATGGAAAAAATGCTGGTTACCAGCATTTTTTCCTTTTTCCACAATGTTTTCAGAAGCCATCTTTGTCATCGGGATTGTTTGGTAAAGGGTTAAACTGAACTTTTTGCAGAGACACATTAACTTCTTGTTTTCTGTATGCAGCTGTAGTCTCTTCTATGGCAGCGTTGAACAAGATTAACCCTTTACCACACAGTCTCAACTATTAACAACCCTGAGGAAGAAGCCTTTTGAAAACATTATGGGAAAAGGAAATGCTGGTAACCAGCATTTTCTCCTTTTTCCACAGTTTTCTATCCTATCAAAGAAAAAAGGCATCATTTGAGCAACATTGAAAGTGTTGTCTGCAAATGCTTTCAATTTGGAGGGGTCTGAAGTTTTGTTGTATGGTAACGGGTTCAGCAGTGCGGGGTGTGCGCTTAAGTCTCTGGTCTGCGCTGTCTGATATTTTGTCAAATACTCTTGTCAAATCAGCTGTGCATTTGGGTGTTTGAAGCTATATATTTTGACTGTTACCAAAGGGCGAAATATTACAGTCGAACTCACCTGAGTAGAAAGCTTTTCAGACTACTAATGAAATGTGGCTCATTGGCTTAAGATGGGTAGAAAAATTGTGTAAGAAGTAGCAAATACTGGTTACTAGCATTTTCTCCATTTCCCATACTTTTACCAAAGGGTGAAATATTACAGTCAAACTCACCTGAGTAGAAAGCTTTGCAGTCAACTATTGAAATGTGGCTCATGGCTTGTGCGATTTGTCCTAAGATGGGTAGGAATTATTTATGGAAGAAGCAGCAAATGCTAGTTACCAGCATTTTCTCCGTTTCCCACAATGTTCTCAAAAGCCTTTTTCTTCATCAGTGATGGCTAAACTGAAGGGTCAACTATTAGAAATACATATAATTATCTTCCTAAACATAGAAATGATTATGAAAAAAGTAATCTTGCATGACACAGAATTTGATCTGTCTTAACCCTTTACCACACAATCCCGACTTTTAACGACTCCAAGAAAGAAGCCTTTTGAAAACATTGTGGGAATAGAAGAAAATGCTGGTAGCCAGCATTTTCTTCTTTTCCCACAATGTTTTCTACCCTTTAAGAGACAAATTTTATGTTTTGAGCTACATTTAAAATGTGGTCTGCAAATGCTTTCAATTTGAACTAGTCTGCATTTTTGTTGTTTGGTAAAGAGTTAATTCAAGAAGAGGAAGAAACATATTTCATTGTATAGTCATTTTTTATTTCTCTGTTTGAGTCAGATCTTGTCATTGCAAGCTAGTTTTTTGCATACTGAAAAAACTGTAGATATCCATTTTGTTTGTTTCATGATTCTTAGGTACATAAAGAAAAAGTTGACAAAGTGCCGAATTCAGTACCAGGCAGAAACAACATAGAAATAGAAATATATGGAATGGAAGGAATTCCAGAAGAAGATGTTAAGGAGCATGAAAGGCAGAAGAATAATAGTAAAGGTACTATATTTTTATCTTTCAACTAACCGGATATCCATGCAGTAACACCCATGCGATATTTTTTTTGATATACCACGGATATTTATAGATTTTGATATACCACGGATATTTACAGAACAGTAAGTTCCACTGACTCCGCCCCCATCACCATTTATGAATGAAATGCATTCCAAAAATAGTAAAGATTACTACAGAAAGCACGCGAAAAAAGAACGATGTCATAGCACGCGCGCTACTTTCCGATGGTCTGCCTACGTAATTCCTATCCGTGACGTCATTTGAATGCTTGTTTACCGTGTCCTCTCACATAGAATAATCCCAAGCGGTCTCAATTGCAATTTTCGAACCTTTAATTACTACGATAAAGTACTATGTATGTGGGTAATGCAATTTTAAAATGGGAGTTCGACAGATAAACTTTTAAAACTTTTAAAATGTATTTGTCAGCAATATTTTTCACATCTTTTCACAAGAGTACAAATCATAGGTTAAAAGATAAATAGAATACGTACATTGTGTTGTCGTAGATCAAAAATATCTAACTCGGTTGTGAGAATTGCCAAGGCTCGACAATTATCAATTCTCCCAACCTTGTTAGATATTTTTGATCTACGACAACACTATGTACGTATTCTCTATATATGTAACTGATATTAGCTTGGCTGTTTGCAAAGAAAATGTCAAGGTATTTTCATAGCCCTGTCGTCATCCATGTTGCTATTCAAAAATTTTGAAGTTTGATAATGTCTCCGTCTTTTCTGAGCATAGTTGTTAACTTTGAAAAGGGGAACCTATACAACAGGGGCAGGTAACCATTTACGTATTTTTGACAAAGTTATGCCCCATTTTCAACTTGAAATTTTAACTAAAAATCAGTCTATTTTTAAGAAGCAACTGCAGTGGAGTGTTGGAACTTGTGTGTGGTATTCTTGTTCTGTGTAGTCATTACCCTTTGGAGAAGAAGGCCAGAGCTTCAGATGAGAGGGAGTGATGCCATTCTAAATCCATTATTTCTCTATCAAACCCTGTGTTGTAGGTACTCATTAGAATCGTCGCAATGAGATGATTCTAATGAGTACCCATATCATAGGGTTTTTGTGGAGAATAACTAATATTTTCAGTTTTGAAATCGAAATCACTCCCTCTGTCTGGAGCTCTGGAAGGCTTTGAAAACCTCTTTTGTGAGATATAAAACTTATTCGATAAATATTAAAGCTATTGTGAAACAAGTTGTGCAATAATAATCACCCTTGATAGTTGGTTCCGTGGAACCATAATTAGGAAATTTCCAAAGATTGAACCCCAACATCAGGGGATTTGGAACTTCAGATATGAGAAGCCAGTATCCTAGCCCTACCCCACTGTCTCTTGCTTGGTGAGATAAACATGGAAGAACAGCATTCAGAATTGCAATATCTTGAGTTTTTCTAAACTGTTATTTCTGTACAGTGCATTTAGTAAGCACTGTAATAATTATGGTACTTTAACTCTTTACCAAACGACAAAACTGTAGACCAGTCCAAATTGAAAGCTTTTGCAGACGACAAAATAAATGTGACTTGAAAATTGAAATTTGTCTTGGGGAAAAGTAGAAAACATTGTAGGAAAAGGAGAAAATGCTGGTTACCAGCATTTTCTCCTTTTCCTACAATGTTTTCAAAAGGCTTCTTCCTCAGGGTCGTTAAAAGTTGGGGTTGTGTGGTAAAGGGTTAAGCCTAGGTTTTCATCAGTAATGTCCTATCACTGTATTTTGTTTCATATTGCCAAGTCCCTGTAGCTCAGTTGGTAGCATACAGTACTTGAGAACAGGAGGTCGCTGGTTTGATCCCCGGGTTGGCCAATTTCTTTCCGAGGATTGATTATAGTCATTGCGACAGGATTTATTCCTCTCTCACCGCTGATCATTGTTTTGACGATGGTTATGTGGGAAAGCAGCCAGTGGCTTGGAAAGAATATTGTGCGGAGTACTGGTAAAAGAAACTCCAGGAAAGCATGGATAGGTGCACTGGCTGCCGTGATATAACTGAAATAATGTTGAAAACGGCGTTGAACACCATACAATCAATCATTTATTGTTTCATATTGGATTAGCTTCACAATCTAAGGGCTCTGATAGTGATGGCGAAACATCTCAGCCGGCACCTGAAAAAGTTACAACAACAGTACCTAGTATGCCGGCTGCTCCAGTACCACAGATGAACTTCATGGGACCTATGCCTCCCATGCCAGGTATGCCTGGACCTATGGGAATGGGCCCTATGGGAATGAGACCAGGAATGGGACCTATGGGTATGACATTTTTTCAGTTACTTTCCCTCACTCGTTGGGCGAAATACTGTTGGTGGTTAAGAATCATTGGTCTCCATGTTTGCTAAAATTTGTGGAACCACTTAAACAATACACCTATCACATTTAACATTGTTTACATGAAACTGTTTTTGGAGGGTATTTGAAGATTTCAGAGTTGATCAGTAGCGGTATTTTTAGCTAGAAATTTCCTGCCAGAATACTTAATCAGGGAGTTCAGTTCCAACATGCATTCTACAACAGCATACATGTATTTTCTAATTTCTTCCTGTTGGAAAAAGGAAATGAAAACACATTTTTTGTTAACATGATTTTCAAGAAATTGTATAGGCATTTTCATGCTTTTCATAGCCGCATCTGAGGTAGTTCCATATAAATGAGCCATGCTCTTTAAAAAGGGGGCTAAATGCATGGACTGCAGGCTGACCTGGGCTGAAATTTTTTGCTAATGATCAATTTTCTGTATGTCAAAGGACCAGTCTGCTGTATGATACAGTTGGTTGTTAGATATACTGGCTTTTATAAATCCCTAATTATGTGATAAATCATTTGGTATCATGCATTACTGGGATGCATTAACCCTTTCTGCACCATAGGCGAAAACATGGTCTTTCGCGGACGGCATAGATCAAGATCAGACTGCACAGAACGTGCAGTCTGATCTTTGATCTATGCCGTCCGATTGTGTTTTCAAGCCTATGAAGTAAAGATCTTTCTCAGTTTCAGTGGATGGCATTTTAAGCCATCGGAAGAGAACAGGTTTATATATTTGGCGCCGAGAGTTAAACCCCCTATTTCCAGAACATGGCTCATATGAAACATGATGTAATCCAGTTTTTATGGTTGTTGTTGTTTTCACCTTTCAGGTAGCGTTACAGTGAAACAAAACATGAGCCAAATTTTGAATTCTCTATCAAACATGTTTATATAGATGAAAATTTATGCTGCCAGACAGACAGTCGCTAGTGTAATGAAATTGTTTGAAAGGTTTCTAGTAATGCTGCAGAAATAATGGATACAAGGCATGAATGTATAACCCTTGACCGCACAATCCAGACTTTTAACAATTCAGCAGAAGAAGGCTTTTGAAAACATTTTGGGAAAATGAGAAAATGCAGTTGATCAGCATTTTCTTCTTTTCCCACAAGGTTTTCTACACTATCAAAGACAAATTTTGTCATTTAACTTGTCGTCTGAAAATGTTTTCAATTTGGACCAGTCTAAAATTTTGTTCTTTGGTAAAGAGTTAAATAAATTGTGAACCAAGTCCATTCTTTTTGTTTTGGTTGCAGGACCTATGGGGCCAATGGGACCTATGCCAGGGCTGTAAGTATATAATGTCTATACCATATGTTGGTTTGTTGAACGCTTTGCTTCTTGAAATGCATTTTTCATTGGAGCCTGGTAGCCCAGGTGGTGAGATAGAGGGCTTGAAACCCAGGGGTTGCTGGCTGGTACAACTCCAGGCTTAGCCACTGTCTCTCTGACAGATTATTTCCTTTCTCACTGCTTAACATTGTTGTAAAGATGTTTTTGTGGGAAAGCAGCCAGTGGCTTGATAAGAATGCTGTACAATTTACTGGTAAAAAAAAACTCCAAGAAAGCATGAACAGGTACACTGGACACATCATATAACTGAAATGATACGGAAAGCCTTGTCATACAACACCCGATTTTCTGCAGTCAGCTGTGATAGCATCCTTGTAAAATATGGAATATCTCCATGAACTAAACATTTTATACATGGATGAGGATGAAAATATTGTGGTTTTGGAAGACATTCCTAGTGATGAGTAATTTGTCCTTTTGCCAAAATGTTGTCAGACAGGGTCTGCTGGAAGATGCAGAAGGTCTTGTGATGGAGGTAATGATTTGTCATCATACATTTCTTTCAGGTTACAGTGATAAGGTACAAAATATGAGCTGCGCTTTGGGAAAAGGGCATTTAACTCTTTACCAAACGACAAAACTTCAGACTAGTCCAGATTGAAAGCATTTGCAGGCGACAAATTAAATGTGACTGAAAAATTGTTATTTGTTTTTGGAAAGGTAGAAAACATTGTTGGAAAAGGAGAAAATGCTGGTTACCAGCATTTTCTCCTTTTTCACAATGTTTTCAAAAAGGCTTCTTTCTCAGGGTCGTGAAAAGTCGGGATTGTGTGGTAAAGGGTTAAATTATCAAAGCATCTCTGTTATGCATTATACCAAGCAAGTCATTACATAATTATGGATCCATAAAAATCATTTTGTCTACTAACCGACGGAAAAGTCCTTGGGCTAGTTGAAAACTATGAATAGCAAGTATACTTTTTGCAGTGCATTAAACCTCCTTTTTCAAAGTGCATGTCTCGTGTGTATATTGACAAATTTGTAAATAAGGGTCAGTTCATTTTGATGTCTATTTTGAAGTTGCAAGGGCTACTAATTTTGAGTAATATGACTTGTCAAATGTGATAGAGAATCTTTACAATTAGATTATAAATACTTTGTTTATATTCTGTCTAGGTGGTCATGTATATTTTGAAAGTGTTCAGTAAAGGACTATTCAGAGAGTCAACAGCTACTGTTCTATTAACTGCAGAAAGAGGGGACAATTTCAGAATAAAGGAGACAAGTGCAATAATTACTAATTCTGAAATAAATGTGAAATTGATCGAAGTTCCACCTGTGTGCATTGTAATGAAACATGAATTCAGTGGCGTAATGTCCCAGAATCTCTGCCTTGGTAGAATGGGGTAAGTCTACAAAGTACTCAAATGACCTATTTATTTGAGCCATGCTCTGTGAAAAGGGGCTTAATGCATCTGCGAAAAGTATTGACCCAGGTCAGCCTGCGCAGTCAGCGCAGGCTGACCTGGACAGAAAGTTTTCAGTATTGGTCAATTTTCTGTATGCACAAAGACCATTCTACCTCCACATCCAGTTGATTGATAGACAAAATAGATTTTAAAGATCCATAATTATGTAATGGCTTGCTTGGTATTAGGCATTACAGAGATGCCCTAAGTCTCCTTTTGCCAGAGCATGACCTAATTATATTTTTATGCAGAATGGGTCCAGGTATGGGCCCTATGCCTCCCAGACCGTATATGGGTGGACCTGGAGTTCCGGGACCAGTGGGGCCAGCTGCAGTACCACCAATGTCTGGAATACCCCCAGGCCCTCAGAAACCACTATTTCCATCAGCTGTTGCAGTAAGTTGTTTTAACCAAGAACTATCCATGTTTGTTTTTGACATATTAAAACAGTAAAATACTTTACAACACACAAAAACCTTTCAATAGCCAAAGAAAATTTGATACTTCTTTTCAGTTGTGGGTAAAAGAGTGTTTGCTTGTTAAATGAATTTACCCTTCATGGTTTCCAAACCTGTTAACTGTAGTTGTATAAAAATTTTATTTCTCTTATAAATAGGTAGTACCATCATATCTATATATTACAATTTACTATTCCCAAAAGTTTAACCTGCATACAAAAGTACAAAGGCAATTTAATTGTCTTGTACACATGTTCTATGACAAAAAAAAAGGCAATTTTATGCCCCCATGATTTTCAATGGAGGGAATGTAGCATCACCTCTCTGTGGTTTCTGGTTGTTATTGTTTGAAATATTTTTAGCTCCACTGGCCGAAGGCCAGCGGGCTAATGTCATGGCCCGGTGTCCGTCGTGCGTCCGTCCGTCCGTGCGTTAACTTTTATTTCAAACATCTTCTTCTCTGAAACTACCCATCCAATTTTCATGAAACTTCACAGAAATGATCCTGCCATGGTCCTCTTCAGAATTTCTTGAAAGAATTTGATTCCTTCAAAAACTCTGGTTGCTGTGGCAACAAAACTGAAAAATATGGGAAATCTTTAAAAATCTTCTTGTCGGAAACCATAAGGCATAGGGCTACCAAATTTGGCATGTAACTTTATGTAGTAGACCTCTATCAAGTTTCTTCAAATTATAGCCCTGGGGTCAAAATTGGCTCTGCCCCAGGGGTCACAAGTTTTACATAGGCTTATATAGAGAAATCTTTAAAAATCTTCTTGTCGGAAACCATAAGGCATAGGGCTACCAAATTTGGCATGTAGCTTTATGTAGTAGACCTCTATCAAGTTTCTTCAAATTATAGCCCTGGGGTCAAAATTGGCTCTGCCCCAGGGGTCACAAGTTTTACATAGGCTTATATAGAGAAAACTTTAAAAATCTTCCTGTACCTAGCCATAAGGCCTAGAGCTACCAAATTTTGCATGTAGCTATATCTAGTGGGCCTCTACCAAGTGGGCCAAAATTTTAGCCCTGGGGTCAAAATTGGCCCCACCGCAGGGGTCACAAGTTTTACATGGGCTTACATAGTGACAACTTAAGAAATCTTCCTGTTTTGATTTTTTTTTTAAATTAGCCTTGCATCAGGGGTCTTATGTTTTACAGAGGCTTCATATGGACAAAACTTGAAAATCACCTTATTTTTATGGCTTTATCTTGTGGACCTCTACCAGGGTTCAAGTAATTAAATAGCTCTGGGATCAAAAATGGCTTTGCCCTGCGGGTCTCAACTTTCATATGGGCTTTTACAGAGAAAACTTTGTAAGTCTTCATTTTGAAACCATTTGGCTCAGCATTGAAATGTTTATTATTTATGGTTTATATTTATAAGCCAGTGGAGCGATACAGGGCCATCATGGCCCTCTTGTTTGTATTGGGTTAACTTTTTACACTTGTGTATAGTAATAAAATATAGGCCAAGTTTGATCACAGGTAAAATTCACTGAATTTTATGGGATTTATGGCCTTTTTATGTTGGAAGAATTCTGGTTTCCATTTGATGCCTCAAGGAAAGAGAAGTGTATTTAGTGCATATTCCACACAAGTTTAACCCTTTCCCAAACAAACCCTGGTTTTCACGTGTCTGCAGTGCAAGTCTTTTGAAAACACTGTGGGAAAAGGAGAAATTGCTCATAATGAGCAATTTCTCCTTTTCCCACAGTGTTTTCTACCCTTTTTGATAACTTTCTGCCATTTTCATCAAATTTAAAGTTGTCGTCTGCTAACTCTTTCAATTTGGACCAGTCCAAAATTTGTCGTTTGGGAAAGGGTTAATCTATACAATCATTAAATATGTGAGCCAGGCTCTGGCAAAAGGGGGTGTAATGCAGCTTCATGATGCTTGATACCAAGCAAGTCATCACGCAATTAAGGATCCCTAAAGTCATTATTATTATTTTTTTGTAACAACTGACTGAATCATGGGGTTTAATGGTGCTTGGACTTACAGTTAACAATTTACAGTTAACAAGTAGTAGAAACTTTTTAATCAATGTTGACATGCAGATGTAGGGTAATATATGAATTATGCCTCTTTCCCAATAGATTTTTTTGCAATGGCATCTGTCATATGGACACATTAGGAGTAGTAACTGAAATAGGGGAGAAACATTAGATGTCTTCGTATTCAGATAAATCTTTGTTTACATGATGCAGTTTTACAAGAAAATGTCCTCTGACATAAGTTTGTAGATATTGTTTATGTAATTGTAATGAAGCAATCTAAACAGACTGCCTATTGTTCCAAATATAATGATTAGGAAGATCTGAACTACAAATTATAGGTTCAAGGGGGTATCACAGAAATGCACACGTTTACCCATTCCAATATATTGAGAACATTGACTTGAGCTTGATGGTTTTCTCTCTTAACCCAGGAAACTTGTGAATATGTGAGCTTGTAAGGTAACATTACTGAAATGGATATGAAAGCCACATTGACACTGTTCAAACAAAAGTTTGTAAATTATCCTTTCAGTCTTCCCCCTCACTTGCCTCATCCAGTCCCTCATCGTCAGCTTCCACTGCTGGTTCAGTGAAGCCAACATTTCCATCAGCAGCTGCTATCACATCATCAGCATCAGCGTCACCATCTAGTGCAACAATTACTGGAGCTCCAGTTATAAAGAAACCAGAATCTAGTTCAGGTTTGACTTCTAAACTGATGCACCCTGATGAAGATATATCTCTGGTAAGTGTTGTAGAATCATTTTATTGTTTTGAAGACAGTCTTAGAGAGTATTCTGTCCAGGTAAGGATAAATTCACATGGCAGACGATAGCTATTTTGAAAACTATATGTTGTATTGAAGCATTTTTTTTTAATTGCCAATTGTTGAGTAAAATAGTAAACAAGTTGAGTTCAGGAGAAAGATTTTCTATGTTATTTATCCATTTTTAACAACACATTTATGCTACAGTAGTTTGAATGCAGAAAGGATAATGCATTGTTAGTTTTATGTTCTCTTGGGTTTTGAAAGGTAAGTTTCAAAATGTATTCACCCTTATCCTGTTAAATAAGTTAAATGAAACTTTCAAGTCGATAGTAAAAACCCAAATAATGTTATTTCAAACTTATGTTTTGGAGAAAGGTATCTCTATATTGGACAGTGTTGATCCAAGATCAGACTGCACGTTCTGTGCAGTCTGATCTTGGATCTACACTGTCCACTAAAGGTCAGTGAGTCAGGCTTAGCAGCCTAAGGGTTAATTTTTGATACAAGATGGAAAATTGGAGTGTCTTCATGGGGATTTACAACTATATTAGATAGAGAATTGATAAAATTGTAAACTTTCTAATATAAAATACAGTTTTAGGTTGCTTTTGAAGTCTGTGAGTACAATATTATAAAATTAATCACTCATGCTTTACATAGAAGAAGGGAAAAAACAACAATGGGATGTTCAGTATACATACTGCAACAATGTGACTTGTTCAGAAATGTTTGATGTCAAAATATTACAGTGGACTATTCACCATTTGAAACATTTAAGGTAGCAGAAAGCTTCAAAGCTTCAAAATACCTTAATATTCTTGGTAAAATATGGATAAGAAACTGTAATTCATGAATTAATGTTGGAAACTTCTATAGCAAAAGGAGACTATGCTGTATCAACATTGCTTGTTATGGCAGTTTCTCCCATTGTCACAATGATTTACCCTTTATCACACAATCCCAACTTTTGACGATCCTGATGAAAAGGGCTTTTGAAAACATTGTGTGAAAAGGAGAAGATGCTGGTAACCAGCATTTTCTCCTTTTCCCACAATGTTTTGTAACCTTTCGGACACAAATCATTTGAACCACACTTACTTTTTCATCTGCAAATGCTTTCAGTTTAGAACAGTCTAAAGTAATGTCGTTTGGTAAAGAGTTAAAAGTGATCTGCTGTAGAGGGACAGAAGTTGTTGACAGGAAGTAATGTTTTAGGCTATTAACTCTTTACCACACAACAAAGTTTTAGACCCATCCAAATCGAAAGAATTTGCAGACAACTATTTCAGTGTGACTCAGATGATGCTATTTGTCTTTTATAGGGTAGAAAACATTGTGGGAAAAGGAGAAAATGCTGGTTACCAGCATTTTCTCCTTTTCCCACAATGTTTTCAGAAGGCTTCAGCATCAGAGTCATTAAAAGTCGGGATTGTGTGGTAAAGAGTTAACTGAATGTTTTGTTCAGTATTTTCATTGACAAATTACAGGATGGTATTCAGAAATGTTGGAAAGGTAAGTGTTTACTCAGCTAAAGACACATACATTTGAGAGACCTCTGAACAGTGTATGGTCTAACTTCTCTTACAGGAAGAAAAGAGGGCAACTTTACCTAAGTATGCACAATATGTAGCTAAAGCATTTATGAATTCTCAGCCAGGGCCCCCAAGTTCTATGGGAATGAGTGAGTTTAGATTTTTGTCCTATTCTTCCATTAAATGCAATTTTTAGCTCTACTGGCTGAAAGCCAGCAGAGCTTATGTCATGGCGGGGTTTCCGTCATCCGTCCGTCTGTCTGTCCGTCCGTTAGTCTTTTTCTTGTTTACGCGATAAAGTCTGCATCTGTTGCCGGATTTTCATGAAACTTGCACAGTTTGTTTATCTCATCAATAGCTTCAACCCTATTGAATTTGAAAAAAATCCAACAAACAGTATGGGAAAAGTAGCCATTTCAAGTTGAAAATTTCCAGTTCTTGTTTACGCGATAAAGTCTGCAAATAACTTCAGATTTTCGTGAAACTTGCACAGTTTGTTTATTTCATCAATAGCTTCAACCCTATCGACTTTGAAAAAAATCCAACAAATAGTATGGGAAAAGTAGCCATTTAAAAGTTGAAAATTTAAATTTTCTGTTCTTGTTTACGCAATAAAGTCTGTATTTCTGGTCAGATTTTCATGAAAATCACACAGTTTGTTTATCTCATCAGTAGCTTCAACCCTATTGATTTTGAAAAAAAAATCGAAGAAACAATGTGGGAAAAGTAGCCATTTCATGTTGAAAATTTCCAATTCTTGTTTACATAATAAAGTCTGCATTCCCTGCCAGTAGAGCATATTCAGGCTCTTCAGGGCCTTCTAGTTTTTTTCTCTGTATACTGTAATTAGCATGTTTGCCTGTCCTCGTGTTAGTTGTAAGCGCATTGGCATATTTGTTTCACACACTTCATCTTAAGTTTTTCGTCATTGTTTGTACATCTGATAACCAGAAATAACAGATGTGACAAGCCTGATTTCCAGACGTCTGTATGGGGGGGGGGCTGTATAGATTTATACCAGACAACACACCGCATGAAATCTTACCTGAAGCTAAATTTAGACTGATATTTTGTTGGAAATAATTACCTAAAATAGCCTTTTTTTTTACTGAATAAATGCTCCAGTTCATATCTTTGTTGTTATGAGGGTACCCAAAACCTGTATTTATAATTGTGATCTATTACAGTGTACTCTGCTAAATACAATTGAAGAAGAATGGTACTCAGATTAGATTTGGTAGGACTCTGAAATGTCATTTCATAATAAATTACTCACAGGGTTTTACTGTAAAACTCAAAGCTTATAAATGGCTGACTAAGATTCTACAGGTTGAAAAAAAAAGATGTTACCACTACTTAAATATCAAATTCTTCCATTTAGAAAGAAATGTGTTTCTAATCAAAGAAGAAAACTTAGTGAATGGTTTTCATTGTAGTAAACATTAACTTTTACCAAACAAACCCAAGTTTTAACAATTTTAGAGATGGTTTTTGACTACATAGTGGGTGGAGGAGAAAATGCTGGTTACCACCATTGTCTCCTTTTCCCGCAATGTTTTCTATGTTCCAAACAGAAACTTCAGGTTTTGAGTCGTATTTATTTTGTTGGCTGCAAATGGCTTGACAGGTCTAGAATTTTGTCACCTTGTAAAGAGTTTACCAAAGCTGAAGATAAGTGGTTGCTTCTTTTTCAAATATTTTAGGAATGCCCAATTCTGGACCGATGCGACCTCCAATGGGACCCCAAGGTAAGCATAGTGTAATAAATGACCCATGAACAAAACAGTCTATAATGACCCTTTAAAATGAAAGGCTTTTGAAAACATTGTTGAAAAAGGAGAAAATCCCTGTAACTCTTCACAATGCGATCCTGAGTTTTAATGACCTAAAGGAAGAAGGGTTAAGAAAACATTCTGCCAAAAAGAAAAAATGCTGGAAACCAGCATTTTCTCCTTTTCCTGTAATGTTTTCTTCCATTGCAAAGACAGTTTTGTCTTTTGAGCTTCATTTCATGTGTCATTTGCAATTGCCTTTAATTCAACTGAGTCTAAAATTTAGTCCATTGGTAAAGAGTTAATCATCATTTTCTCCTTTTTCCACAATGTTTTCTACTTTTTCAGTCAAATTCCATCATTGAACCCTATTTCATTATGTTCTATAGAAATGCTTTCAGTTTTGCCAAATCTGTGATTTTGTTATCAGATTAGAAGTTCACATGCATCCATTATTATACAATTACATGCATTGCAACATATTTTGACTTGTTTTCTTATATGCAACCGTTTTTTTGCTGTCGTTGATAATGTTCCAAAATACCGTGGTCATGGCATTAAACACGCAATCTGCGTTTAACAAACTACTTACGAGATTAATATTCTAGGATATCCTTGCCCTTGTTTCTTCAATAGAGTAATTACTACTTCAGATTTCTTTAAATGTGTAATACATGATTTAGCCATGCTCTGTGAAAAGAAGGCTTAATGCATCTGCAAAAAGTATCGACGCAGGTCAGCCTGGGCAGTCCGCCCAGGCTGACCTGGGCCAAAACTTCGCTGTTGGTCAATATTTAGCTCCACTGGCCGAAGGCCAGCGAGCTATTGTCATGGCGTTGTGTCCGTCGGGCATGCGTCCGTCCGTTCGTCCGTGCGTGCGTCCGTAAACTTTTTCTTTAAAAAACTTCTCCTCAGAAACTATTGACTGGATTTTTACCAAATTTCACAGGAATGTTCCTTTGGTGGTCCTCTTTCAACTTCCTTCAAATAATTGTGTTCCATGAAGAATTCTGGTTGCCATGGCAACCAAAGTAAAAAACCTTTAAAAATCTTCTCCTCCCGAACCGCTATTTGGATAGCATTATTATTTTGCAGGAATGTTCCTTAGATACAGGTTTACAGAATTCCTTTTAAAAAAAATGATCTGTCAAAAAACATGGCTTTTATGGGAGACTCATTTTCCTTTTATGGTATAAAGTAAAATCTTTGAAAAATTTCTTCTCTAAAACTATTCATTGGATTTCATTGTTGTTTTGCAGGTAAGTTCCTATGGTGGTTGTCTGCCAAATTGTTTCTATGGTGGTTGTATACCAAATTCCTTTTAAAAAAATGATACACCTAAAAACACATTTTTTTTATAGACAAGGCTTATATTTCAAAAAAATGTTCTTCTCCAAAACTATTTATTGTGTTAGTTTTATCGACTAACAAAGAAAAAGGAAGAAAATTGGATTGACTTGACCTAGTCAGGGCTGTCCTATTTAAGCCCACACATTTTCCTTGGTATTAAGATCACAATTTACTCCAATGATATGCTATTAGTTAGTACTAGTAATAAAATATCACTGGCCATAAATAAGATAAAAGCTTGAGCACCTTTCACAACTTGAGCTTTTCAATTTTGCCTTATTACTAAGCCTGAGTAACCATGCCAAGATAAAAAAGAAAAAGTATTTTAATAACAAAACCCCCATGTTGTAGGTACTTTATAGTCCTTTTGATATAGAACAAGAGAACCTCTGCACTTTTATTAGTTCTGGTAAAGGTTTGTTGATCTACTAATGAGTAAATGCAGAGTGGACAGAAGGGGTGTAAATCCTGGTGACCTGGTACAAAGTGGGACAGGGCTTTACATTTGTGATAAGGCATTAATGTTATCCAGTCAAACTGATCCCGCAACTTCAGTACACCAGAATTAATCTGTGCCCTGGAGCAGGATATGTGATTTATGTAAATGCATTTGTAGACCATTTTGTGTTGTGTGCCACAGAAGACATTCTAACTGTGACTGTGAAAAGTTGATTATTAGGGATTAGGTGTTCATTGTATGCCAGCATATTTCATTCTATTTGGTGTATTGATGTAAGTTGATCTATATTGCTGTAACATTCATTCATTTGCCCTCCTAGCTGTTCTTTTAGATTACCCCTTTACCACACAATCACAACTTTTAACGACCCTGAGAAAGACATATTTTCTATATTTTGATGTTCCCCCACCCAAAATGGTTTGTGAAAGGACCTGTTGCAGACAACATATCTTCAAATTAGTAAGACATATATAAAAAAGGATAGAAATTATTGTGGGAAACTAAGAAAATGCTGGTTACCATTTTTTTCTTGTTTTCTCACAAGTTTTTTCCATACCTTTTTTCTTCAGTGAGCTAAAATGCAGGATTGAATGGTAATTGTTAAAAACTTCTTTTCGCCATTATAGAAATATCAGGCCTGTGGAGCGATACAGGCGCTCAAGCGCCTCTAGTTTGTATATCAAAGGACCACTCTACCTCAGGATTCAGTTGGTTTTTAAAAAAAGTGGCTATTATGGATCCATAATTATGTGAAGGCTTGATTGGTACACCAATTCACGGAGATGTATTAAGCCCCCCTTTTCCAGAGAATGGCTCATATATAGATGATGAAAAACTTATGTTCATTTTCACTTGTTTAGTGATCCCGCAAAAACCTGCTTTTAAGGATTTTCGTTCTTCAATTTCTTAGATATGCACTTTTAAAACAGCCTTTATGATGCAATGTATTGTTTTACACTTTGAGAAAATGTTGATTTCTTTTAAGCCTTTACCTAGTGATCATGTGTTTTAACCTCGGTTAGGAATTAGGCTTTTGAAAACATAATTGGAAAAGGAGAAAATGCAGGTTACCAGCATTTTCTCTGGCTCCTACAATGTTTTCTACTCCATTAATAACAAATCAAATCTTGTAGACAAGATTTTATGTGTTATCTGCAAATGCCTTAAATGTTGTAAAGAGTTGCTAGCACTTCAAGCATGACAGAAAGGAGAATAGAAAGGTCTGTCCATGATTCATGTAACTTGAATATGGTTCATGCTTTGTGAAAAAGTGGATTTTATGCATATGCAAAAGGTGTCCACCCACATCAGCCTGGGCTGACCTGGGTCAAAACATTGGGCTATTGGTCAATTATCTGCATGTCAAAGGACAGTCAGTTGTTTGACAAAATGGATTTAATGTATCTATAATCATGTAAGGAATGGCTTGATATAATGCATCACAGAGATGCATTAAACCCCCTTTTTTCCCAGAGTGTTACATACATGTGAGCCATGCTCTGACAAAAGGGGGCTTAATGCATCTCCATGACGCATAATACCAATGAAGCCATCACATATTTCTGGATCCATTATAGCCAATTTTTTTTAACAACCGACTTAATCATGAGGTAGACTGGTCCTTTGACATACAAAAAATTGATCAATAGCGAAAAGTTTCGGCCCAGGTCAGTCTGCGCAGGCTGACCTGGGTGGATACTCTTCGCAGTTGCATTAAGTCCCATTTTCACACAGCATGGCTCATGTATCTTTGTAGACTTCAGTACTTTGCTGATAATAAAGGTACTTCATTGCAGGAATGATGGGGATGCCAAACCAGGGAATGTTTGGAATGGGATACCAGGGTAACAGTTTTAGACCGCCGATGCCTGGTGGACGATTTTAGTGGACAGTAGAGGGGCACTGTTTGAGAAGACATTGGAAGTGGTAGAAGATCAGATTCTTAGGGACTTGAAATAATGCAGTTAAGTGGCTAAGTTTTACCGGAATTCTTAGTCCAGGGACTGTGTCACAAAGATTTTGGTTGTTTTTTGTCTTTTTCAGCTTTTGAAAATTGCGAAATAAAAATTATGTGAAGAAATTCATGTGCAGGTAAGAGTTGGAGAGGGTGGTTATCAATTGTTAACAAGTATCGGGTAAGTGATCAAACAAATACTTGTCTGAATGGCTGTCAGGATTTGATGGTCACATTAAACTCATATCCTCCGAAACAGGTTTGCTGCAGGAAACATTGAAAAAAGGGGATAATTTGACATCAATTTGGGATTGGTATACCAATGTGATAAAAGCTTTGTGTTCACCACTATGTTTGCAAAAGCAGTCTGCTATAAGATGGAAAAAAGTCTTGGGGGGGGGGGGGGGGGAGCAGTGAGTTACAGATGAACTGAATGCTGCCAAGACTAGTTTTTTAAAGTAAACAAGTCATGACAAGCTATTTTCATTTTGCTCTTTTTATTATGGATTGAGCTTTGTCACCCTGATGACTTTATAGTAAAGTTTCTTTTGGACAGAAATTCACACCTTCATGCCATTCTTTTTAACCCTTTCCCAAACAAGCCCTGGTTTTCATGTGTCTGCAGTACAAGTCTTTCGAAAACACTGTGGGAAAAGGAGAAATTGCTCGTAACGAGCAATTTCTCCTTTTCCCACAGTGTTTTCTACCCTTTTTGAGACCTTTCTGCCATTTCCATCGAATTTAAAATTGTCGTCTGCGAACTCTTTCAATTTGGACCAGTCCAAAATTTGTTGTTTGGGAAAGGGTTAAGGTAGAATGCTGATGTGTATTATTGCTCCTTGTCTCACAATGTTTTTTAAAGCTGTTATCTGCAGGGGTATTATGATCTGATAATTATGTGATTGTGGAGTAAATGTCTTATTGTGGTCTAAGCTGATGCCAGCATTTTCAAGTAAGTGTGTAGAAGTTTTACATATCATCCATTGTTTACCCTCTACCAAAAGACCCCTTCTTTTTTATGATCCTGGTAAAGAACATTTTCAAAGTCAATCTGGAAAAGAAGGAAATGCAGGTTAGCATCTTTTGCCTTTTCCAAAAAGTTTTCTGTTCATACAAAGACAAATTCTATAACTTGAGCCATTTGTAATGGTCATCTGCAAATGCTATCAACATGGACTAGGTAATTTTGTCATCAGTATGGAAACTTTATGTGTCCGGAAATATTAGGTGATTTCTGTCACTGAGGAGGATAGTTTGACAATAAGTGTTGCGAGTATCTCTCCTCTGTGATGGCAAATCACCTACATTGAGTTTGAAAGTTATTACAAAAACAAATAAAACACATGAAGTGAGTGATGATTTGTGTAAAATACAAATTGAATTTTATGTACAGAAATGGACTTTGTGTAAATTTTAAGGTATGTAAATATTGCTTTTAACTGAAATTAAAACATTGTGAGAAAGTTTGTATTTGTTTGATTTTGTGTAATAGTATTGTATCCTTAAGATGAACTTGATCACAACCTACATGTGTTACATCTAGATATTTGAGAATGTAGCCTGAATCAGACTCCACCTGTGAACAAGCTGTATTCAGGAATTACAGGCTTCCATATATATTCTTCCTATCTGTCTGTTATGCTAGGGTTCACCACTGGTTAACTGGGAAAAAGAAAATGAAAAAAGATTCAAATGCTGTTGCTGTATATCCCCAAAGTTAGAAATAGATGCATAATTCACTCATGATAATAAAGTCCCCTTGCTCTGTTAGAAGCATGAAAAGCCAAAATCTGTTGTACCCTTGATTAATTCTTTTATTTTATGCCAGACTTGTGCAAGTCTAAAGGTTTAGGGAAAAAATGTATTCCATGTACAGTTTGCAAAGTTTTCTTGCCTTCCTTTGCGTAGTCATGAAGGAATTTACGTGTTTATAGATGTATGCTGAATGGCTATCATTTCTGCGCATTGTACAGGTCTTTTATGGCGAAAGTGTAAGATTTGCAATTCAAAGGTCTTGGATACAGTTCTCAATTGAGCAGTGGGAGTTTCTGGGCAAAAAACTTAGCCTTTTACCAACCAATCCCGAGTTTTCACGACCCAATAGCAGAGAGCTTTTAAAAACATTGTGGGAAAAGAAGAAATTGTTGATAATTTCACGTTTTACAAAGATGTTGTCTACCCTATGAGAGAACTTAGTTATGTTTGTACCAACTTCGAATTTGTCATCTGCAGATGTTTAGAATTTTGACAAGTCCAAAATTTATTGAGTGTGGGAAAAGGTTAAGAGCCATATAGCCTAGAACTTCTATAGCCCAGGACACACATTGATAAGTGAGCTGGTGCCATGATAAGGCTGAAATAATGTTGAAAGCATTGTGAAATGCCATTCAGTCAACCAATAATATCACTCTCTTTTGATGTTATTTTTTGTATTTGTCTATTCTCAGTTTTCCTGTCCTCCATAAGGCACTTTTTTCCTTCTGTTTTCTGAAGCTAGCTGTATTGAGAATGTATTTGCACTGTAGTAGGTTTCAAGACGGCCAATCTAAAGCTGATTGTCTGTAATCAATAAAATAGCAATTTGCCGTGAATTTTTATACTAAATGTATGAAGAAGATCAGTATGCATAAATGTTATTACCACTGAATTTTAAGGTATATATTTACATGTAGAACTACTTGTTATTTACTAATTTTTAATGAAGTAAGAAAAATATTAGAATGATCTCTGAATTGCATGGTTTCATATAGAAGCAGCTGAAGACAGCCAGAAGCAGTTAAGTGTAGTCACAGCTCTTGCTGTTGGGCCTCTGTGCCCCCAACAAACTGTTGGTGACATATGTAATTTAATGGAAGACAAGATGTCAAGTTCTAATCTTACCGGATGAACATTACTGTATTTACAGGCAAGTTGTCACAGTATCTTTATATGTAGGATACTGTTGGGTTTCTGCCCCCAACATGTATATGTTGGCGACTTTTTATCATCTCTTGAACACCTGATTTCTAGAATTGACTTCTTTTTTTCAATATTTCATTTTCATGTGTTAACTGATGCTGGATCTAGCTCTGGAAACAGGCAAGTCGTCACAGTATCTGTTAGATACTGTTGGGCATTCGCCCCCAACATAATGTTGGCGACTTTTTTGTTTACTTTTTTGTTTACGTAGTTGTGCTTTAATGTATTTTTCTCTGAATTTGATTCCCTCTAGAAGTAGGTTTCAAAATAAAAAAAAAAAAAATCTGCAGTAACCTTAGTTGTGCAAAGAGCTTATTATCAAGAAAAAAGAGTGTAGTAAGGAAGAATTGTCAAATATGTATCTTAAATCAAGGCCTACACTTTCTTTCAAGCGTACAGGATTGAAGTATAGATAATGGAGAATTACCATAGTTTGGCTCTGCATCCTATCTGTGAGAATGTTGATACTCTTGTTTCATTGTTTTGATTATTGAAAGTAGGAAGCAATAATGGTTTGAAGATAAGTTTGAATAGTATTACATGCTGACAGGGATAAAGTCCCAAACTTTCAGTGAACTTAATGAGTACTATGTATCTCTTTGCTTGTCATCTTTAGAGACAAGTTGTGAAGCGGATGACTTAGAAAAGATACTCATAGAATGAAATGAGTTGAGGACAGTTTAACACTTGTGACAACATGACTGAAGGAGTTTTTACTTGTCACCACCAACTTCTGCTTTTGCCACTTAGTTTTCAAAAGTGTCCGATGTAAGATTGAGCGTCATCTGCAGGAAGTTAAGATTAAAACGTCTCCATTCCATAAATGAAACCACAGATTTGCATTTTTTGTTAGTGTTAATTGTACTCAAGGTTTATTGGAGCCACAAGTATATGTAAGACATTGCTCATAGCTGTGATACTGGTTGTTAAAAGTATTCATGGCAAGTTAAACTACAACCAACTATTTCTTTCTATTGACAGTGAGGTTTGAAGATGATATACAGCCTGTCAAATCTCACCGGTAGGTGTTAATGCTTTGTTTTGAATGCTGCAAAATATTGTGTTACAAGATTCATTTTAGTAATGATCGTGGTGACAAAAGTGGGATATAAATCATGCATAGGCCATACTTTCACAATTTTTTTAACCTCTCTTTTCTAGACATAAGATTTGTAGCCGATTTGAATCGTTTTACGTACCCAAATGAAAGGATTTACGGCCATCCTGGTATCACAATGAGTTTGTCTGACTTTTCTGAATGGTATGGTTAACATTTAGGTAGACTGTATGGTTATGAGGACAAAGTTCTTACATTTGTGCAGGTATATGAAAAGTACCAGATATAAAATGTGAAGGAGAGTACATGGCAGGTTTATAAATCTTATCCAGCAATACCATTTATTTATTTTTATTTTTTTTTTCCTTCAAATTTTTACTCTCAAATTGCAGAGAGCAAAATAATTGATACCAATCTGTTATTTAAAAAAAAAAGAATGAAAACCAATAGAAAAATATACTTCTTGGAATGGCCAGTACCAATTTCGTTATTTGAAGGCTGTTATCGCCAGAATATCAGAGTAGATCCAAGATCAGATTTCGTCCTGTACAGTTTGATCTTTGATCTACACTGACAGCAAAAGTAAGTTTGGCTCCCCACTTGGAAGGATAAAAATAGTCTCTGGTAAATTGCACCAAGAATCGACAGAGAAAAAAAAAGAAACCAGAAGATATGCAGCATGTTTTACAGACTCTGTTGTGTAATAGTACTTGCTCAAATCAGATCGTGGTCATCAGCTTACATGGCACTGCTTTATACCAAAAGCAGTGGATCCGTAGTGATAATTTTATTGAAATGGAAAGAATGCAGAGTCATGTTTTGTACAAACTAGCGACGTTGATAGATGAATAGTTAAGTGGATTTAAATAGAAATATGTTGCAAAGACTGACTGTCAAAGGTCCTTTTACACGTAGTGTTATTTTTACAAGGGATCGATTTGGGAAACCATTGTCCAGGATGTTCTTTTAAGTATTAAGGTTTAAAATAGTCGTATAGTTAACCCTTTCCCAAACGACAAATTTTTGGACTGGTCCAAATTGAAAGAGTTTGCAGACGACAATTTTAAATTTGATGAAAATGGCAGAAAGTTATCAAAAAGGGTGGAAAACACTGTGGGAAAAGGAGAAATTGTTTGTAACGAGCAATTTCTCCTTTTCCCACAGTGTTTTCAAAAGACTTGTACTGCAGACACGTGAAAACCAGGGCTTGTTTGGGAAAGGTTAACCAAGTTTTCTGCGTTAAAATAAGACTTTAATGAGTGATTTAATATTTTGTTTTTCTTGAGCAAAAATGAAATAGTTTTTTTTTTTCTTGCACAAGACGACGGGTTTTGAAAGTGTTTTTATAAATTTGCTAACAAAATGACTTAGAAATATTTACCTATGATAACTTTCAGGTGTAGAAGAAAAAGCTTCGTCTGAAAAGCAACCTCTGAACAGTCAATTAGTCCAATGTTCATAGAGGTACCGTGTTTCTTTATCAGTACTCTGTTTCACAAGTCACAATTTCTGTAGTTTTCTCTGATGTGTCCCAGTTGCAGTGATGCCTAACTTTACACTTTAACCCTTATCCTGCCAAATACGTGAAATTAAACTTTAAAACCAAAATTTTGCTATTTCAAAGGTATTTTTGGGGGAGAGATATCTCCTTATCGAACAGTGTAAATCAAAGATCAGACAGCACGTTTTGTGCAGTCTGATCTTGATCTACACTGTCCGCAAAAGGTCATTGAGTCGCGCTTAGCTGCCTAAGGGTTAAAAGCAGAAGCGCTAGTTTAGGTACTCATTGGCAGTGTAGACCTAGATCAGACTGTACCAAGAGTATCTAACTTGTAGACTCAAGACATTTTGAGAGATGTTCAGCCCAGTGCTTACTTCTTTCTTCTGTTTGCTTCATACGTGTAGAGATCTGGGAGCGAAGTTCATGTGCATTAGAGAAGCCTACGAGAAATTGTTGGGCTACGGCCCCCAACATCAAACGTTGGTGACTTGCTTTAAAAGGATCTTCTCTTGCCAGAGAAAGGCAAGGATGTAGGAAGATGTCTAGTAGAGTTTTGTTAGTGGTCAGTTTCTTTTTTGCTGGTTGCCATTTCACTAATGGGCTTTACAATGAACAGGGATTTGTTTTAAATTACTTACCCCCTGTGTTTAAAATAACCCATTGACATACAAATCAGCCGTGCACTATGGAAAGAGGGTTTAACCCTTTACCAAACGACAAAATTTTAGACTGGTCCAAATTGAACGCATTTGCAGACGACAAATTAAAGGTGGCCCAGAAGATGAAATTTGTCATCGATAGGTTCGAAAACATTGTGGGAAAAGGAGAAAATGCTGGTAACCAGCAATTTCTCCTTTTTCCCACAATGTTTTCAAAAGGCCTCTTAGGGTCGCTAGAGGTCGGGATTGTGTGGTAAAGGGTTTAATGCATCTGCAAATAATGTCCATCCAGATGAGCTTGCGCAGTCCGCACAAGCTGACCCGAGTCGATATGTTTGCCATTTGTCTGTGTACTGCGTGCCAAAGAACCAGACTACGGCCCTTTTAAGGACCCTGGGATTCAGTCGATTGATGGACGAAATGGATTTTTTCGATCCATAATTATATGATGACGTGCTAGGTATAGTGTATCACTGAGATGCATTAAGACCCCTTTTGCCAGAGCGTCGCTCAAGTGTAACAAGTTACAATTGGTACACTTTACCCATTACCGCACAATGCCGCCTTTTAACGACCCTAGGAAAGAAGCCTTTTGGAAACATTGTGGGAAAAGGAGAAAATGCTGGTTACCAGCATTTTCTCCTTTTCCCACAATGCTTTCTACCCTATCAAAGAAAAATTGCACAATTTGAGCCACATTAAAATTGCCTTCTGCAAATGCTTTCATTTTGGACAAGGCTAAAATTTTTTCGTTTGGTAAAGGGTTAAGCTTTCATGAAAATATTGTGGGAAAACATGAGTAATGCTTGTTAACTCTTTCTGAAACATTATTTAATTTATCCCGTGCCGAGCCCCGGTAGCTCAGCCGAGAGCGTACAGGACTTGAGGACACGGAGTCGCTGGTTCGATTCCCGGCTCGGCCAATTTCTTTCCGAGGATTGATGATGGTCATTGCAACAGGATTCATTCCTCTCTCATCGCTGACCATTGTTTCGACGATGGTTATGTGGGAAAGCAGCCAGTGGCTTGGATAGAATATTGTGCGGAGTACTGGTAAAAGAAACTCCAGGAAGGCATGGATAGGTGCACTGGCCGCCGCGATATAACTGAAATTCAATCAGTCAATCAACACAATCTTGAATTTCAACGACTCTGATGAAGGAAGTTTTCTACCTTTTCAAATAAAAGTTTCATGTAGTCACATTTAGTTTCTTGGCTGCAAATGCTTCGAATTTTGACAAGTCTGAAGTTCAGCCGTTTGGTAAATAGTTAAGACGCCTTCAATTTAAAAGTGTTCGCAGACGACGGATTAACCCTTTACCGCACAATGCCGCCCTTTGACGCCCCTAGGAAAGAAGCCTTTTGAAAACATTGTGGGAAAAGGAGAAAATGCTGGTAACCAGCATTTTCTCCTTTTCCCACAATGTTTTCTACCCTATCAAAGAAAAATTGCACCATTTTAGCCAAATTGAAATTGTCGTCGGCAAATGCTTTCAATTTGGAGAGGCTAAAATTTTGTCGTCTGGCAAAGGGTTAAATGCGGCACAAATGATGGAATTCTACTTTATAAGGGTAGAAAACATGTGGGAAATTAGAGAAATGCTGCTAACTAGCATTTTCTTTTCTCCTTGTCCCAAACTGTTCCCAGTGTCATATGTTCCAACAATGTTCCCTTGTCCGCAGGATCGTTAAAACCCGGGACTGATTAGTATGGTATTATGGATGTATTTCCTTCGAAGATTTGTGATTTCGTATTCCTTGATTTTATCAGGTCTGTCTCGCAGAAATGTTTAGCAATTGTAAAATTGTTGGGAATAACCATCTACAAATGAGCCATGCTGTTTGAAAAGGGATTTTAATGCATACGCAAAAAAAGTATCGACTCATGTCAGCCTGCGCGGACTGCGCAGGCTGATATGAGTCGATACTTTTTACTATCTTTAAATTTTCAGCCTGTCCAAAGACCAATCTAGCTCATGATTCAGTCGGTTGTGAAACAAAAAAGGAAATTTATAGGGCCATATTTACGTGATGTCTTGTTTGGTGTAATCCATTACGAAGATGCATGAAGCCCCGTTTTCGCCAGAGCGTGGCTCAAATGATTTCTCTCGATTTTTTTTTATATTTTGGGCGTTGATAATCGTTTATGAAAGAGCTGAATTAGCCTTTTTGTAGCAATTGCAAACACTGTTCCTGCAACAGGAAGAGTGTGACGTTAGTGATGCCCTTCGCATCATGGTAATACTGTATTTAGACACATGCTGCATTGCTGCTACATTGACTGTTGAACGCCTTCACATAAGCAGGCTTTAGTGATACTAATCAACGTAAATTTGAGTTCTTTTGATTCACAAAAAAAAAAAAAAGAGAAAATGTGCGTAGGAGAAAGTTTAGGTAGAAAAACGGATGAAGGTGATGACTGAAATAGTGCTTGAAGTGGGTGTGTTGAACAGTGACCACCTTGGTTGTTAAAAGGCATTCGTCTTAAACAAGTGCCATCTAAAACAACTTCCGTACCTTTACAGATGTAGGACTTGTAAGACTTGACTAAACAATGACATGGCTTTCTGTGAACACATTTCCATACAAACGCGCCTTTTTTTTCCCGCCCCACAAAGTGAAAAGCTTCTGGAAAACTTTTTTGCAGAGGAGCAATCGCTTGTTACAAGCAGGTGCCCTGTGCCCACAGTGTGTTTCGTGTCATTGAAAAGTGGCATTTTCATTTCCTTCAAATCTTTTTCCTCTTTGTCCTTTGTACTAGCTGCGTTGTAGTGGTGTGTCCGTAAATAGTGTGTACGACAATGTCACTAAGATGCTCAAACGATGGAAAGAATGAACCCTTTACCAAACTACAATGTTATACACTTGTCCAAATTGAAAGCTGCTGTAGACGTCAAATTTTAAAGTGACTAAACCCTGAACCCATAGAATTTTCTATAAAAGGGCAAAAAAAAAAAAAATGTGAGAAAATTGTGGTGACCAGCATTTTCTCCTTTTCCCACAATAATTTCGAGGACCTTTCTACCTCAGGATCGTGAAAGCAAGAGGTTATGTGCATGGTAAAGAGTTGGATAAAATACATGTGAGCGATGCTCTGTGAAAAGGGGGCTTAATGCATCTGCAAAAAGGATCGACCCACGTCAGCCTCTGCAGGCTGACCTGGGCCGAAACCTTTTGCTCTTGGGTCAGTTTTCTGCATGTCAAAGGACCAGTGTACGTACCTCATGATTCAGTCGGTTTTTGGACAAACTGGATTTTATGGATCCATAATTATGTGATAGTTGCTTGGTATCATGGATCACGGAGATGCATGAAGCCCCCTTTTGCCAGAGCACGGCTCGTATAAAATGTGAAAAAGGTTTGGAATTGCCTGCTGATCTAAAAACAGCGTTGTTTGTGGACGGAAAACAATGTGCTCTTCAATGTCTTGTGTTTGATCCCCTGATTGCCAAGAAACTGACTGGCAACTTGGAAATCGAAAGAAGAAAATTTGTGTTTTGTGGACCTGGAAGAACACTCGGCAATAGTACGGACCTATAACTGTCTTCTTAGGAAACTTGTTTTTACAGAATGAAGAGAATGGACTGTTATTTGAGATGGTTTACCAGAGAATTAATTTTTAGCAAAAATATGCAGATTGTGTATACATGTATTATGATAACAGAGAAAGAATATCTAGCAAAAGTATGAAGATCTTGTGTGCATGTATTGTGATAATATAGAATGAATGATCAAATTGTGCAAATCAACAGCTCTATTTTACTTTTGGGCTCAAGTGCACCAAATATTAAATTAGATATACTTCTTCTGGAAATCAAAAAAGTGTATCTTTTATTGCAGAAATAAATAAACCTTCAATAGGCGGATTAAGGAACCAATTTATTACTAATTTACACATTTACAAAAATACTAAGCTGTTCGAAAAAGTAGAAAGTATCATGACATTCGTAGAACCTATCATACAAAACCTCCCATGAGCCGATTAAGATAATGAATAAATGAAGACAAAACCAAACACAATGAGTTAAAAGTAGAATTAAAGACATAAAAATTTTCTTTTTTTTTTGTCAATTTTAGCGCGCAAACAAACACACCCACCCACGCACCCACACACACACACACACACTTTTTCATCACAAAAAAAGCTTTGTTGTCACCTTTTGATCATTAGTTTGGCTTATCAGTTAATATGTAAATTGGTTAAATTTGAAATGGTAAACTTGGAAAAGAAAAGACCTTGAAATTTGTTAACATAATGAAACATAATGATATTGTGAATATGTACTACTAACAAAATATTTATTAACAGTGATTTGTAAGGTATGTTGGGGGATGGCCACGACCCTCACATACCGATTGACGTGACAAATAAAGCTAAAAAAAGAAAGAGAATGAATATCTAGCAAAGATATGCAGATTATTTATACATGTATTGTGATCCTGTTGCGTTTGGTTCCCTTGCCCCGTTCCCCCAAAAGTCGAAAGCTATACACAAAGCATAAGGAAGAGATACCTGAAACTTGCATTGCATTGAAAACACTGGTGGGAAGGGCAAGTGCTCGTTACACCAGACGACAAAATTTTAGCCTTGTCCAAATCGAAAGCATTTGCAGACGACAGTTTCAGTGTGACTCAATTGGCGCAATTTTTCTGTAATAGGGTAGAAAACATTGTTGGAAAAGGAGAAAATGCTGGTTACCAGCATTTTCTCCTTTTCCCACAATGTTTTCAAAAGGCTTCGTTTGCAGGGTCCTTGAAAAGCGGCATGGTGCGATAAGGGGTTATCTCTTCACGCTACGGGAGTTTGAAACTTTACTGTGTTGTAATCTGTTGATAAATCTAAATCTGCGTAATATCTATTTCAAGTTTTACCATTGTGTAACCTTGGGATCTCCAAGCTCTCAGCGAATTGTGGATCAAGATTTGACTACACAGAACGTGCAGTCTAATTTCGAACTTAATCCTGTCTCATGTTTTATATCTTGTATATTATGAGCGGTGCTCTGGAACGGCCTTGAAATTGCATAATTTCTTCCTAGTTGAAAATAACGATTTCATTAAATTCTGAGCCATGCTCTAGCAAAAGGGGGCTTAATGTATCTCCGTGATGAATTATACCAATCGAGCCATCACATAATTATGGATCCATAATAGCCACTTTTTTTTTTTTTTTTTTTTTTTTAACAACCGACTGAATCACGAGTTAGACTGGTCCTTTGACACACAGAAAATTGACCAATAGCGAAAAGTTTCGGCCCAGGTCAGCCTGCGCGGACTGCGCAGGCTGACCTGGTCGGTACTGTTCGCAGATGCAGTAAGCCAGCCCCCTTTTCACAGAGCATGGCTTATTTATGTGTGGCTTTAACCCATTCCCTCAAGAAAAAAAAATTTGAACTTGGACAAATTTAAAGCATTTTCATGCCACATATGTAAATGTAGCTTAAAATACTTATTTTTTCTTTGAAAGAGTGGAAAACTTCGTCGGAAAAGGAGAAAATGCTCATTATCAGCATGTTCTACTTTTTCCACAATGTTTTCAAAAGCCTTTCACATCAGCGTCGTTAAAACTCGGGATTGTGTGGTAAAGGGTCAGTGAAGCGCTCTGTTGTATTGCGAATTGTCATTGAGAATTTTGTTTAACTCTTTACCTAACAACTAACATTTATACAGATTCGAAATGAGAGCATTTGCAGATGGCATTTATATTGTGGCTCAAGTGATGGAATTCCTCTTTGATATTATAGAAAACATTGCGGGAAAAGGAGAAAATGCTGGTGACCAGCATTTTCTCCTTTTCCCTCAATGTTTTCAAAAGACCTTTTTAGGATCGTTAAAACACGGGATTGTGTGGTAAAGGGTTAACCCTTTCAAAAAATTACCCGGTTTTCTAACGAAACTGAAGTGAAATCTTTTGAAAAATTGTTGGAAAAGAAGAAAATACTTTTTCTGCTTTTCCCGTAATGTTTTCTACCCTTTCATAGACAGATTCCGTCATTTGAGCTACGTTATATTTGTCGTCTGCAAATGCTTTCAATTTGAACGAGTCTAAAATGTTGTCGTTTGGTAAAGATTTAACCCTTTACCGGATGATAAAAATCTGGAGTTCCAAATTAAGCGTTTTCTGACGACAAAAATAAAAGCGGTTCAAATGATGGATTTGTCTATGGAAGGGTAGAAAACTTTATGGGAAAAGGAGAAAATGCTGGTTATCAGCATTTTCTCCTTTTTCAACAATGTTTTCAAATGCCGTATTTCTCAAGGTCGTTAGAACTCCGTATTGTTTGGAAAAGGGTGAAAGAGTCTTCTTACAACAAGAAAGTATACCTTTGAAAGAAATACATAATATACCTATCATTTCAAGCACATTTAATAATGTCGTCTGCAAATGCTTTCAGTTCGCACAAGTCTATTTTTTGTCTTCATGTAAAAGGTTTAAAAATCTTTCTCCAAATAAAAATATCTACGTTTCTTTGTTTGTTTCCAATGGATCATTTTCTGCTAACCGATCCTTTAAAAAAAAAAAAAAACATTAAAATGATCAGCAAAACTTTTCAAATGCGTTTCATGTTACTTCTTTTTTCGTTTTAATTTGTCCCTGTCCTTCCAAACAAATATTACAGTATGGTAAAATATTTTCTCTTAAAAAATCCGATGGATCGATGTTTAGGAAACTTCACGAGGTTACAAAACAGTGCAGCAACAGTTTTGATTTCTCTGTAAGCAATCATAACCTTGCTTAACTGATTTGTTATGAATAATGACTTAAATTTTGTCGAAATGATCTGAAAAAACGTCAAACTATCCAAACATAACCTTGAGCTGCATATCTAAGTGTTGGATGGTAATTCGAACTTGGATTCTTATCCACTTTTGTATTTGAACCATAGAGGTTTTTAGCTCGCCAGAGCATTAAGGGCTTAAAGGTGAGCTATGTGATCGGTCTTAACTATTGTGTCGGTCGTCATCTTTTGTTGTACACGACTTTTCCAAAATTTCTTCACAGATTGTGTTCCTAGGATACCCTGCATCATAGTAGCAAAAACACGATGGCCGCTAAAGCTAAAATGAAGCATTTACCAGAGAACATTTTAGACTTATCCAAATTCAAAGTGATGGTGATTGTCCTAGATAGTGTTGAAAATCTTGTGGGAATAGGAGAAGATGCTATTTACGGAGAAAATGCTGGTTACCGGCATTTTCTCCTTTTCCCGCAAGGTTTATCAAAAGGCTATTTCTTAGAGTCGTGAAAAGTCTCTGATAACAAGTTGACGCCCTTTTAACTCTTTACCAGGTGACAAAATTTTAGTCTTGTCCAACCTGAAAGCATTTGCACACAACAGTTTCAATGTGGCTAAAATGGTACAATTTTTTTCTGATAGGATAGAAAACATTGAAGGAAACGGAGAAAACGGTGATTATCGGCATTTCTCCTTTTCCTACAATGTTTTCAAAAGGCTTCTTTCCCAGGGTCGTTTAAAAGTGGCATTGTGTGGTTAAGGGTTAAATCCCTGAACGGATTTTGGACTAATCTTGCCGGAAAATTCCTTTGGTGACAGTCGGGTGGAAATTTATCCAACCGCCCTACTCGGCAAGATTTCCGTCAAAGCTAGAAATTGAAAAAAAAAAAAAACGCCGCTTTGCAGGTATTAACCCTTAAGCTGCTAATCGCGACCCACTGACCTTTTGCGAACAGTGTAGCTCAAGATCAGACTGCACAGAACGTGCAGTCTGATCTTTGATCTACACTGTCCGACACGGTATTTTCTTTCCGGTCAAATCAACTTTGAAACCGCAATGTTTGGGCTTTTAGTATTGAGTAGAAATTTGTGTTTCATTTATTCAGCAGCTTAACTGTTAACCCTTAACCGTACAATGCCGACTTTAAACGACTCTGAGAAAGTAGGCTTTTGAAAACAACGTGGGAAAAGGAGAAAATGCTGGAAACCAGCATTTTCTCATTTTCCCACAATGTTTTCTACCCTATCAAAGACAGTTTTTATGTTTTGAGTAACATTTAACATTTGTCAATTTAATTTTAATTTGTCGTCTGCAAATGCTTTCAATTTGGAAAAGGCTAAAATTTTGTCGTCTGGTAAAGAGTTAAAAACATCAAGTGTTTTTGATTACTCTGCACACAAAAAAAACCATCCTAGTGAAATAAGGATAATTAAGGTGAACCGAGGCTTGATAATTGATTTATGAGCAATGGGAAAACAGTTTGATAAAAGAATGCAACAATTATTGTTAACGCAGTTTGTAATATGCTCACGAAGGTAAAGGTCGGACGAACTGAGGGGGTGGTTGTGGCAAATAGACCAAGCAAAAATTGTATATCCGATACTTCCTGATTGATTATTGAATGTAATCGGTTCTGAGTCACGCTATGGGAAACGGGGGTTAAATGCGTCTCTGAGAAGCATGATACCAGACAAGTCACCACATAATTGTGGACCCATACAATCCATTTTGTATAATAAGTGACTGAATCATGAGGTACACTGATCCTTTGACCTGCAGAAAATTGGCCAACAGCGAAAAGTTTCGACCTAGGTCAGCCTGCGCAGGCTGACCTGGCTCGATACTTTTGCATATGTATTAAACCCGCCTTTAATAGAGCATGGTTCATTTTTCTTTTTACAAGTCGAGCCTGGTAGCTCAGGGGTTACCATTAAGGTTGGTAACCTGAAAGTGCGTCCTGGAATCCCCTGTCCGACCCACCTTTATTCCCATGGAGTAAGGACTCCGCAGCCCGGCCCTTTTCTATCCGAAGATTACCGTGTCATTGCAACAGGATTCACTTCACATTTAACGCTGATTATTGTTTCAGCTATACTTATGTGGGAAAGCAGCCAATCGTTTGGGAAGAAAAATGTGCTGGTAAAAGAAAAACCAGGAAAGCATGGATAGGTGCCGGTATATAACTGAAATATGTTGAAAACGACGTTAAACAAGGTATCCAAGATGTAATTGTTTTGTTTTCAAACTCTTTCAAAGTGATAATGTCGTGGGGGGGGGGGGGGGGCGGGGCAGGGACAGGATATCAAGTTTGAATAACAATAAAGGTTTAGAAAACTGTGACAAATAGAGTATTTATTTCACTATTATCTGAGTGTTTTTTTTTTTTAAACCTTTTTAAAAAGGACCTTCCAGCAGGGAATTCCAACTAGCGACCCCCAACCTTGGCTTCAAGCCCTGCGTGTCACCTGAGCTACCTGGCCCGGCCATACCTTGACTAAAAGAGTTCAAGGATTAGACAAATCTTTAGCATATGACAAAATTTTGGACAGACTCAAACTCGAAATATTTGCACACGACAAATGTAGCCCAAGCGATGATTTCTGTCCTTGATAGAAATTCTTAAAACGCTGTGAGAAATGGAGAAATGCTGGTTATTAGCATTTTCTCCGTTTTCAGCACTGTTTTTCAGAATCCTTCTCTTTTTGGGGTCGTTAAAACTTGGGACTGGTGGGTAAACAATTAACCCTTAAGCTGCTAAGCACGACTCACTGACCTTTTGCGGACAGTGTGGATCAAGATCAGACTGCGTAGAACGTGCAGTCTGATCTACACTGTCCGATAAGTTCCCCAAAAGGGTACGTATGAAACAACATTATTCGGGATAAGGGTTAACACAAGGTTGTAATACGCAATGCTACAAACTGGCTATCTTCTGGAGAAATATCTGAAGGACTGACAATGTAAAATGAGCTGGAAAACATTGTGGGGGAAAATATAATGCTTGCTCCTTTTCTCATGATCTTTTCAAAATCCATGCTTAACCCTCATGCAAATGACAAATTTTAGACTGGACCAAATTGAAAGCATTTGCGACCGACAGATTCAGTGTGACTTAGATGGTGAAATTTGTTTGTGACAAGAGTAGAAAACATTGTGGGAAAAGGAGAAAATGTTGGTGCTCCCTCTTCCACAATGATTTCAAAAGCTTTCTTTGTCAGGGTCGTTAAAAGACAGGATTGTTTGGTAAAGGGTTAATTAATGTTTTCAAAAGCTTTCTTTGTCAGGGTCGTTAAAAGACAGGATTGTTTGGTAAAGGGTTAATTAATGCAAAACCATGAAAAAATTTTACGTAGAGGGTTAATTCCTTACCAAACAGTTGCGAGTTTGAACGATCCTGGGTAAGAAAACGTATGGAAACATTAACTTTTTACCACACAACAAAAATACAGACACGTCAAAATTGAAAGCTTCTGCAGATGACAAATCAAATGTGGCTAAAATGATGGAATTTGTGTTTGATAGGGTAGAAAACATTGTGGGAAAAGGAGAAAATGTTGGTTACCAGCATTTTCTCCTTTTCCCACAATGTTTTCAAAAGGCTCCTTCCTCAGGGTCGTTAAAACTCAGGATTGTGTGGTAAAGGGTGAAGGAAAAAGGAGAAAATGCGGGTAACCAGCGTTTTCTCCTTTACCCACGATGTTTTCTCCCCTTCCAAAGGCAAATTTTACTTAAAGATGCCAAACAAATTTAGGTGTCTGCAAAATGCTAAAATATAGGATATCAGAAAAACAACCAAACTGAACCATGCTCTGGGAAAAGCAGGTTAACGCATCTGCAAAAAAGTATAGACCCAGGTCAGCCTTTGCAGAACGCACAGGCTAACCTGGGCCGAAACCTTTTGCTTTTGGTCAATTTTCTACATGCCAAAGCACCATTCTATCTCAAGATTAAGTCCGTTGTGACAGATGATGGATTTTATGAATCCAAAGTTAGATAATGACTTGCTTAGTATCATTGATCATGGAGATGCATTAAGCCCCCTTTTGCCAGGGCAAGGCTCAAATACTTTATTGAATCTGTTGCTTCTTACTTGAAAACGGGGATTAAAACCACACTGCCAGGAATTTGTCCATATCCATAGTACTAGTTATTAGGACAAGTCTAAAATTTTGCTGTTTTGGAAAAGAGTCGAAATTATCTACTTACACGATATGAATCTATTGTGGTATCTTCAACAAAAGATTATAAAAATGCTTGAATGTGTAATTCGCATCATAACCAACGTTTACATTTCTTTTGAATTAAGTATTCACGTGTAATTCTATATAAAACATTCTGAACTTCCTGATTCAGTATACGTATAATTACGAAGCAGTTATTGCATGAGAGGAACAATTGCTTTTGTTAGGTGGTAAATATAGATTCCCTCAGTCCCGCACTGAGGCACACGTGGCATGGCACACAGGGGTTGCTGGTTAGTGTTCCGAGGTTTGTATTATTGTCCCATGACTGAAGTTAATCCTGCACCACACAATCCCGAGGTTAAACGACCCTGAAGAAGAAAGCCGTTGAAAATATTGTTGGAAAAGGAGAAAAGTCTAGTAGCATTTTCTCATTTCCCACAATGTTTCTAACCTATTTAAGACCTGGGGTCGGACGATACAACAATGTGTATATCCGATCCGTTGTAAGACAGAAGTCATCTTTTGGGTTACGTCCAATGTACTGTATGCAAATGCATTGGGCTTGATCGAGTCCAATATATTATCTTTTGGTAAAGAGTAAAGGCTAGAGCAATTGAAGGTATTTTCTCTCTGCCATGAAGCATAAAAGTAACTGTGTTCACGTGAAAAACTATAATGGCCATATATGAAAAGGAGCACTGATTACCGGAACAAAACCATTATGCATTTAATTCAATGAGTCCTTACTTTTTTGCGTGAGATTGAAATATTTTTCGAGAAAACGTTGTGAGCAAATCAAGCATTCCCCCGTGAATATTTAATTTCCTGAAGCGTGAATCATTACAAGGTAAACCAAGTCATCGTGGAAGCAATGATATTTGTGCCGACAAGGCGAAAGTCCCAAGCCCTTATACTGATCAGCTCCTTCACTTCCAAATATATGAGCCAATCTCTGGCAAAAAGTGGTTTAATGCATAACGCGTGATACCAAGCCAGTAATCATATTATATAGCGATCCATAAAATCCATTTTGTTTAACCCTTTCCCAAACGACAAATTTTCGACTGGTCCAAATTGAAAGAGTTTGCAGACGACAATTTTAAATTTGATGAAAATGGCAGAAAGTTCTCAAAAAGGGTAAAAAACACTGTGGGAAAAGGAAAAATTGCTCGTTACGAGCAATTTCTCCTTTTCCCACAGTGTTTTCAAAAGACTTGTACTGCAGACACGTGAAAACCAGGGCTTGTTTGGGAAAGGGTTAACAATCGACTGAATCATGAGGTATGCTGGTCCTTGGACATACAGAAAATCAACCATTAACAAAAAGTATAGACCCAGGTCAGCGTACGCGGACTCTGCAGGCTGACCTGGGTCGATATATTTTGCAGATCAATGCATTGAACGTCCTTTTCAAAGAGTGTGGCTCATTTAAACCAGACCTCTTTCGACGGCTTGATTTTTATCTTACAGGCCTGACTAAACAATCGGACAGTAGGGCCTATAGAGCTACTTCAGATCAGACTGCACATTCTGTGCGGTCTGATTTTAACCCATGCCGTCTGCTAAATCCCCTGTGTTTGCCAATGACGCTGAAACGGTTAATTACATAGGAAACCTACATGAGTGTTTTGTCACCGTAACTTGACAGTAATACTTTTAGACACGGCGATTAAAGGGGGGGGGGGGGGGTTTAATCAGGTTTTTACAAATTAAACAAACAAAAACTTCTTAAATTCTCTATTTCTGAATTTAGTAACGCAATAGATCTACCTATCAAACTATCAATAAATAATAGAAAAGAGTAAGAACCCCAACCCCTGCCCCCCAAAAAACACACTTTTAAATAGTTTTTCTTTAATGTGCTATCATGTGGCCTCTTAGGTTTCTTTTAGGATTTCGCGCAAGTGTTTTGCAAAGGCTTGTGGGAATGTCGCACGATCGCCAGCACGCGTCGATTATGTTGGGGTGTATTCAAATAAGCATGGTGACGTCATATCTGACCTCATAAAACAAGACGTAGTTACCGATTCCAAAACGACCAACCCCGTTATTGAGCTACCCGGCCGGGGCAACTTTGTCGGTTTATGTCCATAAGCTGGCTTTCTTAAGTAAAAAAGGCAAATGCAATTCGCGAAATGGACAAATTGCTGAAAGAGGATTGATTAAATATTTGTACAAGAAAGGTCCAGCACTTAAGGATGTACAAACTGATAACTGAAAAAAGTCCATGATATTATCATGGATGAGGCGAGTTATAGACAGGTATACACACGGCAATACTTCTAACCGGCCACTTTTGTTTCCCCTGTAAATTTGACCAAGTAATAGATAGGCAAACATAAACAGATTGTAACTTACATCTGAACGTTAGTCATGGTAGTGTAATGAAAAGATTCTCGAGTTTGCCGCCAGAAGGCATCTCTTTTTCAAAATAAGTGAAAACATATGGTTTGCTCATGTGTGGTGTCTATCAGCCATAACAGTTTAAAAAAAAAAAGAATCACAAATTACTGACATTTTGTCAACAATAAGAAAAAAGATGAAAATTAGTGTCTGCACAATAATATAAATCGAAGGAAGGAGCATGAAGTTTTCAAAAAATGATTTTTCAATTTGTGGTGGTCAGTGAATAAATGTTCAATAATTTCTTTTCAAAAGTGTAAGATCAAAATATTCTTTTCAGACTTAGGCAGAGGTGTGCTTTTACACTGGTCAATTATTCTCCAAAATATCAAATCAAATGAACTGTCTCTTTTATGGACAGCGGAAGTAGTATAGGGAGCGAGTCTGGGTTGCTGCAACCCAGGCTCGCTACCCTGAGGGAGATTTTAACCCAGGGTCACTACCCTCGGGTAGTGACTCTGGGTTAATTCCGGTCGATTTGGAAAATTTTGGGTCGATTTGGGTCTAATTTGGCATTTTTGCTTCCCCCCCTCCAACCCAGTCTAGCTACCCTGAGGGAGGTTTAAACCTAGAGTCACTACCCTCAGGGTAGTGACCCTAGGTTGCTTCCAATGGATCAGAAGTCATTGACAATTTGAAGAAAAAAGATAGATCTTTCATGGTAGATGGTTAGCCCTGAAAAGGGCTGTTTTGTTTGGAGATTGTGTTTTTTCTCTCTAGTGACAGCTTTTCTTCGTTTTTTGGGGGATTTTTGGGATTTTGAAGTCATCTTGATTATCAATGTTTTTTCCGTATTTACCCTGCCCTGTCAGTATCGGTGAAGATCTCTTTTGGTCAACTTGCCGCTTGTGGAGTTGGCTATCGTTTTCCTCTGATTTTCGTTTTGTTGTTCTTCTCGGTTGATTTTCTTTTGGTTGTTTTTCTTTCTTCACAACAGCTACGATAGAGTCCACTAGCTTGTGAAGATTTGTCTTATCGAAGTCAAACTCCACAGGAATCTTTACTGGAACTGCTGAAATGCTCTGACTTTGATAGCGTAGTGTCTCAATGTTTTTCCACAACCGTTCGGTGTTTGTGTTTAAAGTTTTAATCTCCTCCAAATGTTTGTTGAATGTTTCCAGTTCTTTTAAGATCCGAGACAGCATAGAATCTTGTTTCGAATTTAACTGTTTCACCTCTTCGTAAATGTTATCCAATACAGTCGTCGGATTGATGATTGCTGAATTCATAGCTGATGAAAGAATGTCTCCATTGTTTTCCACTGGAAGGAAGGCATCTAAGTTGAAATCGTTTAAGTTGTATTCCATATTGATTTTTAACTTCCGAAATGTTCGAGAGCTATGAGTCAAAATGATGAATGTATAGGAAAAATCGGTGTTTTTATAGCTTGACAGGAGGATTGACCTATTTTGACTTGGAATTAACGTTAACCAATCGTTAGTTTCGTTACATTTTTTTGGATTTGATACTCTTAGACGTTGTAGATAGATCATATAGTACGTTATGTTCTATCTACATGCTCTCGTCCATGTTCGCGCTTTTAATTCTAACGCAAAGTAGGTCAATCCACCTGTCAAGCTATAAAAGAGACAGCGTTTTTTATTCTTTTATTAATTCATTTCACGATGAAGAATTTCTTCCGCAAGTTGTTTTGTTGGAAAAAGATGAGAAGGGAAGAAGTGAAAAGACGAGAGGAGAAACAGCGGAGAAGAGAGGTAGAAGAAAGGTTAGAGGAGAAGCGAAAGATGAAGAAGTTCAGGGTGCTTTGCGAGTTCTTCGCCAGGAGAGGGCATGACTGGAGAACCCGCACCCCAATGATTCAGATGGGGAATATTTACCCTAGTCTGAAGGAGTTTGTGCCAGCTACAAATAATTGTGCTTGGGTGGCAAAAATGAATAAGCTATATCCTTCACTGAAATGGTAAAGTGTATAGCTTATTTAGCTAAAACAGCCCTTTTCAGGGCTAACCATTTACCAAGAAAAGAACTTTCTTTTCAAATTGTCAAAAAAACAAAAAAAGTCAAAAGCCACAAGTAATTATTTTTATATCTTTTATTTTAGAACATTTTGTACAATAACCATTACAATGAAACTTTGAACTGTAAAAATGAAAAAACTTTTTTTCACATAGCCTGTTTTTCTTTTTTTCTTCAGAATGTCATAGAACTTTGAACTGTAAAAAGACAAAATGAATGAAAAACTTTTTTTCACTTAGGCTGTTTTTCTTTTTTTCTTCGGAATGTCAGATTCACATTTACTCTTACGTTTTTTTCCCCTTTCATTGTTTTTTAATACCATATCTGGACACATTTCATTCCCGTGTTTTGTCGATTTGCAAAAGAAACAGTTGTTTTTGTTGTTTTGTCGTTTTTTCTTCTTTTCGTTGTTTTGACGTTTTTCCTCTCGTCTTTTTTCTATCAACACTAAATCTTTTGGTTCTTCCTTCCCGTTCGAACAATCCGACTCTGCAGAAAATTCGTTTTTTTGTGGAATCTATGAGATTTTGTTTGTCCAGATTTTTCCGTAAAGTCTCTAATTTATCTGCTATTTTACAGACCTCTGAATCCTTGATACCCGTGTTGTCAGTCTGCATGTCTACGGTCTGAGTTTCAATGGATGATGTACTCTGTGGTGAACTTTTTTTCCACGCATTTTCATTGCAGAATGATTTGCAGAATGAATTTACTACCCCGACGTATTTCATATGTTGGAGTTTGACAGCTGTTGGTGAAATTTTGATGTCATGACTGAGCGGGTCCACATAGACAAAAACATTTTCTCCTGCCTGCTTTTCTTTTTCTGGACATTGTCTGGCCCAATGCCCTGTTTTGTTGCACGTAAGACAAATATTTGTTCTCACGCCATCCACCCCATATCGTTTGTCGATCGTTGTTTGATTAAAAACTCTGTAACTGATCATGCGGTAAACATCTTTTTCTGCTAAATGTTGTTGGGATAAAAATGATCCCACGTAGACGCCGTTATGTTTAACTTGATACTTTGACGGAATATTGCTGATCTCATAATCGTGGGTGTATGGATTAACATACAATGCCATCCTCTTTCTAAGCGGTGATGTATTTTGCAGTTTGTACTCGCTCATTTTCTTTTATCAACTGTACTGTCTGAGATTGATCAGAGGAATAATGAGATTTTCACAGTCGATGTCTCTATTTATACACTACTGCAAGGAAAGAGTCAATAAATTGTTAGGTTTTTTTCTCGCTTCCTTCATTTTGTCTTCTCAACCAGAGCTGAAACGATGGTTAAAAGAAAAAGAATAGTAGATTATTCAGACAGTGAAAGTGACGATGAGTCATTTCCACCAAAAAAGAAAAAATCTTTACCGTTGAAAGAAGAAAGTGATAGTGATGACGAGTCATTTCCACTAGCAAAAAAGAAAAAAACTGTACCATTGAAAGAAGAAAGTGACAGTGAAGATGATATCTTTTCACCAAATATGTTCGTGGATAAAAAAGAAGAAAACAGCAGCTCTACTTTGGATATGAAAAATCTATATGACTTAATAGAAAGGGGAAAAAAGAAGTCAAGAAAATTTAGAACAGAATCACATGTATTGTCAGTGAGTTTTAAGAAATTTGAAGAATTATCACCCCAGAGGCTGCTTGGATTATTTGACGATGTTACCCATGAAATCATTCGAAAGTTAAATGCTAACCCGACAGATATGATTAGAATTAGCATCGATCATCCTTCATTGGAGATGGGGATTCATATTCCCTTTTTAGCTACAGATCAGCTGCAAGGTGAAACTATATTGAATGAAATTGAACGAGTTTTACAGTCGAATACAGATTTTGTCTTGAACGACGGATTCATGACATTTGACATTACACATACAATACCTCCATGTGGTAACGGAAAAGCGAAATATAGATCGTCGGAATTGGATTCAAAGGTTTTTGCCAAGAAGAAACAATGCATTATTCAAATTAACAACCGTGATCAATTATGTTTTGCAAGAGCCGTTGTTGTGGGAATTTGCTACATTGAACGTGAAAACAATGAAGCATGGAATAGGAGATGGAATAATATTCGTCGTTCAGACTACACTCTTCAAAAGACTGAAGCTGAGAAATTGATGAATGAAGCTGGAGTTTTACCAACACAGTCTGTAGGAATTGATGAATTCAAAAAAATTCAATTGTTTTTGTATGAAAAAGACTATGTCATTAAAGTTCACGACCAGCATTCCAAAACGAGGAAAATATTTGAACATCCAGAAGTGAAAGACAATAGTAAGATCATACATTTATACTTCCATCAAAACCATTATGACTATATCAAATCCATCAAAGGTTTTTTCTGTTGTACATATTATTGTGAGTTCTGTGATGTGGGCTACTCTCAGCGGGAAAATCATGCTTGCTCAAAAATCTGCAAAGGTTGTTATCGTGAAGGAAAATGTCCATCAGAATCCAAAGAGTATGTCTGCTCCAAGTGTCATAGGCGATTTTTTAGTGTTTTATGCTTTGAAAATCACAGATATGTTCAAGGTAAAGAAAAGAAATCCATTTGTGAATTAGTGAAACTCTGTTCAAAATGTGGTGCACAGTGTCTTACCAGAAAGAGAAATCATATCTGCAATGGAAAAAAACGGTGCCATATCTGTAAGAAAATTGTTGACTTTTCTCATCGATGTTATATTCAACCTTACCAAAGTAAGACGAATCATAACAGCAATGATGAGACGAGTTTTTCTGTAGTCAAAAAACCACAGTTCATTTTCTTTGATTTTGAATGCAAACAAGACACAGGGGTGCACATCCCAAATTATTGTATAGCACATAGAGTATGTGATGATTGTATCGATAAACCACTTGATTTTCATTGTTCTACATGCAGTGAATTTGAAGAGGGTAGGGAAGTTATTTTTCAAAGAGAAGAAACTTTGAGTCAATTTTGCAAGTGGCTCTTTTCAAAACATCACAAAGGAGTCACAGCTATGGCTCATAATTTAAAAGGTTATGACGGCCAGTTCATTCTTAACTATATTGTCAAAGTTGGGTTAAAACTTCCAAAATTGATCATGAATGGAAACAATATTATGAAGTTAGAATTGAATGGTGTGCGCCTGATCGACTCCTTCAATTTCATGAACTTTGGGCTGGCGAAATTTCCAGCCACATTTGGTCTTCAAGAAATGAAAAAAGGTTACTTTCCTCACTGGGCAAATACAGATGAATTTTGGAGTTATATTGGACCATACTTGGATATGTCTTATTACAAACCCGACTCAATGTCTGAAGAGGGTAGGTCGAAATTCATAGTCTGGTATAATGATAAAGTTCAAAAGGGTGAGGAATTCAATTTTCAAAAAGAGATGGAATCGTACTGTAGGTCAGATGTCGACATCCTAAGACGAGGATGTGCTGAATTCAGAAAGCTGTTTATCGAACAGGGTGGTATTTGTCCATTTTTAGAGGCAATTACCATCGCCGATGCCTGTAACAAAGTCTGGCGAAGCAAATATTTGCCAGGAAATCAAATTGCTATCATTTCAAGTAAAGATTCGTCCAGACGTCGTTTTTCTATGAAAGCGATACGCTGGATTCAAAGCATAGCTCAGGAAAAAGGTATTCATATTCGTCATGCAAAAAATGGTGGGGAAGTTCAAATCGGAAGATATACTGTAGATGGTTTTCACCGTCAATCAAACACTGTCTATGAATTCCTTGGGGATTTGTATCATGGTTGTCCTGTATGTTATACAGATCGAAAACAGATCAACCCTATCAATGGGAGACCCATGTCTGAATTGTACGAACATACTTTTAAACGTATAGCAGATATCAAAAAAATGGGGTATAATGTAGTGTACATTTGGGAGCATGAATTCGATGCTAAGATGAAGGATAAAGAGTACAAAAAACTCATTGAAAAGTTATATCCACATTTGGACCCCATCGATCCGAGGGAGGGATTGTCTGGGGGAAGATGTAATGCAATAAAAATTAGCTACGATGTTGATGAAAAAAGCAAGAAGGAAATCAAGTACATTGATATCTGTTCTCTGTACCCTTATGTTTGTAAACATAAATCCTATCCTGTGGGTCAGCCAGAAATTTTGTCTAGTGAGAATATTGACATGAACAATATTCGTCAGTATGAGGGCTTAATCAAATGCAAAGTTTTACCTCCAACTGATTTGTTTCACCCCGTTCTTCCAGTTCACTGTAACAATAAAATGATGTTTCCACTCTGTATGAAATGTGCAGAAGAAAGTTCAAACATTTGTATCCACAGTGAAGAAGAGAGGCCTTTGGTTGGAACTTGGGTTACTTTTGAATTATTCAAAGCTCTTGACTGTGGCTATCGGCTAATACAAGTGTATGAAATCTGGCATTTCAATTCTGTGTCAGATCAGTTCTTTAAAGGCTATGTGGATAATTTCTTGAAAATTAAGCAAGAAGCCAGTGGTTACCCAAATTGGTGTCAATCAGACTCGGAAAAAGATCAATTCGTTTGTGAATATGAGAAGGCAGAAGGGGTTCGTCTTGATCCAAGTTGTATTCAAAAAAATCCTGGGAGAAGATCGTTTGCTAAGATTATGTTGAACTCTCTTTGGGGAAAATTAGCCCAGCGTGAAAAAATGACTCAGACGGAATACATCAGTGATCCGTCTAAATATTTCGAATTAGTCACCAATCCCAATTTCATTGTAAAGCATGTAGAAATCTTTGACGAGGACTGTCCATTCATTTTGGTTAACTATGAATCAAAATTGGAACATATTGATACCCACGCTACAGCCAACGTGGTAGTAGGGTCTTACGTAACAGCTTATGCAAGGTTGGAATTGTACGCCGTTCTTGAAAAGTTAAAAGATAGAGTTCTGTATTTCGATACAGATAGTTGTATGTACATTCATGATCCTGAATTATGGAATCCTCCCATTATTAACAGTAGGCTAGGAAAATGGACTGATGAAGAGCCTGACTGTAAAATTACTCAATTCAGAGGACTTGGGCCTAAAAATTATGCTTACAAAATGAAAACAAAAGATGGAGAAGAGATAAGTAAATGTAAAGTGAAGGGAATTACTTTGGATCACAATACCAAGCAGGTGGTGAATTTCGATACCTATTCAAAATGTGCTTTGGATCGTACGATAGAAATCAAAATTCAGTATGATTGTAAAATTAAAAGACATAGAGACAGAACAGTGACCAGCGAACCGCAGACAAAAACGTTTCGCTCTGTATACACCAAAAGAGTTATTGTAAATGCTACTGACACTGTACCCTATGGTTATAAAAGTCTGAGAAAATAAATTTCTATATCACATTGTTTTGCGGTAAACAGATAAAGTAAGACGGAAAAAATATTAGGCGTTTGGTGAAAAAATGGCAACTGTGTTACCGCTACCAATAGAGCTACGTGAAAAAGTTTATGGAGAATTTGTTCGACAACACACACTCGATGAACGAACACAGTTTAACATTAAATTCAACTGTGTGAAATTTTGGATAGATAAATTGCACAAGGGAGTTGCAAAAGGAGAGACATCCTGTAAGTTGTATAGCATGCACGACTTTATTGCAATGCTGGTGACTGAGAGTCAGATTTCGATACCACTATCGAAGGCTATTTAACAGCTTGTTTGTGGAAAAGTGACTATTTCACTAAGCAGTTGCAAGCCACAAGTCGATGGCGATTCATTATCATAGGAAGACCAGAAGAAAGTTATCTGAATCTACTGAAAATGAAATCAGTCCTGTTTAACTTTTACTTACGGTATACAAAATCAAGAGATAATGCAGAAGGAGTGGATATCATGGAAGGGTATCTCCTATTTGATAGAGATGTCACAGAAAAAATCGTACTTTCAACTCTTTCGGCAAAAGCAGTATTCAAAAACGTCTTTGAAATTAGAGGAACGTGTGAATATAGTGGTTTGGACAGTGTATATCGCTTGTTTTTGGGTAATGAACAATTGCACAAAACTGTTGTGGAACATGAAGACAAGTGGAAAAATCGAGGTATCTGTGAATTTGTATTGTAAAAAAAAAAAAAAAAATGTTATATGCTATACTGTAAGAAAATGTTTCATTGTAAAAAAATGTTTTTCATTGTTCACCTCTGTTCAATAAAAATGCTTTTATTTTCATTGATATTGTCATTTTATCATTACCCTTTAACGAGAAAAGTAAAAAAATATGGATGTACAATCCATATTATTTCAACACCCTTGTAATATTTTCATCACAGGACCGAGTGGATGCGGAAAAACAGAGTTCGTTCATAAATTAATTGACTATCGAGAAGACTTGTTCAACATCGTTCCTGAAAGAGTTGTTTGGTGTTACAAAGAATGGCAGCATGCTTACAATCTTATGCAAGAAAAGTTCAATTCACAGTTCAAATTGATAAAATTCGTGGAGGGAATTCCTGACGATGAGAACGAAATTGTCAGTGATGTATCTATTCCACATTTAATTGTCTTTGATGATATGTTGGGTGAGAAAGATGAGGAAAAAATTAAACTTTGGTTTACAAGAAAAGGACACCATCGTAATGCAAGTGTGATTTACATCACGCAAAATATGTTTCAGCAATCGAAATCGAGTCGAACCATTAGTCTTAATTCCAGATATATGATTTTATTTCGAAATGAACGAGATAAGAATCAGATTAAAACACTAGCTCACCAAATGCAAGCCCCACATTTGTTACCTGCTTATGAAGATGCTACATCGATGGATCATGGTTATTTAGTCATAGATTCACAAACAAATAAAGAATTAAGACTACGAGCAGATATATTTCATCGTTGGCGTACACAAGGAGATGAAAGAGGACCCATTATTTATTCTCCTGCTTAAAAAACTTTATGCAAAACTCTTGCTTAAAAGAGAATCACATTTTGAACATAAATCATTTATATGATTCACACCCGTGAGTAAACATGGCTTTACCATCCACACCGAGTTCAGTTTTAGCTGCTTTGCGAAATTTAAGTCAACAAACCGATAGACATGAAAGAGAAGCTGTGTTAAAAGCAGGATTAAAAGAAATTTTAAAATGGTTTACGTTGGCTGCGCAAAACATCATTGAAAATAAAATCAAATTACCAAAACAAACCACAATGTACATGACAAAACATAGAACAGATATTGAACGGCTAGCAGATCCATCCATAGACGAGGAAAGTAAACGTAAAATCATTTTAAAACCTGGAGGGGGAGGATTTCTAGGTGGTGTTATTATCAGAAGCTTACTGAGATGGGATGGAGTAAAAACCATCAGAAAATTTGGAGTTGAAAGACAAACTCGAAAACGTGTTCCACGAAAACGTGCACCGCAAAAGAAGAAATCTCCAAAAAAGAAAAAATCTCCAAGAAAGCGTGCTCCGCAAAAGAAGAAGTCTCCAAAAAAGAAAAAATCTCCAAAGAAAAAATCTCCGAAAAAGCGTGCTCCACCAAAGAAGCATGCTCCAATTACGATTGATGAAAGATTTGTTACTACCCGAAAACGAACCCCTGTAGCAAGTAGCATTTCAGAACATCAACAATATCCAAAATCTAGAGAGGAAATACTTGGTGAAAGAATGCGGAATTACCAAAGAAAGTATTCAAGATTTATATTACCAGGCAAAAAATTAGCGTTTCAAAGAATTCCATCCGTCGCTTGGTCTCCAAATACATTGGCTAAACATAAAAAAGGATTAAGAAAATATAGACGGATGATAGAAGATATGCTGCGATATAACATCGGCACAGGAAGATATAAACTTGACGAAAAAAATCAGGTGCTTGACCTTGGGAAAGGAAGATCCGTTCCCGTGGATTCGTCCATGGCTAGCGCTGATACATTGGTTGATGCATGCTCTCTATTCACAGTTTTCTTAAAAAGTAATTATGACTGTAAAAGACAGTATGTTAAAAAAGTTTTCTTTTGTAAAAAACAGTATGATAAAAAACATCAGGTATAAATGATAGCGACATGGACGTTGTATTATCATTTAATCCGATATCGAGTTAAAGTCAACATGAAAAGGAAAACGCCTCTGATAAAAAAACATGGTTCAATGGTTATGGCCATGATGCAGGCTACACCAAAAATACGTAAAAAACTTGTAAAAGATTCATCACCAGAAGTGATAAGATGTATATCGGAATGTTGTCATAACGTTTTAAAAGGCAATGTACATTTATCATCAGCTCAGAAGAAGAAATTGTATTCAAGCCGACAACATATCAGACGTTTAGCTTCGAAATCGGCTTCTGTAAAAAATAAAAAACAAATATTAAATCAAAAAGGTGGATTTCTTTCATTACTTGCACCTGCATTATTGCCATTGTTAGGAAAAGCCGTTATCGGAGGAATAGGAGGGGCACTTAAAGCCTTATAGATAAAAAATCTTGTAGATAAAAAATCTTGTAATAAAAATCGCATCATGTCTGTTAAAAAGATGGTTATCGTGCCTTATCAGGTTTTAGAAAATATGAATCGTTGGAAAGACGAGCAATATCATAAACCTCGTTTACCACCCAATCCGCAAGTTGTGGATGCAGCACATCTTCGGCAGGATATGGGTCATATTTTACAAAGCACTGATTTATCAGAAACAGAAAAGGCTCAAAGGTATGGTGAAACTTTGTTTAAGTTACAAAATTCGCTTCAAAAAGCAAGACCAACTTCGTTCAACTCACTTCCAACGACAAAAAGTGATGATAGTATACAGAAATCAGCATCTGTTACCTTGCATGATCAAATTTTGCAAAGCGTACCAAAAACCATGAAAAGAAAAGCTGAATTACTTTTGAGTATGATAAAAGATAACAATAATTTAACTTGGGACGAACAAGGAGTCGTGTCATACAAAGGTGTACGCATTCATGGTTCCAATATCATCGATCTTATCAATGATACAATTCGTCAGAGAAAAGGTACTGAACCTAGAGGATGGAAAACTTTTTCAAAAGCGTTACACGAAAGCAATATACCGCGAGAAGTTATTGGTAACTCAAATAGATGGAGATGGATGCAAAAAGCTCAAGATAAATCACTGAGTAAATCAGTGAGCGAAGATGAAGAATCCTACGGTGGATCCGATCACTTATTTCACACGCCAAAAAGCGTACAAAAAAGTGCAAGGAAATCGCTTACAAGAAGTGTTAAAAAATCTGCGAAAAGAATAAAAGAATCATCTCCATACATGAAACCCGAAAAAAGAGAAAGACTGAGGCAATTCTATACTAAAGAGTTGTTAACTCCACCAAAATCTATAAAAAAGACCCCTAGCCGTAAAACGCTTCAGTCATGGGAATCCTGGTAAAGCCTAAACTTGATTACAAACTTGATTACGTGTTAAGAAAATTGTTTTATGATCCCAAAAGTACTGTCGCATTTACTGGAATAAAGCAATTGTATCACGCTGCAAAATCTGTTTTGAAAGGAATAAGATACAAAGATGTTCAAGAGTGGTTACGAGGTGAATCCACCTATACCTTACATAAACCAATCCGTCGTCGTTTCAAAAGACGAAAAACTATTGTAAGTGGTATAGACTATCAATGGCAGGCTGATTTGGCTAACATGCAACATTTAGCAAGACAAAATGATAACAAGAAATATTTACTTTGTATTATTGACGTGTTTTCAAGATTTTCATGGGTTATCCCTATTCCAAATAAGATGGGAAAAACTTTGATTCGAGCATTTCAATCTATTGTTCAGAAATCAAATCGAAAACCTTTGTCACTTCAAACAGATAAAGGTTCGGAATTCAAAAACGGACTGTTTCAGCAATACTTGAAAAAGAATCAGATTCATTTCTTTACCACTGAAAATCCAGAGACGAAAGCAAGTATTGTTGAAAGATTTCAACGAACTTTAAAAACGAGAATGTGGAAATACTTTACGTACAAGAAAACAAGACGTTACATTGACGTATTGAATTCTTTAGTTAAGAATTACAATCATACTTTTCACAGAAGTATCAAAACATCTCCTGCAATGGTAACAAAATCAAATGAGGCAGAAATTTCGAAAAATCTGTATCCTCGTTTATCGACAATTGCAATGACAAAAAAGCCAAAATTCAAAATTGGAGATCGTGTTCGTATCAATAAAACAAAACGTACATTTGATAAGGGTTATTTACCAAATTGGACTCAAGAAATATTTGAAGTCACTCATGTTAACAAGACATTTTCACCTATCACCTATAAAATAAAAGATTTAGAGGGTGAACAAATTTTGGGGACTTATTATGAATACGAACTTCAATTGATAAAAGATGATGAAATTTATGAAATTGATTCAGTTCTTGATAGACGTACAAGACGTAAGGGTAAAAAAATAATCAAAGAAATAAAAGTCAATTGGAAAGGTTATCCAAAAAAATTTCAAAGTTGGATACCGGAATCCCATTTGATATCTTGATCGGAAAAAAAGTCTTATCTACAAGATTTTTATAAATAAAAAGACAATACAATTATGATAAATTCGCAGTCAAACATTGAGACTGTGACAGAAAGTGTCGATAGTGTTAGTACTAAAAATTACAACTGCTGTGGAAATCGTGTTCCAAAGAATCAGTTTACGTATATTTCACAGATGTTAGTCATTTACGCAATTATTGCAACCTCAATAGTACATTTAAGTATTCAAAGTCAAGATCGTGAATTGTGGTTGATACTGTTAAGCAGTTCACTCGGGTATATTCTTCCATCTCCGGGGCTAAAATTCACAAAGTCTGGACAAAAAACAACTAGTGGGGTTGATTTCGTTGACAGTAAAAAATACTAAATCAAAAAAATATTTAAAAAATGAATTCGTTTTATCTTACTCTACCTAGCGATAGTTCCATAAAACTTTATCCAAACAACACACAGTGCTGTTTTAAAGTTCATTTACCAAAAACAATTCATATTGACAGGGAAAATTGGGAAGTTGCATTAGTTCATCTTATTACCCCCTCTCAGTTTTTAAACATAACTGAAGAAGAAGCGAAGTTCGAAATTATAACTGCAGATCTTAATTTATACAATGCAGCAGCAGCGGTAGATAAAAGAAGAGATAATATGAAGATAATTCCAATAAAACAAAACGCAAAAGGTGAAGCAGTAAAATGGTCAATTGGATTTAATTTTCCACCGGGTAGTTACACTTCACCAAAACATGTTATAGAGGTAATGGAAGAATTGATTCAAAATAACCTAAGTGAAATCTTTCAGAAGCATTCAATCGGGGTGTCTATTAGCTATTCAACCTCAAGCAAACGTCCGAAATTGGGATTCATAAATATAACAAGAACCGGATTCAAATTCCATCCACAGCTGTTTTTAAAACTGGGAGGATCACCAGAATTCAAAAATGAGATAATTTATTCGAGTAGAAATATTTTAGATGTATTTAAATACAGTCCTAACATTGATGCTGGCTACAATCATCTGTTTGTTTATTCAGCTTTCCACCAGGTCCGCGCTCTTATTTTTTCAAGCCTCCTGCTATCGTATAAAGAAAGGCCGATATTTCCCAATACATTCATCATTCGACTCTCAGCTCTCGATCAGTTCGGGAGTTAAAAATCAATATGGAGCAGAACAATATGGAGGAAATCAACCATCAGCTGCGTGAGACTCTCAAAGACTATCTAGATGTCGGGCAGCAGATATTGCTACTAAACACTCAGCTCGTACAACTACACCGTATATCACAACCGTACAAAGATCTCGGTGAAAGATTAGTTCAGCTATTCTTAAAGACAACACCTGATATTATTTTAGTTGATGTCAAATTTGGGAGAAAGATAACTTTCAATAACGGAGTAATGACAATCACAAAAAGAGTTGGAGTATGCCCCGTATGCCAGGCGAATTTCGGTTGTTGTCATTAGAAGTTGAAAAATCACAACCTCCAAAAAAACAAAACAGCCCTTTTCAGGGCTAGCCATTCACCAAGAAAAGAACTTTTTCAAATTGTCAATTCTTTCTCTCAGAAGAATTAAACTCAGAAAAGTTATAGTCAGAAAAAACACAAGATAATCAAACTCTAGTTTTTCTGCCCCGAACAAGAAATTGTAACAAAGCTATGGATTGGTCAACGTTAATTCGGAGTCAAAAAACATGAGACAAGTAGGTCAATCCACGTTGTGAACTATATAAGGGCGATGTTTTTTCTCACAAAAACGTAAATGCTTCAGTATAGTTCAGATTCTTCTCTGTCCTCACTGTGCAAAACAGATGTCAGATAGAGTGTGGAAAATGCTTTGCACTCCTGGACTATCTTGGTCTGAAGCATAATTGTCCAGACCCAGATGAAGGATTTTTTGATGATGATGAAGGATCTACATTTTGCTGTGAATTCTGCGGATGTGAAATCGTCCCAATAATTCGTCCAGAAGAATAGTAGGTCTTGACAATTCATCAAATCCTTCTAAAAAAGCCCTTTTCAGGGCCAACCATTTACCATGAAAAGATATTTCTTTCAAAATTGTCAACTAAACTCAAAACACTAAAGAAAATGTAACAAATTATGCATTGATCAATAATAAACATTTATCAAATGTAAACACTAAAACTCCCATTTTCTACCCAACTATCGTAGAGGTAAGCCGATATTCGCAATGTTTGGATTGACAATTATCCTTGCAATACTTTACTGGTTAGAAGAAAGAGAACGTATCAGATGTATCAGACATGAAGTGGAGCATCTGATACAGATCCCAATTCCAGCGGAAAATATGGATAGAGAAAAGAGAGGTTAAAAAAGTGTATTTTACACAAAAAACAGCCCTTTTCAGGGCTAACCATTTACCAAGAAAAGAACTTTTTCAAATTGTCAATTCTTTCTCTCAGAAGAATTAAAGTCAGAAAAGTCATAGTCAGAAAAACACAAGATAGCCAAACTCTAGTTTTTCTGCCCCGAACAAGAAATTGTAACAAAGCTATGGATTGGTCAACGTTAATTCGGAGTCAAAAAACATGAAACGCTGAAGCGGGAAAATATAGGAGAAAATGACGTCATGAGACAAGAAGGTCAATCCTCCTGAAAAGCTATAAAAGGCGACTCTATTTCATCATTTTCATTTCACAATGGAAGATCTTAGAAAGAGCGTGAAGAATCTTATGAGAGTGGCAGAGACCCTCCATCTGAAGTTAGAGAAAATAGATAGGCAATTGGCGGAGATGAATAGAGAGAAGAAGAAGGAGTTTGTCATTCCAACAACAGAATGTTGGGATGACGATGACGAGCCGCCGTTCTCATTAAAGTTCAACTTGGATGAATGTCAAATGAGAAGACTCAGAAGGCGAGCGGCGAGCAGCTGTCCGGCCTGCGGGAAAGTTGGAGGTTGTGCATAAAAACACAATCTCCAAACAAAACAGCCCTTTTCAGGGCTAACCATCTACCATGAAAGATCTATCTTTTTTCTTCAAATTGTCAATGACTTCTGATCCATTGGAAGCAACCTAGGGTCACTACCCTGAGGGTAGTGACTCTAGGTTTAAACCTCCCTCAGGGTAGCTAGACTGGGTTGGAGGGGGGGAAGCAAAAATGCCAAATTAGACCCAAATCGACCCAAAATTTTCCAAATCGACCGGAATTAACCCAGAGTCACTACCCGAGGGTAGTGACCCTGGGTTAAAATCTCCCTCAGGGTAGCGAGCCTGGGTTGCAGCAACCCAGACTCGCTCCCTATACTACTAGCGGATGCTAAAAAGAAGTCTACGGAGATTTCTGGCTTAAAAGAGGCCGTTTAGAAGTTTTGTTCCAATTGGGTTCCAAGACCTCTGATAGTTAATAAGAAGCACACCGGACAGACTGTTGCGTGCTCATCCGACACTTTTAGAAGCAGATCCTGCTTACTTTCTGCAGAGGTTTCTGTGGATGAAACGTGGGCCCATCATTTCACGTCAGAGGTCAAACAACAGTCTACAATGGAAGCACCCTGTTTCACCCCCACTAAAGAAGGCAAAGACTGTTCCATCAGCTGGAAAGAATGTGGCCTCGAATTTCCGGGATGCTGATGGTATCCTGACGGTAGATTGTCTGCAAGGGACAAACAATCAATGGCCCATATTATGCATCGCTTCTTAGGTAGTTATGAGAAAATATTGAACTCAAGCGCCATGGAAAACTCAGTAAACGTGTGTTGTTTCACAAGGACAATGCAATTTTCACAGATCTGTCATTGCCATGACTGCCATTAATGATTGTGGCTTTCAATTGATTGAGCATCTACCGTATTCGCCTGATCTCGGTCGGTCGGACTTCCATCTTTTTCCAAAATTGAATAAGGCCATCCGAGTGCCCACATTCGGTCAGATGATGATGTCATACATGCAGTAGAAGACTTTTTGAGCGCTGATGAAAACGACTTCTTTGAAGGTGGCATTGAGGCTCCTAAGTATCGCTGGTTTAGTGTATAGATACTGAAGAGAATTATGCTGGAAAAAATATGCAATACTCATATGTCCGCCTAGAGTCAAATCCTTACATAAAACTATGAGGCTTGCAACCTGTCAACCAGCCCTCGCATCTGTCGGTGTTTCACAAAAATGCACAGCAAAGTAATCTAAATAGGTATCTTTTTCATAGTTGTATCATGTCAACTCAATAATTTAACATTCAAACCTTTATTACCTCCCCACGACCTTTTTTATAGGGAGTGGCTGTTGAAATATCTCTTAAAATATATGGACTGTGCCCTGTGAAAAGGAGGCTTAATGCATCTGCGAAAAGTATTAACCCAGGTAAGCCTGCGCAGTCCGCGCATTAAGCTCCCTTTTGCCAGACCATGGCTCATATCTAATAAACACCCATTCAGATTTAATCCTTTACAAAACGACAAAATCTGAGACTTGTCCAAATTGCAGAAGACAAATTGAAAAATTAATGTGGCTAAAAAAGTAGAATTTGCCTTTGAAAAAGGAGGAGAAAACATTGTGGGAAAACAAGGTTTTTAAAAGTTTTCTTCTTTTGGGTCGTGAAAACTCCGGATTTACACGTCAACACATTTTAGCAATCAGGAAAAGACCCGTTTATCCTTTTACTGGCTATGACGACTGAACAGCTTTTGCATACCTCGTAGATCAAGATCAGACTACAGAGAAAGTCCAGAATGATCTTTAAACTACACTGTCCGCTACCTAATGCTAAAGTTTGACCCAGATCGTCTTCAATTGCAGTGGAAATCTACTGCCAAAAATACGTTGAAAAAAGTCAATATTTTAACCCTTAACCTGCTAAATAAGTGAAACGAAACTTTCAAGCCGATGGTAAAACCCATAATACCGTTATTTCAAAGTTATTGGGAGGGGGGGAGTATAATCTCCTTATCGGACGGTGTAGAATAAAGATAAGGCTGCATGTTCTGTGCAGTCTGATCTTAATCTACACTGTCCGCAATGGTCCTTTAGTCGCGCTTAGCAGCCTAAGGGTTAATACACGGTAAAAGAGCTTTAAAAGCGCATTGAGAAATAGCTCGATACATGTTTCTCTCATTGCTAAAATTATTTCAAAGATTGCCGTCTTTAGATTGCAGTATGTAAAAAATGTTCTGTTTAACCTGTTAAACCTGTACCAAACACTCCCATGTTTTAACAACCCAAAATGATAAAAGGTTTTTATATAACACTGTGAGAAAAGGAGCAAATGCTCAGCATTTACTCCTCTTGTCAGAATGTTTTGTACTCTTACTAAAGACAAATTCCATCGTGTAAGTCGCTCTAATTTTGTCGTAAGCAAATGCTTTCAATTCGGACAGGTAAAAAGTTAAGTAGTTTGAGAGCGAATGACTCCTCCGAAAGCAATAATAGCCTGACAATTAAAATGAGGCCATCTTATGATGCAAGATATCTTTATTGAAAAGAAAAAACTGGTCGTGCCAAATACAGGAATGAACTCATTAAATTTTTTTTCCACTCTGTCATGGCGATATATTTTTTTTCAGATAAGGCAAATCCTCTCTCTGTTGGAAAACCGGAGACTTATAAATACTCTTTGTTTGAAACAACAAGAATTTTCCACCTTACCGTTTGCCTAGATTATTCTCGATGTCAGTCAGAAGCTGTACATTTTTAAGGCTCGATTCGTTAATTCTTCAACACGAGTTTCTTTTATACATTTTGTAGAAGCCAGGGCTTAGAAACATTTTGGGATAAAGGGGCAACTGTTGCTTGTTACAAGCAGGTGCTCCCTATCCCATAATGTGTTTTCGTGACCGATTAAGAGACGACATTGATCTTTACGTCAAACGTTACATGCAAGACGTTTGAGACAATCCTATTTGACAAGAAAAAAAAAAAAAAAAAATGATGCTGTTTTGGATTTTTTAAAAACTGCTAATTCAATACTAAATTGTCATCAAGTACAGATCAACCCGACTCGCGTATTACAAAGTTGCTTATGTGACAAAAAGTCAAGGTTGAGGGTTCATTCAGCCCCCTCCCCCTTTTTTTGTGGGAGGAGGGGGTGTGTCTTCATCCGCCGCCATATTCTATATACTGTATTTTTTCTTTTCGCACTTGAGAATACAAATGAGCTAGATTATTCTGGTTACATTTGGGGAGATTGGGGAAGATTTGGGAATTTCGTGCCGCCCCCGTGGGCAGCACGAAATCTTCCTAAATCTTTTTGGGGAAGGTTTGGGAGAGATATGGGAGAGATTTAGGTAAATTTAAGAAAGATTTTGGTAGATTTGGGTAGCTCCTGCCACCGTTATTCTGATATAGAAGAACGTGATGTGGGAAAATGAGAGAGCGCTTGTGGCAGATCTTCCTACGTCTTTGCGAATTTTTGTTCACGCTATATAGGTATACAGACCAAGAAAATGTCAACCTATCTTTTCAGCGCCAACGGGCTTTTGCAGACGATATAGACCAAGATCAGACTATATAGAAATTGCAGTCTGGTGTTGGATTTATACCTTCCGCTTGTTTAGTGAAGCATATAAGATAATGTACATTGTAACTTTAGCTGTCGAAAGAGGTAAAATTTACATACAATGTATACAGAGTAAAAATAGTGTTGCACCCCCTGTGTTTTTACCGGCATGAATGATATGAAATGGGTTAGAAATTAGAATCTGGCTGCTGCATACACCAACAAACCAGTCTGTTGCCTCTAAAATGAATTGAATTGAGGTATCCCTTGTCTTTATGGCAGCTGCTACATACAGTTGTATCTAGCTGTTTCAACCTCATGTGAGAGGTATGAGACGAAGACTGCAAGCTGTTATACAAGCCCCGGGTGGAAGTACGCACTATTGACTGTGTGTGACCATTCACTGCTGGTCATTTTCAGCCTTCCGTAAGTTTTCGACATTAAATTCCCAGATTTAATCAAACTTTAAATCTTCTCGCTTTTCTTAAATTCGAATGCAATATCTAAGCAAAATATTCCTACTTGTCATGAGGTCAAGGGATACCTCTGTTTAGTTCATTTCATGGGCAAAAGACTGGTCTGTTGGTGTATGCAGCAGCCGGATTCTAATTTCTATCGCATTTTATATTATTCAAGTCAGAGAATCAAACCCAGTAAAAACACAGTGGATGCAAGACTTTTTTTTTACTGTGTATATTTGGAGATGTAAGCGTTAACTCTGTACCAGACGACAAATTGAAAGCCATGGGAAACGACACATTAGATGTGAAATGATGGGGTCTATCACCGTCGGTGTTGAAAACATTGTGGGAATCGAAGAAAACGCTGGCTACCAGGATTTGCTGCCCTTCTCTCAATGTTTTCAAAATGATTCTTCCTCGGGGTCGTTTAAACGTGGGAATGTGTGGGAAAGACTTAAAGGAATAATACGATGGAAATATGATAAAAATCCCTACAAACATACAAACAAACAAATCTTTTCGAAGAACTACATTGTACTGTACGTGGGTTCGGTTACACGCACTATTATGTGTGAACAGTTACATGTCGTTTCACGTCGCGAAGACAGTTTGATTGGAACAGGAAGTGAATAGATTAATACACGAATTATACCAAAGGGAATTATGAATTTGTTGAGTTTGTATTTGTTCTTGGATAGGGGAATAATAAAGAGGAAAGTTTATGTGTTTAATTACTCTATAGCGAGCGATTTTGTAACGCAGTCAGTTGACAAAAATGTGGGAACAGTTGAAAATGTTGATTATCAGTATTTGTCTTTTTCACATCGTGTTTTTTTTTTACACTTTCAGAGACAAATTCAATCATTTGAGCCACAGTTTGCCCTTTTTCTCCCTTTTACAAGATTACAAAATTTTAGATTCTTCTGAATCGAAACACCTTCGGACAATAAATTAAATGTGGCTAAAATTAATGGCTTTGTTTCTGAAAGGGTTGAGAATAATGGTGTGAAAAGAACAAAATGCTGGTAAGCTACATTTTCTCCTTTTCCCACAATGTTTTGAAAAGTCTTTTCCTCGAGGATCTTTAAATCATGGGAATGTTGGGTGAAGTGTTAATTCAGACAGGTCTTTTCTTTTTTTTACATCTGACAGAAATGCCTGGCAATTAATTGTATTGTATTAATGAAAGAGAGTTTTCCACATCCTTTTATGAGGGAAGAATAAAAAACATGAAGCGGCGTGGAAATATGAAGCGGGTAAGAACAGTTTCTGTTTTAGCTACCTTGAGCACGAAATTTTAGTATGGTCTGTGGCCCGGCATCCAGCACCACCGTTTCTCGCCACTAATTTCTCTGAAAAAAAAAAAAAAACCCTTATCTTTAAATCTTTAATACGAAATAGGGGCGAAAACTCGATTTAAAAATTAATAACTTTTAAAAGGACCTATACTACTATTTGACCAAGCTATCCAAATTTCATGTACTGCCGCTGGGCACGTGGGAGTATCCTTTGCGAGGTATACTTTTTAACACATTGAACTGTTGTAATGCAGTACAGGCTATTTTTGAGTCGCCTGGTTGCGTAGCAAGCAGGCTCTCATTGTTATCATCCTGATCTATGGGGTGACGTAAGCATACCTCCGGCCTTGTACTCCCTCCTGTGCCAAGTTCCGGTTTACGAGAGAAAATATAGTTTTCTGATTATTCGGTAAACAACCCAGTTTTTTTCTGTTGCAAATACTTTACAGTTGTGCCTTTTTGATAATGAATATGTTTTTGGTGTAGCATTTTACCTCTAGACTTGTTCAAAATAACACACTAAGAAACGATAATGTATTATTTAATCCGTCCAAAACCGTTAACAGACGAATGCAATTTTTGAAAGCTTTTAAAAATATTGTGGGTGCAGGAAGATTTACTTGTACCTTAATATTCCTTTTTTTACATAAATAAATAAATCCATAAATCAATAAAAACCTCTGAATTTCAAACTATCAAATCAACACGATTTATCTGAAACCTTAAAGTACCTTTCACAACTGTAGCTGTTTTTGAGGCAAATTTAGATCAAGATCAGAATGCACAAAATATGCATTCTGATCTTTGATCCACACGGTCTCGAAACCTTTAATGAAAGCTAACTTGAACTTGTTCTTAATTTAACTGTATCTCTACGCGAAAATGTGATATGAATTTATTCGGCCCTCTAGACCGGTGGAAGTGCTTCATGACTAAACAGGTCTGTGTCTGACAGGGTTAAAGACTCAATGAAAATCGTTAGGAAAGATTGCTGTTTAAGGTGGTTTTAAATTCATGTAATGCATAAATCATACTGGTGTTTAACTGTGTATATATGTTTTAAGGTTTCGCATTCATTTTAAATAGACTGTTCAAAAATGTTCATACAACTGTAGTGCGTTCAGTTCAGTTCGCACCTGAACGTATCGGTAGCGGCTTCCGGTTGCAAACAGTCGCAAACACTTTTTCATGGCGGTGCGCGAAGCGAACAAAGATGGCTGACAAGTGATAACTATTTTATATCGGCTTGTAAAAAAATAAAAAAACTTAAGTATTTCTGGCTGTTTATAGAATTTTCTGTACATGCGCGAGTTGTAATCGATCATATAACTCTGGTTATGCAATCTTATTTTGTTATTTTTACCCATTTTAGTCATTATGAAAGTAAAAATGGCCAATTAAGGCCGATTTAAATGAAAAGCCAGGTATCCGGACGGAACTAGTATACGGATAATTTCGTATTAAATTTTTGAAACCCTTTATCACACAATCCCAAATTTTAACGACGCCGAGAAAGAAACGTTTTGAAAACATCGTGGGAAAATGAGAAAATGCTGGTAACCGGCATTTTCTCCTTTTCGCATAATGTTTTCTACCCTTCCCAAAACAAATTCACTTTTTGGGTCACATCCATTTTGTAGTCTGCCAATGCTTTCGATTTGGACTTGTCTAAAATTTTGTTGTTTGATATAAAAGGGTTAAATATAGCAAATAATAAATGCAATCACTCACCCCCACGAACAAAAAAGAATGGATAACTTCTTGAATTGGTTAACACTTGATATAATCCAATCCCCTTGAATAAATCTCTTTTATAAATATTCTTTTTTTTCCCGAAACAGAACGGCAAGGAACTCAAATTTTCTGGACACACAGAGCCAACATTCCCCATTTGATTTAAAATCTCACTATTTTGCCAATTTATTGAAAAGAATTTTGATCAGGAAAACTAAAAATGGTTGTTGGTGTCCCTTAACCCTTTACCAAACAATACCGAGTTTTAACGACACAAAGCAAAAGAGGAAATTTGAAAACACTGTGGTAAAAGGACAAAAAGCTGGTAATCAGCATTTTCTCCTTTTTCCACAACGTTTTCTTTCCTTTAAAAGACGAATTCCACACTTTTTACCATTTTGCAGTAAACTTTGACAGGATGACCCACGTCTATTAACTATTTACCAAACGACAATATTTTGGTCTCTAATTTAAAGCATTTGCAGGCGACAAAATAAAGGTACCTCAAGTGATGATAGAATAGAAAACATTGTGGAAAAAGGAGAAATGCTGGTTACCAGCATTTTCTCCTATACCCACGATGTTTTCAAAAGCGTTCTTCTTCGATGTCGTTAAAAGTCGGCATTGTGTGGTAAAGATTTTTTAGACCGCACAAGGTAATTTTAAATATACACTGTGGGCTTTCCCTGCAAGACAGGGCTTCGAAATACTACACTGTATTTGGCTGGAGATATAATTGAAATTTATCTAGCAGTTAAACCCTTTACCACACAGTCCCGAGTTTCACGGCATTGACGGAGAAGACCTCTGAAAACATTTTGGAAAAAAGAGAAAATGCTTGTAGCAAGCATTTTCTTCTTTCCCAAACATGTTTTCTTCCCTTCTAAAGACAATTGTCACCGTTCTTGCCATTTTTTATTTGTCAGCTGCAAATACTTTGGATTCGGACAAATCCAAGAGTTTGCTGTTTGGTGTTAAGTAAACTTAAAGTTTTGTATATTGTTTTTTTTTCCGATTTCTGCTCACTGATTCCGTTTATATACATGTGCATATATATATGATCGTAGCTTGGGTTCCAGCCCGTTCATTTTTTCTTTTTATATTTCGGATGAAACTCTGTCAAAAATGAGGACCAGAGGACATTCGAGGGGCTCCCGTGATTGATAAAGTAGTGTTCGAATATATATATATAAAAAAAAAAAAAACGATATAGCCGGAACCCAGGCTAATGCGATCCCTGATTGACCTTATTAATGACAATGATGGTAAGTGATCTTGTTTACAAGATTACATGACAATCAAGAATAGCGGAAAGGTCGTTTCATCTATTTCTGCGTTAACTCTTTATTAGACGACAAAAGGTCGACTCGTCCAAATGTATTGCAAACATTTTCATACGACAAATCAAATTTAGGTCAAATAATGCTTTATGTCCATGAGAAAGATGTGGTTGGAAAAGGAATAATTAAAAAGAGGAAATGCTGGTCACCAGCGTTTTGTCCTCATTCCTCCATGATTTAAAAAGCCTTTTTTCTTGGAATCCGTTAAAATTTGTGCGGTTAAGGGTTAATCTTATAGTGTGAGAAATTATGGTATTGGCTTTGATCACAAGGGTCTACTAGGTCTCGGCATCAGTCGTTCAAGTCTACATATTCACAACCAAACCGGAACCAAAATCCGACCAATGAAATGCCTCGATACATTTTGATCACGTGACAACAATTATGGCTGCTTCCTTGAAATTTGAGTGAATCGATCAAACATCGGACGATTTGGAGCTGTATTCTTCGTGTTATTATTAAACAACGAAGGTTGGTTAAAGATATTTACTTGTTTTATCAAACCGATAAGTATTTTGGCCATGATCTTGTACAGAATAGTAGATTTACTCTGACAAGCGCACTGAACGAACCCGTGTCGGATCAAACAATTTCGACCTATTTGTCGAGAAACCGGCTTCTGTAGCACAAATCATTGAACGTTTAGTCATGAAACCACGTTATTTTTCGCTAGAAAAATGTGTAATGAGCTAGATAAAGTAGACCTTATGTGATTATCTGTAATCTTGACGGAGTAACTTGTGTTTTTGTGATGACAAGTAGACTTTGCCGATAATGTCAGTTGCATCCCTTGTATTATATATACATGTAAAACATAAAAAACGCTAAAAATCCCTGTGAACCAAAACACTGTGGTAAATGCCGTATGTAACGTGCACGGAACCTTGGCTGCACTAAATCACCGCTCAGCAGGTGCTCTTTAAGATGGAATGTATAGTTGAACAACGATACTATGCCACTTGTTAAGGATTATACGAAATGTCTTTTTCGATTGAAGTGAATGGCAAAAAAATCTTACAAACAGTAATCTACATTCTTGAATAAACATATGCAATAGCTCCAAAATTTATAATAACCGTTCAATGTTGTTTGTGTAGATTTTGTGTGTATATATAAGTGACATAAAATCGACGTTTAAGTATAGCTATGGGACAAATATAGATATTGTGATCACGTGATATGATGTCATGTGTACCAGAGGTTCTTCATAAATTTACATGGTTATGAATCAATCGCCGTTATTTGCGTTGTCCCTAACCGGCTTTTGATTTTGTGTGGATTCGGAATTTAAGTGGAAATTGCGCAGTTCTTACAACCACCAATCTGAGGGCTTGACTCTTCACTCCACCGGAATTCAATACCCCAAAATAGATCTGCAATAACCCACACAAATTATAACTTTATTGCATTGTTTGTATAAGGTGGACATACTGTCACGTAGTTTGTGAATCGCTAATATTTAGTTTATACCAATGCAGTATATAGATCTACAGCATTTAACTGGTGTGGACGCAATTCTAAATCCTACTGATTAGTGATTGTGGCGGTCCAACATTACGTCCAGGCCCCGTGCCTATACAACTTGTTTGAGCTCAATCTCGTACTCAAGGAGCGCATTCTTGCTCGTCTTCAGGAGTCCGACTCATAGTTTTGTGCAGAACGACGGCAGGACAGTGTATCCGAAGAAAACAAGTGTTGATTTGAACTTTTAAATGTTTTGCAAACAGATTTAAAATATCGCTTTCCCCATTGGAATCGTGGGAGGAAAATACATGAGCTCTTCCAGATAATATGCTGGTAATAATCGATGTTAAAAATCGATGGTGTTCTATTTTTAAACGGAAGTTGATTGGTTGTCACGTAAACACTACGTTTTAAGGTTGGTTGCTACCTCTGTAGTCATTACATTTTAAGGTAGGGGGCTACTAATTTCAAGAAAATACCACCGAAGCTAGTGTTTGAGTTGATTTCGTTATTAAAACTGCTAAAACTACGGTAATTCCCCCCCCCATCACTTTTTGTTAACTGTTCAGGATAAGAATTCAATTTAATTTTATTTGCAGGATCCGGCAAACTAGCTGGATTGACACTAGCTAGCATCAGCTGTCAAAGCCTCCATGTTGTTTGTCAATGTTCAGCATCCGAATATGTAATTTTTAGGTTCAAGACTATTCGACCCAATGCAAACAGTGGAGAAGAACAGGAGAATTTTGGAAATTTTGCCCGTTTATGTAGATTTTCCTGTTTGTATATAAGTCTGACGTTTTTCTTATTATCACTCATATATTATGATAATTATGTAAAATTTATTTATCTGGATTTACTACTTATAAAACGATTTACTTGAAACATAAACTAAAGTTGTAATGTATTTTATGCGTATGTATATGCTTTTTATCCATACTTGATCTTTGACAGTTTCCAAATTTGGTTGCTTTTTGAAAAAAAAAAAAAAAAAAAAAGTTGTGACCCTGCGTCAGCATGCCTTAACATCTGCTAATTATCAATATGCTAGCGATAGCACCTTCAGATATACTGAAACACAGCTCAGTCAAGTCTTTCCGAAAAGTCCATTTAAAATGCCCCAAAATATTTGAGTGAACTATGACTGCAACTAAGATTTAATTATAAACCGCCATTACTCATGACATTTAACATTTGTTTATTTGTATTGTAATTGTTTTCAAAAATGACATATAGGCCCGTGGGGCCGGGTGTCACTGATATCATCATTTATTTGTGAATTTAATTTGTTGCTTATGCACATGATCCACTTAGTTTTATTCATCCATCCATCCATCCATCCATCCATCTAAATGTCTAAATCCCCATCCATCCATCAACCTATCCATCCATCCATCCACCCATCCATCCATCTGATTGCCTAATAATCATAAACCGCCATTACTCATGACATTTAACATTTGTTTATTTGTATTGTAACTGTTTTCAAAAATGACATATAGGCCCGTGGGGCCGGGTGTCACTGATATCATCATTTATTTGTGAATTTAATTTGTTGCTTATGCACATGTTACTATAATAAAATACTTACTTACTTACTTACTTACAATACATCGCTTGAGTCGATTTAGCGCTGGCCTTCGTTGTTTTGTTTTAGCGATATAGATGTAGCGTTTTGTCAAAAGGAATAATGAAGTTGAGCGCTTTCAATCCGTTATTTGAAATGCGAAAAATGATATGTCTTTTAGTGAGCCAAGTTTTACTTGGGGACTGTCATGGAACAAACCTACAAATAATCTTTTTGTGTAGAAACAGTCGACAAACAAATATTCAGCTGATTCTGGTTCGTCTCCACAAAAGTAACACAGAGGCGAGTTTTTTATCCAATTTTGTGGAGAAAAAGATTTGTCCCAAGGATTCTACGGTTAATTCTGAACTGGAACCACTGTAGTGGTGTGTTTCTATTAGAAAAGGACATTTATAGATTTCTAGTCACATTTCGTTTGAAATATTTAGATTTAGTGCTGTTGACCACCTTTTTTCACAGGCTGGTTTTGTGTTAATTTCAATTAAAATTCGATATATATCTTTTGAACCTTGTTGCCCCTCTTGAATTGGTTCGATTAGTGGTGGTATCACTGGTCTCTGAAAATTTTTGATAATTTTTATCGTCTATGGAAATATTTTTTGACCGGAAAAGTTTCCTAACAGATTTAATTACGCTAATATAGGTCATATAATTTACTTTCAAGCTGTATCTGTACTTAAAATCGTTTAAGTTAGGAAATGATCTACTAGAAGTGCCTATTAGATCCCCTATACAGTGTACATCTGCCTTGAACCAAGAATTCAGATAAATACGTTGTTTATCAATCTGTATGGTAGAATTATAAAAGAGAGGATAATGTAAAATGCTAAATGCGTTGAATTTATGTTTTCTTTTTTTTTTTTTTTTAACATACATGTAGTTCTGTATATGCCTTTAAAGTGTCTTTCCAGAAAGTGTTTGATGTTTCGAGCATTGACTTTAAAACGTAAACTATGCCACAATTTATAATTTGCATTTATCTATATATAGGTTGTAGAGTTCCTGTAAGGTGTCATTATTTCAGATTCTTTATTTCCATTTTAATTTCATTGACATAATGAATGCATTGACACCAACCATTTTTAGTCCTGCACGTTTAATATCTTTGCATAAAATTCTTGCTTTAAATCTATTTGATCCATTCCAGATAAAATTATATAGTGTTTTATTTATTGATGATGTGTAATTCTGTGGTGGGTTTGGTAACAAAATGAATAGATGGTTTAATTTTGATACAAGGAGCATTCTTATGACTGTTATTTTTCCGTTTGGAGTAAGAATTCTTTTTTTTCCCAGGCACTAAGAATGGATTCAATATATATATATATTTTATTCTTTCATTATAGTTAAATTCAGTCATTTTTTCAAGGTCTAAGTGAGTTTCAGTTTTTTCATTTTTAATTATTTTTTCTATAATCTTACAACAAATAGAGGTAACACAGATAGGTCTGTAGTTTTCCATTTTTGTTTTGGGGCCAAATTTGTGTATACATGTAACACTGGCTTCTTTCCACTGGTTAGGAAGTTTCCCTTCATCATTTTTTTTTTTTTTTTTGAATATTGTAGTAAGTAGAACACTTAACTCTAGTCTACATTCGTATATTAGCCTGGGATGGATCCCGTCTGGTCCTTGCGATTTGGATGGGTTGATTTCTTTATTGCTTTGAAAGTTTTTCCTTGATTGAATTCTATATCTTCTATCAGAACAGTATTTTCGTCAGGTAGGTCAGGGATTGGCTGTGTTTCTTTAGTGAATATGGGTACAAATGATTATTCAGTCTCTGCGATTATTTTTTCATCAGTTACTATCTTTCCTTGTACTTCAATACCTGTTAGGCCTGACAGTTTCTGTGTTATTTTGCAGGACGTATTTCCAAAACATTTTTTTGATCCTCTTTGAGTTTCAGATATTGCTTTTTCTCTGTCATATTTACATTTCTTTATAGGTTTTGTCACTTTATTTCTGGCCATTTTACACGCTTCATAGGTTAGATGGTTGTTACAGTTAACGTATATTTTCCATTTCTTGTTTTTCTCCTTGATAGCTTTAAGTGTCACTTGATTAATTGTGATGTCCCAACGGCCTGCAGATTCCTTAGACTTTGGAATATTTGTTACTTTTATCATTGATAATGTATTTTCAAAATTATCCCAAGCTTTCTGGATATCGTAGCAATCAGGAATTTTTTTGTGTTTCGATATCACTTTTAACTTTGTTCCAGTTAATTTTGTTGTAGTTATACTTTTCGGTTTCCAGTATTGCTTGTTGCAGAGTACAATTCAGTTCAAAATTTAGAAAAAGATGGTCACTTTTGCCTACACCTGCAAGATACTCTATCTCTGTAATCATATTTTCTTCGTTCGTCAGGACAAGGTCAAGTATTAATGGTGTTTCCAACTCTGTACCTTGTTATCTCTTTGACATGCTGGGTTGAGCAAAGAGGTATTTTTTCCAAAAAAATTATATTCCAGTTGGTGTTTTTGGGTGGAAGTTGAAATGTTATTCCAATAAATATTTTCAATATTGAAGTCTCACATTATTAAAATTTGTTATTTTTTTAGCCAGGTTATGTAGCATGTCTATCATTTGTTGAAAATTCTCTTTTAAACTATTTGGACTTCAGTAGATACAGCCTATGAGGAGGTTGTCCTTGGTATTTAGATTTATGTTTACCCATATATGTTCATGGAACCTGTGGTTGATATTTACAAGATTAGCTTTTAGGTGTGATCTTGTACAGATAATTATCCCTCTTCCTGACTCTCCATTATAGAAATCATCATATCCTGACAGTGTATGTGTTGTGAATGGCCCTAGGTGAAGATTTTTTTTCTTATTAATTTCAGTTATAGCTATTATATCACATCCTTTGGTTGTTGCAAGGGTCTGTATTTCTTCTAATTTTTCAGATGTAAGACATGATGAAGATAAAGACGAAATTTAGGCTATATTTAGCATTTGCCTGGTTTCTATTTGCTGCATGTACAGCTTTTTTGCTTAAAATTTGATACATTACATTTAAATTCAGTACCCTTTATTGGGTTAAAACACAAACTACCCATACTCCTGGATTTCTTTTACTTTTGGCTGTTCATGCCTTTCATGTCTTATACCCCCCCCTGGAAGAGTGGCTTCACCGCTGTCTGTTATCTCCATTAAAGTGGCGTTATGGGTAGTATTTAAAAGGTTTTCAGCTTTAAATGGATCATCAATTGAAAGATTTTTAGGGGACAATATTACATGTCTGTATCCTTTGTCTGGTTTGGAGGTCTTATGAGTAAATTATCTTTGTTTTCTCTTCTTTGCCTCTTTCTCGTCTTTTTTTCCCTTTGCTGCTCTGTGAGGTCTTTTGCTATTATCACTATTTTTCACTTTTCTTCTGGGTTATCCTTTATAGTTTTAGCATTATTCAACAACATTTTTCTTTATTTTAAAGACTCTTGTTTTGTCTCTTTGTCTTTTGCCCATTCTGTAAGATGTTTCTATTCAAAGATCTTTTATTCTTATATAACTAGCAATGAATTTGGTTAACTCTTCATCTCTCACTTTACTTTAATTTCTTTATTAATGGGGCTAGTACATTCCTCTAGATTAAAATGACCACATTCATTTCTCGTCGTCGTCGTCGATTTGTGTGAAGTGTTTGCTTACAACTTTTACATGTCTAATTGACTTAATCTAGTTCACCATTAATGAAAAACTCGTAAGCAGCTGCTGTAGGCCCTGAGCATCTAATACAGAAGGGTAGCTTGCAACTGTAACAATCTACCTTCCTGTTTAGGTGTTCATTATTACATCTGGAGCAGACTTTTGTATCAGTTTCTGGACTTGAAACGAATTTCCTCTTTGCATCAGTTCAGTGGCTTTATCCCTGGATTGAGAGGGCCTCACAGGGTATTGTGAAGTACATTATCGAAACTGTAATTTCTAGCTATTCTAATGTATAGCTTATTTAAGTAAATCAGTCTCAGGTTACGAGGGTACAGCAATCCATCACCTTCCTTACCTCCTCTGAGTGTTCAGCAATAGAAATATATTTGTTATTGTTTCGTCAGTAAAAAAAAAAATGAATGTTTAACAGCATTGATAAGCATTTACATATGACATTTTTGGGCTTCCTTTTTAATTTATTGATTTGGCTCCACCGTTGAGCAAGACTGGATAATCCTTAAGAGCCACTTCTTTGCAACAACGTGGATAGGATGTACGCCGTCCTTCAATAATATTGGTTTAAAGGTTTCTTTCGTTTTAGGGTTCTGGGCTTTTTTGTTCTTTGTCTTCTTTTATGTATAAAGTCACATTCAAATCGAGGTGAAGTTTAATTGAGTGTTCTGTTATATTCTTGAATGAAGTTGTTTAGATTTTTAGATGTTGTTGATCAGTGAAGAGTCATCTATCTGTTCCCAGTTTTTAGACCCTTTGGCTTTATTTCACTCTTTTGTGAATATAGGTGGGATTTCCAGTATACCTATAGATATCTATATTTTTCTCAGTAAAGTGTATATCTTTCAAGATGTCTAGAATCGGCTTGAATTTAGCCTATATATCTGCAAATACCAGGTATCGAGGGAAAATAAAAGAATTTTCTTTGTATGTTAGAACACAAGTGAAGTGCCAAAACAGTATTACAGTTGACTCCGTACCGAAGTTCTTGAATATGATCCTCTAAGTATCTAATTCCAGGGAGTTAGTCTCGGCCACTACAGGTCCACCCAATAAAGTTTATTTCTTTCTAACGAAAACTGTCTATTTCAGTGTTCTTTGGTAGCTCCCTTTACTATCTGAGAGTAGAACGATTCGCTCTAGACTGTCCATTTGTTTTATTGAGGTGATTACATTATTGCATTTTTCTTGACATTATTTAATATTGTTTTCTTTGGTAACTTTATTTATTTTCTTTTATTAATTAAGTAATTATTTTTATTCCCTGTTATGAAATGATGATGGTTATTCCACTGATGCTGGAGGTAGTAAAGATTTTCTAGAATACTGCTGTCAGTCACACTGGATTTGTAGTTTGAAATTAGAAGGATGTCCCGAGCCAATTAACAATGGTTTTGAGTTTCCTGAATACATCAAAGAAAATAAAGAACTAAGCACTGTGTATTTGTCACTTGGATGTTTTCATGATTTCATTAGCTCACCTGAGCACAAAGTGCTCAAGGTGAGCTTTTGTGATCGTGCTGCGTCCGGTGTCCGGCGTCCGTCGTCCGTTGAGCGTCGTGCGCCGTCACCATTACCTTGTGTGCATTCTAGAGGCCACATAATCTGCCAGATCCTTATGAAACTTGGTCAGAATCTTTGTCTGGATAAAATCTCGGACTAATTCGAAATTGGGTCACGTGGGGTCAAAACGTAGGTCTCGGGCCAAATCTTAGACGATTTTAGTGTGCACTCTAGAGGCAACATTTTCAGCCTGATACTAATGAAACTTGGTCAGAATGTTTATCTGGATAAAATCTTGGACAAGTTCGAAATTAGGTCATGTCGTGTCAAAAAGTAGGTCACAGGGCCAAATCTTAGTAAAAGCTTGTGTGCACTCTAGAGGGCACATTCTGAACCTGATACTCAAGAAACTTGGTCAAACTGATTGCCTGGATGAAATCTCGGACAAATTTAAGCCAGATCCTTGTGAAATTTGATCAGAATGTTTGTCTGGATAAAAGCTCGGACAAGTTCGAAATTGGGTCATGTCGGGTCAAAAAGTAGGTCAGTAGGCCAAATCTTAGAAAAACTTTGTTTGCACTCTAGTGGCTGCATTTTCAGCCTGATACTCATAAAACATGGTCAGAATCTTTGTCTTGATAAAATCTTGGACATGCATGAAATCGGGTCACATCGAGTCAAAAAGAAGTTCACAGGGCCAAATCTTAGAAAAAGAATGTGTGCACTCTAGAGGCCACATTTTTCAGCCTGATACTCATGAAACTTGGCCAGAATGTTTGTCTGGATATAATCTTAGACAAGTTTGAAATTGGGTCACGTCAGGTCAAAAAGTAGGTGACAGGCCCAAATATTAGAAAAACCTTGTGTACACTCTAGCGGCTACATTTTCAGCCTGTTACTCATGGAAATTGGTCAAACTGATTGCCAGGATGAAATCTCGGACGAATATGAAATTGAGTGATGTCGGGTCAAAAAGTAGGTCACTGGGCCAAATCTTAGAAAAACCTTGTGTACACTATAGAGGCCACATTTTCAGCCTTATACTCATGAAACTTAGTCAGAATGTTTGCCTTGATAAAATCTCGGACATGTAGAAAATTTGGGTCATGTCAGATCAAAAAGTAGGTCACGGGGCCAAATATTAGAATAACCTTGTGTGCACTCTAGAAGCCACATTTTCAGCCTGATTCTCATAAAACTTGGTCAGAATGTTTTTCGGGATGAAATCTCGGAAAAGATTGATATTGAGTCATGTCAGGTCAAGAAGTAGATCATGGCGCCAAATCTTAGAAAAACCGTGTGTGACTCTAGAGGCCACATTTTGAGCCAGATTCAAAATTCAGAAATAGGCTAAATCGGTAAAAGTAGATCACTTACAGTCATGCGTTTTATATCATCACAAACAGGATCTTTTCAGCCTTATCAATCCAAGATGACCTTTATCAGGTGAGCGCTTTAGGGAAAATGACACTCTTCTTTTTACTTAATGAATGTTTTAATTATTATTATTATTTTTTAAGAATCTAATTACATAGAAGTAAGAACACTTTAATCCTTTAATCCAGTATACTGTAGTCAGTCACACTGGTACACTGATAACTCGATTACAATAATTCAATGCTTATATAGGCTTGGGGTTTTCCTATAAGTTGGCCGGCCGAATTTACTGAAGTCAGGCTCACGGTATTTTGGTGTTCCGTGAAATTATAATTCTAGTACTGTGTCTAATAGTATTTTTTTTTCTTTTTTTTTCCCTTACATATCATTTTCCCAGGTGCGATGGAAGCACCCAAAGTCTATGTATTCCATAAATTTCTAAGTAATATTCTCAGGATTTGACTGTTTAAAAAAAGTACAAATGTTTGGTACATCCATATAAAGTTAGAATTTGATAAAATCGTGTGACAATCTAGCAGTAAAGACTGAGATTGAGATTGAGGGACCAAAAATGATTAACCATGCAAGGTCGAATATAACTGTGATACTAGGGTTGATTGTAAATACTATTTCATTAGCATCAAAACAAGAGACTGAATGAAAATGTGAGCTCCTTTTTTAATATACTTAGATATATTAAATGTACCGGTTGCTCTCCCACGATCTGGTCCCTCCTCCTCTCCGGCAATTTATATACAACTTTATATACAACTTTCTGTACAACTTGTAGAGTTTGAGATATGCGGTTAAATACTTAAAATACTTATTTAGTTTGCGAGTTGAAGCAATTTGAGTGTTAATTACTGCTTGCGCGATAATTTTACGGTATATTAATGTAATCCATTTCTTTAATGTCAGTTTTTATCAGCAACTTTATCGGTCGTGACTTCTCTGGTTCGAATGACCAAGTATTTTGAGTTTAAGTGCTACTGGGTGCGGACTTTACGGATCAAAAGATCTTGATAAAAATGAAGATGGAACTTGATTGATACTAAATGTTAAATGATAAATAGTATAAATCAGAAACTGAAACTTAAGCAATCTGTATCATCGACTCCGGAACTTGGTACCAGCTTATCGATACAACAGGCAGTGATGGCACGGAGTGGGGTGAGTCAATTGTTTTTTTGAGTGTTTTTTAATGAGTGTCTTCCTTCGAAAGTACAAGCATTGGTGTTTAGAGATGTCCAACTGTTGTCCGTGTTTGTGAATCAAAAATAATATTCCTGCATGCTGCAAAAAACAGCGAAATCCTACTAGCTGGTACTGCTCAAACCACTATATCCCATCGAAAATCGTTCGGTTTTCGTTGTTACAAAGCTTTTTACCCTTTGTTTTTAACATCAGAATATTCCGGACGTTTGAAATTGACTTCGGTATAAGTTTCATATGCAACAATCAAGATTTGACTGAATTATTGTCGAAAACAATAATCCTGGGGAGTACGGCGACTTGATTGGTCGGTGTACGGCAACATGAAAATTTTACTAAATTAACTGTACGGCAACTTACATCCGTGCGATGCAGGAAAAGAGTCCATTTTGACGCATTCTTTTATCTCGTTGCAGGTTCTAATGCCCTTCACTTGCGGGTATTGCCCCAAGTCTTCCACCGATTTCGGAGAAATAGTAGACCACCTGGTAACCGATCACAGCGAAAAGGAAATCAAATTTAAAAAATTGGACTTGACTGTGCTTAGAACGCTAAATTTCAAAATAATTCCAAAACTTTGTCGTGAGCAGGGACGGGAGATTACAATAAACGAAAATACCGAAACCATTCATGTTTCCAAGCCTAATAAAATCCCAAAAGACAGTCCGTTTAAAAAACTCATCAAAACAGCTTGTATGGAAACAAAAGAAATTAATGAAAGACCAGCTGAGGAAACTCCCAGACCTACATATAGCATAACAGTGGAAGAATCCGATGAAATCTTCGCCGCTCTTGTTGAAATGTTGCCAAGAGTTATTCAAACGTTAAAGGAAGCTGGGAAAGTAAATGAATTCGTGCAATTCAATCGTCTGCTTAGTGAAGGTAAATTTCCAATGACAAATATTGCATTTTTACTGTTTCTTGACATTGTGAGATGGTATAGCCTAGATGACGCTACAACAATGCGATATTGCGAAGAGGTAAAAGAGTTTTGGCGGACTGGACTTAGATTGTTCCACGGGCGCTTCTTACGTTTTATGGGCGGCCCAAAGAATAAAGGGCAGATACTGCACAACGAAGCGTCTTCTGGATTACAGAAACCGGACGAGGCAAAAGTTAATTTCATTGTACCAGACAGAAGAGTTCTCGTTAATGATCACAAAATTGTTGAAAGTAGCGATCCTGGAATATTGTACGATATAATAGAAACTGTTTCGTTGTCTGATCCTGAACAACTTCACACGTTCAAAATTTGCGTTGATGGAAAGAAAGTAAACCCTCGCTCAACAGGAGAGATAAATCTATGGGGATACGAAGACAGCCCAACATTCAGTGAAAGGCAAAATAGATACAACTCTGAAATGAATCATTTTAACGATCTGCAAGCGATTTTGGAAAAGTTCATAAATTTCGGACATAAATCTGTCTCGACGTTAAGCGAACAGGATATGCAAGCGATCAAGGAAGCTTGTAAAACATCAGTAACCATTTTGAGTACCAGAATCAGAGATTTAAGTCAACTGAAAGTGAAAAATGATATGTTTTTGCAGAAATTGTTGTGTAAAGTTGAAGGTAATTGGCGAAGCACTACTTACTGCATGCTGATAAGTTTTCTACGAACTCGTATTTACTTAATAGAGAACTGTATTGACGATTTATTGCAATGTGATGAAAGTTTATGCAAGTACGCTGCAATCGTAAATAAAGTGCCGCATCTGATTTTTGATGGTCCAAATGTCGCCTTACAGGTGCAGGAAAACCTTGTCTGTCTCGCAGAACCCAAAGTTTCACAAGAACCACATGTGACCAAACAACGGACAGACGCTTGGAAGCAATTTCGCGAAGACTCTCTTGTCACAGGCAGTACAATCAATAAAGCAATAGGGCTTGATGGTCTGAAAAAGCAAAAAGACTACTTCGCCGAACGGTTCGGAGAAAAATTCACACCAGAAATATCCGAAGATTTACAGAGAAAATTAGATTATGGCAAAGAAAACGAAATAAATGCAGTGGCAACGTTTGTGTCTACATTTCTCCCTGCTTTTCTTCCTGACGGGTGTTTCTATGAAGAAGGCTGCTACCTGGAGAGAAAAAATGGAGACATATTACTTGCAGTTAGTCCTGATGGCAGTGTACGAAAAAGCGAAAATGAGACTTTATGCGGTGTCGAGATTAAGTGCTCCTTACCTGGTAAAGTGTTCACAGAACCGGTGCAATATATCATCCCGCGTTACTACGTATGCCAGATTCTGAGCGAAATGAATTGCCTCAAAGTTGACCACCTGTACTTTTTATCTTATTCAAAAGAATCAATGACAGTACTGCAGGCAAAATATGACGCAGACTTGTGGTTCATTATCTTTACAGAAATAGAATGTCTGGATAAAACAAATGTTCCAAAGAAGCTAAGTGAGAATCTCAGCAGTTTGAAAGAAAAAATTTCTGGCTATCAAAAACAGAATGTCACATTAGTCGCAGAACTTAAATCAAAGAAAGCAATTAAGTGTGATCATTCGCCCCATGAAATTCATGACAATAGAATTCGCCATGAAAAAACATCTGACGGTGTATTCAATGAGTTGGAAGGTGTTCTTATCTCACAAATACATAGAACAATTCTGCGCTGTGGAGATGTGATTGCACACAGTCATAAATTATGTGTTAAAAAGGCAAGCGAAGTTCTCGTTTTCTTACTCGGTGACCTCGACAGGGTCTACAAGTCAGAGTGACCACATGCATTTCCAATCGCATATGGTTTCAAAGGTTATAGCATGTCAACTGAAACGATGAAGAAAATGATCAGAGACGGTTTGTACGCCTTGTTTATACGGGGCATTTACGCTCCTGTCGTATCTTACGATGGTCAGTGGGCGAAACTTGAGTTTCAAGCGTCTGATGGTAAACCCTTAACGATACTGGAGCTTCAACGACAGGTGTAACAAAGGGCATATTTGAGACTAACGTGGTTAAAGCTGATACACTTGCGGACCTGTTTGAAAAGGTTGACATAAGGTTCAGTGAAACAGGTGCTATGAGTATTGGGCCAAAGGACGGAGTAAATCCGTACAGAATTACAGCCCCACTAGCTGCACTGATTCGAGAAATAAAGAATAAAAGTAAAACGAAACGCGCTAACGAAAACATGCAAGACTCAGAAGCTTGTAATGACTCAGATCTTGATTGTCTCCTTTCGTGTATTCCTACAGAGGTTTTTTCAGGAGGTAACAACGAAGTTGTTGTCATAGTCCATGAGATTTGTAGTGCCGCGAACGACACTGGAGTGTCGAATGACTTGACACATGTCGATATTAGCTCAGCTGTCCCTAGTTTATTTCAGCAAAATGACGAGTCCGTCGATATAGTACAGGCTGATGCTTTACACACACGTCATCAAGATATGAATGTCATGTCGAATGCTGTAAACAATACTGGTGAAATTATTGTAATGGAAACGCCCGAAGTCATGGACACAGTTACTGTTGATACAGAATCGGTTACATCATTTGATTACAATAATGTCGTTGTAATGATAGCAGCCCTGCAGTCGAAATCAAAGGGAACCCAAACATGGAACAAACGTAATGCGAATGATTTACATGACACCATTATGAGAAAGGAAGTGTATTATAAAATGACAACGAATGATATAATGATTTGTTTGGAGTCAAGTCGCACGCCAGACGATATTCCAAAGGTCCACTTTTGTAAATCATGGAATAAAAAAAAGCTTTCGGATCTGTTACAAAACGGGTTTGTGAGTAAATGCGTAACCGAGAGATCATCTACGAGTAGACGGAAACGTAAAAACCCAGAAAAATTGGCAATTCAATGTAAGAAGGTCATTAAAGCTTTTCCAAAACGTGTTTTAAATGCAATTGAGGCTGAACACGAATTTCCAGAGCGATTGGAAGCATGGCGGAGAGACTGTTCATTCAGTTCTGTTACAACCGTGTGCGGTGTCGGAGAGGTGGTATGGTTTTCTAAACCTGAATACAATCCAGATACGTTCGCACGTGTGTTCTCGTGTTTGGATATCCATAATCTCATAACAAACTGCAGAGTCAAAGTATGCAAGGATGGCTTCCCTGAGAGGGGTATTAAAAAGCAAGCATGGATAGAAGTCGCTCGATCTGGCATGACTAACCTGAAAATTCCTCACGTGGAAGATCTAGTTGATAAGCAAAGTGATTCGATTGCAAGGGAGACATTTTCAAGTGACGTTGAAAAGGTTATGAGGAGTTTAGACTACAAAAACGAGGCAAACTTTTGCAAGTTAATTAGGGAGTTCTATGCCGCTGAGGACGAGCCAGGGTTAAGTGCTACAGAGAGGTGTCGACAGCGGTTAGCACTAAAGGACTGGCTTTTAGACGGTGTTCTTTTCAATACTTTTCCCCCACATTGCTCGCACATTCGCGGTGTGCCAAATATTATGTTTCAAAGGCTCTTAACAAATATCGACAGACGTATCCAATTGTTTCCTTACGTTAAATCGGGCAAATACAATGTCAGAACCCTTGGAAGCCTTGAAGCTGAAAACTTCTTCGGAGAATTTCAGGACCTTGATCCAAAAGGGACAGGGGTTATCAAAGCCGAGGAGGTTCCAAAGGCCCTGGAAACAGCATGCAAGCTACTTAAGACAAGACTGTCTCCAGAGAGATTATTCCATATGAGTTTGACACGTGCAAAAGTATATCCTCTTCACGAATTGATGGAAAACTGCGAGCAGGAAGGCGCTGTTCCATACCTAACGCCATCATTTACAAACCTTATCCAGCCAAGGTATGGACATAAATACAGCATTGAAACTCATTAAAGCAACATTTGTTGCGGTAGCTGGGGTTGCGGTGCAATCGCTGCTAAATTACTGATTTGGAAAACATTTTGAAAAAAAGAATCCATTATTCGTACGAGCAATGGCTTTTCTCGCAACGTTTTCTAGAGCTTATTATGGTATCTTTTCCATTCAATCCATCTCTGTAACGTTTTGACACGACTTTTTCTTTTTGTTTGTTTCGGTTCATTTCTGTTACGTTTTCACTCCAGTTCAGTGGTTGCTTTCCTTGGTTTCAGTACTGTAATGCCCTTTCAATCAATATAATGCAAAGTACCTTAAACATTGGAATTTCTGAATTTGTACACTGTCAGCAACGATTATTTCGGTTCATGCACCTTACCTGTATGGTATTAAGTAGTAAATCTGAGGTATTGCGAACCTTTCACAAAATTGCATATTGAAGAGTGGAGGGGTTTATCCTGATTGATAGGCAGTACGGACTGAGCCCTACTGGGTTGTGAGCATAGCTTTGTGATTTGCGTTCCTTTAGGGCGAATCCGGTATTAGTAATTAAACATGCATTTTCAACCACAATAAATTCCTTCCCGCCACAATTAATTGTTTAGTGAAAGTGTAGAAACTGGTTTTTCAGAATTTATACGAAGTCTATCATAATAGGTCTTGTAAAAGCCTAGCGCAGTGGTTAAGGCATAAGACTTGAAATCACGGGCTTGGGTCACGGGTTCGAATCCCGCTGGAGAGGCCAGTGACGATGATACGTCCTTCGGCAAGGCATTTCAGAGCCTCAGCTTAGTACTGGTGAAACTCAGAAAGCATATGAATAAGCGAACTTCGCCGTGATATAACTGAAAAATTATTGAAAGCGGCGTAAAAAACTACATTGACAGTCATGTTTAATGTTCGACATTCGTCTCAGTTCTTTGGCGCCGGTCTTACCCCCGGGGTGAAGTTTCCTTCCATATGACGCTTTCTTTTCTGTTTATTTTGTCTCCAGTATTCAGCAATTATCACGTATTGTTCATTTACAGACCTATTACTTATCTTAGTCTTAATGCACATTTCAGGGACCATGCGTTTGATTCCAAGATAAGGGCTAAACGATCTGCACAACGGAAATTGGCAACCATAGCAGACGTAGACGATGCTGCGAAGGGAGTTGGACGTGTCCGACAGCATCACCACTGCGACCAAAGTAAAATCATGGCAGAAAAAAGACTTGGGAAACCTATTCGAAGTCTACCACTTTCAAATGAAGTCATTCCTGAAAGCAGTGTATAGAGACCGTGTCCAAGTTATCAGAAATTAGACTCATATAAATGAATACTAAAGTTATAGAACATGTACCGTCTAATGATGACATTTGATTTGCTAAATGGATATACCCTCAGTGTATTTAAGTTCCATGAAAGTGATGTGTATGAGCCGGAGCACAGCAGTGTCTGCACGTACGCCCAGCGAAGACTCAGATCAGCCCGTGCATCGACATAGTCTGATCAGAGTCTTCTGTGACCGCGGATGCACAGATAGATCTAAGTCATGGTTGGACGCACGGAATTTCTGTGCTCAATTATATTGCTCAATCGGAAATTCTACATTACAGAAAATCGATCAAAAGCGAAAAGTTTCGACCCTAGTCAGCCTAAGCCAGGGTTGATACTTTTCGCAGTTCCCAAATGGCCCCTTTATGCGAAACTTGTCACATATTAGCCATGTTTCAGCAAAACATGCAACCATTGTAGAATAAGATCTAGCTGCATTCTGACTATGACCACCTAGGGACTTCACTAGCCAGTATAAATTGTTACTTGACGAAAAGTATAAATAGTTACTTGACGAAAAGAAAAACGAGAAATTGATCTTTATAACGATTTATTTCTGTAACATAACAGGAGGCGCGTCATGCCAAGTCTGTCTTAATAATGCGTGCCTACTGAAGCAGGAGAACAATATGACCAGCTCTGTCTGTTTGGGTAGCCAGTGACATATGCTATGTTTCTGTGAACAGCGACACCTATGGTCAGACTGTCACGGATGCACATGCTGATCTTCATTTTTTGTACTGCTCATAACAACGACCCATTGGCAAACGCATTAAGGACATGGGGACAGTTAACAGAATCGAAAACAAACTTTGCAAAATAAAAGATTTGAAATCACTATTGAATGCACGGCTGTTCCATAAATTCTGACAATTTTTCTCACATTGAATAAATCATTGCCAACGTTTAAAAATCAGACACCAGTTGCCGGAGATAGGGCAAGGTGTTTTGTGTATACCAATATTGAAAAGTATGCAAGACATTATCAATGGAAATTGAAATTTTCTGTAAAGCGCTGTGAAATAACAGATTTCGGTTATTCTTAGAAAGTATTGAAGACCCTGAGCAGAGGGCGTCTGATCTGGGTTTACACTGTCTGTCCGAGTTCCATTTATTGGAAGCTATATGCATAAATGGGTTAATGTTAGTATGTAGAATTTATGAAAAGCCATAAAAGTAACAATAATCTGTCATTGAATCCAAAAATGAAAGTGATGTAAACATAGTAAAAGTAATCACCTGATTATAGCTTGCCTGATTTCGTCTAAAACAAAAAACTTACTCTGTAAATGATAATGAGAATAAATAAATAATAAACGTCTGGTAATGCTCCGTCAGGTTTCTTTAAAACCCAAGACTAGTACAGAAACAAGAGAAAAGGTTACCTTTAAAGTATATATATATACACACACACACACACACACACACACACACACACACACACACACACATACGAGCCATGCTCTGGCAAAAGGGGACTTAATGCATTACCGTGACCCATTATACTAAGCAAGCCATCACATAATTATGGATCCATAAAATCCGTTTTGTCTTCTAACCGATTGAATTATGAGGTAGACTAGTCCTTAAACATACAGAAAATTGGCCAAAAGAGAAAAGTTTCGGCCCAGGACTGAGCAAGCTGACCCGAGTCGATACTTTTTGCCACGCATTAAACCCCCTTTCCACAGAGCATGACTCAATTATATATTTATTTTAAACATATTCATTTTACATCGACTGGGAAACAAATTCTAACAATTTATACCTATCCCTCTCGATTTTAATTCAGAAAGAGAGAACTATGCTCAACATGTGAACCCTAGGATTGGGGCCATTTTTAAAACTAAGGCAGTAATTTATAATGTAAACAAACTTGGTAAAGGTCTACTAGGTGATGCTTTATACTAAATACCGAAGCTCTAAGCGTCATTGTTTTGGGACTAGATGATTATTGAAATTATTCCTAAAAAACTTAATGTTGAATATACGAGGCAATGATTTGAACAGTCTAGGTAAATGCCTAGTACAGAACTAAAACTTTCGCAAAAGCAGCCTCCTGAGTGGAGCGTGAACGTGAGTGTGGATAATAAACATTCAACTTCGCAAAAAAAAAAAAAAAAAATTAATGTAGATTTATACGTTTTTCAACCAAGATTTCTTCATATAAATGTCGCGAAACATCGTACCATGATGTCGCCAAATAAACTTTGTGAAACATCGTGGAAAGAGAAGCCATTGCTCAGTCGATCAGTGTCTTCTCTTTCTATGATATTTTCTTTTTTTCCTAAATCTCCAAAGTGTCTGAGATGAGTGGAATGAAACCGCGAGCGGAGTGGAGCTATCTTCGTAGAGGTCCAGTAGGCTACATACCAAATATCAGAGCTCTAAGGCGGTTCATGAAACGTTAATGCGTAAAACACCCTGCCAAGTTTCATCAAGATTGACCATGTGGCATAGGAGAAGAGGTTCAAAACAATTGTTTCGACGACGACTGACCACTAACCACGGACAAGACCCACCACAATATCTCACCGTGAGCACGTTGTGCTCAGAAGAGATAAACAAACAATAAGGTACTCTAACATAGCACACACACAAAAAACTATTTAAACATTTTGTACTCGCATTCCCTTATGCAAAACAAAATAAATAAAAAAAAAATCGTCTGATGATACTGTTCGGGTTTCTTCGAACACCAAGACTAGGAAAAAAAGGAAGTTTTGAGAACTCAAGAAATGCAGATAAAGTGCGTTTTTTTTTTTTTTTTGTCCAATTAACAACATTTACATATTACTCTATGTTCTTTGAGACTACTTCTCCAAGAAAACATCTTCCCACACACTTCACATGCATATCGTTTGGGTCCATGTTTGCCCCTCTTATGGTACGTAAGCCTGTACTTGTACTGAAATGATGCTGGACACAGATCGCACTTGAATCTCTTGCTTCCAGTGCTTCCAAGGCAAACAACTAGATGTCGCGACAGTGATCCTGGGGAATTAAATTCCCTTTTAAGTGGTGACATCGGTCTACAGGTACCTTTAGATGTTTGGCACAATGGTACCTATAGGGCCTCTTCTGGTTGAATTTCTTATCACACAAACCGCACTCGTATTTGAACTCTTTTGTGTGTTTGTTTTTAATGTGCAGTTTCATGCCAAATTGGCTCCGGAATTCTTTTCCACACTGATCGCACACATATGTGTGAGTTGAAGGACCAGCCTCTACAAGTGGTGTTGCTGGTGTTGCCTGACGACAGCGTTTCTTATGCTTATTAAAGTTACTCTTATCTAGTGTAGCATAGCCACAGTCACATGTATGGCTCATGCCGACTGTATGGAAACTCTCTTAGTAGTGTATAATATGTACCTTCAAGCACTTTCGCTCGCCGACTGATATTTGAGTCAGAATTCCCACCCATAATATTTGAGCCAGAATGCCCATCCGTTTTTGAGCCAGAATGCCCATCCATTTTTGTAAAAAAAAAAAAAAAAAAATTCCCCTTTCCCCCCCCCCACAAAAAAAATTCCCGATTTCGCTACTTCTTATCCCCTCGCGCGTCTCTCGAAAAAATTGATAACTCGCGAAGTTATAAATTCTCGTTCGTCGAGAAAAAAAAATTTATAAAAAAAAATTTGATTTTAATAAAAAATTTTTTCAAATAAAGCTGGAAAAAAAAAAAAAAAAAAAAAATGAGCGTATTAAATAAAATAAGTGAAAAAGCCAGGAAAGAAATTAGTGATTGTTTAGTGTCTAAGCCCTACGGCGAGGAGTTTAGTGTGGAAACAAATAAAAAGGTATTTAAAAGACTCTTACCTAGTGATTATAGTATATTTGATGGAAATCTTTTTACATATATGATATCTGCAAATTTACATTTTCTTAGTAGGACAGAGTTTAAGGTTGAAAAAGGAGCCTTTGATGTAGTTGAAGAAAACGGCCGCCAATATATTATTTTTACGGTTATCATAAACTCTAAAGAAAAAATGAAGGAAACAGAAAGAAAAAAGCCAGAGCCAAGGGAATTATCCAAAATACGTAAGACTGATAAATGTGTTGCTTGTTTAGAAGAACCTGCTAGCATACATTTTACTGAATGCGGGCATATATGTATATGTGATGATTGTTATAGTAAACTTAATGACTTTGGTATTTGCCCAGTGTGTAGAATTAAGAGTGAAGTAACATTAGAAACAGACCCTAATGCAATTTATGACAATACTGGTCGAAGAATAAATTATGATAGTGATTCGTAATCGCATGCACGTGCAAAATTATAAATATATATTTTATTTAAAATATATATTTTTAAATGCGTAAAAAAGTTAATTGACGTTTTTTATTTTCTATTAAACGTCTGTTTTCATATTTTATTTTAATTATCATTTTATTATTATTATTTCTTTTCCTAGCATTAATTATAGATTTTTTATATTTTTCGTTTCTACGATTAATATCATTTTCGTCAATATTCAACCGTAAAGACTTATTTACCTCTTTTAACGCTTTAATACGATTCTTATTTTCCAAGATTTTATCGTTATAAAACGATTCTAATTTGCGATAATCCATTTAAAAAAAAAAAAAAAAAAGAAAATTATTTCTCGCTTAAAATTCAGTATTTATCAAAATTTAAGAAAAAATTTCGCATATAAAAAAGATGAATAGTTTAAACATCAACTTTATTTCGCATTTAACTAAAGTACAAGAAGATAAAATTTATTTTGGCAAAGTAAAATATCGAGATCCGAATATAATAGCATTACCGCCATGCATGGACGAGAACTATTTCTTATCGATGCAAAGATTAAAACCGGTTATTTACTACCAATATAGTAAGATAGATTATATTTATAAAAATGTATTAACTCGCATAACGTTAGTATTGAAAAGTCTGGAAAGTTTTATTACGCAAGATTTGAATAATCTACGAACCTACAATATGTTATGGTCATATAATAATTTAGCTAACGTTTATGAATGGGATAAAAAAGAACAGTTTTTCGTAAATCTTGTTATGGATCGTGTCTATTTTAATTCGACAGATTTTCCTCATTCGTGGGAAGAGGGTATTTTTACTCAATATGATAAATGGATCCATTTTTCTATAGAATTGGATGATGACTCCTCATCGTCGGAAGAAGAAGAATCTGGCGATAACGAAGAAACTCCCACAGAAACCACACTAGTAACGGATCCTTCCGAAATTAGAATAATAAACGAAGTACAAAATGTTGATTCAACGTCAGTTGAAATATATCAATATTATCGAGGCAGAGTTTACGGAGAAGAAGAATGCGTTATATGCAGAGATAAGGAACCGAACGTATAATTTTGTAACTGTGGTCACATAGTAGTATGTTTGGATTGTCTTGATGATAGTGAAAAGAAAAAACGAGCGTTAACTGAATGTCCAACGTGCAGACTAAAATTCGACGTGGTAAGGATATTTTAATAAATTTATAACTTTTTTAAAGTTATAAATTTTCGTCCAACTTATAATGCCCCAAAGCTAATGTATTTATACTATCTTTTAATATAACTCTTTTATCATCGTCGTGACTTAACGCTATTTTGTTTATCTTTTCCGTATACATTTCGTGTCCGCGACTTCTTAGTACGCGCATTTGCCTATACTGATCCTTTTTCGTGAATAAACAATAATTCGCGAAATGTAATTTGTTTTTGACGACCGACTTTTTAATCCCCTTGCATCTTTTATCCTCCTTATTATCCAAAGTTTTATAAGCGTACATTTTCGCTTTTAATCCCGCAAATTCTGTCATAATTTTACCTCCCAATTCGTCTTTAAACTTTCCTATTATTTTCTTGTTTCCGCTATAATAACACGAATGATCGGTCGGATAGTTACTCGTGTCAAATATTTTAGGTATGTCTGGACGAATATCTTCGTAAAGGTCGTACGTTTCTATTTCGAGTATAAAACTATCGGTATCCGTATAACACAATTTAACTTTATCGTTATACTTTTTCTTAAAATAATTATAATAAGTGTTATACATACGCGTTTTACTAATATCCAAAATGCTCATACCCAAGTAAACGGGCTTGTCATATTTTATTAAGGTTCTCTTCATGTGTAAAGCTACTAAATTTTTGTCGAATATAGTCGTATGATCGTAATTTGGTTTTGCGACCTGCTTTTTATAAAAATAAGATTGATCGGCAGAAAGTAATTTTATATCTACTCTGTTTCTTATATTTTCATCGTCTTACCAAAAACGGAATTATTCATCAACTTAAAAAAATCTTTTTCGAACTCATTTTCGGCTTTAGTTCTTAAACCGTTGTTAAGATCGATGTAAGATTTTAACCAATTACTTTCTTTAAATTTAAATCCTCGGGTAACGGTTTTTAATTTAAGACCTGAGTCAATATACGTTTTTAAAGCCCGATAATGCAGAACATATTTTTCTTTATCGTATAAATTGGGAATTAATTTTTTTACCTTTTCTACTTTTAAATGTTCAGGCGCTAAAGGAAAGTCATTGTGAAAATCGTGTAATGTTTTAGGGTATTCCAATTCTACCTCTAAGATACAACCTTCTCCTTTTTTACCGCAATATTTTTCCCAATTTTTTAATTCGTTTTCCGTCATCCATTTAAAATCGTGCGTGGGTAAAGGCTCGCTCATTGCTCCGGAGTAAAGACTATTTGCGTCTACGTACATTAAATACTTTGGAGGTTCGTTCGTTACATATTGATCCCCCATGTATTTATTATTCGCTTTCGAGTATCTCGTTACGCACATACTAACTCCACCTCTTAGTCCATTTTCTACCATTAAAAGCATGTCAGTTTCCGATAAAAGTTCTAACTTTACCTCGGTTACCTTTAACGCGGCGTCCCAAGCTAAACCGGGAGCGGTATAATACCAACTAGGGTCTAAGTCATAATTTTTGCGGCAAACATTTCTAAAGTTTTCGTAAACATCGGCTAAAAGTAATACGTCCGTTTTGTTGTATAATTTTAAGTAATCTTCTAGCGTGCTCGCGTTAAAAGTTTCCCAAACATTTATCACGTGAGCGTAGTCCTCATCGGTAATATGTTCCTCGTTTAAACCAGAGTAAAATGCTTCTTTAGGCGGTAACTGCGTTTCTCTAAGCCTTTTAAAAGAGTCTAAATATTCGTAGGGAAAAACTCCTTTTTTTCTAACTAATGGCAACTCTTCTTTCGTAAAAAATTGTGATAAAATTTTTATTTGGTCTTCATTTAAATTGCTCGAAAGATTATCTAAACTCGTACTCATAAACTTAAAGGTGTCGATAAATCTAAGTTTATGCCATATCGTTTTTTTCTTATCTTCTTCTTTTACCTCATCAACGACAATATCCTTACTAAAGCTGATGTATTTTTCCTTGTTATTCGGGATGCAATTAATTTTACCGTAATGTTTACCGAGACTTTTAATAAAAAGGTGAGCGTCATAACCACTAAGATTATGAAAATACACGGGGATAAAATCCGGCGTTTTTGCTTCTAAGTTACACGAATTATGCGCGGCACCCCTATATTTACCCGTAAAATGGCAATGATCTCTTACTTTATCGTTATTAAATTCTTTACCACAAAACCAACAATGCGTTCGATTTTCGTAATCCGTCTCTTCTTCCTTAGTCATGATAATAGGCTTTTTATCTCTGTAGTACTTTCGGTAAATTTCTCGCGTGTCAGATATTAGCCGTTCTATAAACTTTTCCCCCGCATCTTCTCCGACATAACTTCTCGTAATAGGCGGGCAAACATTATCCTCGAAACATTTTATGAGATAGTAAAAACTACAAGGCATATGATGATGTTGTTGTATAGTAAAACTATTTTCCGGGTTTAATTCGCACGTATGTATAGGTTCCAAAATACTCTCAAAATCGGCGTACACAACAAAAGGAACCGGTAGTTTCCTATAATGGTTTTTAAAACTTATCATAGTACCTTTTTCCGGCATCTCTAATCTAATACTCTCGTGATCATTACAAAATTTTCGGTGTTTTTCTAAAAGATCTTCGTTTCCAAAATGGTTTAAACACCGCTTACAAAATTTAATATTTCCGTTATGATGACCCGTTACCTGGCTTCTTAGTAACCGATTAAAGTTTTTTATGAGAGCATAGTGCGTTTTTTCTCTGTCTTTAATATATAACAGGTCCACATGATTGCTTTTTTCGACGCTCGTGTTCCTAAGAGAATAATTTTTTTTATTTTCGTAACCAAAAACATTGACGCTAATTTCCGGATTTTGTTTCTCGAACTTATTTATGTCTTTAATCGAGAAGGGGTATTCGATCCCATCCATGTTTAAACTGCGTTCCCTCGATCGTAAATCCTCATCAATTCTATCCGCGTTCTTGTCTTTAGGATAAAGATGCCTTAAAACGCACCACGAAAAACATTTATTATCATTATTTTTTATATTAATAACGGCCTTTTTATTTTTAATCCAATCCGGCAAATCTAACCACCCATTAGCCCCCACAGGTTCGTAACCGACTGTGTGCAGTTCTAATGTCGTTATAACTACAAAAACCCATCCGCTGCCTTGTCGTTCCAACTTATCCATTTTTGCCGTAATTTCGTCCCACATATCTCGTAATATATCATTTACTTCTTCCCCATTTAAGTTTAAATGTTGATTCGAGTGAAAAGCAAATTCTTTTTCTTCTTTATTGGGGTCCGTTATATAATAATATCTACTCCTAAGAACTAGTTTTACCTTCTTTCGTAGGTTACTTCTAAGAATGCCTCGAATAGACTCTTCCGTTTCGTTAAAAAATTCATCCGGCAAATAACTCCTTTTTCCATCTATTTTATACACTCTAGTATAATCTCGAAATGCGGATTGTCTTAAACTAATATTAAACCGTTCCCTAATAGGAGGAGCCCGCGGTACTAAGGGTATCTGGGCAGAAGGTCTAGCGCGCAACCTAATTCTTGACTGAGTTGGGGCTCTAATGCCCGGCGTAGGTGGTACTATGGATCTTCTCACGTGCAATCTAAAGTCATCCAGTACTTGCGGTATGTCCGTGGAATCTACATTATTGACCAGCCAATTATTGAAATTAGTTATTCTTCTCTGTATAGGTTCGGGGACAAACGCGGAGTAGGTCCTAGATGCGGCCCGTCTCGCCGTCGAAAATAAATTCGAAATATAACGCGACATTTTTTTATATTATAATAAAAAAATATTTAAGTTGGTAATCAATTTTATTACGATTTAATCGTAATAAAATTAAGTTATAGTTATTTTATATTTATCTTCCCAAACTCTGCCATTCCAATTACAAACCGTTTGAGGACTGCTCCCGATAAATTTGCTTGCTTTATAAATCGAGGGAAAATCGCGTACGTTTCCCGTTTTAACGTTTTCTACGCAAACTTTCTTCGGATTATTCCTAATATCTTTTAATCTATCGAACCTAGGATCCATCGTCTTTTCCGGTTTAGGAGGCTCTTCCGGTAATACCCCGTGTTCTTTCGCTAAATCGATCAATTGTTTTTTATCCAAATAAGAAAAAAAATTTATATTATTTTCTTTAAGAATATCTTTTAAACCCGATTTGCTTATCATTTTTTATATTAAAGAAAAAATCTTAATACACTACTCTCATTTTATTTCCGCCAGACTGGAAGTTTATTCGCCTATCACTAATAATAACGGCATATGCTGTACAAGCTCCTAATGCTCCATCGAAATTGTTATCAAAATTTGCCTTAACATGAATATCGGTTACAGAATATTTTAGCCTTTCACTCTGTTTGCTAACATCGAACAAAAACAAAGGATAAAGTTCTTTATACTCTAATGGGGTAAAATTAGGATTTGATGCTAAATCATCCATGAGAAAAAACTTAGATCTAAATGAAGCAACATCACCATACGCTCTACTAAATTGTTGATTGTTAAATGAAAGTTTGTAATCATGTCTAGGATATTTATAAGAATTTAACGTAACGTGAATATCCTTAACTTGTATGTGGTTGAATATGGCAGGATTTGCTACTTGGATATTTTCTTTGCCCTTCTGAAAACCGATAATAATGTAACGCGGAAACTCTGGCGATGTTTTAACAGCGAGCCTCCAAGTAAATGATAATGCTCGAGTAACAACTGCACTATCGCATTGTATCATTCTATAATTAACCGGAAAACTTTCTTTATTCTCGATATGTTTATAAAGTTGAAATTTATACTGATCCGCGGGCAGCACGTGCGGCATATACCACGCTATTCTTTCCAGCACGACTTTACCATCAACAACAACATGATTACCCGCACCATCTACAGCATTGCTTTTAAAAATAGCGTCATTATTACCGGCTCTTGTCAAGTAAAGAGTTTGCTTCATTCCGTACAAGACTTTATCATAATCTTCGCAAAAACCGAAAATATGTTTTAATGGAACTCTAAAGCTAAATGTGCCCTTTTGTGCGGGCTTCTTAATAATAAGTTCGTGTCTAAGTTTAAAACCCAAATTAATATTATTTCCTTCTATTACTGTCCCATCTGTCGTATCCTTAAGCCACAATTGGTTTAACCCCCGCGATTTAGAAAAATCGTCGGAATATTTTAACAATCGGAGCATAGTGGTGGCCCACCCCGGATGCGCTATTCTTTCAATCTCTTTACCCGAAAGGTCGTATCTAATATTATTAAATAGATACATTAAGCCGTTGTTTGTTAAAGCAATACGATCAGCATCGGCATATGCTGTATCATCGTTTTTTATTAATCTGCCTTCTATAAGTAAATAGCTTTCGGTAGGATGCATAAAAATATCTTGAGTTTCGATGTTAATTGTAATATCTTTTCCGGAATTGTTAATATCATTAACAGCACCCACAATCGGTAGATACTCGAAGTATTCGTACTCTTCGATACTATCGTCGTTAAAACCCGTTTCAGTAATGTTTAAAATGCTCATTTTTTATTATATTGTAATAATCTTAAATTATTATAATATTTTTTACGTTGTTTTAATACCGGCCCCGCTATTTAATTTTTTAACTAACTCTTGTATAGCAATCGCCTCATTACCACTTCCAGCTAATAAAGTGTTCGCGTTTTGCGAAGTCACGGGTGTTGTCGCGGGTATAGCGGTATACTTTTTCAAAATTTTCTTAGATTTTGGCGTTAAAGCCTTTTCGACTAACTTTTTTCCCGCATCTATAGTGGCGCTTTTTCCGGCCTCTAAAGCTTTTTTCACTCCTTCCTTAGTGACGCTCTTTCCCACATCAACGGCGGAGGACGCGATTTGTTTAGCCGCGCTACTACTAAAAAGTCTCGCGAGAAAGTTGGCTAAGCTGTCAAAAATTCCGGCTCCACTGTATCTATTTCTTCTTACAAATCCTCGTTTCTTATAGATGATCATATTTTTATAATACGGACATTATTTTTTTATAGATTTTACTATCGAAAACGCCTTGCCTTTTTAATTCGTCGCACACGCTCACCAACTCGTTTCTCACACCCGTATTACCCGCCGCTTTACTGGCCATAAGTAAGTCGAGTTTTTCTAGTAACGCGTTAGGGTCACTGGGGATAACAACTTTTTTAACGCCCGAACCTTTTTTTCCTGTGTTTTTTTTTTTAAATATTCTGTTTTAATGTATTCAGGCCAAATATCTTCTCTTATAAATTTAGCTTTTAGGTTTATATCAGGGTTATCAAAAGCTGTGAATTTAAAATTGCGGATCCACTCCTGATGTTGTTGGTGCTTCTGATAATTCTGTTAATGTTGAGCTTGTTGTTCTATAACTAGGAGGCAGACTAGGAGGATAACCTATTTGTGATGATAATTGTTGAGGCAATTGTTCAATACCCGTTTTAATACCTTTAAGACTCTTAATAGGTTTAAGAGCCTTTTTAATTGGTCTAAGACCCTCAGTAATTCTCTTTGACGTATTTTCTTGTTTTTCTGTAATTGCCTTTGTCGCAGTTTTTTGCGTTTCTGTAACGGGCTTAAAAAACTCCGAAAGATCCGTTTGTAATTCTATTTTTCCCGTTTTTTCCGCTAGTTCGTTAGCGTGAATATTCTTTTTTATCGCGAGAAATTCTTTTACCGTTTGTTCCCTTTTTATCGGATCAGCGATTTTTAAAAAAGACATTTTTTATTAGGATTATTTTTTTTATTACAGTTTTTATCACAGTTTTTATAACAGTTTTTATAACAGTTTTTAACGCAGTTTTTTAACCCGTTTTGTAACTAAAACTACACAAAAATTTAATTTCAGGTTTTTTAATATTCCAACGGCCCGCCATGATGTTTTTCAACCAACCTCCGAAAGGACTCACGCTGTTCTCTTCTCCCTCTTTCTATTAACGTCGCTTCCATTTCGCTCGTAATCTTTTTCTTGGATTTAGACCTAATTTCTTCCTTCATCTTCTTATATTTCTCTAATTCCTCCATAATCAGTTGGAACTATTCGTCTGTGACTTTATTATCCGATAAAGCTTTCGAGACGTGCGAGGATATAGTATTTAATTTAGTATCAGCAATGGTTTTAATTTTCTGGTGTTTTTCGGCTTTAGCCGTCGAATTCTGAATGGCGTATTTCCCGACTAAACTTAACAAACCGGTAACAGCCACGACACTTTCTATCGCTATTACCGCGGGTAACGTGACTACCATTGATAACAAACTGATACCCCCAGCCCCCGCGGCTAAAGTAACCGTAATTAAAACGGTGTCAACGTTGTCTACTATTCTCGCCGCTCTAAAATATTTTTTACTTAAAGCTTCTCTTTTCGCCACCTCGCCTTCTAAAAAGTTTTGTATCTCGTTAATTTTCTGCAAATGATAACCCTGTCCCTCATCAACCGGAGGAGCCGTGGGTAATTCGGGATATTTATTAATCTCTTTCATTTCTATTTTTTATTAGCGTAATTTTTTTTAAAGATGATAATAAACGCGACATAAAAGTTCATTTTCTTTTATTTTTACCGAGTCCTTCGAATTGTTAGTCATAGTAATTAAAATATTCTCAACGTCTTCGAGAGTAATCTCATTTTGTAAACTGCAGTTTTTCAATCTTAAAGAATACGCTAATGAGGTTAAAACTATGCCTTTAGTCAACATAAAGCCTAAACCTAATTGCATCGGAAATACTTGCCCCGGAGTTAACGTAATTTCTTTTTGGGTAAAGATTTTCCAAGTTAATGGATTTTCTTTTATCGAAGGATGTTTTAAATTAGGAGCGAGTCTCCAATGGATCGTTTTTGCTCGAGAAATTTTCGATTTTACGCTAAATTTGTGAACATTCATCTTTTTTTAAATTTATAAAATAGCTCCTAAAATGGGAATATTAGCGAAAGGACTATTGGGTCCGAGAATAAGACCTTTTCCGTTGTAAAGCTTTCCATCCTGTTTTAAATATAAACCGTTACCGACGGGTCCTAATCCTTTGCCTTTATAAGGACTTAAATAAAGACCTTTTCCATCAGTTTCTACCTGGCAAACGCAACCTCCTTTTTTAAGGTAAAGACCCGAACCCATCGCTTTTTGTACGCCCGATGACGCTAGTCCCGAAAGAGCGCCAACGCCTAATGCTGGTAAAACGGTTCTGGCTATCGCCGGCAAAGCGCTCGCAGCTAAACCGGCTAGCATTCCGAGAAAACCTCCCTCTATTTTCGTGTTGCATTTAAGTTGCTTAGCGGACATTCTAATTGTTACGTCTTTACCTTTTTCAAAGGCTTTGGCTATTTTTCTCGCTTGCGACTGGGTAACGGCTAAAACATAATTGCCGTTTAAGTCCTTATGCAATAAACGAATACTCGTTTCGCAACCTCCTTTTTTAATAGCGGATAGAAGTTTTTGCTTTTGCCCCTCCATTATATTAACTTTAATACTCGTGTAACTCATCATTTTTTATACGTTTTATTTTTTTTTTTATGCCTCTCTAATATGAAATCTAATCGTTAAATTTTCGCCTCTTAGATTTAGTAAAGTTCCATTTTGATCCGTAATTTTTACCTCTAAATCATGTATGTCGTACTTCGTTATCGGTAAATATACTAAATTAACCGGCGACTCTATTATCTTATATCCCGGCGAAACATTGGGGAAAAAAGAGTAAATTGTGTTTTGCGTTGAACCATTAACGTAGCTTCCTGAGATAATATCGATGTTAACGAACACGGAATTTATACTAAGAATGTTTACTATGTTTTCCGACTCGTGAAAACCCGCTTCGTATTTCGCGTGAGTAAAACCTAATACTTTAGAAATGGAGTTTGGATGATTAAAATCTACTTGATAACCGTCTTCGAGAGTAAGAAAAGATTTTAACGTATTTGTGTTTGCCGAAATGTGAATAGTATATTCGTCGTTCATTAAATCGAAGTGACCTTTTTTCCTCATTTCCTGGTGAATGGTATCATTAATGTTTGAGAGGTTGTAACTTCCTTCCGGTATTTGTATTTTAACCCATGAAACGCCATTGTCCGGAGAATAAATAAACACGTTATTCAACGCGTCAATGTTTGGAAAAGAATAGTACGTTTCGAGGTTTACCAAAGCTATTTCGTATTTTCTATCGTATTCCAGTCGAATTGGTAGATTAAACGTCGTCGTAAAATGCGTTTTATCGTTACTTACTATAATTTGCGATGACATTTTATGTTCCGTATTTTTAGCTATTTGTTTTAAAAGATCTTCCATTTTTTATAGTAAAAAATTTTTTAAAAATATATCTTTCGTTAAAAGATATATTTTTTAACTAAGACGAATTGTACCAGAACTGAAACACTGTTTTTTAGCATTTCCATTAAACCCCTCCCTTATGTCATGATTTTTAGCGCTTGCAAAGGTTTGTTTATTTTCTGTTGAAAAAAATACACCGATATGTCCTATTTCTTTTAAATAAGGTAACATTTTTATTATACGTTTTCTATGTTTTTTATTCGTTCTATCTTCCTCTTCAGTTTCAAAAACCCTCGCCCAATGATTTATATTACGCATTAATTCGGAAATGCGTTTTTTTAAAAAAGGAGCCTATAATACTCCTTCGCTGGCACCACGTTCTTTAACGAAAGAAAGAAACTCTTTTTTTAGTTTAAAAATTTGTAAGATTTTATAAAAAATACTTTTTGGACAATGTTTGATATTTTCTTTCAGTTCATTTTCCACATAATCTTTAGTAATACTTACGACATCATTTACTGAAAGACCATTTAATCTATAATCGAGAGTATACAAATTTACGTACGTCATTTTTTTTTTTTTTTTACAATTATTATTTATTTTAAATTTTCTTACCTTCAATTTTTTTCTATTGGATTAGGTATATAAAAGTTGTCAAAACCGTCTCTATATTTTCCTTCGTCTTTTTTACTAGATAAATCGATAATGACGAAACCATAAGGCTTTTCCCATACCTTATAGCAAAATTTTCTAAACTCTTCTTTTGACATATCTTCGCTGACATGATCGCTATAAATATGATTAATGTTTTTATGATCTTGACGAAAAAGGCAGATAAAATTCGTGTTTTCTCTAATAGTTTGCCTCGGCAACCTAAAATAGTTTTGCGAAAGGTAAAAGCAATCAACGTTACTATGTCTTCTGCGAATATAGTAACACTCGCATTTATTTTGCTTTTCTAAAAGTAAATCATCGAAGATCATTAAATTTTTGCTTTCCGATTTTAACTCTTTCGGATCAGGTACATCCTCGGCAGTTTCGGAAAAACTACATTTAATATCCGATTTATTTGCCAGGATTTCAATCCATTTCTCGATCAAAGCCGTGGGAGAAACATTAGAATCCTGTACTTCATCGCGCATGTTAAACAACTGTAAAATTTTCTCTTTTGGTAGTTTTTCTTCGAAAGCTTTTTTAAGTATACGATATTCGGGTTGAAAAAGACTTTTTCCAAAAACGCATAAATTATCGTAATCGAGCCAATTGGGTCTTAGCAAAAGGTTTAGTAAAAGCGTCGTTTTACCGCATCCCGATTTACCCACGATTAGTCCTCTAATGCTTTTAGGTAAAAAAGGATTATTAAGTCTCTTCGATACTACTTCGTTCCACGATAAATCTATGACATCCATTTTTTATATATGTTTAAATAAGTTTAAATTATATATAAAAAGATGTATTGCGTTAAATGTAGAAAATTCACCGATACTAGTTACATAAATTACGTTGTTAGTAAAAATGGAAGAAACATGGCGCGCGGAAAATGCGTCGTATGCGGAATGACTAAAACGAAATTCGTCAAGAAAGACGGAAAAGTTAAAAAAAAAGGCAGTTCAATACTAAATAAGTTCATTAATAACTTACCAGTTGAAATGCATCTTCCAGGTCATAATTTTACTGGACCCGGTACTAAGCTAAATAAAAGACTCAATCCCAATTTAACGCCGAAAGAATGGAGTAAACTGATAAACTGGGTTGATAAAGCGGCTGACCATCACGATATTTGCTATCTTAAACATAATGACACGACTACCAGAAATTCTATTTGCGACGCTAATATGTTAACGGAGCTAAAGGGAATCTATGATCCGACGATTAGAGAAAAAATGGAACGATTTGTCGTTAGTAATATGATTGGAACAAAGAAAAAATTTGGAATGGGAATTAAAAAAAAAAATTCGACATGACAGCGCTGTCGGAAGAACTGCATAAGCCCGTAAGAAGAAAATTTAAGAAAAGGAGAGTCTTAGTAAACGGTATTGATAGGATATGGGCTGCAGATTTAGTAGACATGCAGGCATTTTCTAATTTTAATCGGGGTATAAAATATCTTCTCGCCATCATCGATATCTTTTCCAAATACGGTTGGCTGATTCCTTTAAAAGATAAAATGGGAAAATCTGTCGCCGCGGCATTAAAGAGTATTTTTAAAGAGAGAAAACCAGAAAAAATGTGGGTGGATAAGGGTAAAGAATTTTATAACAAGGATGTTAAAGACCTAAAAGAGTTGTATCCTACTGAAAATGAGGAGAAATCTAGCGTCGTTGAGAGATGGATTAGAACGATGAAAGAAAAAATGTGGAAATATTTTTCCGCTAATTCCACTAACGTTTACATTAACGCGCTACCGGATCTCGTTAAAGAATATAATAACGCGAAACATTCTTCTATTAAGATGAAGCCAGTAAATGCTAGTAAGAAAGTAAACGAAACCAAAGTTTGGAAAACTATTTATCCCGAACGTCTCGAAGTAAGAGACATAGTCCCTAAGTTAGAGACATAGTCCCTAAGTTTTCCGTAGGCAATAAAGTAAGGATATTTAAAAAGAAAAAGACCTTCGAAAAGGGTTATACCACAAGATGGACTGAATAGGTTTTTACGATTTCCGAAGTAAAACGTACGTCACCCGTAATGTATAAAATTGCGGATCTTAACGGAGAAGAAATATGAGACACTTTTTACGAGCCCGAACTACAAAAAACTAGCCAGGAGTTGTTTAGGATAGAAAAGGTTATTAAAAAGGGAAAAAAGAAATGTTTGGTAAAATGGAAAGGGTATTCCGACGAGTTTAATTCTTGGGTAGACAACGAGGACATTAAAAATATTTCGGTATAAAAAAATGTCGGATATCGCGATTAAAAACGTAATTTTACCGAGCAAACCATTGAGCAACTTCGAACTAGAAGATGCCACGAAAAAATTAAAAATTCCTTCTTTTAGGAGGATATTTTTACGAAACGCTTTACCGAGAAGGTGTAGAAAAAAGGAATGTGGTATATTAAATCTCGATGCCACAAGCGGACCCGGCACGCATTGGGTCGCTTGGTATAAAAACGGTAAACTAAAAATTTATTTCGACAGTTGCGGTGTACAACCGCCTCTCGAACTAGAAAGGTATCTGGTAAATCCGATATTTTACAATACGGATCAATTACAACGAGCCGATCAAGTATTTTGCAGTCATTTATGTTTGTACGTTCTTAAAGAGCTAACCTCGGGAAATAAATTTCAACGAGTTTTAAATAAACTTTTTTAAATATAAAAAAGATGCCCGTTGATAAATTTGGAAGAATGGATGATGTTAAATCGAGCGACGATGGAGCGTCACTTACTTACATAAATAATAATTTTTTGCGTAAAGATGGAATGACGGACGTTACCGGTTCTATAAATATGAACGGTAACACCTTAATAAGAGTTAGTAATCCCGTGAATCCTCAAGACGTCGCGACTAAGGATTATGTCGATTCCAACGCGGGGTTATTGGACGAAAATGGGGGTTATCACATGACGGGATATTTAAACATGGGATTTAATAAAATAAAAAACTTATTTGACCCTACGGACCCGAGCAAAGCCGCTACTAAAAAATATGTGGATGATAGCGGTAGAGCAATAGTTCAACAACAGGACGGTAGTTTTTCAGCCATCGCGAATATAAATATGCGAGGTTACCAGTTGACGAATCTTTTAAACCCCGCAGAACCACAAGATGTTGCAACAAAGAATGATGTGGATTCCGCTAATCGAGCTTTTGTTTACAGCTCCGGAGGTTACATAGCGACTGCAGACGAAGAATTACCAATATTGGAACTCCTTTAGAAGAGCAGCAAGCCGCGGATGAATTTTACGTAGATACTACAGTTTTAGCGGCCACAGGGGGAGAAGCTTTAACGAAAAACCTTGACGGTTCTTTTTCCGCGAATGGTCAAATAGATATGAAAGGAAAAAGAATTAAAAACTTGCCCGAACCCGCAGCTTGGGATGACCCTGTGACGAGGTCTTTTCTTTCCAGGCAGATGTTAACTTTAGCTGAGAGAAAGTTAATTAAACCTATAATAAGCGTTCACGCTGAGGAACAAGGAAGTTTATTAAACGGAAATTACGAGTTTTCTTTCGGTAATGGTAGCAGCGGAAGATCCCACAGATTAGGGGGTTATTGCATGTCAGCTCCGGGTAGAATTATAAGAGGTTCTTTAATGGTTTTAAAAGGAAATAATTTTTTAAACGAAGAGGTAAAAATTAATATAGTTGTAAACGGCGATGAAAAAACCGATTACTCCTTAATTAAAAAAAGAGGAGAAGGTTGTAGTTGCGTAGGTTTTCCTCAACCTTTAGAAATAAAACAGTGCGACGTCATAAACTTTTTAACGAAGACCGACAATCTCAATGTAAAAAATGCTTATTTAACGATACTTATAGAACTCGATTTATAAAAATTTATAACTTTTAAAAAAGTTATAAATTTACTTTTTAACATTATAAACTAGCGTTTCATTCTTCTTCGTCTTCATCATCGGAATTAAATGTTATTTCCGAAGACGTATCAAAGTGACTCTTTATTGTTCTTATAGGTGGATTAACATTTTTCTTATAAACAAGAACTTCGGAAATACTGGTACTTATTTTAACAACATTATTACTATTATTGACAATAAAAATATCCGTTATATCCATATAAACGACTACTCTACAACTTGATTTTTCGAGAGAAAGAGGATCTTTTATTTTTACGGGTTTACCATTTTCATCTTTTTCGTAAAAAATAGTATCTATAATGTTTGGAAAGATAGGCTGGTTATTTTCGTCACGTCTTTTAGATTGTTTTAGTTTCGGGTAAAAAATACCATTTTGAGCAATATTTTCTAAATTATGAAAACTCTTTTTATCGGTTTGTTTATATTTTATACGTTTTTTCGGCGCTTCTTGTCGTAAAAAGTCCGAAATATCATCTAATACTTTTTTAAATCCAATTTCTTTCGGTGTCTTATTGTCTTCATTATAAAAAGACAATAAAGACATAAAGTAATCTTTCGAGAAACTTTTATACATTTGCACCCCGTAGGTAAACAACAAAGGTGAACGTAATTGTAAACCTCTCGTTTTTCCATCCAGATATTTGTATAAGATCCCTATTGATTGATAATTGTAAGCCGTATTTATTGCACCATCGCAAATTATCAGTTTACTTATATCGAATTTATCAGACTCTGTATAATTTTTCTCCATTATACACTTTTTATATGAAAAAATTTTTACTTAAATCAAATTTTTTATTTAACTTTTTAAATAAAAAAATTGAAAAATAAGAATTTTTGTACAATAAACTAAATTTTTTCATTTTTTAAAAATGAACGAAAAAGTTTCTACCCAAGTATTTATGGCTTACACGAACATAGATGACCTTAACTTAGAAAAGTTGTTCAATGAGATCATTCGGACGCCCGAATTAATACGTATGTCTTATGGACAAAAAGAAGTAGAAAAAAAAGTAATAAAAAAGTAAAAAACAATCCGAAAAATTTTTTAAATTGTATTTTATTTTTCTTTTTCTTCGATGAGAAAAAAATCAACTTAAAACTTTTTAAAAATGGGATAATACAACTTACTGGGTGTAAGTCTTACGATCATTGCGTAAAAGGTTTAGTCTTTTTATGGGAAGTACTCAAGAAAACCCCGTCATGTATTTTACTCGATAGTCTAAAGATTTACTTGGTTTCTGTAATGAGAAACGTTTTTTTTTTTTTTTATTTAGGGTTTTCCGTTGACAAAGAAAAACTGAGAAACTATTTCGTCGACAAGAAACGATATAACCTTTTACCATCCATAGGAGGTTCTATAGGATTCAAATTTATGTTGCCCGTAAAATCCATCGATGATATGCCGGTTTACGAGCTCGATATAAGTAGGGAAAATAATGTTATACATTTAAAAAAGGAAATACCCTACGATAAGTTTCACGAGTTAATTTCGAAGACGCAAAACGCGCGTAAACTATCTAGAAAATATGATACCATAACCATAATTCACACGGGGCGAGTTTTGTTTTCCGGAATACACGAGAAATACCAAAATCCCTCGATAAAATGGTTTTCAGATATCATGTTTAGGATAAAAGATAAGGTCGTGATAGAAGAACCTCCGGTTTGTCATTTAAAGGATTACTTGCGTCCAAATTTATAACTTTTTGCAAGTTATAAATTTCTTAATCTTTCGAGAAAAAAAATCTTACTAATCTTTCTGTTATCGTGGGACTACGGTCTTGTTTTATTACGTAGAAATTCTTTATTACCGTTTGCAAATAGCGCATTCGTTTCTTCCCACTTTTTTAGTATTACAATCCTTATACATGCAAACGTGACCGCAAGGGTTATTAAATATAGTAGGTTTTTCATCATAACATACGCAACATTTATCGTACATGATGAAAGTTTTTTCTTCGGGTTCTTCATTATGCCAGGTTACCTCATTTTCTCCATCTGAATCTTCGGGAATATCTTCGGAAATATCTTCTTCAGAGTCTGGCTCATAAGGAATTTCATCGAGTATTTCAAGCATTTCTTTACATTGGTCACTTTCCTCCGTTAATAATTCTATTTTCTTCGCTTCAAATTCTTCTAACAATCTTTCCAGGTCTTCGTGAAAAGCAACAGTAGATGATATTTCATTTTCTATATCATTTTTTCGTTCATTTAGATCATTAATTTCGGTTGATATTGCTAGTTTTTCATTTTCTAGTACATGAATACGAGATGATTCTACTGTTTTTGTACGTACTATTTCGTAAATTTGTCCGTCTATAAAATTAATCAACCTGCGAATTTTTTCTAATTTTGCCTCTTTTTCTTTTAATTGTTTTTCTTTACTATTATTTGCACCCATTTTTTCCAGCTTTATTTGAAAAAAAATTTTATTAAAATCAAATTTTTTCTTTTTATAAAATTTTTTTCTCGACGAACGAGAATTTATAACTTCGCGAGTTATAAATTTTTTCGAGAGACGCGCGAGGGGATAAGAATTAGCGAGATCGGGAATTTTTTTGGAGGGGGGAGGGGAAGGGGGAATTTTTTTTTTTTTCAATTTTTAAAATTTTTTTTAATTTTTTTTTTTTTATATTTAATTTTTTTGGATGGGCATTCTGGCTCAAAAACGGATGGGCATTCTGGCTCAAATATTATGGGTGGGAATTCTGACTCAAATATCGGTCGGCGAGCGAAAGTGCTTGAAGGTACATATTATACACTACTTCTCTTCTAAGGCAGTGGCGTCAAATGACGTGTCGAGGTCCAATTTCTGAAACACATGAACACAACAATATCACGTTTTAGTAACGGAAATTAGACATTTCTCATCTGGAAATTATATTCCTTTTGAATAAGGAAATGATTTCATTCGAACGTAGTAAAGTGCCGGCGAGGCGTCTTAACTTTTTACCAAACGACAAATTTTTAGACTGGTCCTAATTGAAAGCATGTGCAGACAATTTAAATGTGGCAAGTTGACAGTGTTTTTCTGTGAAAGAGTAGAAAACATTGCGAGAAAAGAAGAAAATGCTGGTTATCAGCATTTTCTCCTTCTTCCACAATGTTTTCAAAACGCTCCTTCCTCGGGGTCGATAAATATGGAATATTACAACAGTCTGCATTTCTGCGTGGCCGGATCCTGTCGAGTTGCGTGTGTAGAGAGATGCGTATCGGATGAGACCGAAGGTCGAATCCGATGCACATCTCTTCACACACGCAACCGTAAAGGTTGAAAGTCCCGAACGTTATTACACAGAAGTAGTCCGTATACACGATTATGCTGTACACACGGTACTAGGCTGATACTGAAAATTTTTTCGTCGAGTTGTATTTTAAAGTTAGATAAGGCCCGTATTTTACTCGGATAATTTATAGGTAGATCTATATAATAAAAGTCGGGATTGTGTGGGAATGGATTAATCAGGACGAATAACATATTCAGCATTCTGACGTCACGGAAAGGCAAAAAAATTACGGTTACATTAGAAAAGGACCGCCATGAGTCGCAGCAGTAAGGGTATTGGTAAGGCATGGGACAGTCGAGCTGTGTGCTTTTTTCTTTCCATAGCACCATACTCCAACAAATAAATTATCTTTTAAATATGGTGGCAATTGTGAACGTGATACTAATTAGTAATAGTACCATTTCGCGCGCTACAGCGTTAAATTTTATTCTTTTCAAAATAAATCGCCGTACAGTTAGCTAGCAAGACGCCGTCCAGTATTTTTTTACATTGTCGCAAGTTGCCGTACTCAAGCCTTCCGAGTTTTATCATGTTTTTATCGAGATCCATTATTGTTTGGATAAAACTATTGATTACATATATGCAGCAGTGGCTGGAATGTATATGGATAATCATGGATTGAAATTTGTTACAATCGTTTGTAAAATACGAGTAACAGGTGGGTTTTGACGATGACATATATTTTAGGCAGTACCAGGCAGCTCGTTTTACAATAAAAAGTGACATTAAAATGATTTTCACAGAATTTCTGGTTGTGCCTTTCAAACAAATATGTTCCGTAAATGCTGGCATTCTCATTGATGCATAATACCGCGACAGAGCCTCAAAATAAAGAATTTTCTTACCCTGGACATGGCCAGTGTTTGCTTGTCACCGCTTCAGCTGGTACCAAGTTCCGGAGTCGATGATACACGGTGTTAAGTAGGTACTAAGCAGTATAGAAAGTGGAATGTGGGTTGACAGTATGCTTAGACGATAACTTAAGATGGAAAAATGAAACTAAAATAACAACAGGTGATAATAGTTCAATGATAATTTGTCTAAGACCAAATTGCAAGACCAACCTGCATTTTTATTGTCTACATAAATTGAGATACTTGTTAATTTCTATGACTTTATATCGAATTTGAATATTTGGAGCAGTTGCCTGAATTTTCTTAAATGGATTTTCTGAAAATCAAAGATGGCGCCCTAAAGCGACACGCTAAAGCATTTGAGAAAGTCCACAAATAAAAAGCAGAATATAAATTTGATATCTTTGAATCAGTCAGGTCTTCGAAAGAGTTCTTAATTCTCAGTATTAACACAATTTCACTTGGATTAGTAACGAACTGAAGACGAGATCACCGGATTTAATTGTTGATTTTCATCCTTCTTGAAATTTCAAGTCTTATCGCCACAACCGGAACCGGAAGTCTCAAATAATTATGAATATCGAATGAATATGTAAATGACGGTAAGTCTGTATAGATCAGTTTATGCATTTAAAAATGGTGGTCGCTTGTCCACGTGTCGTTATAAAAAAGAAAAACAAGAACCGTGGATTAGAAACTATTGCTGAAACGCTGAAAAGTTAGTCAGTGGTTGTTATTCACTGTCAATAACAGTATGGTTGTAACGTAGGAGGCAAGTCAAGCTTGTGACTATTAATCATGCTACTAAAGTTTGCGAATGCTGCATGTGGAAATACCTTTTCAAAACCACACATGTTTATGTATTGGACATTGATATCGGACAAAATCAAGTTCTGGATAAGAACGACTTTTTGAAACTTTGAAACTTTGATTATAACAGACGAACTACTGTAACTACACTAGAATGGTGTGCTTCGTCATGCAAGCCAAACGTTTTTGGGATTTGGCTAAAAGACCCCAACGTTAATACACAATAGCAGTCCATGTACACGATGATGTTCTACCCCGGTACGTGACTGACACGGAAAAGAAAAATCTACACAAGGTACATGACTTATACGGACAAGCTTTTCGTTCAGTTGTATTTGTGAGTTAAATAACACCTGTTTCTCACTAAAATCGTTTATAGGTATGTAATAAATTGTTATTATATACATGCAATTTTTCCAACTAAAAATACATGCGTCGCGCATGGATAAATAACAAGCAAACAAACAAAAAAAGAAAAAAAATCCGTATCTACACAGTGTCAAATACGGTTCCAACGGTTCCATGGTTTGATGACGTATATCGCACGTGAAATACGTTCATATTGATTTGTGATCGGATTGGTCAAAATGTTACGCTGCAATGTTCATCCGCCATTCATTAAAACGCACTGCACCATTATTTGTTTTATTTCGTTTTCGCATAAAATGTCAATTATTTGGAATATTTTGTCGTTGAAAGTTGTCGGTATCAGATAAAAGGATATTGTGTTTTAGTAATTTTCCTGACGCTAGTATTTGCTTCTCGCTGCGTAAGAAAATTCTGACATTTCGCTCGACCTTCGGTCTCGCGCGATATCAAATTTTCTTACGCTATTGAATAAAATACGAACGCCAGGAAAGTTACTACCACATGTAATATTCTGTATAAAAACTCCCCCATAAGTGTATTAAACCCATGACTTATTTTCGATAATACATTAGTGCATTATCGGTTTTTGGTTCCCGGTTTTGATAAGTTTGAGGGCGTGAACCAGCCACAGCATGTGCCGGAATTTGTACTACTACGTCGTTTTGTGGAAAGATGACGTCATTGTTGCGAAGACGTATACGCGTGGAAAGTTTTTTAATTTCATATGTGATGAAAACCATGAAATGCTGCGAAAGTTTTTTTAAAATCAACAAAATTGCGGAAATAGGTGGAATTACCGCCTCTAGAAATTGTTTCATTCTACTGTTAGTGTAAATGTCAGAGCTATCTGTTTGTGTATGTACACATTTGAAACTGAACTACAACTGTAAACATGGACCCGCGATGGGTATAAAGGCTGATGGTGACAATGCAAGATGCTTATTTGTCCGTCATTTGTTTTATGTGATAAATAGAATCTCACATTCGTGTTCATGTTTGACCTGGCGACCTAGTTTTTGACTTGATGTGACCCATTTTGAAAGTCAACTGAGATCATTTCGAGGCAAACATTAGGACGAACTTTCATGAGTATTGGAGTAGCCTTCAGAGTGTACAAAAGGTTTTTCAATGATTTGACCTGGTGACCTAACTTTTAGTCTGACATGACCCGTTTACAACTCTTCCGAGACATCATCAAGACAAACATTCAGATAAACTTTCACGAGTATTGGATGGAAAATGTGGCCTCTGGAGCGTACAGAAGTTATTTCAAAGATTTGACCTGGTGACCTAGTTTTTGACCCGATGTGACCCATTTTCAAAGTCAACGGAGATCATTTCAAGACAAATATTCTGTCGAACTTTCATTGGACTGCAATTGTAGCCTTCAGAGTGAACAAAAGGTTTTTCAGTGATTTGACCTAGTGACATAGCTTTTGATCTGACATGACCCGTTTACAAACCCTTTCGAGAAATCATGAAGACCAACATACAAACTTTCATGAGTATTGGACTGAAAATCTAAACCTCTAGAGTGTACACAATGTTTCTCTATGATTTGACCCGGTGACATAGTTTTTGACCGAAACGAACCCATTTTCAAACTCGTCTAAGATATCATCAAGACATACTTTCTAAACAACATTCATAAGCATTGAAGTGAAAATATGGCCTCTTGAGCGTACAAAAGAGTTTTCAAAGATTTGACCCTGTGACCTACTTCTTGACTGGATTTGATCCATTTTCACACTCGTCCGAGGTATCATAAAGACAAACTTTTTGACCATTTTTCATGAGTATTGGACTGAAAATGTGGCCTCTAGAGTGTACACAAGATTTTTCTAAGATTTTACATAGTGACCTAGTTTTTTTTACCCTACGTGACGCATTTTCAAATTCTTCCAAGATAAATCAAGACGATTATTCCGACCAACTTTCATTGGACTGAAAATATGGCCTGAAGAGCATACATAAAGCTTTTCAAGGATATGAAGCAGTGATCTAGTTTTTGACCCAACATGACCCTTCTTCGAAGTTGTCCAAGATATCATCAAGACAAACATTCTGACTAAATTTCAGTAGTATTGGACAGAGCATGCAGCCTCTAAAGCATACACAAGTTTTTTTTTTTTTTTTTTTTTTTTTCAAAGTTTTGACTAAGTGACTTAGTTTTTGACCAGACGCGACCCATTTTCAAACTTGCCTAAAATATCATGGAGATAAGCATTCTGACCAAGTTTCATGAGTATCGGACTGAAAAATTTGGCGTCTGGAGTGTACACAAGCTTTTTCTAAGATTTGAAATATTGATCTCGTTTTTGACCCAACCTAATCCTTTGTCAAACTCATTAAAGATATCATCAAGACAATTATTTTGACCAAGTTTCAAGAATATTGGACGGAAAATGTGGCCTCTAGAGTGTACTAAAGTTTTTTCATAGATTTGACCTAGTAATCTAGTTTTTGACCTGACATGGTACATTTCGAACTCGTCCGAGCTATCATCAAGACAAAGATACTGGCTATTTTTCGAGAGTATTGGACTGAAAATGTGGCCTCTAGAGCGTTTTTCAAAGATTTGACCTGGTGTTCTAGTTTTGACCAGACATGACCCATTTCAATACTCGTTTGAGGTACATGTATTACCCAGGGCGTATTCCTTTCGCTACTCCGAACACTCCGAACATGTTCTAGATCAATGGAATATTTCAGAACACAGTGCTGTGTTCTTCAGAACATGTTCTGGCTGTTCTAAATGAATCGAGGTGCAGCGCACCTGCTGAACACGTCATCACGTGTTACAAGATGGCTGAAAGACGAACAATTTTTCATTGCTAAAACAGTTTGGATCCTGAACAGATCTCACAGATGTGTAGGGTGCTCTAGATGCATCCTGAACGCCTAGCCATTTTGTTGGTTTCAATTGTCTTCTCATTTCCTCGTGACTCGGCACAAATGTACTTTGAAAAAAGCTCAGCATACTCCAGTCCATATGGCCAGAGTGTAAATCAAAATGCTCTTAACATCAGCACCGTAAAACTGTCGACACCCAATTATTTGCATTGCGAAAAAAAAAAAAACAAACTTGCAACTAATGGGATTTTGTCATCATCGAAATATAGGTGAAAAAGAATACTTTTGAACACACTGTGTGAAAACGGGAGAAATTGCTGGCAAGCAGCAATTTCTACATTACCACCGTTGTTTTCTACCCATCCCAAAACAAATTTCAATTTTGGAGTCCCATTGACTTTGTCGTCTGCAAATGCTTTCACTTTGGACAAGTCTGAAATGTTGATGTTTGGTAAAGAGTTATGTGGTTGTAATAACTAACCCTCAACAAATTGTCTTGAGATGATTTAATACGCCCGTACAGTTTCCCTATTTTCTAGAAAAGTTTGCAATAGATTTGAAGTTTAATTGTGACATAGGTTAGAATAGCATTCTAATCGCAAACAATAGATTGAAAAGGGGATAATACACATATTCCCAATGTCGACCAGCAATATTGTTATCAAGTTTAGAACAAAATGAAAGACAAAACATTTCTCATATTGATAAGAATAATGTTCCAAAATTGTTCCATTCAGAACATCATTCCAGAACAGTGCACATGTGCTGAAATATTCCTTTCGCCCATTCCAGAAGAGTATTCCGGAACACAGTGCAATGTGCCAGAAGAGGTGAATGGAGTACGCCCCCAGACAAACATTCTGACCAAGTTTCATGAGTAATGGACTGAAAACGTGGCCTCTAGAGTTTACACAAGATTTTTGTAAGATTTGACCTAGTTTTTGACCTGACGTGACCCATATTCGAACTCGTCTGAGACATCATCGAGACAAAAGTTGACGAAGGAGGACGCACGACGGTCGACACACTAGACGGACACAGCACGATCACAAAAGCTCACTGACGGCAGTTCGTGCTCAGGTGAGGTAAAAAGTACAGTGTAACTATATGGCTGGCGACAATATGACCCTATGCGCACATGAAAGAGTACAGATCTAACAGTAATCAGGAATAGTTTTTATGCTATATTTGTAATGAAGAACGAATTTTAACATTAACATTTTGATACGAGAAACATCGTTATCAGCTGAACTTCTACCATATCATTGATAGAATTTGCTTACAACAGGAATTTAATGCAGATTGTTGTATCAACTGTACGTTCACAGGAGCAAAACCGTTTTCTTGTTCTCATTCCTAAAGGTTCGTTATGACGATGGCGACGATATGCAAGAAACATCCTGCAGAGATCTTCGATCAAGACCAATAAGTCAAAGATCAAAATTTAATTCTCTATGTGAAGCAGAGTATTGTAAAGCTGGCGCTTGCACTTTCTTCTTAAATAGCTTGCTTTTGTAGCAGCATGGTAGCGTGTTTGTTTAGTGAATTAGTAGGTGGGTTTATATTCCCGGCTTGAGCAGACGATTTTTACCGTTCTTTTAGGCTTAGCAACCATCGAACGTCTGTAACGTAGTCTGTAACATATTTATGAATAAAGTCTGTACATGGGTACATATTTGAAAACATTGCTGCATACGCATTTTTCTTTATGATCGCCTGCGTGGCTTATGTAAACACCCTACACACAGTATGGGTAACCTTAGCAGCTCATTTATCGCTTACCGTTACCGAATCAGAATAAAATCCTATTAGTTTAGCTAGGATCGTGGAGACAAATCATTTATCACATTAGTACCCTATTTTCAGTGTATACAGCCACTACGAAGTTTTCTTGTCTTACACACGTATTCGGCTAAAACTCTGTTAGCACCCCACAGGTCTCAAACATTGCTGATCCACATTTCTCTGAGAAGTAAATTGTCAAAACTGACGACCGTGAAAAACTTCAAATTTCATTATCTTTTAGATTAAAATAAAATCATTATATGCAAGTTCCGTTGGACTTTTTTTCGTCAATGTACATTCCTGTCGATAAAGCGAATAGGCTTCCTGTAAATTTCAATACACATGTGGATGTAGGCCTATGTTTTAACTCATCACTAACTATAGATCTTGAGATACAGCTATATGATAAAAAGAATCTGACACGAGTTAGCGGCTTAGGTAGAATTGTATTTAAACTCGTCGAAAAACCACTTTATTACACTCGCCAAAGGCTCGCTTTATAACACATGTCTAGACTCGGTCAATAAAACATGCCAAATCATATCAGATCCTATATTTCCCAAATCCAGAGCAACTGTTATCACTACAAATAAACCAAACCAAAAACGATGGACGAAATACTTGCGAATATAAGGTAACAACGCCCTCCCCCCCCCCCCCCCGGAAAATCCAGCAAACGATGAGTATCTCTATGTCGTTCATGCGACCTCATCATCATTGTAGTTTGACAGATTAATGTAAAGAATTTGGTCAACTTTATAGCAGATCGCACAAGTTAAGCCCCAGCCATCGAATGTCACGAATATGTAGAGGTGCGGAAAAGAAATTAATTATTGCAAAAGTTGTTTCCCTCTATCGTTTGGACAACATTTGTTCACAGTTCAGCCGATACGGACTGACGTCTACTGGTATGTTTTACTTTTAAATACCTCTTCCATTTGTTAATAAACTTACCTTCGAAGACAAATGAATATTTCTGGCCATTTAAGTAACTTCATTACTTGTTGATGATTACATGCATGCCAATATAAGGGTAGAATAGGTAACGCATGATCGGGGATCAGCAAAAGCTTTTAACCAGTAAAGAAGGTAAGATCGGCCATTCCCTTAGTTCTCCGTCGGTACTCGCGCTCCAAATGCGGGCGCCTCTGTATTCCACCAGAAGGCGATGTTGTACACAGTATATACATACCGCCAGTTCAACATTTTTCAGTCAGTCTGCATATGATCGTCAAACTGGGCAGATATAACAGGTCTTTGGGTATTAGTCAGTGCTTGGAACTTCCCTTCTCCCATTCGAGGAAGCCCCGCTTGTTGCGATGCAGCTTGTAACAGCAATTATTACCTTGCCGGTATCGTTCGTCATGTAAAACGCTTGAAAGACTATAAAAGTAGCAAAAAGGATGAAATTAGCAAAAAGAATGAAAATTGTTAACAAATTAACATAATTGGATTAATCACATCACAATACAGTTCTAAGCGATAGGCCTACTTGTCAGCGCGTGGCCAACGGTTCGAACGGTTTTAAACGTTTACTGCTTTTGCGAACAGTAAAGGTGCACCAAACGTGCTGTCCCATCTTGATCTACGATATCTGTTATTTTGATAAACAGAATTGAAACTAGGTGGAGAAGAATGTGTACATAGAATTATGTATCTTTGCCATCAGACAAATGAAACAATATCGATATGGCCCCATTTACTCTTTTTTCTCATGTCAATCAAACCATTCAAGTGAGAAAAATCGAATTAATTGATATACTGATATTTGAACTGTGGTATATCTAAATAACAGAAATTATTTAGCACCGTTAAGTACTAGGATCAAAGAACCGATAGATCTTATTGGTGTTTAATGCCGTTTTAACGGCTTATGTTATGTCACAGTGGTCAGTGCACCTACGTATGTGTTTCCTGGCTTTCTCACACCAGAAAGAAAGTTTGCCTCTCAGGGATCGAACATGCAACTACCTGGTCACAAATCCGATCTATGCGCCAACCATTGAGCTACCGGGCGGGCAAGATCAGAGAATACTTTTAAAGATTGAACTGCCCTCGTTTTCACCAGCGCATCTTAATATTGTTTCGGGATCTTTATTTCAAAATAAGGCATCCGATCGGCAAAGACGTTCTGTCTTGGCCATTCAGATTGGTAAGTCTTAGAATTAGGAATAACAGTTGAAATTTGCCTGGTTGGTGAATACAAACCCTGCTTTTGAAAATTTAATATTTCGATGTATCTTTTTGAAGAAATTAGAATGGTGTTAGAACTAAATATAAAGTTTAAAGAAAAATGATGAATCGAAGCATATGTATTGAAATAATGCTTCATACTGTGTTCCTTCCACTTATGTTGTAATAAAGAAAATCATTTGCAGACATACGGTGAAGTTGAAAACAATAAAATCTACAAAGGTTTTGCTGGGTAATTATTTATACAGTATTATTGATACTTTTTGTAGGCTGGACCTTCAAGCCGGGTGTATGACACTTCACAGGTTTGTTGAATATGTAATTGTTGAAAACTTCTTTTGAAGAAATTAGAATATTGTAAGAAGTAAATTTAAAGTAAAACAAATGTGAATTGATGCATATATATTGAAATAATGCTTCATACGTGTGTTCCTTCCACTTATGATATTCCAAGCCCCGTAGCTCAGTCAGTAGCGTACAGGACTTGAGAACAGGAGGTCGCTGGTTCGGTCCCCGGCTTGGCCAATTTATTTCCGAGGATTGATGATAGTCATTGCGACAGGGTTCATTCCTTTCTCACCGCTGACCATTTTTTCGACGATGGTTATGTGGGAAAGCAGCCAGTGGCTTAGAAAGAATATTGTGCAGAGTACTGGTAAAATGAAACTTCAGGAAAGCATGGACAGGTGCACTGGCCGCTGCGATACAACTGAAATAATGTTGAAAACGGCGTTAAACACCATACAATCAATCAATCAATCAGTCAATCAATCAGTTCAGTTATGATATAGTAAAGTAAATCTTTTGCAGACATATGGTGAAGTTGAAAACAATAAAATCTACATAAGTTTTGCTGGGTGATTATTTACAGACTTCCAGATAAGAGGGAGTGATAGTATACTAAATCCATTATTGCTCTTCCAAACCCTATGTTGTGGGTACTCATTAGAATTTTCTCGATGGAACGATTCTAATGAGTACCCATAACATAGCGTTTAGTGGAGAGTGATTAATATTTTCAATTTTGAAATCAAAATCACTCCCTTTATCTGGAGCTTTGTATTTATACAGTATTACTGATACTTTTTGTAGGCCGGACCTTCAAGCCGGGTGTATGACACCTCACAGGTTTGTTGAATATGTAATTGTTGAAAACTTCTTTTAGCATCATTTCGTACACTTTATTCTCTGAATCTATCAAATTGGTCTCGTACACTTAACATTTAGACTGTTGAATAAAGAAACTTCATATCTTTATCTTGTGCAAAGGCCGATATGGAGCAATTTCAAGACCGAGTGTTGATCAGATTTCAAAAAGAATTGGACATCTAATCGTATTTTGAATTAAAGACCCATTCTTGCAGCAAGGCTGAAAATACGCTTGTGAACTTCGATAAATTACAGACTTTACTTATTGTGTGAAACTGACTAAATTACTTTGGTATTCTTATGGACATGAAAGTTCGTAACAAATGCAAAGCTCAAATACAAACCATCCCGGCTGGGATTCGAACCTCGTTAATTGAGGTTTAAAAGACCAATAAAGTAACCCCTGAGCTAAAGAGAACTCTTCCTAACGCAGTTGTCAGGTGTTGATTTTATACGGGAAGAAGCTATGCTGTAAGGAAGGAGTGATCTCCCGTAACAGTATGGTCAAGGTTGAGAATACTGGTGGAAGGCCGCAACTGTAATTCGCTAGATTCCACTCCGTATCATTTGCATACCACACCGAAAATAGAATTCTACTCGCTATTACAACAGAGAAAATGCTGCCTTTGTATTCTTTCCTTTTTTTCGGGGGGAGGGGGGCGTTCCTTTTCATTTTAAGGGGCCCAGTAGCGGCCAAAGTTACACAATTTCTTTGTTGAAATGTATTTTACTTCAAGTCATACCATATATAAGTGTGAAAGTGATTGTGAAGATGATATTCTATTATTGCATGTTTGGTCAAAATGCTAGTCGCTGGCAGGAAAATGTATTTTAGTCGAGTAACTAGGTTAAAAGTTGCCAGGTCGCTCTACCTCTTCTGTTTTTTGCTTTTTACCCATTTTAAAATTCGTTTTTCTGCTAGCGGCTAACAATTCAACCGACCGAACAATAACAGATTGTCATCTTCAGATATTTTTCATACTTTGAAAAGGTATGATTTAAATTTAAGTACATTTTTACACCTGCATTGTTTACTTTGACTGCCACTTGGCCTTTAAGCGTTAAATATTCATGCACCTATACTAAATTTATATTTTTTTCCTCTTTGAATTATATTGCGCTGCACTCTTGATACCATTTACCACGCTGTAGAGCTTTTCGCTGTTGAAGTCCTGTGATCGAGGTTGTTGCAATATTATACCTATGTAGAGTTTTCTACTCCATTTTCCTTCCTGACGGGATTAATACGCAAGGTGAAGGTCGTTAACTGTCACGTGACAAATATCATTTGATATTCTTTATTTGAACCGAGATATGACGTTAGAGTTAAACGCAGTGAAGAAAAAATTAAACGATTTAAACAGCCAAAAGTTGAGGGCGTAGCGACCGACTATGACTGTTTTTTTTAAAGTCGTTTAATTTTTTCTGCACAGCATCTAACCGACTTTGTCGTTGTCCACCATAATTACATCATCGCTTAAACAATGGTGCCCTATGTGGTGTTTCCTGCTTCATCATTTACAAAGACACGCCCTTATTGCATCATCGCTAAAACAATGATAAATCTAACATTATATGGATTTTCTTGCTTCATTCATTCATAAAGTATTTTGAAGGACGGGAAAAATATTTGCCATAGACATATAGAATATGAGCCATACTCTGGGAAAAGGGAGCTTGATGCACCTTCGTGATGCATGGTACGAAGCGAGACATCTAATAACTATGGACTCATAAAATCCATTTTCTCTGAAAACCGACGTAAGCAGGTAAAATGGTCCTTTGATATGCAGAAAATTGGCCGAAAGCAAAAAGTGTGGGGCCTTGTAAGCTTGCGCGGACTGCGCAGGCTGACCTGTGTGGAAACTTTTTTGCAGATGCATCAAGCCCCTTTGCACAGAGCATGGCTCAGATATTTCGTGTTAAATGCCTGTAACGACATGACAGCGCAATAAACTAGTTTACTACGGTATGGATTTTCTTTATATTTCAAAATATAGATTGACTGACTTACGTTTCAAAAAAATATTATTGTTTTCCCATTTTCTTCTTTCCACAGCGTTTGTCGAGTTATCGGTTCGTGTATTTGTAAATTTATATGATTATTATTGAGAGGGGCGGAATTTGTGGACGCATGCACGGTAACCCCCCCCTCCTCAAAAAAAAAAAGAAAAAAAAAAAGCGACGTTTAACTGATTAAATGGTCAAAATAAACCCAGCTTGAGGCAGTTTAAAGGAAATAGACAGAATTTTTCAAATATAAGCCTTCTGATTGGATGAAAAAGTAGGACAAAGACTAAAGTGGAATAAGTCACGGTACACAAAATTCAGAATTGAATTTTATAACGTAGTCCACGCAACCTCGCAAACGTAAGAAGAGATATTGGCCTTGAACAACACGAGCGATTACAGCTAAATAAATAAAAGATGAAATGGATTATAGTTGACTGAAAATGAGTATGTCCGGTACTTTGAGATTGAAATTGAGGCAAAAGCTTTTTCAACTCATGTTTGTTGCGGATCCTTAATGTTTTTGCCAGACTTTCGACATTCCTGACTTATCATTATGCCTTTTTTGCCTTTTCTGAAACAAAGATTTCACATGGCTCATCAACTGGTAATAACAGATCACCGAGACTATATACGAATCTCAGTGTAGGGGTAAGGTATCGGATTTCTTAAGTAGTTTTGTACTATTAATCCTTTGGTGTAGAGAGAATACTACACGTATAAAACAGAATAAGGAAAGCATCTTTTTCTTTTCTGAAAGGTGCCAGTAGGCATCTAAATAATGGATTGTTTTATTGGTTGAATGGTGTATTTAACTTCTTGTTTGAAACGTGTACACCGAAGTAAGAGTGCACAAAATGTGCAGTCGCATCTTGGATCTATGATGCCGGTTATTTTGACACAGGATTGGAAATAGGTGGAGAAGAATGTGTACATAAGCATCTTTGCAATCAGACATACAAGACCATGTTGAAAGGCCCCCATTCACACTTTTTCTCGTGACAATCAAACCATTCAAGTAGAAAAAATCGAATCATCTGGTGATATAATTTGATCTTTTCCATATCTTAATAATAGAGTTTTGCACAGTTTAATACTAGGATCAAAGAAGACTTTAAAAGTTCTAAACGCTATCGTTTCCACAAGCGCTTCTTAAATTGTTTAAGGTCTTTATTTCAAGATAAAGCATCTGATTGGCAAGGACGTTGTCTTTGCCAATCAGATTCGTTAGTCCTAGAATTAGGAATTACAGTTGAAATTTACTTGTTTGGTGAAAGGGGTCCTGCGGGGCTCAGTGGTAAAGTGTGGGACTCGTCACCTGAAGGCCTCGGGTTAGAGCCCCAACTGATCCGCTGGGTTCTTCGTGGGAGTGTCCTTGGGCAAGACATTTCAGAGCCCTAGCCTAGTATTAGTGAAACCAAGGAAATACATGAATACGCGAGCTGTCGCCGTGATATGACCGAAACAACGTTGAAAGCGGCGTAAAACACCAATCAATCAATCAATCTGGTTGGTGAAAACAAACCCTGCTTTTGAAAATAGTTTAATGCGTCTTTTGAAGGAATGAGGATATTGTTAGACATTAATGTAAAGAAAAAAAGCAAAAAAGTGTGAACTCAAACATATTTGATGAAATGATGCTTCATACGTATGGTCCCACCTCTTATGATATAATAAAAGAAATCATTTGCAGACATACTGTGAAGTTGAAAACAATAAAATCTACAAAGGTTTTGCTGGGTAATTATTTATACAGAATTATTGATACTTTTTGTAGGCTGGACCTTCAAGCCGGATGTATCGGACTTCACAGGTTTGTTGAATATGTAATTGTTGAAAACTTCTTTTGAAGAAATTAGAATATTGTTAGAAGTAAATATAAAGTAAAAATAAATGTGAATTGATGCATATACATTGAAAAAAACACTTCATGGGTGTGTTCCTTCCCCTTATGATACAATAAAGAAAATCATTTGAAGACATACGGTGAAGTTGAAAACAATAAAATCTACAAAGGTTTTGCTGGGTAATTATTTATACAGAATTATTGATACTTTTTGTAGGCTGGACCTTCAAGCCGGATGTATGGCACTTCACAGGTTTGTTGAATATGTAATTTTTGAAAACTTCTTTTGAAGAAATTAAAATATTGTTAGAAGTAAATATAAAGTAAAAATAAATGTGAATTGATGCATATATATTGAAATAATTCTTCATGCGTGTCTTCCTTCCACTTATGATATAATAAAGGAAATCATTTGCAGAGATACGGTGAAGTTGAAAAAAAAATCTACAGAGGTTTTGCTGGGTAATTATTTATACGCATTACTGATACTTTTTGTAGGCCGGATCTTTAAGCCGGGTGTATGACACCTCACAGGTTTGTTGAATATGTAATCGTTGAAAACTTCTTTTAGCATCATTCCGTACACTATATTCTCTGAATCTATCAAATTGGTCTCGTACACTTAACATTTAGACTGTTGAATAAAGAAACTTCATATCTTTATCATGTGGAAAGGCTGATATGGAGCAATTTCAAGACCGAGTGTTGATCAGATTTCAAAAAGAATTGGACATCTAATTGTATTTTGAATTAAAGACTCATTCTTGCAGCAAGGCTGAAATCACGCTTGTGAACTTCGATAAATTACAGACTTTACTTATTGTGTCAAACTGACTAAATTACTTTGGTATAATCAAAGTTGCGAATACTGGTGGAAGGATGCAACTGCAATTCGCTAGATTCCACGCCGAGTCATTTGCATACCACACAGAAAATATAATTCTACTCGCTATTACGACAGAGAAAATGTTGCCTTTGTGTTCTTTCCGTATTTTCGCCAATCCTTTTCATTTAGAGTCCAGTTGCGACCAAAATTACAATTTCTGTGATAAAATGCATTGTAATTCAAGTCATGCCATATAAATGTATATGAGTGATTGTGAAGATGATATTCTGTTATTGTACAAGTTGGTCAAAATGCTAGTCGCTGGTAGGAAAATGTATTTTGTACGAGTCACCAGGTTAAACGTTTCCAGGTCGCCCTATCTTTTGTTTGCTTTTTACCCATTTTAATTTTTATCTTTCTGCCAGCTGTTAACACTCAAACCGACCGAACAGTAACAGATTGTCATCTTCACATATTTTTCATACTTTGAAAAGGTATGATTTAAATTCAAATACATTTTAACACCTGCATTGTTTACTTTGACTGTCACTTGGCCTTTAAACGTTAAATGTTCATGCACCTGTATAAAAATTATATTTGAGCCATGCTCTGTGAAAAGGGGGCTTAATGCATATGCGAAAAGTATCGACCCAGGTCAGTTGAATTGAATGGTGTTTTACGCCGCTTTCAACATTATTTCAGTCATATCACAGCGACAGCTCACATATTCATGTATTTCCTGGGTTTCACCAGTACTAGGCTAGGGCTCTGAACTGTCTTTCCCCAGGACACTTCCACGAAAAACCCAGTGGATCCAGTGAGGCTCGAACCCGGGGCCTCCAGGTAACGAGTCCTTCATTTTACCACTGAGCCACGCAGGACCCCTCGACCCAGGTCAGTATGCGCAGTCCGCGCAGGCTGACCTGGGCCGAAACTTTTTGATATTTGTCAATTTTCTGCATGTCAAAGGACCAGTCTACGTCATGATTCAGACGGTTGTTAGACAAAATGAATTTTCTGAAACTACAGCTATGTGATGATCTGTCTGGTATAATTGATCACGAAGATGCATTAAGCCTCCTTTTGCCAGAGCATGGCTCATTTCTTTTGTCTTTAACGTAGTCCACGCAACCTCGCAAACGTAAGAAGAGATATTGGCCTTGAACAACACGAGCGATTACAGCTAAATAAATAAAAGATGAAATGGATTATAGTTGACTGAAAATGAGTATGTTCGGCACTTTGAGATTGAAATTGAGGCAAAAGCTTTTTCAACTCATGTTTGTAGCGGATACTTGATGTTTTTGCCAGACTTTCGACATTCCTGACTTATCATTATGCCTTTTTTTCTTTTCTGAAACAAAGAGTTCCAACGGCTCATCATCAACTAGTGATGACACATCACCAAGGCAATCTTCGAGGCTTAGTGAAAGGGTAACGTATTGTGATCTATTATGAAGTTTTGTACCATTTATCCTTTGGTGTAGAAAGTAAAACTATCCGTATGAATCAAAGTAAAGAAAGGAACAAGTTTCTTTTCTGAGAGGTACCGGAAGGCATCTAGACTATGCATTGTTTGATTGAATGAATGAAGTGTTTAACTGCATTTACGAGGTTAAGAGTGCACAAAATGTGCTATCTTAGCTTGGATCTACGATGTCCGTTAGCTTGACACACAGGATTGAAAAAAGGTGGAAAAGAATGTGCCTATATATACATATATACTATATATACATGTGTCTTTGCCATTACACAACTGAAAAAGGTGATAGTACCTCGTTCACACTTTTTCTCGTGACAAGTAACCCATTCAGTGGGAAAAATCCAATATACTGATATATTTGAACAGTTGAAAATACATGTAGGTGGCAAAGAATGTATACACATGTGTATTTTCAACTGTTCAAATATATCAGTTTATTGGATTTTTCCCACTGAATAGTTTACTTGTCACGAGAAAAAGTGTGAACGAGGTACTATCACATTTTTCATTTGTGTAATGGCAAAGATACATGTATATATAGGCACATATATAGGAAAAAACCAGCCGGTCTATGTGTGCTCCTTCCTCTTGTGACATGATACAGGAAACGTTTTGCAGACATACGACCCACGGTGATGTTTGTTCAATTAATACGATGAAATAAATAAAAAAGTTTCGCTCGATAATACATTCTTTTTGATACTATTTGTAGGTCAGAGTTCCCGAGTATGGCACTTCACAGGTTTGTAGATATGCAACTTTTTTGGCATCCTCTCGTTCACTAATTTCTTCCCTGAATCTATGAAACTGATCTCGTGAACTTTTAGATTGTTGAATAAAGAAACTTGTTACCTTCATCAAGTGTAAAGGCCAAAATGGAGTTATTTCAAGACCGAGTGTTAACCAGATCTAAAAAGTGTTGGACGTCTGATCGTGCTTCGAATCAAAGACCCACTTTTGCAGCCAGGCTGAAATATGTTTGTGAATTTCGATAGATTACATACTTTGCTGATTGTATTAAAGTAACTAAAATACTTACGTAAAGTCAAATTTGTGAACACTAGCAAAAGCTTATCGCTAAATTACACTCATAGCCAGTTACATACCACATCTAAAACAGGATGCTTCTGGCGATTTCAATAGAAACAAGAAATATCTTTGAGCTTTGTAGCTCAATATGGAGAGAAATCGTGTAAAGTAACCTCACCAAAAAGAGCTTCCTGTATCTCGTTGTTTTGCATATTGTTGAAAAGCGAAATTTTCAATTAGATATAAGACTGAGAAACCTCTTGTAATGAGCGCTACTGAGCAATACTTTCTCTTACATTTTTAATGCCGATCATTCCGCAGTGTTTCAGGATATACCGTTTCATCTGATTTTTTTTATTATTGAATCATGTATAAATAAAGGTTCATTCAGACCATACGATGAAATCTTACAAGAAAACAAAGTTGATCTGCACGTTTTTTTCTTACGAAAATAAAAGCACCTTTCAACGTCAATGATGTGTCATCATCAAGAGGCGGGGCTTAGTCTTCTCGTCTCAGTGCTTGCCCGCAGCCAACTACTTTCATCGGGAGTAATTTAGTAAAGACCCAGTTTCTTTGCTTATATCGCAATAAAACGGGTTGTTCCGCTCGGCAGACATAAGTATTCATGTTGCGAATAATAACATCAAATGTAACATAGTTCCTTTTTAATTACGACATGAAAATGACATGCGTGGTTTTATAGCCTGTTTTCTCGTAAGAAAATGAAATGATAGCTTGGTTTCGCTCATTGTATTCTGTTTTGGGCGAGATAAAATAGGTATCAAATCTCTTGCATTGAATGAAATTAAATTTTCCTAAGACTCATTCCAATTATCTTTAAGATATACCGTAAAACTTCGTTAGTTCGTAGCGCAAGGGACCAGGAATTTTTATTCGAACTAAACGTAGTACGGACCAACAAGTGTGCTTGTGTTCGGATGTTTTCGTAGCAGTTTACGGAAATAGACAAATTAGGATTTACGTAGCATGTCTTTCTCCACCCTCTATTTGGGGCTTAGTTCCGTAGATATTGTTTAAATATTTTCGGATCCAAGTCCCAAATACAGCATAGTAGGTACATAAATGGTTTCAAGAAAGTAATAAATGGAAAAATACTTATCTTTATTGTTCATACATCTATAAATACATGTAAAGGTATCGTAATAAACATATGGAAAAAAGTATCTGTTGTTTTTGTTTGCTGAAGTCCGTCGGAGTGACTTCCCCTTCTGGAGATCAAATCACTCAGAGAACTTCAGACCTTTATCATTTGTACACATGTCACTTTGTTAATTTAACTGTTTGTCACGTTACAAAATGTAGACTTGTCCAAATTGAGAGAATTTGCAGACGACAATTTAATTGTGGCTAAAGTGATAGACATTGTCGAAGTCTTGTGTGTAGCAAAGTCATGTTGATACAAAAATAGGACGATCGAAAGTTTCGTCTGAGAATTTATAGGAGTTAGGTTGTTTTAAGAAATTTCGGAATTGTTCATTGTCACTTTGATCGATTAATTGAGTGGATTAATAAACGTTACAAACCAAACAGCACCTTGAATTACATTACCGCTGATTAGCTGAATGGATTAATTAACGTTACAAACCAGACAACGCCTTTAATTACCTTCGCAGTTAACTGCTGATTAATTGAGAGGATTAATTGACTTTAAAAGGCACACAGTGCCTTTGATTACATTCGAAGTTAACCGTTGATTGGTCCTTATCGACATCGTCAATCAACAGGTGTGAAAATCAAGGTTGGTCACACGTTTTAACACCTTTGTCATTTTGCGAGCGGATTAATTCATCGACGAATTAAAGGGATGTATTTGTGTTAGATTGATACTTTGGGGACATGAAATATGCTACGAACTACGAAGCACGGACGTTCGAAGTATTCGGAGAAATTTAACAATGATAAAGAAGGAAAAATATCGGGACCGGAGAGGGCATTCGAACGAACACATAGCTGCGAATCAGCGACGTTCGGACTAACAAGATTCGACTGTATATAGATAATGGGTGTTTTTCCAGTATTCAACATCTGCATTGAAATATAGAGCAACTTCACATGTAGGAAATGTGATCATTACGTGATTGTTTAGTTATTAACACACCCCTCAAATATCGGCAAATTTCTACTTCGAGCGTTATTGTTTTTGCTTAGTTTACATATAATTAGCCAATCAAAAATTAAACTGAGCAACAACTCGTTTCATTCTATTACTTCAAGTAGGTCGAAAGTGAGATCACTCGGCTACGCCAAGAATATGTCATATTTCTCCTTTTTTCAGCGATCCTTTTCATTTAAAAGTTAAATGGTCATGCACATATTTTATATTTCTTTTATCTTTGAAAGTAATAACATTTTACATGTAGAACTAGGAAAAAAGATCTGGAAAAAAGAGTTCAAACATAGGGGAGGAGCAAAATAGCTTCCCTCGAAAATTATGGGGAATAGGCCTTCCTAGCTCCTCTGCTCCCATGTCTTTGCTTAAGGTTAAGAATAATGAATTTCGAAATGGTTTGCGTTCCATTTCATGCAGAAAGTTAAAGTATTGAATGACATGCTTGTACCATAAATCAATGATCAGTTTGTTATAAAGCGATAGCTACTACATGTACTCATCGTCATTTTTGAATTTTTTCACTTTTAGGATTCTAATGACTCTTCACACAAAATTGTACATGCTGCACGTGATGCTGAAAGAACCCAAATAAGGGTAAGGAAAAGGGACTGGAGGACTTTTACTACATTTCTTTTATTAATTTATCTCTGTTATATGTATAATGTTATATGGACATATAAACCCTGCCTCGTAACGTAAGCACTGAATAAAGCCCGTCCACCACCCCCATCCCTTTAGAGACCTTTTTAGCGTCGAAGTTTTAGTAATTTCTCAGAATTTTTGGCCAAAATTATCGGACATTTGGAGAATCTGCAGTACCGTAGAGATGTTAGATTCTTTAATTTGTGTATCAAAACGCATCTTTCATGCTTTGGCTATAATTTCGGCGTACATAAATAATCATTGTTTTCTACACCCACCCCCGTCTCTCTCTCTCTCTCTCTCTCTTGCAACAAAGCATCTAAAAGACTCATCGAATGATGACGAGAAATCACCAAGACAATCTACGAGCGAGCCTTTCTGCTACGGGGAATGGACATTTAGTATTTATTATATGTTGTACAATCAATCTTTTAGACGGAAAGAGAACAGATCTATTCCGACAAAAAAAAAACACTGAAGATTCCCCGTATCTCCTATCCCATCTTATCTTCACTTTATTATTCTTCATTTACTGTCTTTAGATGTTTGTGCAGTTATATACTCTATAACACAGACGCATGCAACTTGTTTGAACTTGTACCTGCGCCGAATTCACATTAGAATCTGATAGAATTTTCTCCCTAGTTTTCACGATCTGCCCGTGTCGACTTTAGAATCCGAGGCAGGGATTGCCCATACAGACACGCGCGCTAAATGACCAAAGCTGTCCATGCGCCATAAAATAACATTCATTCCTTCATTCATTCATTCATAATCCGTATTCACCAACCATTCTTAGTTTTATTCTCAGTCTAATTCTAGATTTAGAAAGTAGCAAAATTTCTGAAAGGCTAAACCATTTTGTTTAATCTATATGAAGTTGTGTTACATTCAAATTAAAGTATTCTTTAAAATAAGGCTGATGCATATGAACCCATGAAGTCAATTTTGTCTAACAACCGACTGAATTATGCGATAAACATGTCCTTGCACATACAGAAAATTGACGGATAGCGAAAAGTTTCGGTTCAGGTCAGCCTGCGCGGACAGCGAAGGCTGACCTGAATCGATATTTTTTGGCAAATGCATTTAGCCCCCTTTTCACAGAGCATGGCTTATATATTGCTCCCCTCGAAAATTATTGCGAGTGGACCATCCTAGCTCCTCTGTTCCTATGTCTTTGCTTAAGGTTAAGAATAATGAATTTCGAAATGGTTTGCGTTCAATTTCATGCACAAAGTTAAATTATTGAATGACATGCTTGTACCATAAATCAAAGTTCACACCGTCATTTCTTAATTTTTTCACTTTTAGGATTCTAATGACGCTTCACACAAAGTCGTGCATGCTGAACGTGATGCTGAAAGAGCCCAAATGAGTGTAAGGGAAAAGGACTAGAGGACTTTTCCTATTTTTTCAGTTTATTCATTTATCTGTTATATGTGTAATGTTATATGTACATACAAACCCTGCCTCATAACGTAAGCTTTGAATAAAGCCCTTCCCCCACCCCTTTAGAGACCTTTTTAGCGTAGAAGTTGATCGAGCCAAGTTTTAGTAATTTCACAGAATTTTTGGCCAAAATGATCGGACATTTGGAGAATCTGCAGTACCGTAGAGATTTTAGATTCTTTAATTTGTGTATCAAAACGAACCTTTGATGTTTTGGCTATAATTTCGGCGTACATAAATATCATTGTTTTCTACCCGCCCCCCCCCCTTTCCTCTGTCTTTCTCTTGCAACAAAGCATCCACGGCTCGACCCACGATTGATTTAAGATGGCCCTGTGTTTTTCTTAACCCTTTACAAAACGACCCTAACTTTCAAGGACCATATGGTATAGGGCGTTTGAAAACATTGTGGGAAAAGAGAAAATCCTGGTTAACAGCATTTTCTCCTTTTCCCACAATGTTTTGTGCCCTATCAGAGAACTACAGCTCATTTGTACCAATTTCAAATATGTCGTCTTCAGTTAATTGGTATTTGAAAGAGACACAAATTTGTTGTTTGGGAACTGCTAAACGATCGTGGTTTTCACGGTATTTGTTATTCTAGTGGTGACTACAAACTTACACAGATATCTGACAAGTGAGCTTTTGTGATCGTTATGTGTCCGTCGTCTGTTGTGCGTCATCGGTCGTGCGTCGTTGACTTTTACCTTGTGTACGCTCTAGAGGCCACATTTCCGTCCGAAAGTCATGAAACTTAGCCAGAGTGTTTGTATTGATGATATATTGGACTAGTTCGAAAATAGTTTACGCCAGGAAAAAACTAGGACAATAGGTCAAATCTTGTATACACTCTAGGGGCCGCATTTTCAGTCAATATACTTATGAAAGCTGGTCAGAATGTTAGTCTTAATGATATTTTGGGCGAGTTTGAAAATGGGGCGGGTCAGGTCAAAAACTGGGTCACTAGGTCAAATCTTCCAAATAACCTTGTGTACGCTGTAGAGGCCACATTTTCATTTCAATACTTATTGAATGAATGTTAGTGTTGATAAATCTCAGACTAGTTTGAAAATGGGTCATGTCGGATCAAAAACTAGGTCACCAGGTCAAATCTTAAAAAAAATCCTTTTGTACGCTCTGGAGGCTGCATTTTCAGTCCAGTACTCATGAAAGTTGGTCAGAATGTTTTCTTGATCATATCTCAGACGATTTTGAAAATGGATCATGTCGGATAAAAAAATAGGTCACTGGGTCAATTCTTTGAAAAAGCTCGTGTATGCCTAGAGGCCACATTTTCAGTCCAGTACTCAATGCAAGTTGGTCAGAATGTGGTCAGATTGTTTATCTGGATGATATTTTTGTTGAGTGTGAATATGGGTCAAGTTTGTTAAAGAAAACTATGTCACCAGGTCATATCTTTGAAAAACCACGTTTACATTCTACGGGCTACATTTTCTGTCCAAACACTCATGAACGTTTTTTCAGAACGTTTATCTTGATGATATCATAGACAAGTTGCAAAATGTTCCATGTTGAGTCAAATACTAGGACACCAGTTTATATCTTTGAAAAACCTCGTTTACACTCTACAGGCCACATTTTCTGTCCAACACTCATGAAAGATTGTTAGAGTGTTTGTCTTGATGATACCTCTGACTACAGTATTTTAAAAATTGGTCATGTTTGGTCAAAGACTAGGTCACCGGGTCAAATCATGGAAAAACCTTGTATACTCTATAGAGGCATCGTTTTGCGTCCAAAACTCATAAAAGTTGGCCAGAACGTTTCTCTTGACAATATTATGGAATATACCGAAAAAGGGTCACGTATTTTGATGATATCTCTGACTAGTTTGAAAATGGGTCATGTCAGGTCAAAAATCAGGTTACTAGATCATTTTTTTTTTTGGTAAAACCTTGTGTACGCTCCACATGCCATGATCATTTTTTTTTTTTTTTATAACCTTGTGTATGCTCAACATGTCACATTTTCAGTCCAGTACTCATGAAAGTTGGTCAGAATGTTTGTCTTGATAATGTCTCTGAGACATGTCTGAAAATGGTATAGTTTGGATCGAAAAGTAGGTTGCTGAGACAAATTCTAAAAAAGCTTGTGTACGCTCTAGAGTCCACAATTTTAGTCCAATGCACATGAAAGTTTGTTAGACATGGTATCGCAGAAGGGATTGGGAATTGGTTATTTTGGGTCAAATAGGCTCAGGTGAGCGACGTTAGGGCCATCATAGCCCTCTTTTTTTTTATTCAATTATCTGAAAGAGATCCCTAGGGGTACAGCCTAACGTTGACTTTACTAGAGCAAGAAGAATGAACCCGCGAAGCCTTTTTAGACCCCAAAATCAACATGACAGAACGACAGAAACTGAGCCAGACAATATGAAAGACGTAAGTTATATACAGTTTTGTCCCGTTTGTGGCTAGCTACACACATACCATCCCTGCCTTAACTCTTTAATAAACAACAAAATTTAAGACTTGTCCAGACTGAAACAATTAGCAGACAAAAAAAAAAAAAAAAAAAAATGTGACTAAAGAACTGAAATTTGTTGATGGAGTAGGAAAAGATCGTTGGAAAAGGAGAAAATGCTGGTTACCAGCATTTTATTATTTTCCAACAATGTTTTCAAAAGCCTCCTCCTTCAGTGTCGTTAAACACGGAGTGTGTGATAAAGGGCTAAATGGGGAAACTTCACCAAATTTATGAAGTGGACTAATAATGGAGTAACAGTTAAAATGATAATGATTATACCGTTTCTGTTCATTTTATAAAATCCTGACGCTTGGAATTCTACTTCTTGCATTTAATTATCTTTCTTAAGTTTGTGAAGAAATAAATTAGCCCATTTCGCTCGCATCACACGCTACATGTAGCATACGATTTTTTTTTATTTGTTATGAAATAAAAAAAAAAAAATGTCAAAAATATGATCGTCATTTTAAACGCTACAATAACAATCGCCCTGTGAATAAATTGTCTAATTTTCTAATCTTCTAAATTTCGGACTATTTGCTCAATCCGTCGATCTAGTAATCCCAGATTATTTTCTCTTATCAGTAGAACAGTATATTCAGTGTTACATTAAAAGATATATATTTATTATATACTTTGATATTGTCCCCATGTATTGCCCTGGATGAAAGTATGCAATATTTTTTCATATTGCATACTTTCATATTACATAATTCAGAGCTTTTTCACGTGACGCTTGGTACGGCACTATTTTAAAAACGTGCCATTTGTCCAAAAATCAAAATATGAATGGCCACCATTATCATAAATTTCATTGTTAGACATCACGTTTTACGAACATTTCAATGCATAGTACAAAATGAAAATTTACAAAATAAACAGAACATGTGTTTTCCGAAAAACAGCCACTATAAAGATATGAAAAATGTGTCTGTCCAACATGTTTATTGACGATGAAATTATCAAGCGAAGGAAAAGGATACTCGGACGTCGCCATCTTGTTTGTTTACATACCTCTAGCAACGGTTAGGTCATCATATGGTAATATTGAAAATTCCGCGAAATCACGGTAGGTCGACGAAACAGATTTCTTGTCGCTTTTAAAATAAACAAAAAAATAAACCAGCAAATTTCTTGAAAACACTTAAAAATCACGAGAAAGTATGTGAACAGTATCAAAGTATAAAAGGTTTTTGCATTTGCAAGCTCGGGCAGCTCTGCCAAAAGAACTCGTTCAACACAATATTTTCCCATACAAGTGCAATAATCTGTAATATTGCAGATTTCTCCAACACTTTCTTTTTTTGAGTAATTCATAAAATTTTCAAAACCACAGTGAAAAAAAAAAAAATGTTGCACTCCCTGTCTTTTTTTTAACCGAGCTTGATTTTCTGACGTAAATAATATGAATTGGGGTAGAAATTAGAATCTGGCTACTGCACACACCTACAATCTTTTCCCTATGAAATGAACTAATTGTGGTATCTCTTGACCTCAAGGAATAGGAGTTTTTTGCTTGGATATTGCATTCGAATTTAAGAAAAACGAGAAGGTTTTAAGTTTTGTTAAAAATGGGAATTAAATGTCGCAATAGAACTTAAGAAAGGCTGAAAGTGGCATTCAGAGAATGACAAGATCTGCAGGGCTTCAGATGACGGGTTAGAATTCCGAATAGTCTTCTTTTATATAAGCGAAGCATTCGATAGGGTTTGGCAGAAGGGTTTAATCTTTAAGCTGGAAAGTGCTGGTGTATAAGGAAAATTATTGTCTTGGTTCTCTGACTATTTATCAAACAGAAAGCAATATATATTAATACCTGCTGCAACTTCTGATCCAAAATATGTCTGTGCAGGAGCACCACATTGGATCTATTCTCGGTCCTCTATTGTCTCTCGTCTACATTAATGACATTGTTGAAGATACATGTATCGAGTCTAATATCAATTTATTTGTTGATGATACTTGTCTTTCTATGGTTGTCGGTGACCCTAATGTAGCAGGAGCAATTTCACAAGATGACATCGACAAAATAACTCTTTAGGTTGATAAATGGCTAGTTAAATTTAACCCATCAAAATCAGAATCCCTTGTAATATCCACAGAACGCAATAAACCTACTCATCCGGAAGTTTTGATGCTGAACACAGTTATCCCTCAAGTATTCATCTCCAGCGACGGATTACGGGAGAACCATTTGAATTACATCATAGATATATCATGGAAAAAGATTCACATAATGAGACGTCTAAAAAGCTTACTTGATAGGCTATCTGCAAATTATGTATTTTACGTTTGTTCGGCACATTCTAGAATATGCTGACATAACATGGGACAACATTCCTCTACACCAAAAACAACAACTAGACAAAATACAAAATGAGGCAGCTGTATTGTTACTGGCTGTTCTATACTTGTTTCACTAAATGATCTACAAAAAGAATCGGGTTGGGAAACTCTTGGTTATCGCAGATACAAACACAAAATCACTTTGTTTTATAAAATGTTTCATGGCATGGTGCCCCCTTATTTAAGTTCCCTGATTCCATCTCTCGTAAGTGAAAATTCAAATTATAATCTACGAAATTCGCAAAACTTGCAAAGTATAGTCTGTCGAACTAACATTTATAAGACCTCATTTTTACCAACCGCAGTTAACGAATGGAATGCGCTTCCAATGGACATAAGAAATTCGGAGACAGTGAGTGCTTTTAAAACCTTTTTAGACAGAGAAAAACCTGAATCAAATAGGCTGTTCTTCTTTGGGGAAAGAAAAATGTAGATTATTCACACTAGAATTCGCAATAAATGTAGTTCACTCAACCAACACCTTTCCTTTAGAAATGTATTCAACTCGCCTCTTTGTAGATGCGGGTCAGTTGAATCTAGTCAGCACTTTTTCTTTGATTGTAGATTATATAGAGAAATACGAGAACGACTTAGCAACAATGTTTCGCAATACACAACAGTAAATCTAACCGTACTCTTATTCGGGAATGACAATTTATCACTAGATTTTAATAAACGCATATTCTCCGAAGTACATTTATTTATCAAGTCCAGTAAGAAATTTAGTATTGGCTAATTAGGTGTATAATTACCGAATTAGCGTACGGAATAAGTTATTCTTATAGTTGCAATCGTATCGTTTCTTCAAAGACTTACCGACAGTCCAACTTAAGCATGCCTCACATTGTGCTTATATTTCATTATCGTCGTTTTTTTACTGTCTTCCTCATAATCGTTTTTTTTTCATTGATTTCAGAATAACATTACTTCGTGTCATCTGTGTATCATCATGAATGTCTAACTTAAGGCCTGGTTCAAATGCTTTCGTGAAGTTGGTGTCACTCTTCTGGGTTCTAAGACAAACTCTATACAAGATCTTATCAAACATGCGAGGCTCCATTCTAATACAGTTGAAATATGAAGTGCCGTCTATTACCCTGAGTTCTTTCATAAGTTTGTGATGATGACCAAATTGGAGACTTTGCTCTGTAGACAGCCATAGACGGACCCAGAACCTTTAGGCCCTCCATCTCCATGTGGCTTGTCTCTAAATACCCAACCTTATCAATCTATTGCTTAAAATGGCACCTGAAGCATAGCTACTGGCACAATTCGATCCATTTTCTTTGAACGCTGATGGTCCACTGCTGCAAAAGCAGTTAAACCGCCTAAATTGCATAGAAACGTTCCAAAAGCGCAACAAAAGCGCAGCTCTTTCGCTTAAGTCGCAGCAACGTAGTAAGCGTAGACTAAGCGTAGCCTGAAATCCCTTGACGTAGTGGAGGCATGGTAGGAGCGTCTTGGAGAGACCTCAAGCACCGTAGAAGCGAAACAACAGCTCGACAGGATCGAAACCAGCGCAGCGAGACGGTTATTGAAGCGTATCACAAGCGCACTGGAAACGCGTTAAGTTCCAAAATTTTGCACATGTCGGCGCTTCTGCAGCGATTTGGAAGATTTTGGAGAAGCGCCATGATACGCCGTGCGTGCAGTGGAATCGACGCTCAGTGGAATGGGTGTATTAGAAAATGTGAATTTAATGGATCCATGATTATGTGATGAATTGCTTGGTATAATTCATCAACGAGAGTCATTAAACCCCTTTTTCACAGAGCATGACTCAGTTATCATAATAAAAAACAAAATGTTGGTTTGTTTTTTACGCAGATCTCACTCATTCCCTATATAACTGTGAAGATCACCAGTATCATTCTTATTGGATTTTTACCTCATTTCTTCGGCATATCTTTGTTTAAACTGCTCCCCGTAGTACGTACACACACACACACACACACACACACGCACGCTTGCTGTATCAAGGGAGGTAACCAATCCGACCATCGTTTACTCGGCTTCCGAGTGATGAGGTGGGGTCCTGTGCGGCTCTCTGAAATAGTGTAGAAATCCTAACCTGGAAGTCTCTGGTTTGATCCTTTCTAGAAGGAGTGGGTTTTCCGTGAGATTGTACAATTAATTAGACAAGCCACTTTAGAGCCCTAGCCAAGTACAAGTGAAACCCACAACAGTCATGAATAGGCGAGCTATCGCTGTGATATGACTGATATAAAGTGTAAAGCAGCGTAAAGCACTATTCCTTCAACCAACCAATGGCTCAAATATAGGATATTAGAGAAACAACCAAATACATTATTGAATCTGTCGCTTTTTATTTGAAAACGGGCGTTAAAGCCACGCTGCCGGGAAATGTAGTAAGTAAGTAAAACTGGACTGAGTTATATATTACAAAGCTAACCGAACACTTTGTTTCTTTGTGAATCTCTAAAGCTCAAATCAAACAGTACACACGAAAGTCAGTTCATTACCTAACTGCCAGCGGAACGAAGAGATGGTCAGGTACACACTTTGCCCATTGTGGATAATTCTAGTTGTAAAACAATGGTATCTGCTTTCAGATCTGTATTAAGAGTACTGATTAGAATTGTCTAATCATTGAAGGTGTCGTGATCATCAAAGTCATCTCAATGTGCACAGAACCAACAAGATAGAAAGATATTACAAAAATACTGACGGTAGTAGATCTATAGTCAAATACTACTAGTGCTGCAGCACCGGTGAACGGGAGCTAGTTGTTATCTGAAAGAAATGTTGGAGATTTTTAGGTTTTGAGAAAACAACCATGAGTTACGGGCTTTAAGCATGAGTGGAAACAGAAATCACATTTCTAGCAAGACACTTAAGTTATGCGTGGGCCAGTACTTGTTCAGCGTTTGTCTTACCCAACTAAGCTGAGCACGTAGTGTCATAGTCATATGAATGCAACTGAATAAAATTGACCAATGTAATGATATAGTGCCTTTTACAACTTTCTGTCTTTTCTTTCCTTACAGGTAAAGTCGTGATTTATTATACTCGTTTAGTTTGTTTGTTTGTTGTAACAATGTTCCAAATATTAATTGAACTTAAAGTTCGATCACAAACTCGAGAGTTAATTCAAGTTTTATAAGCTCAGAACTTGATTTGAGAAAACTATGTTTGAGTATATCTTTGGTATCATTTCAGAAGAGTAAAAGATGGCTACCTCTGACATTGATATGTATTGGTCTAGTGATTATTACAGGTGGAGTTCTATTTGGAATATTCGTTTTAAGAAGAAACTCAGGAGTAGGTATGAAAAAAAGCTCATAGGCCCATCTCAAAATATGGTTAAACAATCTCACTGCTATCTATTCAATGAGATTATGAGACGCTCTGAAAAATGAGTTGTCTTGCATACATGTGAAAATTGATTTTTATAGTGTTTTAGGGCTGTTTTAATGGATTTCTCTTTTTTCCCCTCTTTCTACCCTTTCCCAGTCATATTCATGAAATGTCCTGGGTTTCACAAGTTCTAGGTTAGGGTACTAGGCTAGGGCTCCAATGTGTCTTGCCCACGGACATTCCCACGAAAAACCCAGTGCCCTGAATAGGGATCGAACCCGAAGCCTCCGACTTATGAAATCCTTCACTTTACCACTGAGCCACACAGGACCCAGACAAGACATCAGATGTAGACGGTCATAATTGTCTCTACCTCAATTTGCCTATTAAGTGAAAATTGACCAAACTTGAACCTGACTGTTGATTGGATTTGTCTTTTAAAGGGTGGCAATATTGTGGGAAATAGTGATTACCAACATTTTGCCCTTTCCAGCAGTATTTTTTTTTCAAGGCATCCTTTCTCAGGGTAGTTAAAAGGAAGGACTGTTTTATAAAGAGTATTAAGTAATAGACAGCAGAGAGAGAGAGAGAGAGAGAGAGAGATCTTCTTATATATGGGTCATGCTCTTTGAAAAGGGGATTTAATGCATCTGCAAAAAGTATCGACCAACCTCAGCCTGGACAGTTCACGCAGGCTGACATGGGTCGAAACTATTTGCAATTTATAAACTTCTGCATGTCCCAGCACCGTCCTACCTCATCATTCAGTAGGTCGTTAAACTAAATATTTTATGACTCCATAATAATCTGATGACCTACTTGCTATAATGCATCACGGAGATGTATAGACCACCTTTTGCCAGAGAATGGCTCTATGTTTCTCTCTCTTATCACAGTTTTCCGAATGATTATCTAAATGGTAAAGGATTATAGGCTAGCTAATTGTACATCATGTAAATGCATACATTTATTTTTCAGACCCACTCCTGCCACATATCTTTGTTACTGACCTGAAGACCAACATATCAGCTAACATCTCAGTATCCAAAGAGCTTTATGAAACATTTGATTCTGCAAACATTACTCAACCTGACGGCCAAAGTTATCAGATTGAATTGAAGGTAATTGTTTTTAGCTGTGATCTTGCTGAATAAATAAAGTACACGTTTCCAGTATAGAGTATTTTAGAAAGTACGTTTTTTTTTATTTACATGGACCGGGATATCGGGTATCTCTTTTTGTCTGACAGCATCATGAGGTAATATGGTCCTGGCACAAACAAAAAATCACAAATAGCAAAAAGTATCGGTAAGATAACATACAGTATATCAATAATCATGCTGGTGTGAGTCTACGAATGTTTTTCACAGTTTATTCAGTCTTGCTCATTGTGTAATGTGATTGATTGAATGGTGTTTTACGCCGCTTTCAACATTATTTAAGTCATATCGCGGCGACAGCTTACATATTCATATATTTCATTGATTTCACCAGCTCTAGGCTAGGGCTCTGAAGTGTCTTGCTCAAGGAAACTCCCACGTAAAACCCAGTGGATCCAGTGAGGCTCGAACCCGATCCTTCCAGGTCACAAATCCTACACTTTACTACTGAGCCACGCAGGACCCCTTTCTCATTGTATACCAAAGGTCCGTCGATAAATCAATTGGAAACGCTATATGACTACGAGGGGCGCAATGGGAAAAGGGGTTTTAACCCTTTCCCAAACAAGCCGTGGTTTTCACGTGTCTGCAGTACAAGTCTTTTGAAAACACTGTGGGGAAAGGAGAAATTGCTTGTAACGAGCAATTTCTCTTTTTCCCACAGTGTTTTGTACCCGTTTTGAGACCTTTCTGCCATTTTCATCACATTTAAAATTGTCGTCTGCAAACTCTTTGAATTTGGACCCGTCCAAAATTTGTCGTTTGGAAAAGGGTTAAAGCGTCTTCGTTATGCATTATACAAGGCAAACCGTCGCATGCTTTCTATGTATTTCGTCTAAATGGCTTCATCATGAAGTAGAATGGCCCTTCCTTTGATAGGCAGAAAATTTGGCAATAGCAAGGAGTTTCGATCCGTGTCAGCGTTCACGTACCGCGCAGGCTGACTTGGGTCGATATTTTTTGCAGATGCATTAAACCACCTTTCCACCGAGCATGACTACTATGAAATGATACCTAGTTTGGACATCAAAAGAAAACATATATAAATGTGAGGTTACAGAATTCTACACTGCGTATAAAGCTAAAGAATTGTGAAGAAACATCCTAGACGAATTTGTTGTGTAGCAAACATGTGCAATCTGCTAATGCATCAACAATCACTGATGTACAGCGTTGTTGGCAGTATTCAAAGTAAAATAAAAAAGCTGAGAAAACCAGTTAAAAAATGAAACAACACATTATTATAGAAAAGAAGAAATTATGACTACAGAGAATTTTATTTAAGACAATATTTCTTTTCTGAATTTGCGACCATGTTTCTAGCAGTACCTACAACAAAATGTCTGTAACTATGTATAAAGTAAAGAGATAAAACTCCCAATTTAACAACAACTTATAATTATTTCATTTACAGAACAAGACGAAAACACTGTCAACATCAGAAAGTCCATGGAAGATTACAGAGAAGGTTAATGAAAATCACGTTACAGTTAGTTTTGATGGACCTATCGCAAAGTGCACCTCTGAGGGTAGCTATAATGTAACATGGATTAAAGACAATCAAGTTATAGGAGATGATAGATTTACAATCAACATCAATAGTAAGTCTCTAGCTTTTTTATGAAATGGGTGTCAAGTTAATAAAACAGCATCTTTATTGTCGATATTTACAACTTTACATTCTAAGGGTTGCACTGAATATATGTTCCGAGTCGTCCGTTCGCCTCATGGTACATCCGTCCGTTCGCCTCATGGTACATCCGTCCGTCCGCAATATCTGGTGCAGCTATCTCCTCCTCCTGTCTTCGTAGGAATTCCCTCCAGCACGATACCACAAAAATTTGTGTAAAATTTAGTGGTTTTTTTTTTCTGTGAGATTTCTACATTTTCAGTAGGAACTTTCTAGATTTATGAGCCACTGAATTAAGAAACAAGCAATTTCCTACGCTGCTTTTTTCGTTTTTCCCCATCTGAAATCCTTTAAGGAGATATGCCGCAGTTTTCCTTGCACACCGGCCTACACACGTTTCTCTTTTATATAATTTATTATATTCCACGGGTTAGTATGACAGAAAGACAGAATCTTTGTATCTGTGATATGTCGGTTGCCTTTTAAGTATCAGACAATCACGCGGAAGAAAAATGGGAGATTTACAAATGATTGGAGGCCAAATCTTGCCAAAATAGACATTTATCATAAAGGGAAGTAATTCATTATGTCAGTAACTTTTAAATATGCACCGTATCTCTCAAAAATGTCCCGCTTGATATACCTTTTTTAAAATCATTTTACAGGATATTAGAAAGCACTATTTCTGTGCAAAGTTTAAAAAAAATCTGTCCGCTGATATTTTTTTTAATTGCAGAAAATTGATCAGAAAATAAGTCTTTGTTGACACGTAAGAACATTTCCAATTACTGCTGTGATCTGTTTAGTGCCTTAATTGTCTCTATAAATCCTTTTTACTATTGGCAAACATTACATTCCTAGGAATAATCATTTATTTGAGCAGTATTTGTTACTTTAAGAACATTTGTTTTTAGGTTTGAAATTAAAGTCTATTTTCTGTCATTTTAACAAGAGTGATCCCCTTAGAAGAACTGTATCTTTGTATTTTGCTCCGCAACATATGATTTTCTTTTCATTTTTTACTTAGCATACATTATATCATCATCTGGGCGAAAGTAAAAAAAAAATATGTCCATAGGAAAAAAACTGTGGGAGATTGTCATTAAATCTACCCGTTTTATCTTTATGGCATATGAGTTTGTACATTGCACTTTTATCCTGGTCGCTTAGACGTCACAGACATCCAGGCAAATAAAGAAGCAATGTCTAGTGCGGCTGTTCTAGTACTTTCGATATTTGTTTCTTGAAACATACCACAATGTTTTTTTTTTCTATCAGGCACGTGTGCAAGGCTAAAACTTTAGTCCTACAATTGATAACCTTTTAGAGTTTTTGTCTTTTAAATTTAGATAGATAATATTGCTTTTGCAGCTCTCTTATCGAACATTTTCCATAAAAGAGTTTAGAATTTACCACAATGGTTCTCTGTAATATTTAGAAGTGCATAGCTTAATTTTCAATACCGGGCAATTATCAGAGACAATAGTACAACAAAACTTATACATTTACCAGTTAAACTTTATTGTTTTGGAGAAAACATGGCCAAGACAGTCAAGTTATATTGAATATTAAAACCTGTTCAAATTAATCAGTGTTTAATTTTACTGCAAAATGTTTTTTCCACAAATAGACTCAAGTCAGTAATTTTCCTTTCACTAAAACATCTCATAATAACATATGCTGTTGTGGAACCCAAACCAGCTGCAAATTAACAGTAATAGAACTATGTTGTTGGAGAACCAAACCAGCCTATTCAAATGTCAATTACTAATACACATATTACACCAAGGCCAACTGAACATTCAATCGACAAAAACTTTCACATTAACTCAACAATTTTGCAACTGCTTGGGAACCAAACAGCTGTTCGAAGTCCAAACAGGTCTTTAAATTTTAATGCCTGCCAATGGGCGGCCCAAAGAAGGGCCGCACACCTCCACAGAGGAAAAATTTCCGCTCATGTAAAACAGAAATTCAATAATGACTAGATCGACTGTCTGGCCATTGAAAAGTGGAACTCTTCAACAGGACAAACAGCAACAGACGGATTCCTCATAAAACTTTTGAGAACAGCCTGCAAAGAATTGAGGAATATATCATTACCAATAAATGATAGTTGAACACGATCATCATGAAAAAGGTGTGGAATTCTTGTCATGAAAATCAACATGCTTTTTAGCTCTATGTCCTTTTTGTGTTAAGAAATGAGTAACATCCATATTTATTCGATACCTAGATCGATTCATTGCTTTTTCATTGTTAGAGTAGCGCCACGATAACCCTGGCAGTATCGATGACCATACCAATTTAACACCTTGTTAACATTTCATTACTCGGTCCAGGATCTCCTTTATTAGATGTCTAATATAACCAAGAGGTTCTCTTCCCACATCATTGCCTCAAAAATGTAGAACAATGAACTGTGGTATAAAATGATGTCTTGAATTGTCCAGGAGAGCTTGCAACACTCCTAAAGTTAACAAAACTGGTCGTCCTGTCCAAACACACCTGACGCCATACCGATCTAATGCCAAATTCTCCCCCAATGGTCTGTGCTTTGCATGTTTTCATACATTTCAAATGAGAGAAGATCCAATTATCCAAATGTCTTGCCCTGAAAATCTTGGGTACAATTAGCGCATGTTTTCATGGCAATCTGCATTAAGGTACTATTTTATTAAGCCTTATATGGCGCCTATTAGTATTTGACAAGCTAGACCACCTACCCAATACCTTTATTTCTCATCAGGAACATTTTGCAAACTCGCTGTAGTTGCTGCACCTATCCTGAAAAAGTGACCCTTAAACCTCTATCCTCATCAGGAACATTTTGTAAACTCGCTGTAGTTGCTGCTCCTATCCTGAAAGAGTGACCCTTAAACCTCTTTGGATATATGCCAATACATTTTAGTGCTTTTACTAGCAATGCAGCAAATTGGTATTTTATAAAAGGAAAAGTATTGAAGTGAATAAACAGAGGACCATGCACCTTTGGTCTTGCAGATAAATATTGTTTTAAAAACTGAATAGGACACACATTTGAATCCTTTAATTACTGGAAAACCAGGGTAGACCCCTTTCCACACTGGTTTGTTATAGAATAGCTTATGAGCAACTTAACTTCATTACCACTTGTCTCAACATCCCCAACTTGTATGACTCTGGACGGGTCACTATTCCAAGTTTCTAGGGCAATTTCACCTATTCTTAGAAAACCAAAAAATGCCATAGAAAATGCCATCTTAAAAAGTAAAGCTTCATAAGAAGAGGAACAAATGTGATCTAGAGCTCGTGGCAATTTCTTTAAAATATGCAAGGTTATTGGTGCCCTGGTATCTGGAAAATGCCTTTTCCTCTGCAAACCCTGTAATAGTTTCCTAACTATAACTGCCTGAGTTCGATAAAAAATTAAGGGGTTACTTAGTTTTATATAAAATGAAATCCCTGATTTATAAGCATTTACAGAAGAATAGGCATACTGTTTTGAAGACAAATAACAGACAGAATTCACAATCTGATCTAGAGTAGGTAGCCATAAATCTGCCAAATTAAATTAGAATCTAAATTCTTGGAAGTTTTTCAAAGCCAAGTTGTACAGTTTTCTGGTTCTTTGGGAACGAGTCCCCAATAATAAGTCATTCATTTCTGCAACAAAAGGTCCAAGAACTCCAGAGGATGGGCAATGGGTTCTTGCATGCCTGTGGAGCAAGAGAAAAGAACAATGAAAAGTCTTTGCGAGACAACGCATCTGCTATCTAGTTATTCTTGCCAGGAATATGAATTGCTTTTATATGAAAGTCATGTTGCAGTGAAAGCAAGACAATATATCTAAGTAGGACCATGACCCGAGGAGATTTTGAGGTCTTCATACTCAAAATAAACACAACTGCTTCATTGTCTAGGTTAAACTTAATTTTTTTCCTACAAAATTCTTCTTTAAAGGTAATAAGCAAGGGCCACAGGAATAACTTCCAGGAAGGTTATATCTTTCAAAATGCCCCTATCATGCCATTCTTCTGGCGATTTAAAAGAAAGACCATTTACCTGCAAAATATGCACCACAACCTAATTCCTTCCCGACTGCACTATCTGTATAAATTTACAATTGCTCACTGGACACCCAGTCTAAGTTTAAAAATAACGAGACGCCATTGTAGTGCTTTAAAAACATTTTCCATAATATAAGGTCTGCTTTTATTTCCTTTGTGGGCCTAATTTTATTATGTGGCTTTTTAGCCTGTGCCATGGCACCATACAGACGTCGGAGAAAAGCTCTTCCTGAGGGTAATGCTTTTGTACAGAAAGCGAGCAGATTTTCACAGCCAAAAGGCAACCAAGGCCCTGTGTAGGGAATCTTATAGCCTCTAGAAAAAACATCTATCAAAAATGAAGAATCAGGGTAATTACCTCCTTTAGAATGGAAATCGACAGTTTGCTGAACTCTAATTGGCGATTTTCCAAGTGACCAAATTTTACCTCTGTGGACGAAAATTATGCCTACTAGCATTGTTTAAGTTGAGGCGTGGCCTTGGCTGTGGAATGGGAGCACCAAAGCTATGAGCGTGCTGGAAACAAGTTACAATGGATAAATTGAGGGTGGCTGGGACGTGTTTGATGTTGAAAATTATGGAATGTAGGTGATTGACACATGTAAGATGGGTGCAAGCCTGAACAAGAGAGGCAAACATGTTGATACCGACATTGGGATTTTGTGCAAAAACCTGTTGAATTATATTCAAAACAATGACCGGTAGGTGTTTCTATGTTTTCTCTGACAATGCATTGTCCCCTCTCATATTGCATGTAAGCCATAAATGCCCATCATTTGTGGCCAAGTTCTTTTCTGGACAAAGCGCCATCCGCATTCTAAACTGCTGATCATAATTTAGCCATTTTGGAGCTGAATTGGAATATGCAACGTTCCTGATAGTGGTCAGGTACTTAATTGGTTGGCTCACTTTATCTGGTTGTTTCTGAATGAAGGTAAGAATAAAATTTAAAAAAGCATCAGTCCACTGATTTATATCTTTGATCTGGTTCTTTTTCTGCTTCTTTTGAAGAACAAAGGTATTATTGATAAACTTTACTTCCTGCTCTTCAGCCAGAGTGAAATTTTCTTTTAATGAGTATTTAGATCAATATATTTTCCATCCCAAATTTTCTTGCTTTGTCTGATCCGAAATGAAAATGTCAGTATCAAATAATGGATTAATGGAGACTGGGTCAATAAATGCTGCATCGGGTTGACCGGATACAGATTCATACATACCAGACTCACATGATGGGCCTGTGACCTGAATTTCAGGCATAGCCCCAGGCCTGAATGGCCCCAGCTACAGACTCAACTTCATTTTGTCAGAAAATTCTGCGGGGGGGGGGGGTTGCTCCACAACTCCTCCCTGATGCAAATGATCTATGCATTTCTTTTTCCTTTTCTGTTCCACCTGTCCCCTCAGACTCTCACTCTTGAACTGCCTCTGGCATTTTTATCTAACAAAGTAAATCATAGGAATAGAAAGACTTCTAGACTCAAAATGCCAGAAATATTAAAAAAAAAAAAAAAAAAAAAAAAAAAAAAATACGACCTTTTTATATAACAAAGCATGACACAGGATGTTTTTACGATTGGTTACAGATTCATATAATTTACAATCAAATAGCGACTGCAAAATTACGAGAAAGTTTTGGTACGAAGTGGATAGTGTACGAATGTAGAAGAGAATATCCGAAAAAACAATTCCTCACTTAATTCCGATGGGAAAAAAAAGGGAGGGGGGAGGTCCCTTTGAGGGGATATTCTTTGAGGAAACGTAACGAACTGACGTGTTTACGGACAATTCTAAATTTTAAGTAGATATAACAATGGTTTTGTCGAATCATTCCCCTTACAATGTTAAATTATTTGATATTTCCCCGTGTATTTTGTGACGTTAACAAACTGTATTCGTGAAATTGAACGTCCAGATATATTTTGACGGGTCAATGCCCGTATGAAATTTATCAAAGTATCTTTTTGTCACCGAATCAAAATTGTAACAATAAAAAATTAACCCCAACTCGGCTTTTTGTTTACCCAACATCATTCATTAAACGTTTTTCCTTTTTTCAATTACACTTTACCTAGATAACTTTTTCACATCTGGACAAATTTGGAGGGTGAACTCCATGGAAAAGGAGTTCCATTGTAAAAGAATTACAGGTTGTGCGAAATCTCGTCTAGATGTTTCAAGAAATGGTGAATCGTCAAACACGCCTCTTAACGGTAAGTAAATGTCTTCGTAACATCAAGGGAGAGACTGTTGGTTTTAATAGTGCATATCTTATGTTTACAATTATGAATAAGGATTTGCTAACCTTTGAAATTAATATGAGCGATATGACAAATATATATTATTCATATATCTCGAGTTGTATCGTCAACATTTAGAATTTGTGGTATTTGTTATGGAAAAATCGTAACGCGTTCGCTTAATTTGTTTATGGATTTGCAGAATGTCTACAACATATGATCATACAATAACACAACCGAATATCGATTCCCATGAAAGAGTCTACCACAAAAGCTAATCTTATAGAGGTTTTTTTTTAAATATCTGCTTACTTATGTAATTATTCGATCTAATTTTATTGTATATCAGAGGTTTTGAACGTGACTGGATGAATTATAAACAGTTTCTAAAGGTTTTCTGTATGGCTTAGGATTCAAACTAAAATGACAATTAAAAAAAAAATACTACAGAAATCATACATAGTAATATTTTAATCAAGATTTGGGCAAACTGCTGGCCTTTTTGGGTGATCACAAGGGTATTTCTTTTCTAATATTTAACTTTGTGAACAAATTTTAGGTCCAGATTGATTTAGACTTATGCCTATCTAACATTATCGAGATAAAAATTCTTTCCAAGTTTTAAAAATTGTCTAACTTTCGTCATGATAAAGGAAAATTGTATGATACAGAAATAATTCTTTTGTGTGTTGTTTTCCTTTGGATTTTTATTCTATTAATGTAATGCCTGTCTGTAAACCTTACTTGCTTGTGTAAATTTTAGTTGTCTATGTAGGTAATTTATGTATTATGCTTGTTTAAGTTGTTTTGTATGTATTTTCTCTAACTGTGCTAACATTGATAAGTTTTACTTTAAATGTGCTAACAAATCTATCAATATGTAAATGTTGCATGTCTTAACCAGATCTTATTTCTTTGACCGCCTTTATACGTTTGTTCTAAATATTCTATTATTATGTTTGTCGGCAAATGGCTCTCAGCTAATTTGTTAATCTAGTCCGATGTTGAATGAAGCTTCTTTTATCTTGTATGTTTCCGTAATAAAATATATGAAAAGTGTGGCCTCTACGGGGATAAGAAGCTGTTCTTTTTTGTGTATGTATTACCTATGATGCATTATGTTTGAGAAAGCTTTAAGATACACAACTGGCAAAGTTTCATTAAGATCCGGGAAACTAGTAGCCCTAGTATTTCATTATTTACTACAGCAGATGTTCCACGGACATGTAACTTTACATACAATCCGGATGACGGAAATACGGATGAATGTAGTGGAATGACAAATTACTCTTCAATTATCTGTGAGACTTTTTCAAGAGCACAAGAAAACGTAAATGAAGAAAATTCCAAGATACTTATATCAGGTATTACAATTTTATTTAAGGTCTGCGACATCATACGTTCATTCGTTCGCTCGTTCGTTCGCTCGTTCGTGCATGCGTTCATTCGTGCGTGCATGCGCGTGTGTGTGTGTGTTCTTTTTTTCTATTTATAATGGGTTAATGTACGATAATTTATTGAAATCAAATAAGTTCTATGTCTATCGGATAAATGTGCAGTATATACGAAAGTTTATGTAAAATGAAATCTGGGAAGATGTAGATTTACTTACAGACTGGCATAATAATATTATAATATCCAAAACTAGCTGAAACATTTGAAAGCAATTTTCCAAAAGATTTAAAAAAAAAAAAAAAAAAACACACACAATTTTTGGTCTATATATGACGAAAGAAGGGGAAAAATGTCATTTACGTGCCTTTTGTTTATTTATGAACTTTATCAATGAAACCTAACCACTGTGTGTAAAGTCGACTGACCAATGAAATAAGGCCCATTCACTATAAGTAAAATGTCAAGACCTATAGTCTATTTCATGTTCTAACCAAGGTTACGGCCCCCAACTATTCCAACCCATTTTACTCCGTCACTATTTGTATGTTAGTTGTATTGTGTATGTTTGTTCGTATATCATGTATATATATGATTTGAACAATAAACTTGATTGATTGATAATTTATTGAAGACATTTGCACTTGCACGAGAAATGTTTTCACAATCAAGTAGATTCTTTACTCTGAATACGAGAGCAATCTGCCCTCCCTACGTTTTTCTGCTGTTTTGATCATACATTTTACTGGTTGCATTGAATGCCAAAAAGTCAAAATAAATTATCAAAATCTCTGAAAGTCTCACACAGAATAGGTAAAGGGCCCAAGGTAATATTATCTATCATGCAAAATTTCAGTACAGTAACTAAAGCACCTTTTACAATATATCAAAACTAAAGGGGTCCCTTTGAACTTTAAACTACTTTTACCATTTCTGCTAAAAGTTCAACCCGAATGGTTTACGATTATCTAATTTCAGAGTGTGACAATAAGCCCTGCAAAAACGGAACCTGTCAACTATCAAAGGAAGGAACGGAGTACATATGTATCTGTTTTGCGGGATTCTATGGTAGACACTGCGAAAACGGTAAGGGCTGGTAGTTTAGTCACATTTTAAAAAAGCTTGATGTGGTAATCAAGTCATCAGCAGCTCTCTGAACATGTCACATTATATTTAACTTCGATAAACTCGCTAGTACACCATAAATCAGAATCAAAGGACACAAAGTCCTGGAAAGCGGATTTGTGGAGTAGCATAAAGCTGTATTATGTTGTAATATAAAATAATAATACCACATGCAACACATGTGCAATCATTTTAAAATTGAGTTAGCAAGGGCAAGGAAAATCGAAATTGTTCTGTCGAGCGGGTCGTGCAGTGACTGCTAATCTATTACCTAAGGAGTCGTAATTTGATCCGTCAATCTTACGCAGATTTTTGCTGGTATTAGATTTCAGAATAAATATATATGTATACACGTGTAAGACAGTATATACGGTAGTGACAAAGGCGAGGTTGAGGTGTATTTTCTAAAACTGAAAGTAGAATGGGCGCGAGCGTGAATGAGAGTATATTTGGTTCAGGTCAAACCATAGTACAGTGTGAGCGCGCATGCGTCGTTATGCGTGATGTATTTGATTCCGGTCAGAACGATCACAGTAAGCGGATTTGCTATACAAATCCGCTAAAAAAGGATAACGTACCAAACATCTCTGAGCCATGCTGAGCGAATGGGTGGTTTCATGCATTTGCAAAAAGTGTCGACTCATATCAGCCTGCTCATTCCGTGCAGTCTGACCTAGGTCGAAACTTTTTGCATATTGAAAAAACGATTCTAACTCATTGATCGGTCGGTTGTTACACAAAATAGCTTTATGGATCCATAATTACCGGTATGTGATTACTGGCTTGGTATAATGCATCACCGAGTTGCATTAACTCTTTACCACACGACAAAAATGTAGACTAGTCCAAATTGAAAGCATTTGCAGACGACAAAATGATTGTGACTGAAAAAATGAAATTTGTTCTGTGAAGGATAGAAAACATTGTGGGAAAAGGAGAAAATGCTGGTTACCAGCATTTTCTCCATTTCCCACAATGTTTTCAAAAGGCTTCTTTCTCAAGGTCGTTAAAAGTCGGGATTGTGTGGTAAAGAGTTTAACCCCTTTTTTTCTGGAGCGCCCCTGATGTGTATATTTTGTTATGAAAAAAACATCGAGACGCATTCATATTTTTCTTCTGGAATTTTCTGAAGTAATTTTCATGAGAAGGTGCAAATTCATTATTAATGAAATCGGTAAGTGAATGTTTACTGTCAATAACTCTCTTGTTAAGGTGCAAAAATTTTATTTTGCATTTCAGATTAATTTTTTTGCAATTTCAGAGATAGATGAGTGTCAAAGTAACCCATGCAAAAATGAGGCAACCTGTATTGACAATGTCAATGGGTATGACTGCACATGCGCACCAGGATATGGCGGAGACACTTGCGATATAGGTTTTTATATTCAACCCTGAGTAGTTCGTGGATAAGAATAATTATTTTCTGTTCAGCAATGTATTTTAAAAAAAAGGAAAAAAGACATCTTGAGAGTATCATTCAAAAAATATTTTGACACTCGAGAAATTTCTCTTATCATACACAGTTTCTTTCCATTTGTTATAGTAGGATTTTGCTGCAGATGATATTTTACTGATGCAATTTACTTAGCTATGTGTTAATTGAACTGAATTGTGTTTTACGCCGCTTTCAACATTATTTCAGTCATATCACGGCGACAGCTCACATATTCATTTATTTCCTGGAGTTCACCAGTACCGGGCTAGGGCTCTGAAGTGTCTTGTCAAGGACACTCCCGCGAAAAAAACAGCGGATCAGGCAGGGCTCGAACCTGGGACCTCCTGGTTACGAGTCCCACACTTTACCACTGAGCCACGCAGGACCCCTAGCTACGTGTTAAACATAACTGCTTGATCTGCATAAGGTACAAAAAGTAACTTGAGTTTAAACTGTTCCTGATTTCAGGTATTGATGAGTGTTCTAGTGCCCCTTGCCAGAACGACGGTTCTTGTGTAGACTTGGTCAATGGATTTTCTTGTATATGCAAGGACGGTTTCTCAGGAGTTAGATGCCAAATAGGTTTGTAACTTTTAAGTATTTATAATCGACTTCGTTTTATGCTTGATCTAAAACTATATTCATTAACCCTTTACCGCACAATGCCGCCTCTATTAACGCCCCTGAGAAAGAAGCCTTTTGAAAAAACATTGTGGGAAAAGGAGAAAATGCTGGTCAAACAGGTTGTGTAACTTGTAACTTTTTAAAACTTTTCATGCTGTTCACACGATGTTTTTTATGTACTCTGTAACATGGAAACTGTGTACATCCTTTGTCCTCTTTGTATGCTGAGTTTAAGAGTATGAAATGTAATAATTCATCGTTGAACTTTCTTTGCTGCGTTCTTTTATGAACTGTAATACTGTATCGCTGAAACCTTTTCATTAAAACCTAAAGGCGCCGTTTTTCTGTGTACTCTGTTACATGAAAACTGTGTACATCCTTTGTCATCTTTGTATGCTAGGTTGTAAGTGTATGAAATGTAATAATTCATCGTTGAACTTTCTTTGCTGCGTTCTTTTATGAACTGTAATACTGTATCGCTGAAACCTTTTCATTAAAACCTGAAGGCGCCGTTTTTCTGTGTACTCTGTTACATGAAAACTGTGTACATCCTTTGTCATCTTTGTATGCTAGGTTGTAAGTGAATGAAATGTAAAATTTCAACGTTGAACTTTCTTTGCTGCGTTCATTTATGAATTGTAATACTGTATCGCTGAAACCTTTTCATTAAAACCTAAAGGCATCGTTTTTATATGGCAAGTGATTTTTTTAAATGAAAAGCTTCTGTCTGAAAGCAAGAAATATTAGGCTTTACCATTTTGGTTGGTTCCTCAAACTCGCTCTTAAGTTGTAATAGTAATTGTCATCCAAAAAATAGAAGTGCCCAAAAATGAACATGGAAAATATACAGTATTATTTGTTCTTGAGTATTTTTATATGCACACTTTCTTAATTGACTGTAAGAAACGGAATGAAATAATATAGACACTGACTTACTCAAATTTACATCTGAATAAAGATTGAAAATATTTTACTTTATTGTTGCGCTATTCTTTGGCAGCAATAAAATTATATAATCGCGTCTCATGTTGTTGTTGGGCAATAGGACACACAAAAAAAACCTCACCTAATCTTTAACCCTTTACCACACAATCCCAACTTTTAACGACCCTAAGAAAGAAACCTTTTGAAAACCTTGTGGGAAAAGGAGAAAATGCTGGTAACCAGCATTTTCTCCTTTTCCCACAATCTTTTCTACCCTTTCCAGAATAAACTTCAGTTTTTTAGCCACATTTATTTTGTCTCCTGCAAATGCTTTCAATTTGGGCCAGTCTGAAATTTTGTCGTTTGGTAAAGAGTTAAGTCGTATCTCCATCATGTAAACTTGGTGTCAGTCGCACGAGCTCATGAAAACCAATCAGCTGGTATAAATGTTATTTGTGGGTCCGAAGAAGAAGCATTATGTCTTATTTCAGATATCGATGAGTGTTCTAGTACCCCTTGCATGAATGACGGTGCTTGTGTAGACTTGGTCAATGGATTTTCTTGTACATGCAAGGACGGCTTCTCGGGCGTTACATGCCAAACAGGTTTTGTAACATCTAACTATTTTATGTAGACTTCTTATACTCTCCTTATGAATTTTTATAAACTTTCTGTTTACTCTGTAAAATGAAATACAGCACTCACTCAACCCCTTTTACACCCGAACTAAAATTATTTCATATATCTTATTTGGCAAAATTTATTTTGGGCAGAATTTATTTTATACAAAACATTTAACATTGGACACGATCCTTGAACCTGATTTTTAAATTCCTTGTTCATCTGTTATATCCTTCATCAACAGATGAATATTTCGAAAACAAATCTGACGGTTAGTCAATACGTCTATGAATTGTTTTTGAATGGAATGGTTTATTTCTTGCTTTATTTACAACTTTAAATGAAATATAAATGACACTGGCTCATTCAAATGTTTGATATATTTTTTCCACGCGGATAAATGGTTGCACAATTTTTTTTTTTATTTAACGGATAGTGCTATTCTTAGGCAGCTCTGAAAGAGGGTATGCGAAGTAAAATTAAGCCGTCTTTTAAAACCATATCTTATTTTGGGACACTTGCTATTCGTTGATAGACTAAATAAATTTGATCAATACAAATGCATGTTTGCCTTGAGTCTGTCAGAGAGGTAAAGCGTCGAAAGTGCTTTTATTTGTTCCATTGAAAACTATTCTTTGACAATTTCAGATATAGACGAATGCCAAAGTAACCCATGTAGCAATGAAGCAACGTGCACTGACAAGGTCAACGGGTATGAGTGCACATGTGCACCAGGATATGAAGGGGACGCTTGCGAGATAGGTATTCGTTTCTAACCTCTCTCTCTCTCATTCTGTCTCTGTCTCTGTCTCTCTCTCTCTCTCTCTGATTTTATTTTATCTAAGAAAAAACCCTTTCCTCAAATGAATCGAAAATTTTTCTTAGAAAATATTATTTTCTAAATAGTTTGAAAATCAAGATATTTTCCTATCATAAGGTTGTAATGCACGGGCTACAGTGATTTTTCTTGTTGATGTAATGGACTCTTCTATGTAGTAAACATGGATCTTTTGATCTGAATGAGGCAAAATGTCCAGAAATCATAATTTGAGTTTAAAACTGTTTCTTATTACAGACATCGATGAGTGTTTTGGTAACCCTTGTCAGAACGACGGTTCTTGTGTAGACTTGGTCAATGGATTTTCTTGTATATGCAAGGACGGCCTCTCAGGAGTTAGATGCCAAACAGAATTTGTAATTCATAAAAGTATTTATAATCGACTTCGTTTTATGCTTGATCTAAAACTGTACTCATTAAAGACCTTTTGAATTGAAATATAAAGCATTGGATTTGGTTAGATTTGACTAAGTACTTATTAAGTACTATTGTGAAAAGAAGCTTCTTTTCCAAAACATTTAATAAAAGTCTTCAATCTCCATTATCCTAGTCATAAAGTAGATCTAAATTGAAATATTTATATATATAAGTAGTGATTTGTAAAACTAAAATAGAGGTTAAGGAAAATGAATTGGTATAAAACTCTTATTTAACCATATTCTATGAAAAGGGGGTTTACAGCATCTGCGAAAATCGTCGACCCCGGGTCAGCCCGTGCAGTCCGCACATGCTGACTCGGGTAGAAAACTTTTGCTAATGGTCAATTTTCTGCATGTCAAAAGACCTGTTCGCCGCTTGATTTAGATAGTTGTTAGACATAATTGATTTTATGGATCCATTGATCTGCGATGACTTTCTTGGTTTCATGAATCACGGAACCCCTTTTGCCAGAGCCCTACTTATTTACTTTTGATTCTAACATTGTCTTTATTGGTCTTAGAACACGATTGAAAAAAAGACAAGGGCACTTACGAATTGTTTAATATGGTATTTTTACGGGAGATCACTCCTTCATTACGGCATAGCTTTCCCGTATAAAATCTATACCTGACAACTGCGTTGGGGAGAATTCTCTTCAAGCTCAGAGGTTAGTGTATTGGTCTTTCAAACCTCGATAAACGAGGATCTTTGCCCCCCCACGGGTGCGAATCCCAGCCGTTGCGGTTTGTATTTGAGCTATGCATTTGTTGCGAACTTTCATATTCGTAAGATGGGGGCTCGTCCGGGATTGGCCATTGAGCCATTTGTCTGCCCGTTATCGGCCGTTGAGCCATTTGTTGTCTAATTAGTAGACTTTCTGCCTAATAAAGCTTTCCGTCATCAAAAATGATGACTTCTCTTAAGAGGGGGTGTGTTACAGATCACTCCTTCCTTACGGTATAGCTTTCCCGTATAAAATTAATACCAGTCAACTGCGTTGGGAAGAATACTCTTTAGCTCAGGGATTAGTGTATTGATCTTTCAAACCTCGATAAACGAGGATCTTTGCCCGCACGAGTTCGAATCCCAGCCGTTGTGGTTTGTATTTGAGCTATGCAATTGTTGCGAACTTTCATGTTCGTAAGACTATCTTTACATTATGTCTAAGATGCTAACCATTTGGATCTCTGAATCTCTGACAATCAAACAAACAATTAAACAAATTATTTCAAACCTGACTTAAGGTTTTGGGAAAAAAAGAGTCAATCAATATAACAATCGATACTTGTTGGTAATGCGTGCTTATTATTACCAGATCGTCGTGACGGTGAAGCTTTTTTCATTGTTCCTTTCAAAACAATTCTTCAACAATTTCAGAGACAAACGAATGTCAGAGTAACCCATGTCGCAATGGAGCAACCTGTAATGATAAAGTCAACGGGTATGACTGCACATGTGCACCAGGATATGAAGGAAGGACTTGTCAGATAGGTATTTATTTTTAAAGAAAAAACTGAGTATTTTTGTCGGAGAATAATCCTTTTCTCCAAATGAGAGGCATTAAGCCTTAACTTGCTAAAGAACTGAAATGAACTCAAGTCGTTTGTAAAAACCCAAATATTGCTATTTCAAGGTTATTTTGGGGAGAAAAATATCTCTTTGTCGGACATTGTAGCTTACAGATCAGACTGAACAGAATGTGCAGTCTGATCTTGATCTACAATGTCCGCTGAAGGTCCTTGAGTCGCGCTTAGCAGCCTAAGGGTAAAGAAGAAAAAATTAGAAGTAAAAATTAGAAAGTAAAGTTTTATGAATATTTTGATGGTCGAGAAATCTTTTGGCACACACTTTTTTTCTATGTGCTAGAGTAATATGAGTTATTGATTCGTACAATGTCTTTTTTTATACCCCTTAACATGGTTTCTTGATCCGAATTAGGTAAAATGGCAAGAAATCGTAATTTCAAGTGCAAAACTGTATCATATTTCAGATATCGATGACTGTTCTAGTGCCCCTTGTCAGAATGACGGTTCTTGTGTAGACTTGGTCAATGGATTTTCTTGTAGATGCAAGGACGGCTTCTCGGGAGTTAGATGCCAAACAGGTTTGTAACTTTTAACTTTTTTAAACTGTCATTTTTCATGCTGTTCATGTGATTTTTTTCATGTACTCTGTAACATGGAAACTGTGCACACTCTTTGACCTCTTTGTATGCTGGGTTGTAAGCGTATGAAATGTAATAATTCATCGTTGAACTTTCTTTGCTGCGTTCATTTATAAATTGTAATACTGTATCGCTAAAACCTTTTTATTAAAACTAAAGGCATTGTTTTTTTCAGATTTATATGGCAAATGATTTTTTTTAAATGAAAAGCTTCTGTTTGAAAGCAAGAAATATTAGGCTTTACCGTTTTGGTTGATTCCTCAAACTCGCTTTTAAGTTATAATAGTAGTTGTCATCCAATGAATAGAAGTGCCCAAAAATGAACATGGAAAATATACAATATTGTTTGTTCTTGAAAAAATTTTATATGCACACTTTCTTAATTGACTGTAAGAAACGGAATGAAATAATATAGACACTGACTTACTCAAATTTACATCTGAATAAAGATTGAAAATATTTTACTTTATTGTGGCGCTGTTCTTTGGCAGCACTAGAATTATATAATCGCGTCTCATGTTGTTGTTGGGCAAAAGGACACGCACACACAAAAAAACCTCACCTAATCTTTAAGTCGAATCTCCATCTTGTAAACTTGGTGTCAGTCGCTCGAGCTCCTGTATAACCAATCATGGAAATTTGACCATGTTCAAAACACGACTGGTTACGATCGGTTGAGCCTCTGCCGTGACTTCGATACCTTGCAAAACATCGGTGTGGGTGGTCGTGCAACACTGGTCCGAAAGTAATGCAGACTGTGATTCGAATTCTGGGTGCAAAACAAATTTGTGTGAGGCTTAAAAGAATAAATTTGCGCTTGATCTGTTTGCTAGTGCGAATTGCTAAACAAGTTGCTTTTTTAGCCTTTTCAAGTTATTCGGATACATTACATGTACATTACCTGAACAGCAACTTCAAACCATCCGTGCCAGTTATCATAAATGCGCCAGTTAGCATAACTGCGTCTTTTAATCTCTTTTGCAGTAAAATATGTAGTATGTTTTGTAAAGGGTTAAATAACTACAACAACACGTATTAAAATTTTAAAGTTTATGTACTGTACGACGTTTCGGCATTTGCCTTCTTCAGGAGTACATAATAAAATCAGTTGCTATAAACAAACATGACGTCATAAACGTTACGTTACACAGAGAATTGCGGGAAAAAAAAACGCATAAGAAAGCGTGCAATTTAGCGTAAATGAGTAAGACATATTATTAAGCATACCTTAGATTCACCGCAAAAACATCGCAACTGCAGCCTAATTCAAGCTGTAGTTACGAGGTCTCCACAGCAAACAGGCGATATATGAACTCCATAATAAAGCAAAGATATGATTACGTAACATAATGAGATGGCACCAAAAACAGTTAAGGGTGCAATACAAATCAATACAAGTGTGCACAGATGTGTTGCCTGTAATAAGTGAAGGAGAGCGCGTAACCGGATAATAAGTATACTTTAATTCCTATATAAAAAAATAATAAAAAATATATATAAAAAATATAAAAAAAAAAAAAAAAAAATATAGAAAAAAGAAATATATATATAAAAAAAGAATAGTATGTTTTGTAAAAAAATAATGTGCCACCAGATCAAGATAAAAAAATGGTCAATTAGAATTTAACTGATATAAAATTAAAAATGTCTACTTTCATATGAGTACAAATGATTATCCCTTTTAATTAATAGTTGTTCTGCTTCTGCCTATAGATGTAGTTGAATTGGCTCGACAAACTTTCAAAACAATGTTTAAAATGACAGGGGATGTGGTGATGTTGATCGGGTGATGTTTGTCTCAATGAATTTCAATGAATGAAGAGGAACCCACATAAATGTGTCATACTCATATTTATCGTCAGTAATATTTTGACAAGTCACGTTATTGGTGAAATAAATTGAAGCAGGTGTAAACTCAAATAGTCAGTCATAACTTATGCGATCAAGTTTTATGTACATTTAAGACATTGATGAATGCTCCAGTGAGCCATGTTTGAATGGTGGTACATGCACGGACGAGGTTAATGGATACACTTGCGCTTGCTCTCCTGGATATACAGATGTTACCTGTAAAATAGGTTTGTATTTCATATTCTCAAAATTTTACGGATACATTACGATGCGTGAATTTCAACTTCAAAGTAGTCTAATCCATAAAGCGAATATGATTTAGGAAAAAAGGAAACAAGCTCTGCAGTCAGAACTAATATGTAAATATAGTCATTAAGATATTTCGACAGGTAAGGGAACCGTCATTTTCTGCTGTTCATTTCTTTAAAGAAATTTTAAAGTCTTCAACTCAATGGTTAATTAAAATGCATCATTATTACTCCAGTACAGATCATTGTCCTCCACGTACCAATTAGCAGACTTCTTAAAGGTACATGTACGTCTATATTCGTTTTCAGGCAGTTTCCAAGCCATTTCATCTTTATTTTATCAAACCATAATAATTTTTGTATCTTCGTGCCAAATGTTGTCCCTGACGGCTGCAAGGTTGCACAAATTACGACGGATGGACAATGAATTTCATTTTGTGGCAGCCTTCGACGAAATCGCTGTTATCGTTTCCGGTTTTAAATGGGGTCAAATCCTTTGAGTTTCTCTACCCGTTAAACGATATAGATTGGTAATTTATATATGTTAACACAGCTGGCCAAATTCTAAGCCATTTTCAAGTCTTTCAAGTTTTAAAAGCGTTTTTTTTTTCTCTCGGCTTTAAGGCTGTATCTTTAAAAATGGTACAGGAGACCCTATTTTTTGTCAAAGATCTCCACTTAGTTTTAACTTGGTCGAATGAGGAGGCAGCCGGCCACGTGTGGAAAAAGTGCACAAACTGATAAAATTAAATATGATCCTTTGATAGGGGTGGCAGCCATCGGTAAAATACATTTGAGACATGCTCTGTGAAAAGGGGGCTTAATGCGTCTGCAAAAAGTATCGACCCATGTCGGCCTGCGCAGTCCGCGCAGGCTGACATGGGTCGAAACTGTTTGCCATTGGTCAATGTTCTGCATGCACCTCGCGATTCAGCCAGTTGGTGGACAAAATGGATTTTATGTATCCATAGTTATGTGATGACTTGCTTGATATAATGCATCACGGAGATGCATTAAACCCCCTTTTACTAGAGTATGACTCATTTAAATAGATGATAAACCTAATTCATGAATCACAACTTATGCTATTAACTTCTGTTAATTTCTTTTTTAGACATTGACGAATGCTCCAGTAATCCATGTTTGAATGATGCCACATGCCTGAACGAAGTGAATGGATACACTTGTGTTTGCACTGCTGACCATACAGACGTAAGATGCGAAACGGGTTAGTATTTAGCGACCTCTGAATTAAACAGGGACAAAATGTTACCATTATTTCATCTATAAAACAGCTTAACTCTTTACGGCACAAAATTTTACTTTCTAAATCTAGAGTTAGACTAAGATTGCAATTAAGACTGGCTGTGTCAACATTAAACCTAGATTTACCAACTACTGCGATCTATTTTTATGAAAATGACATTTTTATTACTTACCATAACATACGGATTGGCCTATTTTTACATTATCTTCAAAATTTTCTTTAGAGTCATTAAAACTCGGGATTGCTTTGTAAAGGGGCTAATGAGCTTCTAATTTGTTACATTTGTACCAGCTACAGTAAAAATGCTGCATAGTATTAATCAAAGTACTGAAAGTACTAACAGAAAGCGAAGGTTAAAAAAAAATTGTTAGAAAATATGTTTTAAGGGTGGATACTTATTTCAAAAATTCATTAATGTGACGGTTGACATTTTTTTCTAAGATGGATAGCATTACTTCATGACTATTTTCCATAAAATTGTGTGTCTAAGCTTTTTGCATACGGTTTTAGGTGTTAGGAAAGTGGTTTGGGGTGTAATGACAGTGGTTCGGGGTGTTTTGGGGTGTTTCTCCCACATCTGCGATGTAGACTTACGAGGCCAATGTCAAAGCTAGAGCTAATTCAACTCTGAAGTTCATTGTTTGTGTAACTGGCTTGCAGAGTTTTTCAACCAGCATGTTGTTTTCACACGTCAATGAGACAGACGCGTCTGTTCATGGATCTATTTGGACCTATTTTTCTTGAAACAGAGGAGTGATTCGTCGTCACAGGATTTCAGTTTGACGTTTGACATAAAAAGGTGAGACCTGAAAGGTCATCAACTTCTGAAAATCATTATGTAATTATACAGTCTTTACGTACTGATTTTTGTCATTTTAAAGGGGCCTGTTTAGATTTCATTGCTGCGAAATCAAATTTCTTGTTAAATACTAAAACTTACAACGAAATAAACTTTTCTCTGCAAACACGATGACGATGAGTGATTACACAAACTAAAAAGGTGCAAATTTGCTCAAATGTTAGGTTGCTTATTTTGCGTTAGTTAACTCTGTCTTTTTTTTTTTATGATATCAAATACAACGTCATCGTTCTTGTTTGAATGCAATCCCAGAATTGATACTGAGATTATTCTCGTGGCATTCTATTATGGACCGAAATCCAAAAAATGTCAAGAGAGGTTCGTAGCCCATTTTGGAAAAAAAAAAAACCACTACAAAAGATCTTTTCTTATATCTATCTTTCTTCTTTACTAATGGCAATCGCCTTCCTTAATTCAGAGATGAATTCTTTTTTTAAGTTTGGTGCGATTATAAAAATCTGAATAGCTTCCTTTAAAAGGTGATGTATGCCTTTTGGCTGATTAATGTCTCCTTAAAATTCATGGTAGGTTTCCGCGTTACCTAGCCATAGAAGATTTGTAACCTGTTAATTCATTTGTCAAAAGTTCCCAAAAAAGATATCACCAATGACATGCTTTACAAGCTAACGCGAGAACGGAACTTTGTTAACCAAATATTCCAAGGTACAAAGATGAGTGCAACTGCGAAAGCAGACAATTTTTCTACATAGAAGCTCGCAGATGTAAGCTTTTTTCTTCGTGCGGAAAAAAAGAAAAGTAACGAAGTTGTATATTGTATTTCAAAAACCAGAATACAAATATCAGCATTCGGGACCATTGGGCAGCGTTATATTGCTTACAAGGCGGTTTTTTTTTTTTAATACTCATAAGTTTAGCAACATTACATGTTGCATGACGATGACACGTGATTTTTCAATTTTTCAGTTCTTCCAGGGGGAAGTTGTGATCGTGGTGTAAACTGTGTTGAACATGCAAAATGTGAAGATGGCGTGTGTAACTGCATAAGCCCATACATTGTCGCCAGGGACGGGCGATATTGCACTTATGGTATGTTATAGTTTATCGTCGATTGAGTGTCACGTGGTTAAAGTTAAACCATTAGAACTTTAGGTAAAGCAGGTATAAACCACGCTTGGATAGTAAGATGACGAGGTTGGTTTATCCTTTACCACAGTTTTTACGAACCTGAACAAGAATGCTTTTGAAAACATTGTGGGAAAAGGAGAAAATACTGGTAACCCAGCATTTTCCCCTTTTTCCCACAATGTTTTCTACCCTTTCTGAGACGAATGTTGTCATTTCAGACACACTTGCTTTACCGTTTGCAAATGCTGTGAATTTGGACAGGTCTAAAATGTTTTCGTTGGTAAAGAGTTAAGCGGTTACAAGAAATGACGTAAATGTATAACTCTAACTTGATAAACCTTTCGTTAACAGTTCACATTGTTTGTGTTCGGGAAAACATATTTAAAACCACGAACCGTGACGAGATAATATAAACGTTATGCAGTTGGGTCTATAAATTATCTCGTCACGGTACATGATTTTAAACCTGTTATCACAAACATAAACAATAATATAAAGTGATAACGAAAAGTTTATCAAGTGAGAAGTATACCGGAGTTATCCATTCAGTATTTTTGCTTTGGACTTTTGTGTGTATACAACTCACACGGGGACCGCCGTTTAAGTATATAGTGAAACCACTGTAACTCGTCATTTCACCCTTTCAGCGCCATAGGCGGAAACAGGGACTTTTGCGGACGGCATAGATCAAGATCAGACTGCACAGAACGTGCAGTCTGATCTTTGATCTATACCTTCCGCTTGTTTGGTCAAGCCTATATGATAAAAATCTTCCGGAGACTTAGTGGATTCCATTTACAGCCTTCAAAAGAAGCCGAGTTTGTTTATTTGGCGCCGAAAGAGTTAATGAATATTCCGTATTTTTACGTGAACTATTTATAGATCTCCGGCAAATTTACGATTTTATAGGACGTTTACCTCGAGATCATGTGTCCAGGTATTTTACCACTACACCATGTACACAGCGACAAGATCAGTTTATTATACAAACATATAAACTCTTGTCCTGCTAAATGAGTTGACTGGAACTTTCATACCGATAGTAAAGATCAGAATAATGCCATTTAAAACTTATGTTTTGGAAAAAAATATCTCCTTATCGGACAGTGTAGATCCAAGATCAGACTGCACGTTCTGTGCAGTCTGATCTTGATCTACAATGTCCGCGAAAGGTCAGTGAGGCTCACTTAGCAGCCTACGGGTTGAACATTTGAACTCTGTTCAGAAGGAGCCTCGGCAAATATCGGAAAAAAGCCGAACACGGTCACGGAAACAAAGAAGTGACAAGTCAAAGCGGTTTCACAATAATATCATCGAATCATTTTAACGCTTACCCACACAATCACGAGATTTAATCTCCCTGAGAAAGAGGCCGTTGGAAAACATTGTTGGAAAAGGAGAAAATGCTGGTTACCAGCATTTTCTCCTTTTCCCACAGCGTTTTCTCTACTTTGAAATGAAACTCCCAACATTTTAGCCACATTTACTTTGTCATCTGTTAATGCTATCAATTTGGACTGGTCTACAATATTATCTTGTGCCAAGTTGTGGTAAAGAGTTAAAGGACAAAATTTCAGCCTTGTCCAAATTAAAATTCGAAGACGAGAAATAAAATGTGTCTTAAATGATGGAATTTGTCTAAGAAAGGGTAGAAAACATTCATGGAAAAGGTGAAAGTGAAGGTTCCTTTTCCTGAAATGTTTTTCAAAAGCTCCTTTGTTACGGTCGTGAAAATTCGGGGTTGTTTGGCAACGGGTTCGTAATTCATAGAATTTCACGGTCACAATTTATGAAAATCCTATACTTCGGCCCTACTTGACTCACTGAAAATGAATTCTATTAATTCTGTGGTTATAACCGGTTTCAGTTCAAAGAACTATCAAACTGTAATTTCGTTTCGATTAAAGAATGCGATTTATTCATTTATTGAATGGTGTTAAACGCCGCTTTCAACATTATTTCAGTCATATAACGGCGACAGCTCACATATTCATGCATTTCCTGGGTTTCACCATTGCTGGACCAGGGCTTTGAAGCGTCTTGCACAAGAACACTTCCACTACACTCCAGTGTATTCAGTGAGGCGCGAACCTGGGACCTCCAGGTCACGAGTCCTTGACTTTACCACTGAGCCACGCAGGACCCCGTAAAGAAAGGGGGCGTTTTTCGGCCAGGGATATCATTTCAACGAAATTGTGTGTTATTCTATTTTCCTTAGGTTGCAGCGATCAATGTGAGAGCAATACAGTGGACTCGTATTCCATATCTGGTGACGTTTGTGGCAACAAATTCAAGAGATGCGTTAATCAAACCCAGTATACCGAGAACTGTGGCCCTCATGATGTATTCGATCCGGCCAATGGCGTTTGTGTCTGCGTCCCAAGAACCACGGCAGATTGGTGCAATCCGGACACACCAGAAAGCAAACTCGAAGCTAAATGTGAAATGAAATGCTTGAATGACACTGTAACACCATAAACCTGGATCCATATTCACCAAGCATTCTTAAGAATATTCTTAGTATTATTCTCCAGAATTTTCTAAATTTGAAAGTAACACAACTTCTGATTGGCTAAACCATTTGGTTTAGCCAATCAGAAGTTGTGTTACATTCAAATTTAGAAAATCTTGAAGAGTAAGACTAAGATTATTCTCAAGAATGGTTGGTGAATATGGACCCTGGCCTGTCTTACTTGGTACTTGCTCAAACAATAGGATTTGTCTGTAGTTGGGTTGCAAACATTGAGGGAAAAGGAGACTTACTAACAGCATTTCCCCCTTTTCCTACAGTGTTTTCAAAACCTATGTTCCTCATGGTTGTTTGTAAAAGATTAAACATATCGAACTGAAAATGAATTTGGGAAGTTCATGAAGTATTAATGACGCCATATTAGCCTTTTCACACATAACAAAATTTTTTAGATTTGTCCATATTTAACGTATTTGCAGACGACAAAATAAATGTCAATCAAAAATCGATATTTATTTCAGTAGGGCAGAAAAGGAGAAAATGCTGGTAACCAGCTGAATGCAGAACGAATGTCTACGAATATCTTTGATCTAACCACGAAAGTCTATCGTGCTGTGCGTGCCCTCTGCGTAATTCCTGAATCAATTCGTACGAAGGACGTTGAAAGAACGCGTTTAACTCGTTATTAGTACGTTGGAATTCATTAGGAAAATTTGTTGGAAGAATGCTACCGTGCAGGTATCGATCGGTTGTCGCACTGTACCGTTTGTATTGGGTATGGATTGTTTCGGTTAACATTAGTCGAAATAGAGATCGACGCACTCAAGCAAATAACGACATATGCCAACGACCTTGAGAGTATGCTAAGGAATGCTAAAACATCTCCGCTGGAATACGCAGGGTCAATTCGTATAAGTGTAAACGCAAGTAAGGTAAAATTTCTGCGGTATATAAAAAACGATCTACTGTATTGCATTGTTTGTTACAAAGCTAAATAGGTACATGTTCATGTACATATGGCGACGGCTCTGTAATACCCTCATTTCACTGGGTGGGGATTCCGCTAAGCTTCGAAATTTTGGTCGAAACGCCGTGAATCGTCGGTGAAACGACAACACGCTCAATAGAAACGCCTTGATTGTAGTAGAAGCGTATCGGAAGCTTCATGATCGCTCCATTCTACTGAGCGTCGATTCCGCTACGCTTCAAATTTTGGAAAAAACGCCGCGAATCGTAGAAGGAACGGCAACAGCGCAGTAGAAACGCCTTGATCGTAGAAGTATATCGAAAGCTTCATGATCGCCACTTCACGGTGCTTGTTTTGACATTGCTTAAAATTTGCGTAACTGGATCGCCTTTGGCTCAACGCGTCACAAAATCCTAGTTAAAGCGTAACAAGAAATTCGTAAATGCAGCGGTATCGTAGCCGCAGTGCGAGTAACGTCGCGCAAGTGCAGCGCATCATAACAAAAGCAACGCCCAACCCTATCAATCTCTTGTTCATAACCCCAACCTGCAGCACAGCTGCTGTAGCAATCCGATCCTTTTTCTTCGAAGGCCGATGGTCAGCTGCTGCCAAATCGGTTAAATACCCTATTACATATAGAAACGTTCCAAAAGCACAACAGAAGCTCAGCTTCTGCGCATAAGTCATAGCAAGGTCGCAGCAGCAACGTGGTAAGCCTGAAATACTGAAAAGCGTAGTAGAAGCATCTCGGAAAGAATCAGCCAGTCAGTCTGTCGGGCTTTTTGCCAGTCCGTCCGTATGTCTGTCTGACGGAATGTGTACACGCACATAGGTTAACTTGCGTCCCGAACTCAGCGCCCCCCTCCTCCTGCGGCTTTTCTGTCACTACAGTGTAAATTTGTGGGAGTATAAACGAGACACTACACGTGCAAGAAGCGATTTTCATACGTCTGCTTTTAACTCTTTACCATACAATCCCGAGTTTTAACAACCCTGAGAAAAAAAATTGAAAAATTGAAAACATGTGGGAAAATAAGAAATGGTAATCAGCATTTTTCTTTTTCACAAAAATGTTCTTTTGCATTGTTTAACTCTTTACCAAACGACAAAAATTTAGAATGGTCCAAATTGAAAGCATTTGCAGAGGACAAAATAAATGTAACTGAAAAATTGAAAAGTGTTTTGGGTAGGATAGAAAACATTGTGGGAAAAGGAGAAAATGCTAGTTACCAGCATTTTCTCCTTTTCCCACAAGGTTTTCAAAGGACTTCTTTCACAGGGTCGTTAAAAGTCGGGATTGTGGTAAAGAGTTAAACAAACCTCATCATTTCAGCCACATTTAACGTATCGTCTGTAAATCCTTTCAATTTGGACAAGAGTAAAATTTGTCTAGTATAGATCTAAACGTTGCAAAATTATCTCCCTTTGAACTTTGACATCTGTTTTCGCATAATTCACGGAGTTAAATTCTATCTCATTTTCGATAGAATCACTTGGTAGAGGGTATTATATTAAATTTTTGTATAAACACATTACTCATGCTCTGTGAAAAGGGTTTCATTTCATCTGCAAAAAGTATCGCCCATGTCAGCTTGGGCAGTCCGCACAGGCTGACCCAAGTCGAAACTTTTTGTCGTAAGCATGTCAATTTCTGCATGTCAAAGGACCGTTGTACTTCACGATTCACTCGATTACTAAGCAAAATGAATTCTATAGGTCCATACTTTTATGATTGATTGATTGATTGATTGAATAGTGTTTAACGCCGTTTTCAACATTATTTCAGTTATATCGCGGCGGCCAGTGCACCTATCCATGCTTTCCTGGAGTTTCTTTTACCAGTACTCCGCACAATATTCTTTCCAAGCCACTGGTTGCTTTCCCACATTACCATCGTCGACACAATGGTCAGCGGTGAGAGAGGAATGAATCCTGTCGCGATGACTATCATCAATCCTCGTAAAGAGATTGGCGAAGCCGGGGATCGAACCAGCGACCTCCTGTTCTCAAGTCCTACACGCTACCGACTGAGCTACGGGGGCTTGACCCATACTTTTATGGGTCTATAGTTATATGATGAGTTGTACAATGCATCACGGAGATGCATTAAACCCCCTTTTGCCACAGCGCTGTGCCAATGTATACAGTAGCATTCACTATGTAAAAGCATGAGAATTACATGTGTATATCTTGTAAAGTCGCCTTTGAGTAAAACGATCGAAAATATCAGTAAGTAGAAAAACTCAGTGCTATCTGTCTTGCTGTTCAGTGAATAGTGTAACGTCGTATTCAACCTTTTTTTTTTGTCATATATACATAGTAAAACTGGTGTTGCACCCCCTGTGTTTTTAACGTGTTTAATTTTCTGGCGTGAATGATATGAAATGGGTTGGAAATTAGAATCTGGCTGCTGTATACAAGAACAAACAAGTCTGTTGTCTCTGAAATGGAATGCACTGAGGTATCCCTTAACCTCATGGCAGCAGCTACTGATCGAGCTGTTTCAACCTCACGTGAGAGGTGTGAGACAAAGACTGCAAGCTGTTTTGCATGCCCCGGGCGGAAGTACGCTATATTGCCTGATTTTGTGTGTCCATTCTCTGCAGGTCACTTTCAACCTGTCGTAAGTTTTGTTTCGACATTGAATTCCCTGTTTTAACCAAACTTAAACGCTTCTCGTTTTTCTTAAATTTGAAAGCAACATCTATGCAAAAGATTCCCACTTACCATGAGGTCAAGGGATACCTCAGTTCAGTTCATTTTATGGCCAAAAGACGAGTCTGTTGGTGTATGCAGCAGCCGAATTCTAATTTCGACCCAATTTTATCTCATTCACGTCAGAAAATCAAACCCGGTAAAAAACACAAGGGGTGCAACACTAATTTTACTATGTATATATTACGGCAGCCTATGCATTCCCTGAACTTCTTTACCGCCGCTTTTCATAACATTCCGTCAAAGCCATTGGCAGCTTTCCCACATAAACATCGCCCAAGCCACGTCCACAGGATAGATACAGATACAGATATTTTACTGACAAGCACAAAGTACATAGTCATGACAACATTACAAATATGATAAAGAAAAATTTCAAAAGTCAAGGTCTATAATAAATCATAGAAAAAAAAACCACGGAAATTTATCCTCATACATCCTACACACACACACACAATCTAAACTGTGTATTTAAAGGAAACACTTTGTGTTTAATTATGAAGACGAACCCTTAATCAACAGTCAATTGATGCGTATATATAGTTCTTTCAAAGAGGGCGTTTTTTTTACATAGTTAGCCAAATCGAAAATCTCATTCTTATTAGTTGAAAAGTTCTAAGAGTTTAAAGGTACATGTACTTGGTTTTTTACAATAATATTCTTTAATGTATTTCTTTCTTAGCTGCTCAAAAAACGGACATTTTAATACAAAATGAAACTCATCTTCCGTTTCTCCAGCGGTACAGAGGAGACATACTCGTTCATTTCTCGGAATTCTATTCTTGCTTAAACGACAAGTTTGAATCCTTAAGGAATGAGAGGAAGTTCTAAGCCTAGTTATAAAAAATCTGAGCTCAGGCGGCAGAATGTCCAAAGATGATTCGTATTGTAACGTATCTTTCAAATATTTATAGTTTTGTAAGGAAGAAGCATTTGCAATCAAAGAAAAACAACTTTGGGTATAGTTATCGATAAGTCGCTGTCTAAAAGTTTGTACAAAATCTTTACCGTTAACTGAAAATGGATTTTCCCATATATTGGAAAAGCCATGCTCATTCAACATACTTTTAACGTCCGAAACCCAATTTCTGCAGCCTTGTTCACATTGTTCATAACCAAGTTTATACATTGTTTTCATAATAACATTGTCTGTAGAATTTAACTTAAACCAGTATTTTAGAATGTGGACATATCTATTTATGAATAATGGGTATCTACCAAGTTCTGCATATACAACTGCGTTACATATACTTTGTCTAACATTTAAAATCCTCTTGCAAAATTTTATATGTATTCGTTCAATAGATTTCGACTTCGTATAGCCCCCATATTGGTGCTGCGTAACTTAAAATAGATCCCACGAACGAATCAAATGGTTGGCATAATATTTTGGGTTTCAACTTATATTTGCTACAATTTGTCAATAACACATTTAGAGCCTTGAGTGCTTTACCAGTAATTTGTTCTTGATTGTTACAAAAATTGCCCGTATACGAAAAAACAGTCCCTAAATAATTAAAGTGCTCTACGTTTTCAAGTACTGTATTATTGTATGTAAAACATTCATTGGGTAGAATTTTCCCTTTTTGCGAAATACCATCACTTTAGTTTTCTGTGTATTTACTTCTAGTCCCCATGTTTGACAGTATTCATACAATTTATCTAAACTATTTTGTAGGTCCTCGGGGGAATTTCCAAATATGACTAAGTCGTCTGCAAAAAGTAACAATATTATTTTTAATTCATCAATTTGTATACCCGAATTGAAATCACCCTGAAGGGAAAAGTTCTAGGTCCTCAATGAAAATGGCCCACATCAAAGGTAACATCATCTCCCCTTGTTTTAAACCTACAGGAATTTCAAAGAAGTCAGACAAGCGGCCATGTGATCTAACGCAGGATTTAACCATACTGTACATATCTTTTATTATCCTTAAACACCTCCCTCCTATCCCGCATTTATATAGCTTTAACCATAAAGCGTTTCTGTATACACTATCAAAGGCCTTTGTGAAATCAACAAAACTACAGTATAGTCGTTTTTATTGTTTAAACATGTTTGTATTACACTAAGTAAAATGAACATAGCGTCAACTGTTGATCTGCCTTTTACAAATGCAAATTGCGCATCAGAAATCGTATTATTTTACTGACAAAACTTGTCTATTCGTTTGTTCAATATGGAAGTAAATAATTTCGAAAGGCAGCTCACTAAAGTAATACCCCTATAGTTACGCACGTTATCTATCTCTCCCTTTTTAAATAAAGGCACGATTATACCATCCATCCAGCTCTCTGGAAAAAAAAAAACACTGTATAGAATAGAGTTAAAAATATCACAAACATGAGACCCAATTATGTCCATACTTTCAATGAAATATTCATTTAATAAGCAATCAGGTCCGTGGGCCTTACCCAGATTTAATGTTTTAACCCCACTGTATAATTCATCTAGAGAAATAGGTCTGTCCAAATCGGAAAAACAATAATCATCACATTCGTCAAAGGGCCTGGTTCACTAACCCCCATAATTTGCCCAAAATTTGTGAAAAAAGTAAACTATGAGAAATATCATCAATTCATTAATATTTATTCAAAACAACTTCTAAACTGTATAAAAATTGCTATTTTATTAATTTCAAATATTTTTGTGGGTGAGTAATTTCACGTTTTAGAACCCCCTATTTTCCAAAAAACAGGAAAATCATACCATTTTTGTCTAATTATATTAAAAATAAACTACCAGCGCAAGCGAGTACCACAAAATAACATGTATGTTTGTATTAACAATTAAGATACAAACAAAATGATATATGTCTCGTAGTGGTACTCAAATGCGCTCATGTTCTAATTTTAATAAATTGTATATGAGGCGTAGGCTTTGACGCCTATAAGTAGCCGCTATAAATCCAAACAGACAGCGCCATTTCGAGTTTGTGGGTCCAAAACTGTTGTTTTACGAATACATTATATATGACATTGCTAGATGAGATGACAATTGCTACTTCAATCGATGCATTTCACTATATAACATTGTAAATAGTGATGAAAAGCGAAAATATTAAGGCGATGTACGAACTTTACCGAGTACGATTTTCGCCCGTCTCCAATGTAAACAATGCAGACGATACGCTCTTAGCGATGCAATCGGTACTTCAAACATCATTATAGACCCGCCAGCATTTTCCGAGTAAGTATAATATTTAAATCATGTTTGAAACTTGGGTCCCGAAAACTTTTTATCGTGACAAACTAATTATAGAATTCTTGTTGACACATATCGAAAAGGGTGGGCATATTTATCTGTATCCCGAAAAGATAAACGAAAAGATAAACGACCATTGAATACATTGTAAACTGTATTCGCTTTTGTTTTACAATATTTTTACCGCGAGTATTGAGAAAAATAATAAATAAATACATCCTGTTTAGAATTTGCAGGTACTTGAGAAAATTTTTCTTTTTTTTTTCGTCTGACAGGAGATAGTTCTATTTTTAGACATTAGGCTTAGTTATGTATACTTTATTTAATGACGACGATAGTGTAAGGTCATATGGTCAAATGGTACACATAGAGCGCTCAGATACTGAACGTCGTATGTTCAAAACCTCTTACATGCTATAATTTATATTGTAAATCTTTTTTTTTTAAGTACCATATTTTTCATTAAATTTCGTGTTCAAAATATCATGCCTATCCGAGTACAGCATATTGTCGTATAGAGAAAATTAACTTAATTAACTATTTAGACCATTTTAAACTTATTTTTCAGAATGGTGAAAAGCTACCTATGTACTGTTTGTCACAAACGAGTAAAACCAAATGATCGTCGCCCTGTAACAGAAAAACTGAGAAAAATTCTGAAGAACCTGTTGCCTGCTTTGTCTGACACAGATGTTGTTTGTGGTTCTTGTCGAGTACGGTGTTATAAATGTACCAAGAGTCCGCCTAAACTGAAACCCACCTACAACAAAGAAGATGATCCAGACTATGACCCCCAACCATCGACGTCTAAACAGTTTTTAAGTCCATTATCCGTAAGTAAAACTGTTGTCATTGTAAAGAAAACATGAATTATAACACTTCTTTTGAACATGACCGATATTGATAGAAAAGCCACATTTTATTCAATAATACAAATATTAATGCATCTTCAGGAGCAGTGTTTCCACATTTCGTATTCAAACGTTCAGCTAAAACCATGTACAATTTTGCTAACCTGTCTCTCCCGACAACGTATTTGTGGAAATTGTCTTGTAATTTTAGATTTGGTGGTAGAGGATGTTGCTTGTAACGAGCAATGTCTCTTGGCTACAATGTTATCTATATTGACGAAAAATATAAGCTATCATGCATCAATTATAAACTAAAGAAATGCAGCCTACACACAAATATATATTTAACTGTATATAAATGTAACTGTCTAGATAGTTATTGTAGAGTAATGAATCACACTACTTTTTTTTTTCTTTTCAGATCACACTTAAAATTCCCTCTACGAGTAGAAGCCACTCAAGATGTTTTGTGTGCAAAAGACCTGGTCCAAAGTTGGTTTGTTTGTCAGCAGATGGTCGCCTGTCAACTTTCTTAGCACACAATGTTGTTATACCTGCAGGATCCAGATGCTGTCCTCGTCACATCCATGAGGGAGGGCTGATCCATTCTGCTGTCACTAGCATTCAGACCAAGACAGATACTACAAAGCTTAACAGAACTGCTATCAACGACTTGCTCCAGAAAATGAGATCCTTATGTCTACAAATGAACAAATCTTTAAACTTTGATTCACTGAATGATTCAGATTACCCATCCCTGACTCGACTGACTAAGTCTCAATTCGATGATGTATGTCGCCATCTTACTGACAAGGTAAAAAACTCACCAAGCCGGTCTTCAAGAACAAGCATTGGAATTTTCCTTGTAAAGCTTTGCTCTGGTATGTCTAACAGGCTATTATCTACTATATTTGGTATTACCAAGTCCAGTGTCCGTTGTGCAGTGTCCACAGTGAGACAAGCATTTATGCGTGGTTTTGTGCCTCTTTACCTCGGAATCGATAGCCTAACCAGGGAATCTGTTATCAGGGACCATACCCGTGACCTAGCAAAGACCTTGTTTGGTACAGCTGACGACCAAGTAATCCTCGTCCTTGATGGGACTTACATTTACATTAATAAATCTAACAACTTTAAGTTTCAACAGAGAACATACTGCACACACAAGGGTCGTCCACTAGTTAAGTCCATGGTAGTTGTTACAACCACTGGCTATTTTGTAACAATCGTTGGACCCTATTTGTCAGACAGCAAAAACAATGATGCCTCAATACTGAACCACATGCTTATGTCAAATATAGAAGACATCAGATGCTTTTTGAAGGATGGCGATGTATTTGTTGTGGACCGGGGCTTTCGAGACTCTGTCAAATTACTAGAGGAACTTGGTATCCAGGCTGAAATGCCAAGTATTCTTTCGAAAGGGCATAGACAGATGTCTACAGAAGAAGCTAATTCAAGTCGACTGGTTACAAAGGTAAGATTCCTTAAGGCAAGTAGTAAGAACAGTCACATGCATCTGAATCTTAACAACAACATTTACAAAAGCAACAACAATGGCAACTAAGGACTAATGTCAATCTTTAGTTTTCGCCTCAACTGTGAGTCAGAAAATCAAGCACTTCCAAAAATTGAATCAATAGTTTCTTTTATTGTCATCGTTGCATAAAAGAATGCAAAATATAAAACCGATTTGAATAATGGCGTGATAAAAAGAGTAATGATTAATGGTTGGATTGCTTTGTGCAAAATATGAAAAATGCTAATTTTCTTACATTGAAAATTGTCTACAAAAATGATATCTTTATATGTACATCTAGATCGAAAAGTAGATTGAATCACAAATAGATTTGAGTCAAAGATTAACGAAGTGTAATGCAAATAGTTTTTAGAATATATTTAAGAAAATGGCAACGCTCCATACAAGAAGCATAGTTTCATAGTTAAGTCTGTATTTATAGTTAATAAGCCAACATCCTGTCTGACATTTAACAAAAGTCATTCTGATAGCGTCGTATAGTTCTAGTTTTTTTCCATGGCGGTATTTATTTTCCCACAATCTCTCAACAAATAGCAGCGTCGGGATCAGGATTCAGGATAAACAATATTCAAATCTAAGACTCCTTAAATAATCATTATAATAAAATAAATGAATTAATGGTGAAATAAAACTGACTGAGAGTTGTGTTGTGTCCGTGGTCAGAAAGAAGAGCGTCGGTTTTACAATCAAGATGTCCCGAGTTCGATTCCAGGCAGCGGCTAATGATCCTGTACCTTCCATTGGTCACCACTCTTGGCGCAAGTACTGGTAGTTCCCAGGAAGCAGAATCGAAAGAAATTAGTTTAAATTTTGAGATTGTTTGAAAATCGATGTAAAATGAATGTATAGGCTAAGGTTAAACTAACTGATATTTTGGAAAGGATATATTAAATATACTCTGGCAAAAAAGGGCATAATGAATCTCTGTAATCCATCACACCGTGCAACCTATCACTTACTTATGGATCCATAACAGCCACTTTTTGTAACAACTGAAGTAATCATGAGGAAGATTGGTTCTTGGACTAATAGTGAAAAGTTTCGGCCCAGGTTAACCTACGTGAACAGGCTGACCCAGGTCGATACTTTTCGCAGATGCTTTAAACCCCCTTTTCACAGGCCATGGCTCGTTTACTTATGAAGTAATTTCTGTTTATCAAACTGCAGATACGTTGGGTTGTCGAGTCAGCAAATGCGAGAATCAAAAGATTCAAGTACCTTGACCATGTTTTGCCAAACAGCCAGATTCCATTTATCGGCGATTTTGTTCGAATAGTGTGTGCCCTTTCGAACAAATATTTTCCACCCCTTAGCGCTACATCAGGCGATCAGGAGCTCGCAAAAGGAATGCTAGAACAGAGCAGGAAAGGAAATGAACTGAAGGATATGGTTGAGGAAAAAGGACTAGCGAGAAGAATTAAAATATGGCGGCCAGTAGATGAAGTGGAAATCGACACCTTTCCTCGCTTAACAGAAGATCAGCTTCGCGAGCTCACCTTTGGTGTGTATCAACTGCGCTTGAGCACAAGTTACATTCAAGAGCACTTGGAGGGTAACTGTGAGATTCGTGTACATGTTGACGAACCAAGTTTGCTCTGTGTCAAGATGCAAAGTCGTCACACATCGAGCAGGAAATACATGATGTGGATTCAGTTTAATGAATCCAACATACAGGCGTGGTACTGCCAATGCAAAGCTGGTTCGCGAGTTGTTGGAATGTGCTCTCATCTTGCAGCAATAGTTTGGTATTTATCTGCGGCAAGGTATGAAAACAGAGAAAAAATTGGTGTACGTGACTGGGCTGTCCATCTTGAAGACGCCGCTCCCAAACAAATCACAGATTCCAGTAGTGATAGTGACCAGTGAATTACGTGTTTACTTTTGCCAAAGACCGTTCATTGTCAGTAGTAACATGAACTTGTAATTCATACACCAGCAATTATACAAGTTTATGTAACTATTGCCTATGAATCCGTCATCACCGATTTCATGTACCAAACTATTGCTACCAGTGTAAAATTGCTTAACTGTTTTTGTTAATGTGTTAATGTTTACTTCTTCACCAAACGACATACCTAATCATATATACTGGTCCAAATTAAAAGCATTTGCAGACAACAAAGTAAATATGACTTTAGAATTGAAAATTATTTTGGACAGGATATAAAACTTTGAGCGAAAAGCAGAAAATGCTTGTGACCAACATTTTCTCCTTTTCCCACAATGTTTTCAAAAGCTTTCTTTCCCAAGGTCGTGAAAATCCAAAGATTGTTTGGTAAAGGTTGATACTTTATGTCTAGTGTTTGTGCTCAAAATGAAACGGGGGGAATCGAATGTGACCATTGGCCAACGTCAAAATTGTCATAATGAAAAGACCTTGCAGACGTTTAAGTATATAACCATCATTCTTAACTCTTTACCATACAACAAAATTTTGTGCTTGACCAAACTGAAATCATTTGCAGGCAACAACATAAATGTGCCTGAAATAATAATGATTTCTGTATTTGAATTGGATAGAAGTTATTTAAGGAAAAAGGAGAAAATGCTGGTTACCAACATATTCTCCTTTTTCCACCATGTTTTCAAAATCCGTCTTCTTCTGGGTCGTGAAAAGTCGGCATTGTGTTGTAAAGGGTTAAATAGTGTTGGTCGCTGGATCGGAAGGATACACTGTGTGATCAGAAAAAAAGTGTTTGTTTCGACATGATTTTCTGTTTTTCACACAGGCATAACGTCGTGTTTTTTATTAGCGACGTCAATAATAACGTCGTTTCGTCGCGTTACGAAAGGCCTTGTTTTTCATTAAATTTCAATGTTCAGTTCAACTTTTTCACCAAAATAATGTCATTCTCAGGTTAAACACATATCAATTGTATGATTATCAAAAAATAGTGACATTCTGAGGTTGGGCAAATTTTGGGGGTTAGTGAACCAGGCTCTTTATGAGTTTCACAAAAAGATTCAACCAAATCATTTCTTACCCTAAATATATCATTACAGAGCTCTGAAAAGTAGTTTTTAAAATCTCCAATCTGTAAATCATTACTCGAAAGAGATTTTTTACGGGTTTTGAAAAATCGCCAAAATTGTTTCGGCTTCGAAAATCTAAGGTTCTCTATTTTGTTAATTAGTTTATTGTCATACTGTTTACGTTTCTTTTTCAACAATGTTTTGTATTCTTTTTTCTTAGTGCGTAATTTCAGCCTTGTAAATTCAGACTTGTGAATATTGAAATCGTGTAGAGCATAGATAGAGGAAAGTGACTTCTGTCGCGATGACCAACACCAATCCTCTAAAAGAGCTAGACCGAGCTGGGATTCGAACACTCAACACCTGGATCACAAGCCCTAACGTTACTGAGCCACCAGACTCGGCTCGAAAAAAGGATCATATGTTTAAGCGTTAACCCTTTACCACACAGTCCTGAGTTTTCACAAATGAGCCTGAAGAAGAAAGCCTTTGAAAACACTGAGGGAAAAGGAGGAAATACTGGTAACCAGAATTTTCTCCCGTTTCCACATGCTTTCTTACCTTTCAAGGGTAATGTAGTCGATTGGACAACACTGAATTTGTCGTCTGCAAAGGCTTTCAAGTTGGACATGCATAAAATTTTGTCGTCTGGTAAAACGTGAAACGCTTATCCTGCTGAATGAATTAAATAAAACCTTCAATCCGATAGTAAAAACCCGAATAATGTTATTTAAAACTTATTTTCTTGGATAAAAATATATCCTCATCGGACAGTGTAGATCCAAGATCGGACTGCACGTTCTGTGCAGTCTGATCTTGATCCACACTGTCCGCAAAAGGTCAGTGAGTCGCGCTTAGCAGCCTGAAGGTTAAAAAACAAAAGCTCAATTGATGAGAATGTGTTTTAAACGGACATCTTCTGATTAATGTTTCAGAAATCAAACGTCTAAAGAAAGGAACTTTATTTCATGCTTTTCGATAGTTTATCGGGAAATAATGGTGAATTATAGTTTGATAATTTCACCGTTTCGACCAGTGTACTGACCGATAGACACACTCACAGGAACGGAAATACCGAGTGCTCCCCTGTACTCTGCAAGTCCCAACGAAAAAGAGTTAGAAGCATGAAATAAATAGATTTTTTTTTCGGTGAAAGGTCGAAATATATTCGTCTCGTGTACATCATACGCTAATATTTTCACACACATTACCGATGATGTTCACTCGAGATAAAGTTGGATCTTTCACCGAAAAAAACAAATATTTTCCATATATTCATATTATCACAGACCAATTCAGATGGCATTGTGAGCGGAATTCTTATGGTTACCTGACAAAGTCATCCGATCATTTATTATGATGTTGTGAAATAAAAATATCTGCCCCGAATTCACTAATGTGTGTAAGAAAAAAATCACTTAAAAGAACTGAAATGCAGTTATCTCAACTGATTTATTGAGTTATTTCAAGTGGAAATATGTTTACAGTGATATACTGCGTTGCTGATATTAAACTTTTCTGTTGACCCTTTCAGCTTTCAATTCGACCTCTTTAGACAGCTGAAAAAAAAAAAAAAAAAACAGCCCATTGAAAAGCAGAAAAAAATCATCTTTTTGGTTTAAATAACTCTTTCACTACTAATGACGACTTTAATAGCTTTTGCGGATGGTGTAGATCAAGATCAGACTGCACAGAACGTGCAGTCTGATCTTTGATCTTTACCATCAGCTATCCAATGCTAGATTATGACGCAATTAATCTTTAGTACCAGTAGGAATCTCCTTCTAGACCGCGAAAATAATATGGAATTTCTTTAGTTAGTAGTGAAAGAGATAAGCCAGCGGACTGTATAGATCCAACATCATACTGCCTGTTCTGTGTAGTCTGATCTTCATATATGCCGTCCGTAAAAGCCCCTGTTTTCGTCTGTCTCGTTGAAAGGGTTAAAGAAGTCCTTCATTATAAGAAATATCGTTTAAAAAAAAGACTTTTGTTTGTATAGACCCTTTTAGTCTCTGACCACTTCCTGGTTACGAGACCGGAAAACTGCGCATGCGCACTCGTGTAGGGCAAAAAGACCAAATAAAACAGTGGCAGATTATTGAAAGTGTACACAAAATTGTTAAATTATGAGCGATTATATGAAAAGCTTCCTCTCAGAGGCAAAGAAACGATAATCAGACTAACTTATTTGCTAAGGGTTCAGTAACGTGGAAGAAAACGATCCGTATTTTAGTGACAATTTAAGACGAAGACGTCAAAAAAAAAAAGTGTCGCTGTTTTGGGTTGACGTTATCGTCAAAGGAAATGTTAACCAACCCCAGGCAGTAACAGACAAACCCACTGAAGTATGGGCTGGAACACTGCGGGAATGGGAAAAATGCATGTTACCAGCATTCTTTACCTTTTGCCGTAGTGTTTTCACAAGCCCATTGATGTAGGTAGTTAATTAAGACGAGGGAGAGCTAGGTAAAGGGTTTATAAAGGGTAGCCATCTGATATATCACATACTTGTTAGTTTAATCGACAATACAGTGGATATTTTAGTTTAATTTCAGTGGCGGAGGGTGTAGGTCGAGATCGGCATTGTTCATGCTGTTACCTCTAACAGTTTAGAGAGTGTGTATTATGATAAATTTTATCATGGAACAAATTTTGGTGCAGACGTATTTGAAAACATGAATGAATGAATGAATGAATGAGCGAGCGAGCGGATGGATGGATGAACTAACGCGCGAATGAAGAACGAACGAACAACTGTATGTTGTACTGTTGTCGTCTGTGGCTGCTCTTTCCATAATTGCTTTCCACCAGGGATCGGTTGTAACATGTAACTTAGAAACATTCCTTTTCTGAAAACAGTGTTGGAAAAGGTTGAAATAATGTTAACCAGCATATTCTCTTCTTCTCACAATGTTTAAAAAGCTTTCTTTTCTCTTGGTCGTTAAGACTTGTGATTGTTGGGTAAAGGGTTAAATGGAAATTGTAACAGTAATTAGTTGAGCACATTTTATACGGGGAGGCATTTTAGCGTGTCATATACATGATAATGTAGGGAAACAATATGGACCTTAGCCTTAACCCTTAGCCTCCGTTACATGACGGTGATCTTGAATTTACTCTGCGAAAAGCATAATGAGAGATCTGTTTGCACATGGGGGTAGCGTGGACTTGAAATACATAGTTACAAATCCTAATTATGGTTTAAGTAACACTGATTAAGATTTATGACATAAACTTGACGCGAATTCCTGACTTGTGCTGGTCAAAAATATAAGTACGGCAGGATATGGGTCAAAAATTAATAACGTTAAATGACGATAGTCAATAAAGTACAAAAAATTAACGGTGAAAAATCTCTTTAAAAAACATACGAGGTCAAACAAATAATTTGACTATAGATATACGGGGACGCGTTAGGGGGACGTTTTAACCAATTCGTCATAACCAAAAGTAAGGCGTTTCGACACTGGGACGTTTAAGCCAGATACTAAGTTACTAATCTGTTTGTACATCCCGGTGCACAGCATGCTAACGGCATCCTGTAACATGATTAATCTTCACAGATATTAATCAGCAAAATCTTTCGACAAAGCCAAAACATTGTGTGTGAAAATAGCTTTCAACAGTGGCGATATTGAGCTTTTTGCCCTACAAACAGCGCGCATGCGCGAAAAGTGGAATTCTGGGATCGTATTTCCTTGGCAACGAACGGCGTTGTAAAAGGGTCTATACAACTCACACGGGGACCGCCGTTTAAGTATATAGTGAAACCACTTTAACTCGTCATTTCACCCTTTCAGCGCCATAGGCGGAAACAGGGACTTTTGCGGACGGCATAGATCAAGATCAGACTGCACAGGACGTGCAGTCTGATCTTTGATCTATACCTTCCGCTTGTTTGGTCAAGCCTATATGATAAAAATCTTCCGGAGACTCAGTGGATTCCATTTACAGCCTTCAAAAGAAACCGAGTTTGTTTATTTGGCGCCGAAAGAGTTAATGAATATTCCGTATTTTTACGTGAACTATTTATAGATCTTGATCTATACCTTCCGCTTGTTTGGTCAAGCCTATATGATAAAAATCTTCCGGAGACTCAGTGGATTCCATTTACAGCCTTCAAAAGAAACCGAGTTTGTTTATTTGGCGCCGAAAGAGTTAATGAATATTCCGTATTTTTACGTGAACTATTTATAGATCTCCGAGAAATTTACGATTTTATAGGACGTTTACCCCGAGATCATGTGTCCAGGTATTGTACCTCTACACCATGTACACAGCGACAAGATCAGTTTATTATGCAAACATATAAACTCTTGTCCTGCTAAATGAGTTGACTGGAACTTTCATACCGATAGTAAAGTTCAGAATAATGCCATTTAAAACTTATGTTTAGGAAAAAAATGTCTCCTTATCGGACAGTGTAGATCCAAGATCAGACTGCACGTTCTGTGCAGTCTGATCTTGATCTACACCGTCCGCGAAAGGTCAGTGAGGCTCACTTAGCAGCCTACGGGTTGAACATTTGAACTCCGTTCAGAAGGAGCCTCGGCAAATATCGGAAAAAAGCCGAACACTGTCACGGAAACAAAGAAGTGACAAGTCAAAGCGGTTTCACAATAATATCGTCGAATCATTTTAACGCTTACCCACACAATCACGAGATTTAATCTCCCTGAGAAAGAGGCCGTTGGAAAACATTGTTGGAAAAGGAGAAAATGCTGGTTACCAGCATTTTCTCCTTTTCCCACAGCGTTTTCTCTACTTTGAAATGAAACTCCCAACATTTTAGCCACATTTACTTTGTCATCTGTTAATGCTATCAATTTGGACTGGTCTACAATATCATCTTGTGCCAAGTTGTGGTAAAGAGTTAAAGGACAAAATTTCAGCCTTGTCCAAATTAAAATTCGAAGACGAGAAATAAAATGTGTCTTAAATGATGGAATTTGTCTAAGAAAGGGTAGAAAACATTCATGGAAAAGGTGAAAGTGAAGGTTCCTTTTCCTGAAATGTTTTTCAAAAGCTCCTTTGTTACGGTCGTGAAAATTCGGGGTTGTTTGGCAACGGGTTCGTAATTCATAGAATTTCACGGTCACAACTTATGAAAATCCTATACTTCGGCCCTACTTGACTCACTGAAAATGAATTCTATTAATTCTGTGGTTATAACCGGTTTCAGTTCAAAGAACTATCAAACTGTAATTTCGTTTCGATTAAAGAATGCGATTTATCATTTATTTTCAACATTATTTCAGTCATATAACGGCGACAGCTCACATATTCATGCATTTCCTGGGTCTCACCATTGCTGGACCAGGGCTTTGAAGCGTCTTGCACAAGAACACTTCCACTACACTCCAGTGTATTCAGTGAGGCCCGAACCTGGGACCTCCAGGTCACGAGTCCTTGACTTTACCACTGAGCCACGCAGGACCCCGTAAAGAAAGGGGGCGTTTTTCGGCCAGGGATATCATTTCAACGAAATTGTGTGTTATTCTATTTTCCTTAGGTTGCAGCGATCAATGTGAGAGCAATACAGTGGACTCGTATTCCATATCTGGTGACGTTTGTGGCAACAAATTCAAGAGATGCGTTAATCAAACCCAGTATACCGAGAACTGTGGCCCTCATGATGTATTCGATCCGGCCAATGGCGTTTGTGTCTGCGTCCCAAGAACCACGGCAGATTGGTGCAATCCGGACACACCAGAAAGCAAACTCGAAGCTAAATGTGAAATGAAATGCTTGAATGACCCTGTAACACCATAAACCTGGATCCATATTCACCAAGCATTCTTAAGAATATTCTTAGTATTATTCTCCAGAATTTTCTAAATTTGAAAGTAACACAACTTCTGATTGGCTAAACCATTTGGTTTAGCCAATCAGAAGTTGTGTTACATTCAAATTTAGAAAATCTTGAAGAGTAAGACTAAGATTATTCTCAAGAATGGTTGGTGAATATGGACCCTGGCCTGTCTTACTTGGTACTTGCTCAAACAATAGGATTTGTCTGTAGTTGGGTTGCAAACATTGAGGGAAAAGGAGACTTACTAACAGCATTTCCCCCTTTTCCTACAGTGTTTTCAAAACCTATGTTCCTCATGGTTGTTTGTAAAAGATTAAACATATCGAACTGAAAACGAATTTGGGAAGTTCGTGAAGTATTAATGACGCCATATTAGCCTTTTAACACATAACAAAATTTTTTAGATTTGTCCATATTTAACGTATTTGCAGACGACAAAATAAATGTCAATCAAAAATCGATATTTATTTCAGTAGGGCAGAAAAGGAGAAAATGCTGGTAACCAGCTGAATGCAGAACGAATATCTACGAATATCTTTGATCTAACCACGAAAGTCTATCGTGCTGTGCGTGCCCTCTGCGTAATTCCTGAATCAATTCGTACGAAGGACGTTGAAAGAACGCGTTTAACTCGTTATTAGTACGTTGGAATTCATTAGGAAAATTTGTTGGAAGAATGCTACCGTGCAGGTATCGATCGGTTGTCGCACTGTACCGTTTGTATTGGGTATGGATTGTTTCGGTTAACATTAGTCGAAATAGAGATCGACGCACTCAAGCAAATAACGACATATGCCAACGACCTTGAGAGTATGCTAAGGAATGCTAAAACATCTCCGCTGGAATACGCAGGGTCAATTCGTATAAGTGTAAACGCAAGTAAGGTAAAATTTCTGCGGTATATAAAAAACGATCTACTGTATTACATTGTTTGTTACAAAGCTAAATAGGTACATGTTCATGTACATATGGCGACGGCTATGTAATACCCTCATTTCACTGGGTGGGGATTCCGCTAAGCTTCGAAATTTTGGTCGAAACGCCGTGAATCGTCGGTGAAACGACAACACGCTCAATAGAAACGCCTTGATTGTAGTAGAAGCGTATCGGAAGCTTCATGATCGCTCCATTCTACTGAGCGTCGATTCCGCTACGCTTCAAAGTTTGGAAAAAACGCCGCGAATCGTAGAAGGAACGGCAACAGCGCAGTAGAAACGCCTTGATCGTAGAAGAAGTATATCGAAAGCTTCATGATCGCCACTTCACGGTGCTTGTTTTGACATTGCTTAAAATTTGCGTAACTGGATCGCCTTTGGCTCAACGCGTCACAAAATCCTAGTTAAAGCGTAGCAAGAAATTCGTAAATGCAGCGGTATCGTAGCCGCAGTGCGAGTAACGTCGTGCAAGTGCAGCGCATCATAACAAAAGCAACGCCCAACCCTATCAATCTCTTGTTCATAACCGCAACCTGCAGCACAGCGGCTGTAGCAATCCGATCCATTTTCTTCGAAGGCCGATGGTCAGCTGCTGCCAAATCAGTTAAATCGCCTATTACATATAGAAACGTTCCAAAAGCACAACAGAAGCTCAGCTCCTGCCCATAAGTCATAGCAAGGTCGCAGCAGCAACGTAGTAAGCCTGAAATCCTGAAAAGCGTAGTAGAAGCATCTCGGAAAGAATCAGCCAGTCAGTCTGTCGGGCCTTTTGCCAGTCTGTCCGTATGTCTGTCTGACGGAATGTGTACACGCACATAGGTTAACTTGCGTCCCGAACTCAGCGGCGCCCCCCCCTCCTGCGGCTTTTCTGTCACTACAGTGTAAATTTGTGGGAGTATAAACGAGACACTACACGTGCAAGAAGCGATTTTCATACGTCTGCTTTTAACTCTTTACCATACAATCCCGAGTTTTAACAACCCTGAGAAAAAAAAAACTTTGAAAACATATGTGGGAAAACAAGAAATGGTAATCAGCATTTCTCTTTTTCACAAAAATGTTCTTTGGCATTGTTTAACTCTTTACTAAACGACAAAAATTTAGAATGGTCCAAATTGAAAGCATTTGCAGACGACAAAATAAATGTAATTGAAAAATTGAAAGTGTTTTGAGTAGTATAGCAAACATTGTGGGAAAAGGAGAAAATGCTGGTTACTAGCATTTTCTCCTTTTCCCACAAGGTTTTCAAAGGACTTCTTTCACAGGGTTGTGAAAAGTCGGGATTGTGTGGTAAAGAGTTAAACAAACCTCATCATTTCAGCCACATTTAATTTATCGTCTGCAAATCCTTTCAATTTGGACAAGTGTAAAATTTATCTAGTATAGAACTAAACGTTGCAAAATTATCTCCCTTTGAACTTTGACATCTGTTTTCGCATAATTCACGGAGTTAAATTCTGTCTCATTTTCGATAGAATCACTTGGCAAAGGGTATTATATTAAATTTTTGTATAAACACATTACTCATACTCTGTGAAAAGGGTTTCATTTCATCTGCAAAAAAGTATCGCCCCATGTCAGCCTGGGCAGTCCGCACACCTGAGTCGAAACCTTTTGTCGTAGGCATGTCAATTTCTGCATGTCAAAGGACCATTGTACTTCACGATTCACTAGGTTACAAAGCAAAATGAATTCTATAGGTCCATACTTTTATGATTGATTGATTGATTGATTGAATAGTGTTTAACGCCGTTTTCAACATTATTTCAGTTATATCGCGGCGGCCAGTGCACCTATCCATGCTTTCCTGGAGTTTCTTTTACCAGTACTCCGCACAGTATTCTTTCCAAGCCACTGGTTGCTTTCCCACATAACCATCGTCGACACAATGGTCAGCGGTGAGAGAGGAATGAATCCTGTCGCAATGACTATCATCAATCCTCGGAAAGAGATTGGCCAAGCCGGGGATCCAACCAGCGACCTCCTGTTCTCAAGTCCTACACGCTACCGACTGAGCTACGGGGGCTTGGCCCATACTTTTATGGGTCCATAGTTATATGATGAGTTGTACAATGCATCACGGAGATGCATTAAACCCCCTTTTGCCACAGCGCTGTGCACATGTATATAGTAGCATTCACTATTTAAAGGCATGAGAATTACATGTATATATCTTGTACAGTCACCTTTGAGTAAAACGATCGAAAATATCAGTAAGTAGAAAAACTCAGTGCTATCTGTCTTGCTGTTCAGTGAATAGTGTAACGTCGTATTCAACCTTTTTTTTTTTCATATATATTACGGCGGCCTATGCATTTCCTGAACTTCTTTACCACCGCTTTTCACAACATTCCGTCAAAGCCATTGGCAGCTTTCCCACATAAACATCGCCCAAGCCACGTCCACCGGATAGAGGAAAGCGACTATTGTCGCGATGACCAACACCAGTCCTCTAAAAGAGCTAAGGCCAAGCTGGGATTCGAATGCACAACACCTGGATCACAAGCCCTAACGTTACTGAGCCACCAGACTCGGCTCGAAAAAAGGATCATATGTTTAAGCGTTAACCCTTTACCACACAGTCCCGAGTTTTCACAAATGAGCCTGAAGAAGAAAGCCTTTGAAAACACTGAGGGAAAAGGAGGAAATACTGGTAACCAGAATTTTCTCCCGTTTCCACATGCTTTCTTACCTTTCAAGGGTAATGTAGTCGATTGGACAACACTGAATTTGTCGTCTGCAAAGGCTTTCAAGTTGGACATGCATAAAATTTTGTTGTCTGGTAAAAGGTGAAACCCTTATCCTGCTGAATGAATTAAATAAAACCTTCAATCCGATAGTAAAAACCCGAATAATGTTATTTAAAACTTATTCTCTTGGATAAAAATATATCCTCATCGGGCAGTGTAGATCCAAGATCGGACTGCACGTTCTGTGCAGTCTGATCTTGATCTACACTGTCCGCAAAAGGTCAGTGAGTCACGCTTAGCAGCCTGAAGGTTAAAAAACAAAAGCTCAATTGATGAAAATGTGTTTTAAATGGACATCTTCTGATTAATGTTTCAGAAAGAAAGGAACTTTATTTCATGCTTTTCGATAGTTTATCGGGAAATAATGGTGAATTATAGTTTGATAATTTCACCGTTTCGACCAGTGTATTGACCGATAGACACACTCACAGGAACGGAAATACCGAGTGCTCCCCTGTACTCTGCAAGTCCCAACAAAAGAGTTAGAAGCATGAAATAAATAGATTTTTTTTTTTCGGTGAAAGGTCGAAATATATTCGTCTCGTGTACATCATACGCTAATATTTTCACACACATTACCGATGATGTTCACTCGAAATAAAGTTCGATCTTTCACCGAAAAAAACAAATATTTTCCATATATTCATATTATCACAGACCAATTCAGATGGCATTGTGAGCGGAATTCTTATGGTTACCTGACAAAGTCATCCGATCATTTATTATGATGTTGTGAAATAAAAATATCTGCCCCGAATTCACTAATGTGTGTAAGAAAAAAATCACTTAAAAGAACTGAAATGCAGTTATCTCAACTGATTTATTGAGTTATTTCAAGTGGAAATATGTTTACAGTGATATACTGCGTTGCTGATATTAAACTTTTCTGTTGACCCTTTCAGCTTTCAATTCGACCTCTTTAGACAGCTGATTGAAAAGCAGAAAAAAATCATCTTTTTGGTTTAAATAACTCTTTCACTACTAATGACGACTTTAATAGCTTTTGCGGATGGTGTAGATCAAGATCAGACTGCACAGAACGTGCAGTCTGATCTTTGATCTACACCATCCGCTATCCAATGCTAGATTATGACGCAATTAATCTTCAGTACCAGTGGGAATCTTCTAGACCGCGAAAATAATATGGAATTTCTGTAGTTAGTAGTGAAAGAGATAAGCCAGCGGACTGTATAGATCCAACATCTTACTGCATGTTCTGTGTAGTCTGATCTTCGTCTATACCGCCGGCAAAAGCCCCTGTTTTCGTCTGTCTCGTTGAAAGGTTTAAAGAAGTCCTTCATTATAAGAAATATCGTTTAAAAAAAAGATATATGGCGTAAGAGATACTAGAATATGAATATTGAAATTCTTTTGTGGCTCAATATGAAGTATATAAAGAAAAGTAAAATAAAGAAAAGTAACCTCACGAGCAGTTGCCTCTTTTTCATCACATTTCGTAGAAAAGTATTATTGGAAGCCGGCTCTTGAAGCCGGCTTCCAGTAGGAATGCTTTTTTTTTTTTATGCACATGGGGAATTTTGGGATACATCATTGCACAACTTTTCCGACATATTCACTCAAATACTTTTAATAGTATGTTGCTATTGAGCTCAAAATTATGTATTTTTTTTTTTTTTTTGTATGTACTATTGAGATGAATTTCGAGCATGAAAAGTAAGGATTTCGTATTCATAGATATTTATTTAATAACTGATTAATGATTGATCCCACAGGCAGCGTAACTCTTCTTAAACTAGTATAGACCGGTACTAGTTACCTCCCCTGATACTACTATACGTCTAATACACGATACAACAAGGGGCCAGTTTAAAACTAGTAGATTAGCGCAATATTACGCATTTTCCCCCCTTGTGCTGTTCACATACATTGCGAGCATGAAAACTACAGATTTTGTATTTTTTGAACTCTTATTTCTAGAAGATTTTAATCGGTAAAATGGTCCTGTGCCATGCAGAAAATGTACAAATAGCTAAAAGTATTGACCCACGTCAGCCAGTGGGGACTGCACAGGCTGACATGAGTTGATACTTTTTGCAGATACATTAAACCCCCCCTTTCACAGAGCATGTCTCAGATTTTTTGTTCCACCGTGTCTATTTTTAACTGTGTGCAATATATTGTATTTTAGTAGGAAAGTTTGTAGGTGTGTAATTAATCTGTTTACTATTGGAAACTTTTTGTAATAACTTTTTTGTAAGAATGTACCTTTGTTGTGACAAGCCTTGCATACTCAGAGCACAATTGAGACACACTAAATCCTTGGGCATTTATTTATGAGCCATGCTCAGTGAAAAGGGGGATTGATGCATTTGCAGAAAGTATTGGCCCAGGTTAGCCTGCGCAGTCCGCGCAGGCTAACTTGGACCGACACTTTTTGCTTTGGTAATTTTTCAGCATGTCAAAAACCAGTGTACCTCACCTTTCAGTTGGTTGCTAGACAAAGTGGATTTTATGGATCTATAAATATGTGATGACTTGCTTGAATTATGGATGACAGAGATACATTAAGTCCCCTTTTGCCAGAGCATGTCTCATATGTTTTAATAACCCTGAGGAAGAAGACTATTGAAACGTAGTTGCAGGAGGACAAAATGCTGGTTATCATCATTTTCTCCTTTTCATACAATGTTTTCTACCCTTTCAAAGGTCTAAAGTAAGGCTGGAAAGGAAATGTAATGGAACTTTTGATGTAGCGTTTAAGGGTATTGCACTTATTTTTAGGGCTTTAGGGCTTCAGTCAAACTTAGGTTTTGCACCTAGTTATAAATGACCCTCGACAGCTTTTGACTGATGCTGTACATCATTGCACTTGAGCCATGCTCTGTGAAAAAGGGTCTTAATGAATCTGGGAAAAGTATCAACCCAAGTCAGCCCGCTTGGACTGTGCAGGCTGACCTGGGCTGAAACTTTTCGCTATTGGTAAATTTTCTGTATATTTAGGAACAGTCTACCTGATGATTAAGTTGATTGTATTAAAAAAGAGGCTACATGTATTGTTGATCCTTAATTATGTGATGGCTTGCTTGGTATCATGGATCACGGAGATGCATTAAACCCCCTTTTGCTAGAGCATGGCTCATTTACATGTTCAACTATTACATTGTAAGGGGGCTATTCAGATTTTCATAGTCAAACCAAACTTGAAAATAATTTATTGCTCAATTTAGTAAGGCAATAGCTGACTAAGAATCAAGAAATAAAGCAAGAAGCAAAGGAAAAACAAATTGATGGTACTTCTTCAGTGGACTAGTTAGCCTCTTAACTCTGAACCCTACAACAGAATTTAGAACTTGTCCAAATTCAAAGCAGTTGCAGACGACAAATCCAATTTGGTTATAATGATGAGATTTGTCTCTAAAATGGTAGAAAGCATTGTTGGAAAAGGTAGAAATACTTGTGATAAGTATTTTATACTTTTATTGCAATGGTTGCAGAAGTTTTCTTCTTCAGGGTCACTAGTAAATATAATTGTTTAATGAAGGATTAAATCTTTACCACATAATCCCGACCTTTAACGACCCTGAGAAAGAAGCCTTTTGAAAACATTGTTGGAAAAGGAGAAAATGCTGGTAACCAGCATTTTCTCCTTCCCCACAATGATTTCTAACCTTTCAGAACAATTGCAATCATTTTAGCCACATTGAAATTGTCGTCTGCAAATGCTTCCAACTTGGACAGGGCTAAAATTTTGGACAGTGTTGTCCAAATTCAAAGCAGTTGCAGACGACAAATTAGATTTGGTTATAATGATGAGATTTGGCTCTGAAATGATAGAAAGCATTGTGGAAAAAGGGAAAATGCTTGTGACAAGCATTTTATACTTTTCTCGCAATGGTTTCAGAAGCCTTTTTCTTCATGGTCATTAATTAGAACATGTAATTGTTTGGTAAAGGTTTTTTAGCTTTTGGCTAAAATTTTGTGAAGGCTTGTTGGAATGTCAAGTGATCATGCAATAATATGCATCAGCTACGGCAGAGCTCCAGATAGAGGGAGTGATTTTGATTTCAAAATTGAAAATATTAATCAATCTCCACTAAACCCCATGTTATGGGTACTCATTAGAATCGTCTCATCGAGACGATTCTAATGAGTACCCACAACATAGGGTTTGGAAGGGAAATAATGGATTTAGAATACTATCACTCCCTCTTACCTGGAGGTCTGACTACGGTATGTAGGATCATATTCATGTAAGAATGATAACAGTATTTTGATCTTGTCAATATAGAGAAAATACCTAATCCAAAATGACCATGCTTTTATCTGAAGAGCAAAATTGCACCTTTCCTGTTTACTGAATGTAACTGTCCTCTTTCCGAATGCATGCAGGAAAAAAGGTGAAGTTTATATTAGTGTTTAACTCTTTACCACACAATCCCGTGTTTTAACGACCCTGAGAAAGAGGCATTATAAAAACATCGTGGGAAAAGGCCAAATTGTTGCAGTCGGTAAAATTTTCTACTGGGTCTGTATTCACCAACCATTCTTAAGAACATTCTTAGTCTTATTCTCCAGAATTTTTAATTTAAAAGTAACACAATTTCTGATAAGCGAGTTATTCCTAAAGCACCTTCCTCACTGATGGTAACAAAAAGATTGCCGGCTTCTTTGATGCTATGCATCAAAAATTTGTCTTGTTGGATTTTGGGTAACGCTTACGAAATTAGATTTCCAAATAGCACAAGAAAAGAACCGAATAAATAAACCGAAATAAAAAAACTGAAATAGGAAAAAGACATGTTTTGTTTTTATATGATGGATTTCTAAAAGGATTTGTTATACTGATTTGATTGCAAATGACCTTTCCAGTAGTTGTAATTTTTCATTAAACAAATAAAGCTACACACAAAAAAAAAAAGAGTTTCGTTAAAAAACGAGAACACCGCGGGAAAAGATCATGCGACTTGAAAACGTGAGAAGTAGGTCACATGTCTGTCATGTAATGCTTAAGAGGTTTCTCCTTTTTACACAGCGGCAATCATGTAATGCCTTACTTATTTGTTTACATGTACCAAAATATATCGAAATTAAAAGCAATAAGCTATTTGAAAACATTGACCTCTCCTGGCTTCTTTTTTAAAGAAGCTAACTTGTTTGGTCAAGTGTTAAAAGAAGTTGTTGACAGGAAGTAATGTTTTAGGCTATTAACTCTTTACCTCACGACAGTTTTAGACCCATCCAAATTGAAAGCATTTGCAGACAACTATTTCAGTGTGACTCAAGTGATGCTGTTTGTCTTTTATACAGTAGAAAACATTGTGGGAAAAGGAGAAAATGCTGGTTACCAGCATTTTCTCCTTTTCCCACAATGTTTTCTGAAGGCTTCAGCATCAGAGTCGTTAAAAGTCGGGATTGTGTGGTAAAGAGTTAACTGAATGTTTTGTTCAGTATTTTCACTGACAAATTACAGGATGGTATTCAGAAATGCAGGAAAGGTAAGTGTTTATTCAGCTAAAGATACATACATTTGAGAGACCTCTGAACAGTGTATGGTCTAACTTCTATTACAGGAAGAAAAGAGGGCAACTTTACCTAAGTATGCACAGTATGTAGCTAAAGCATTTATGAATTCTCAGCCAGGGCCCCCAAGTTCTATGGGAATGAGTGAGTTTAGATTTTTGTCCTATTCTTCCATTAAATGCATTTTTTTTCTCTGTATACTGTAATTAGCATGTTTGCCTGTCCTCGTGTTAGTTGTAAGCGCATTGGCATATTTGTTTCACACACTTCATCTTCATCAACCTGTATTTATAACTGTGATCTATTACAGTGTACTCTGCTAAATACAATTGAAGAAGAATGGTACTCAGATTAAATTTGGTAGGACTCTGAAATGTCATTTCATAATAAATTACTCACAGGGTTTTACTGTAAAACTCAAAGCTTATAAATGACTGTCTAAGATTCTACAGGTTGCAAAAGATGTTACCACTACTTAAATATCAAATTCTTTCATTTAGAAAGAAATGTGTTTCTAATCAAAGAAGAAAACTTAGCGAGTGGTTTTCATTGTAGTAAACATTAACTTTTACCAAACAATCCCAAGTCTTAACAATTTTAGAGATGGTTTTTGACTACATAGTGGGTGGAGGAGAAAATGCTGGTTACCAACATTGTCTCCTTTTCCCACAATGTTTTCTATGTTCCAAACAGAAACTTCAGGTTTTGAGTCATATTTTTTTTGTTGGCTGCAAATGGTTTGACAGGTCTAAAATTTTGTCGTCCTGTAAAGAGTTGAACAAAGCTGAAGATAAGTGGTTGCGTCTCTTTCAAATATTTTAGGAATGCCCAATTCTGGACCGATGCGACCTCCAATGGGACCCCAAGGTAAGCATAGTGTAAGTAAGTAAGTAATTTTTTTTATTATAGTGACATGTGTTATACAATTACATACAAGTTTATAAATACATGATATAGAAATTTCAACACCCGGCCCCATGGGCCTATATGTCACCTAGATGATAAATGGAGCATAAATAGAAAATGAATGGTGGATTACTGAAAAATACTGAAGTAGACCGAAGCAAATGAATGAATGAATGAATGAATGAATGCACGAACGAACGAACGAACGAATGAACGAATGAATGAATGAATGAATAGTGTAATAAATGACCCATGAACAAAACAGTCTATAATGACCCTTTAAAATGAAAGGCTATTGAAAACATTGTTGAAAAAGGAGACAATCCCTGTAACTCTTTACGACTTAATCCTGACTTTTAATGACCTAGAGGAAGAGGGGTCAAGAAAACATTCTGGCAAAAAGAAAAAATGCTGGAAACCAGCATTTTCTCCTTTTCCTGTCATGTTTTCTACCGTTGCAAAGACAGTTTTGTCTCTTGAGCTTCATTTCATTTGTCATCTGCAAATGCTTTGAATTCGATCAAGTCTAAAATTTTGTCCATTGGTAAAGAGTTAATCATCATTTTCTCCTTTTTCCACAATGTTTTCTACTTTTTCAGTCAAATTCCATCATTGAGCCCCATTTCATTATGTTCTATGCAAATGCTTTCAGTTTTGCCAAATCTGTGATTTTTGTTATCAGATTAGAAGTTCACATGCATCCATTATTATACAATTACATGCATTGCAACATATTTTGACTTGTTTTCTTATGTTCAATCGTTTTGTTGCTGTCGTTGATAATGTTCCAAAATACCGTGGTCATGGCATTAAACACACAATCTGCGTTTAACAAACTACTTAGGAGATTAATATTCTAGGATATCCTTGGCCTTGTTTCTTCAATAGAGTAATTACTACTTAAGATTTCTTTAAATGTGTAATACATGATTTAGCCATGCTCTGTGAAAAGAGGCCTTAATGCATCTGCAAAAAGTATCGATGCAGGTCAGCCTGTGCAGTCTGCGGAGGCTGACCTGGGCCGAAACTTGTCGCTGTTGGTCAATTTTTTGTATATCGAAGGACCACTCTACCTTAAGATTCAGTTGGTTTTTAAAAAAAGTGGCTATTATGGATCCATAATCAGTGCTCCAGCCAGGCCCTTTTGGAAGGGCGCCGCGCCCTGCCCTCAAAAACCAGCGCCCTTTTCTACGACGCCCTGCCCTAAAAACGATCATGAATTTCATAACACGCGTCCCAAATCGGCAATTACCTTTTGATTACAGCCTTTGTTTGATAAATCACTTGACTTCGACGTGATCGCCGATGCGTAAATCCAATATACGGGTGATAATTAAAGTCGGTCACTAGAAGAGGAAGGCGTGGCTAATATTGAGAAGTACAACCAATCAGAATGCGCGATTCGTTATCGATCGAGCAGTTCCCGATAATCTATGGATGACAAAAAAACATGCCCGTTTATCGTTTTTGGCACTTGTATACAAACACCAATTAAAGGATTCAGACAGCTATGACAAGACTGCGGGGGTGATGTTCGAAATTGATACCCTTCTAGCAGAAAACCTCGTTTATAGATATGGCGTAAGAGCGCTCGGCAGAAGTGTAAAGTCAGAAAATGAGTGTCCGTTGTACCCTTCCCGACTATTTATTTTTGTCCTTGGGAATCGTGCCCTTTCGATCCACGTTATTTTTTTTATTTAAATCACAGTTTGCGGCAGCTGCGATTAGCGAATTTCGGTTCGAAATATTAATTATTCATGAAAACTAAATGCGTGGAAATCATCAACTAGAAATAGACTCGCTTTGTAGTTTTGCAGGCGCTTTGTTTCCCGATCGTATTGCAACTTACAAGTATTTAGATCTGTTAAATAAAAAACGGCCTCTTTCAACACGCGTAGTGAGAATTGGAAGCAATACAAGGTAATTTTTACATTATCCCTATTTAATTCTCGGTATATAAATGTATATTATAAAAAAAAAAAAGAAAAAACTTAATTGAGCCATGCATAAGCAAAAATTATCATGAAAAGACTCCGATCAACCTTGCAGAATTTGGAAAAAAAAAAACAAAAAACTGTTGACATGAATGGTCTGCCAGTATGAACTTCCTAGTCTGAATTTTCAGACTTATTTAAATTCGAAAGACTTCTGCTGCCACCTGCCTGATGAGACCCATGGACGGGTTGAAACAGTCTTTTTTTTTTTTAAATAAAACTCGAATTATCTCTCAAAAACCCACCAGAGCCCATCTTTAAGCACTATATTTGCAAAATTTTCTTGGGGGAGGCCCCCCCCCGACTTGTCGCTTTACGACTCGGAGTGCCCTTTCAGGGCACTACCACCTTGCCCTTTTCCAAACCTAGCTGGAGCACTGCATAATTATGTGAAGGCTTGATTTGTACACCAATTCACGGAGATGCATTAAGCCTCCCTTTGCCAGAGAATGGCTCATATATAGATGATGAAAAAATCATGTTCATTTCCACTTGTTCAGTGATCCCACACAAACCTGCTTTTAAGGATTTTCGTTCTTCAATTTCTTAGATATGCACTTTTAAAACAGCCTTTATGATGCAATAGTAGTATGTCCGTCTCTTTACTTGTAAACAAAGATGACGTAATCGGCGGCTATCTTGACCTACTTTCGGTCATGGTGTTACTATTTTTAGTAACTCATTTGCATATAAGGAGTTGTTGGTGTGTCATGGGTATTCGTGGCGGGTATGGGGGGTCCGCCATGTTGGATGACCTAATTTCTATTTTTAGATTAGCAGCCATTTTGGATGACCTATTTTCTTTTTTAGACGACCATTTATTTAAATGTGGCTTTTGGCACAATTTTTATTTTTGGTGATAAATTTGGAGAGAAATAGCTTTAAAAATGAGTCATATAAGCGAGTACCCTAACAGTGTACAGAGCTGACTTGTATACTCTATCTAGTAATGATCGCGGGCATTGAGGGTCAGGCCCTTTTACGAGACGGAGATTTTCCCACTTAGACTCATCTTTAACGCCACACCAAGTCAAAGAGCCGACTCCTAACCGTACTACGACCCTCGGCCAAGTCTATACGGTTAAGTCGGTCTAACGACACATCCATGCTCTTTGAAGTATCTCACAAAAGTAAAAAACGATGGAAATAAATATAAAACGGTACCTTCGATGTGATCTCTTCAACGTCCTTCTGTCAAATGACCAAGATCGTAAAAGTATGCAACCACCAGTGTGTCTATTTTTAGATAGTCATGTTCAGACATGTACGGGGGAGTGATCAATAGTCCTTTGTTAAAGTCGCCACAATGTCTGGTTTTGTTTATTTTGTGACGGAAGTGAGAACAATGGTCTTTAGAAATGTCAAAGTTAATCCCCAAACAAAGGAACAGGTGGGGGAACAAGAGTCTTTTGTTAATGTCGCCATACTGTCTGGTTTTGTTTATTTAGTACAGGAAATACGAACAATGCCCAATTCAACTGTCAAAGTTAATCCCCTTACAAAGGACCAAAAGACAGAACAATGGTCTTTTGTTAATGTAGCCATACTGTCTGGTTTTATCTGTTTTGTGACGGAAGTACGGACAGTAGCCTATTCAGCTGTCAAAGTTAATCCCCTAACAAAGGATAAGTGACACAGAGCTGACTTGTATACCCCATTGAAGAAGTAGTCACAGACATTGAGGTCCAGATCTTCGGTCCTCGATAGAAAAAAAAGGTAACTATAAAGATAAAACGATAAAAAGGCGAAAAATGAAAAGAAAATAGGCTATCGGTAAAAATATAAAAGAACAGAGGGAAAAACAATGGAGTTAGCAAAAAAAAAAAAAAAAAAAAAAAAAAAAAAAAGGTATATGGTGAAAAAGGAGAAGTAGAAAAGTCAAACATAGTCTACGGGTAAACATGATAAAAGTATAGATAAATTTCTAACGATATTAAAAGGGGAAAATAAAGAAAAAAGCAGAAAAATCAAAATAAGAATAGTGAAAAATAAAATGGTACCTTTTTGTCCATGTTTTCTCCTCAAACCTCATGCTCCAGAAAATGAACTATTTCAGCAGCTTGAACACGCTCTTCAACCAAGATGTCATCTTCAAGGATATATTCTAGCGAAACACTTACTTGACCAAACGTGGTGGTCCCAATACCAGAAAATATATAGAAATCCGCTGAGTCCTGAACTTCAAGAATTACATTTATCATTGGTGCAATCAAAAACGTCGAAAAGAAATTAATGATATCCATCAAAGTGAAAAATCCAAGTCGCCCCCTTTAAAGCAAGAGATTGAATGACTCTAACAACATTGGACAAGACCCCCACTCCTTTAAGGTCCAGTACCCATTTATATGTATAGCATTGATTACGATGTAAAAGTGAAAAATTAAGTCATCCCCCTTTAAAACAAGAGATAAAACGACTCCCACCCCTTTAAGGTCCAGTACCCATTTATATGTATATCATTGATTATGATGCAAACGCGGAAAAATCAAGTTGTCCCCCTTTAAAGCAAAAAGTTAAATGACTCTAACAAGATTGCACAAGACCCCGCGCCCCTTTAAGGTTCAGTACCCATTTATATGTATAGCATTGATTACGATGTAAAAGTGAAAAATCAAGTCATCCCCTTTAAAACAAGAGATAAAACGACTCCCACCCCTTTAAGGTCCAGTACCCATTTATATGTATATCATTGATTATGATGCAAAAGCGGAAAAATCAAGTTGTCCCCCTTTAAAGCAAAAAGTTAAATGACTCTAACAAGATTGCACAAGACCCCGCGCCCCTTTAAGGTTCAGTACCCATTTATATGTATAGCATTGATTACGATGTAAAAGTGAAAAATCAAGTCATCCCCTTTAAAACAAGAGATAAACGACTCCCACCCCTTTAAGGTCCAGTACCCATTTATATGTATATCATTGATTATGATGCAAAAGCGGAAAAATCAAGTTGTCCCCCTTTAAAGCAAAAAGTTAAATGACTCTAACAAGATTGCACAAGACCCCGCGCCCCTTTAAGGTCCAGTACCCATTTATATGTATATCATTGATTATGATGCAAAAGCGAAAAAATCAAGTCATCCCCCTTTAAAGCAAAAAATTAAATGACTCTAACTGGATTGCACAAGACCCACACACCTTTAAGGTCCAGTACCCATTTATATGTATACCATTGATTATGATGCAAAAGCAGAAAAATCAAGTCGCCCCCTTTAAAGCAAAAAATTAAATGACTCTAACTGGATTGCACAAGACCCTCACACCTTTAAGATCCAGTACCCATTTATATGTATATCATTGATTATGATGCAAAAGCGGAAAATCAAGTCGCCCCCTTTAAAGCAAGAAATTTATATGTATAGCATTGATTAAAATACAAAAATGAAAAAGCAAGTCGTTCCCCCTTCAAGGCAAAAGAGTAAATGACTCTAACAAGATTGGACAAGACCCCATCCCTTTAAGGCCCAGTACCCATGTATATGTCAATGTTTTTTGACTTGAGATCGGATTAAGATAACTTATAAAGGGAGCTTGCCAATGTTTACATAAAGATTTATGATAACCCTAGTAACGGATTAAATTGTGCAAAAATGTAAGATTTTAGTCGAAAATTATAGGAGTTGTTACTTTCAGCAATGAAATGATTTTTTAAACATTCTAACCTTCTAACAAGTAAAGCCATGTACTGATAAGCGTAATTCTAAAAAATGTATGCAATGTCACCAGTTCCAGGACAACTAAGGAATGAAACCAATGTTCGTCTTTTTCTTTCATTTTGTGACAGTTTCTATTGATAAAATTTGAGATAACCCTACCTAGTTTGTTTATCTCATCAATAGATTCAACCCTATTGATTTTGAAAAAAATTCCACCAAATAGTATGGGAAAAGTAGCCATTTCAAGTTGAAAATTTTTATTTCTTGTGTACGCGATAAAGTCTGCATTTGTTGTCAGATTTTCATGAAACTTGCAGAGTTTGTTTATCTCGTCAATAGCTTCAACCCTATAAATTTTGAAAACATTCCAACAAATAGTATGGGAAAAGTAGCCATTTCAAGTTGAAAATTTCTATTTCTTGTTTACGCGATAAAGTCTGCAGTTGTTGTCAGATTTTCAAGAAACTTGCAGAGGTTGTTTATCTCATCAATAGCTTTACCCCTATTGATTTTGAAAAAAAAAATCAACTAATAGTATGGGAAAAGTAGCCATTTCAAGTTGAAACAAAAATGACGCCATTTTCTATAAAAATTGCTACAGAAGATCAGCACAAGATAAAAATAGTTTTGTACATGTAATTATACGTACTGGCACTAGCATTTCAAAAAACCTTACTGACGTCTGACAGGACGATATTGGGTATACCTTTTGAAATTACCCTCTTAGTTTTTGAGGAGAAGATGTTTGAAAATTGAGACAATGGGCAGGTACAGGCACACACGCGCAATAGGTACAGGCCATAACATAAGCTGGCTGACCTTTGGCCAGTGAAGCTAAAACTTACGTAGTGTAAATAAAAGGTTGAATATATTCTACAAGATACTATGAAACCAAACTGTTGCTACTACCATTAGATGAAATGAATAAAACTTACCTATATAATGCTCGCCTTCCCAACTCCATATCTAAACTTTTTTTATATTAGAAATATCCATAACAAACGTTAACAATGTTTCCAAAAAATCGGCAATTTGCCCACAAATATAATCCATTATCATTGTTCTGATATAGAAAGTTGAGAATTGTAGGTATATATAATTATATGTCTTGTCTTGAGTGACCTGGACAAGTTGTGACAAGCTTCTACAAGTTCTCACATGAAGTCAATCCTCTCTTGGGTTCATTTGTTTTCTATTGTCAGTGTTTTTTGACTTGAGATCGGATTAAGATAGCTCATAAAGGGAGCTGGCTAATGTTTACATAAATTTTTATAATAACCCTAGTAACGGATTAAATATTGCAAAAATTTAAGATTTTAGTCGAAAGTTATAGGAGTTCTTACCTTCAGAAATGAAATGATTCTTTTTGATCATCCTAACCTTCTGACAAGTAAAGTCGTGTACTGATAAGCCTAATTCTAGGAAATGTAAGCAATGACACCAAATTCTAGGGCAACCAAGGAACGAAACCGATTTTCGTCTTTTTCTTTCATTTTGTAACAGTTGCTATTCATGAAATTTGAGATAACCCTACCAAATGATACATGACGTTTTACTCTTTCACTTTGACTCCCCCATTATCGATTCAGTTTTCAGCCGTTTCAGGCCCAATACTTCTTTTCTTAAAAAATATCGACTTTTTTATTTGCAGTCAGATTGAATCAATATACATGTAGGTATCATTGGAATGAACTTCTCACACTGATCAAGAAAATGTATAGTTTTGTAGGTGTCACTTCAATGACAACGGAGATACAAGGATTAAAATTTTGAGAGATACACGCTTTTGGCATCCACTAGTACCAAAATGGCCCAAATCTTTATTTATTGACCGACCTTTACGTTCTTGGTGTCTATCCACGATAATATTTTCCCTGGGAATTCAAATTTGAAATCAAAATTTACCTAGAGATCATATTGAGATCGTAATGCCAGAAAGATTTCATATACGTTGTTATGAAAGATTTCAGATACGTTATTAATGCACTAACTTTAACAAAAAATGGCTAAAATCGTTGTTTATGAACCAATTTTCATGGTCTTGGTGTCTAAGTGTATTAATTTTTTCTCAAGATTCCTTTTACGAGGGTTTCAATCAAGAAAAAAAAAAAAAAAAAAAAAAAAAAACCGGAAATGACGTTATTTTCTCCTATTAATTGCAATAAAAATGGCACAAAAATAGTTTAGCGTGTGTCCTTACACGTTTCATCGGTTAATTTTAAAAGCTCTTTCATTGGATGATACATTATGAAGTCATTGATAAGTTCATATCTAAAAGACAAGTTTGGGACCATCATTTATTTCGTTTTAAACTCCATCATGAAACTTGCGTTTACACTTTCGACCCATGCCGTCGAAAAGCACTTGGATGTATATAATTTGAGTGCCTCTGTGTTTTTTAGTGAGCGGGTTATGTACAGTGCTGTACAACAGTGTTTAAATAATACCAACACATAGAATCGGAATGGTAAATGTGGGAGGACTGTTTGCTCAATATATTAATACATTTTTGAAATTTAAACAAGAAGCAAGCGGTGCTCCCGATTGGATTAAATGTTACGATGATATGAATAAGTACATTGCACAATATATGGAAAAAGAAGGAGTTTTGTTGGATCGAGGAAATATTGAAAAGAACCCAGGGCTTAGAGCTTTGGCCAAACTGTGTCTTAATAGCTTTTTGGGGAAAGTTTGGTCAGAGACTTAATATGCGACAAACGGATTTTTTTCCACGAAAGTCAGGCCAACATGTTTTTTCAACTTTTTTCCGATCCATTGAAAAAGCCCATCGATTTTCATATATTGTCTAATGATACGATACATGTCGAATGGCAGTATAAGGACGATTGTCAACCCGAAGATGACAAAACTAACATATATTTGGCAACATTCACTACATGTTGGGCCCGACTCAAACTTTACAGTGTACTCGAGGCATTAAACAGAAGAGTCTTGTACTACAATTCGGACAGTGTGATATACGTGAATCGCCCTGATGAGTATTATCCTCCTCTAGGTGATTACTTGGGTGAACTGACGGATGAACTTCAGAATGGAGAGTACATTGTGAAGTTTGTGTCTGGAGGGCCAAAAAATCATGCTTACAAAACGAATAAAAACAACGAAACTTGTAAAGTGAGGGGAATTACCCTAAATTATAAAAACAGTCAACTCATAAATTTTGATAGCGTGAAAGATATAGTCACAGACCCTCAAAGTAGTTCAAATATCACTGTGACCAATCCTAGTAAAATACGTAAGGACAAAAGAAAATTGTATAATAGAGAAGAACAGAAAAGTTATCAAATGGTTTATACAAAAAGACGAAGAGTAGACCAGTTTGATACAGAACCATATGGGTTTTGATAGTCGTCATTATACTCTGTCACATTTGCTTCAACAATATTATGATATCTATGTATAAAACTGTTAGATATTTCTTCATTGTCGCTCATTTTTCAAAATGTGTCACACAATTTTAAAAAAGTGTTACACAAATATCAAAAAGTGTTCACCAAATTTAAAAAAGTGTCACACAAATATCAAAAAATGTTCACCAATTTTCAATAAGTCTCACACATTTTCTTAAAAGTGTCACTCATTTTTCAAAAAGTGTCAATCATTTTCTTAAAAGTGTCACTCATTTTTACGTTTTTGTACTTTAACACGTAAAATCCCATAGGGTCCGTTTCAAAAAGTGTCACTCATTTTTCAAAAAGTGTCACTCATTTTCTTAAAAGTGTCACTCATTTTTCAAAAAGTGTCACTCATTTTCTTATAAGTGTCAATCAAATTCTTGAAAATGTCATTCATTTTTATGTTTTTGTACTTTAACACGTAAAATCCCAGAGGGTCCGTTTCAAAAAGTGTCACTCATTTTTAAAAGAAGTGTTACTCATTTTTCAAAAAGTGTCACTCATTTTCTTAAAAGTGTCACTCATTTTTCAAAAAGTGTTACTCATTTTCTTAAAAGTGTCAATCATTTTCTTAAAAGTGTCACTCATTTTTACGTTTTTGTACTTTAACACGTAAAATCCCATAGGGTCCGTTTCAAAAAGTGTCACTCATTTTTCAAAAAGTGTCACACATTTTCTTAAAAGTGTCACACATTTTTCAAAAAGTGTTACTCATTTTCTTAAAAGTGTCCATCATTTTCTTAAAAGTGTCAATCATTTTCTTAAAAGTGTCACTCATTTTTACGTTTTTGTACTTTAACATATAAAATCCCATGATAAAAACGGGCAAATCTCTCTCTCCCTCTCACAGGTCAGATCTATTTTAAGAATTCAATTATTTTAGAATGATTCTATTTTTACTCTCCCGGATGTATACGGAGCTGACTCGTATACTCGATCAAGGGGCTTGAATGGCGGACATTGAAGGCTAGGTCCTGGGGACTTAATTATAAAACATTCTACGTTTAGAAATATAGTAAATTATTTAGGTAAAAAAAAAACTTGAATAAAAGGCTTACGATATGTCTCCCTCGACGTCCAGCGTTCAAATGACAGGCTACGTTTATGTTCTATTTTTAGTGACCGTATTTCACAATGACTACGGACTATTTCGCCATACGTCTGAACAATGGTCTATTGAAATGTCATAGTTAATCCCTTAAAAAGTCGCCACAAGATCTGACGTCTGTGTATTGAGTACAGGAAATACGAACAATGGTCTATTGAAATGACAAAGTTAATCCCTTCAAAGTCGCCGTAATGTATAGCGTCTGTTCATTTTAAGACCGGATGGGTTAACAATGAGCATGGGATAACTCACGGATGAGCTGAGTGCAGGAGATCACATTGTAGAATTTGTGTCTCGGGGTCCAAAAAATTATGCTAACAGAACTAACAAAAAACAATGAAACATGTAAAGTAAGAGGGTTTACCCTCAATTATACGAATAGTCAACTCATAAATTTCGAAGCAATGAAAGCCTTAGTAACAAATAAAGACAGTTGTAAAAATATTGTTATAACCAACTATAGTAAAATATGTAGAGATAAAAGAAAAAAGAAAACTGTACAATAGAGAAGAGAAGAAAAGTTATCGGATGGTGTATACCAAGCGCAGACAATTGGACGATTATGATACATTACTCTACGGATATTAGAATGATTAACCTATGTATTTGTAAAATTGTGTTTACATTGGTAAAAAAGTGTTCTTGTTATTTATAAAAGTGTCACTGTCTTTTCAACTTTTGTCACTGCCGTTTCAATTGTTGTCACAATCGTTTCTATTTTTGTCACATGCGTTTCAATTATCGTGTCTCGAGCAGACGATTATAGTCTACGGCAGTAATATTCGATTCGCCGCGCCGCCACCGCCCCTAGAGGAAAGGAAGGGGTAGGAAAAAAAGAATAAGAGGGTAAAAAAAGAGGAGGGGCGGCGGCGGCGGGAGCGAATCGAATATTACTGCCGTAGACTATAATCGTCTGCTCGAGACACGATAATTGAAACGCATGTGACAAAAATAGAAACGATTGTGACAACAATTGAAACGGCAGTGACAAAAGTTGAAAAGACAGTGACACTTTTATAAATAACAAGAACACTTTTTTACCAATGTAAACACAATTTTACAAATACATAGGTTAATCATTCTAATATCCGTAGAGTAATGTATCATAATCGTCCAATTGTCTGCGCTTGGTATACACCATCCGATAACTTTTCTTCTCTTCTCTATTGTACAGTTTTCTTTTTTCTTTTATCTCTACATATTTTACTATAGTTGGTTATAACAATATTTTTACAACTGTCTTTATTTGTTACTAAGGCTTTCATTGCTTCGAAATTTATGAGTTGACTATTCGTATAATTGAGGGTAAACCCTCTTACTTTACATGTTTCATTGTTTTTTGTTAGTTCTGTTAGCATAATTTTTTGGACCCCGAGACACAAATTCTACAATGTGATCTCCTGCACTCAGCTCATCCGTGAGTTATCCCATGCTCATTGTTAACCCATCCGGTCTTAAAATGAACAGACGCTATACATTACGGCGACTTTGAAGGGATTAACTTTGTCATTTCAATAGACCATTGTTCGTATTTCCTGTACTCAATACACAGACGTCAGATCTTGTGGCGACTTTTTAAGGGATTAACTATGACATTTCAATAGACCATTGTTCAGACGTATGGCGAAATAGTCCGTAGTCATTGTGAAATACGGTCACTAAAAATAGAACATAAACGTAGCCTGTCATTTGAACGCTGGACGTCGAGGGAGACATATCGTAAGCCTTTTATTCAAGTTTTTTTTTTACCTAAATAATTTACTATATTTCTAAACGTAGAATGTTTTATAATTAAGTCCCCAGGACCTAGCCTTCAATGTCCGCCATTCAAGCCCCTTGATCGAGTATACGAGTCAGCTCCGTATACATCCGGGAGAGTAAAAATAGAATCATTCTAAAATAATTGAATTCTTAAAATAGATCTGACCTATGAGAGGGAGAGAGAGATTTGCCCGTTTTTATCATGGGATTTTATATGTTAAAGTACAAAAACGTAAAAATGAGTGACACTTTTAAGAAAATGATTGACACTTTTAAGAAAATGATGGACACTTTTAAGAAAATGAGTAACACTTTTTGAAAAATGTGTGACACTTTTAAGAAAATGTGTGACACTTTTTGAAAAATGAGTGACACTTTTTGAAACGGACCCTATGGGATTTTACGTGTTAAAGTACAAAAACGTAAAAATGAGTGACACTTTTAAGAAAATGATTGACACTTTTAAGAAAATGAGTAACACTTTTTGAAAAATGAGTGACACTTTTAAGAAAATGAGTGACACTTTTTGAAAAATGAGTAACACTTCTTTTAAAAATGAGTGACACTTTTTGAAACGGACCCTCTGGGATTTTACGTGTTAAAGTACAAAAACATAAAAATGAATGACATTTTCAAGAATTTGATTGACACTTATAAGAAAATGAGTGACACTTTTTGAAAAATGAGTGACACTTTTAAGAAAATGAGTGACACTTTTTGAAAAATGAGTGACACTTTTTGAAACGGACCCTATGGGATTTTACGTGTTAAAGTACAAAAACGTAAAAATGAGTGACACTTTTAAGAAAATGATTGACACTTTTTGAAAAATGAGTGACACTTTTAAGAAAATGTGTGAGACTTATTGAAAATTGGTGAACATTTTTTGATATTTGTGTGACACTTTTTTAAATTTGGTGAACACTTTTTGATATTTGTGTAACACTTTTTTAAAATTGTGTGACACATTTTGAAAAATGAGCGACAATGAAGAAATATCTAACAGTTTTATACATAGATATCATAATATTGTTGAAGCAAATGTGACAGAGTATAATGACGACTATCAAAACCCATATGGTTCTGTATCAAACTGGTCTACTCTTCGTCTTTTTGTATAAACCATTTGATAACTTTTCTGTTCTTCTCTATTATACAATTTTCTTTTGTCCTTACGTATTTTACTAGGATTGGTCACAGTGATATTTGAACTACTTTGAGGGTCTGTGACTATATCTTTCACGCTATCAAAATTTATGAGTTGACTGTTTTTATAATTTAGGGTAATTCCCCTCACTTTACAAGTTTCGTTGTTTTTATTCGTTTTGTAAGCATGATTTTTTGGCCCTCCAGACACAAACTTCACAATGTACTCTCCATTCTGAAGTTCATCCGTCAGTTCACCCAAGGAATCACCTAGAGGAGGATAATACTCATCAGGGCGATTCACGTATATCACACTGTCCGAATTGTAGTACAAGACTCTTCTGTTTAATGCCTCGAGTACACTGTAAAGTTTGAGTCGGGCCCAACATGTAGTGAATGTTGCCAAATATATGTTAGTTTTGTCATCTTCGGGTTGACAATCGTCCTTATACTGCCATTCGACATGTATCGTATCATTAGACAATATATGAAAATCGATGGGCTTTTTCAATGGATCGGAAAAAAGTTGAAAAAACATGTTGGCCTGACTTTCGTGGAAAAAAATCCGTTTGTCGCATATTAAGTCTCTGACCAAACTTTCCCCAAAAAGCTATTAAGACACAGTTTGGCCAAAGCTCTAAGCCCTGGGTTCTTTTCAATATTTCCTCGATCCAACAAAACTCCTTCTTTTTCCATATATCGTGCAATGTACTTATTCATATCATCGTAACATTTAATCCAATCGGGAGCACCGCTTGCTTCTTGTTTAAATTTCAAAAATGTATTAATATATTGAGCAAACAGTCCTCCCACATTTACCATTCCGATTCTATGTGTTGGTATTATTTAAACACTGTTGTACAGCACTGTACATAACCCGCTCACTAAAAAACACAGAGGCACTCAAATTATATACATCCAAGTGCTTTTCGACGGCATGGGTCGAAAGTGTAAACGCAAGTTTCATGATGGAGTTTAAAACGAAATAAATGATGGTCCCAAACTTGTCTTTTAGATATGAACTTATCAATGACTTCATAATGTATCATCCAATGAAAGAGCTTTTAAAATTAACCGATGAAACGTGTAAGGACACACGCTAAACTATTTTTGTGCCATTTTTATTGCAATTAATAGGAGAAAATAACGTCATTTCCGGTTTTTTTTTTTTTTTTTTTTTTTTCTTGATTGAAACCCTCGTAAAAGGAATCTTGAGAAAAAATTAATACACTTAGACACCAAGACCATGAAAATTGGTTCATAAACAACGATTTTAGCCATTTTTTGTTAAAGTTAGTGCATTAATAACGTATCTGAAATCTTTCATAACAACGTATATGAAATCTTTCTGGCATTACGATCTCAATATGATCTCTAGGTAAATTTTGATTTCAAATTTGAATTCCCAGGGAAAATATTATCGTGGATAGACACCAAGAACGTAAAGATCGGTCAATAAATAAAGATTTGGGCCATTTTGGTACTAGTGGATGCCAAAATCGTGTATCTCTCAAAATTTTAATCCTTGTATCTCCGTTGTCATTGAAGTGACACCTACAAAACTATACATTTTCTTGATCAGTGTGAGAAGTTCATTCCAATGATACCTACATGTATATTGATTCGATCTGACTGCAAATAAAAAAGTCGATATTTTTTAAGAAAAGAAGTATTGGGCCTGAAACGGCTGAAAACTGAATCGATAATGGGGGAGTCAAAGTGAAAGAGTAAAACGTCATGTATCATTTGGTAGGGTTATCTCAAATTTCATGAATAGCAACTGTTACAAAATGAAAGAAAAAGACGAAAATTGGTTTCGTTCCTTGGTTGCCCTAGAATTTGGTGTCATTGCTTACATTTCCTAGAATTAGGCTTATCAGTACACGACTTTACTTGTCAGAAGGTTAGGATGATCAAAAAGAATCATTTCATTTCTGAAGGTAAGAACTCCTATAACTTTCGACTAAAATCTTAAATTTTTGCAATATTTAATCCGTTACTAGGGTTATTATAAAAATTTATGTAAACATTAGCCAGCTCCCTTTATGAGCTATCTTAATCCGATCTCAAGTCAAAAAACACTGACAATAGAAAACAAATGAACCCAAGAGAGGATTGACTTCATGTGAGAACTTGTAGAAGCTTGTCACAACTTGTCCAGGTCACTCAAGACAAGACATATAATTATATATACCTACAATTCTCAACTTTCTATATCAGAACAATGATAATGGATTATATTTGTGGGCAAATTGCCGATTTTTTGGAAACATTGTTAACGTTTGTTATGGATATTTCTAATATAAAAAAAGTTTAGATATGGAGTTGGGAAGGCGAGCATTATATAGGTAAGTTTTATTCATTTCATCTAATGGTAGTAGCAACAGTTTGGTTTCATAGTATCTTGTAGAATATATTCAACCTTTTATTTACACTACGTAAGTTTTAGCTTCACTGGCCAAAGGTCAGCCAGCTTATGTTATGGCCTGTACCTATTGCGCGTGTGTGCCTGTACCTGCCCATTGTCTCAATTTTCAAACATCTTCTCCTCAAAAACTAAGAGGGTAATTTCAAAAGGTATACCCAATATCGTCCTGTCAGACGTCAGTAAGGTTTTTTGAAATGCTAGTGCCAGTACGTATAATTACATGTACAAAACTATTTTTATCTTGTGCTGATCTTCTGTAGCAATTTTTATAGAAAATGGCGTCATTTTTGTTTCAACTTGAAATGGCTACTTTTCCCATACTATAAGTTGATTTTTTTTTTCAAAATCAATAGGGGTAAAGCTATTGATGAGATAAACAACCTCTGCAAGTTTCTTGAAAATCTGACAACAACTGCAGACTTTATCGCGTAAACAAGAAATAGAAATTTTCAACTTGAAATGGCTACTTTTCCCATACTATTTGTTGGAATGTTTTTAAAATCTATAGGGTTGAAGCTATTGACGAGATAAACAAACTCTGCAAGTTTCATGAAAATCTGACAACAAATGCAGACTTTATCGCGTACACAAGAAATAAAAATTTTCAACTTGAAATGGCTACTTTTCCCATACTATTTGGTGGAATTTTTTTCAAAATCAATAGGGTTGAATCTATTGATGCGATAAACAAACTAGGTAGGGTTATCTCAAATTTTATCAATAGAAACTGTCACAAAATGAAAGAAAAAGACGAACATTGGTTTCATTCCTTAGTTGTCCTGGAACTGGTGACATTGCATACATTTTTTAGAATTACGCTTATCAGTACATGGCTTTACTTGTTAGAAGGTTAGAATGTTTAAAAAATCATTTCATTGCTGAAAGTAACAACTCCTATAATTTTCGACTAAAATCTTACATTTTTGCACAATTTAATCCGTTACTAGGGTTATCATAAATCTTTATGTAAACATTGGCAAGCTCCCTTTATAAGTTATCTTAATCCGATCTCAAGTCAAAAAACATTGACATATACATGGGTACTGGGCCTTAAAGGGATGGGGTCTTGTCCAATCTTGTTAGAGTCATTTACTCTTTTGCCTTGAAGGGGGAACGACTTGCTTTTTCATTTTTGTATTTTAATCAATGCTATACATATAAATTTCTTGCTTTAAAGGGGGCGACTTGATTTTCCGCTTTTGCATCATAATCAATGATATACATATAAATGGGTACTGGATCTTAAAGGTGTGAGGGTCTTGTGCAATCCAGTTAGAGTCATTTAATTTTTTGCTTTAAAGGGGGCGACTTGATTTTTCTGCTTTTGCATCATAATCAATGGTATACATATAAATGGGTACTGGACCTTAAAGGTGTGTGGGTCTTGTGCAATCCAGTTAGAGTCATTTAATTTTTTGCTTTAAAGGGGGATGACTTGATTTTTTCGCTTTTGCATCATAATCAATGATATACATATAAATGGGTACTGGACCTTAAAGGGGCGCGGGGTCTTGTGCAATCTTGTTAGAGTCATTTAACTTTTTGCTTTAAAGGGGGACAACTTGATTTTTCCGCTTTTGCATCATAATCAATGATATACATATAAATGGGTACTGGACCTTAAAGGGGTGGGAGTCGTTTTATCTCTTGTTTTAAAGGGGATGACTTGATTTTTCACTTTTACATCGTAATCAATGCTATACATATAAATGGGTACTGAACCTTAAAGGGGCGCGGGGTCTTGTGCAATCTTGTTAGAGTCATTTAACTTTTTGCTTTAAAGGGGGACAACTTGATTTTTCCGCGTTTGCATCATAATCAATGATATACATATAAATGGGTACTGGACCTTAAAGGGGTGGGAGTCGTTTTATCTCTTGTTTTAAAGGGGGATGACTTAATTTTTCACTTTTACATCGTAATCAATGCTATACATATAAATGGGTACTGGACCTTAAAGGAGTGGGGGTCTTGTCCAATGTTGTTAGAGTCATTCAATCTCTTGCTTTAAAGGGGGCGACTTGGATTTTTCACTTTGATGGATATCATTAATTTCTTTTCGACGTTTTTGATTGCACCAATGATAAATGTAATTCTTGAAGTTCAGGACTCAGTGGATTTCTATATATTTTCTGGTATTGGGACCACCACGTTTGGTCAAGTAAGTGTTTCGCTAGAATATATCCTTGAAGATGACATCTTGGTTGAAGAGCGTGTTCAAGCTGCTGAAATAGTTCATTTTCTGGAGCATGAGGTTTGAGGAGAAAACATGGACAAAAAGGTACCATTTTATTTTTCACTATTCTTATTTTGATTTTTCTGCTTTTTTCTTTATTTTCCCCTTTTAATATCGTTAGAAATTTATCTATACTTTTATCATGTTTACCCGTAGACTATGTTTGACTTTTCTACTTCTCCTTTTTCACCATATACCTTTTTTTTTTTTTTTTTTTTTTTTGCTAACTCCATTGTTTTTCCCTCTGTTCTTTTATATTTTTACCGATAGCCTATTTTCTTTTCATTTTTCGCCTTTTTATCGTTTTATCTTTATAGTTACCTTTTTTTTCTATCGAGGACCGAAGATCTGGACCTCAATGTCTGTGACTACTTCTTCAATGGGGTATACAAGTCAGCTCTGTGTCACTTATCCTTTGTTAGGGGATTAACTTTGACAGCTGAATAGGCTACTATCCGTACTTCCGTCACAAAACAGATAAAACCAGACAGTATGGCTACATTAACAAAAGACCATTGTTCTGTCTTTTGGTCCTTTGTAAGGGGATTAACTTTGACAGTTGAATTGGGCATTGTTCGTATTTCCTGTACTAAATAAACAAAACCAGACAGTATGGCGACATTAACAAAAGACTCTTGTTCCCCCACCTGTTCCTTTGTTTGGGGATTAACTTTGACATTTCTAAAGACCATTGTTCTCACTTCCGTCACAAAATAAACAAAACCAGACATTGTGGCGACTTTAACAAAGGACTATTGATCACTCCCCCGTACATGTCTGAACATGACTATCTAAAAATAGACACACTGGTGGTTGCATACTTTTACGATCTTGGTCATTTGACAGAAGGACGTTGAAGAGATCACATCGAAGGTACCGTTTTATATTTATTTCCATCGTTTTTTACTTTTGTGAGATACTTCAAAGAGCATGGATGTGTCGTTAGACCGACTTAACCGTATAGACTTGGCTGAGGGTCGTAGTACGGTTAGGAATCGGCTCTTTGACTTGGTGTGGCGTTAAAGATGAGTCTAAGTGGGAAAATCTACGTCTCGTAAAAGGGCCTGACCCTCAATGCCCGCGATCATTACTAGATAGAGTATACAAGTCAGCTCTGTACACTGTTAGGGTACTCGCTTATATGACTCATTTTTAAAGCTATTTCTCTCCAAATTTATCACCAAAAATAAAAATTGTGCCAAAAGCCACATTTAAATAAATGGTCGTCTAAAAAAGAAAATAGGTCATCCAAAATGGCTGCTAATCTAAAAATAGAAATTAGGTCATCCAACATGGCGGACCCCCCAATACCCGCCGCGAATACCCATGACACACCAACAACTCCTTATATGCAAATGAGTTACTAAAAATAGTAACACCATGACCGAAAGTAGGTCAAGATAGCCGCCGATTACGTCATCTTTGTTTACAAGTAAAGAGACGGACATACTACTTGCAATGTATTGTTTTACACTTTGAGAAAATGTCTATTTCTTATAAGCCTTTACCTCATGTGTTTTAACTTCCGTTAGGAATTAGGCTTTTGAATAAATTATTGGAAAAGGAGAAAATACAGGTTACCGGCATTTTCTCTGGTTCCTACAATGATTTCTACCCCATTAATAACAAATCACATCCTGTAGACAATATTTTATGTGTTATCTGCGAATGCCTTAAATGTTGTAAAGAGTTGATAGCACTCCAAGCTTGACAGAAAAGAGAATAGAAAGGTCTGCCCATGATTCATGTAACTTGAATATGGTTCATGCTTTGTGAAAAAGTGGATTTTATGCATATGCAAAAAGTATCCACCCATACCAGCCAAGGCTGACCTGGGTCAAAACATTGGGCTATTGGTCAATTATCAGCATGTCAAAGGACAGTCATTTGTTGGACAAAATGGATTTTATGTATCTGTAATTATGTAACGAATGGCTTGATATAATGCATCACAGAGATGCATTAAACCCCCTTTTTTCCCAGAGTGTTACATACATGTGAGCCATGCTCTGACAAAAGGGGGCTTAATGCATCTCCATGACGCATAATACCATTGAAGCCATCACATATTTCTGGATCCATTATAGCCAATTTTATTTAACAACCGACTTAATCATGAGGTAGACTGGTCCTTTGACATGCAAAAAAATTAACCAATAGCGAAAAGTTTTGGCCCAGGTCAGCCTGCGCGGACTGCGCAGGCTGACCTGGGTCGATACTTTTCGCAGTTGCATTAAGCCCATTTTAAGCATGGCTCATGTATCTTTGTAGACTTCAGTACTTTGCTGATAATAAAGGTACTTCATTGCAGGAATGATGGGGATGCCAAACCAGGGAATGTTTGGAATGGGATACCAGGGTAACAGTTTTAGACCGTCGATGCCTGGTGGACGATTTTAGTGGACAGTAGAGGGGCACTGTTTGAGAAGACATTGGAAGTGGTAGAAGATCAGATTCTTAGGGACTTGAAATAATGCAGTTAAGTGGCTAAGTTTTACCGGCATTCTTAGTCCAGGGACTGTGTCACAAAGATTTTGGTTGTTTTTTGTCTTTTTCAGCTTTTGAAAATTGCGAAATAAAAATTATGTGAAGAAATTCATGTGCAGGTAAGAGTTGGAGAGGGTGGTTATCAATTGTTAACAACTATCGAGTAAGTGATCAAACAAATACTTGTCTGAATGGCTGTCAGGATTTGATGGTCACATTGAACTCATATCCTCCGAAACAAGTTTGCTGCAGGAAACATTGAAAAAAGGGGATAATTTGATATGAACTTGGGATTGATGTATGAATGTGATAAAAGCTTTGTCTGTGTTCACCACTATGTTTGCAAAAGCAGTCTACTGTAAGATGGAAAAAGTCTGTGGGGGCGGGGGGGGGGGGGAGCAGTGAGTTAAAGATGAACTGAATGCTGCTAAAACTAATTTCTAAAGTAAAAAAGTCATGACAAGCTATTTTCATTTTGCTCTTTTTATTATGGGTTGAGCCTTGTCACCCTGATGACTTCATAGTAAAGTTTCTTTTGGACAGAAATTCACACCTTCATGCCATTCTATTTAAACCTTTCCCAAACAAGCCCTGGTTTTCATGTGTCTGCAGTACAAGTCTTTTGAAAACACTGTGGGAAAAGGAGAAATTGCTCGTAACGAGCAATTTCTCATTTTCCCACAGTGTTTTCTACCCTTTTTGATCACTTTCTGCCATTTTCATCGAATTTAAAATTGTCGTCTGCAAACTCTTTCAATTTGGACCAGTCCAAAATTTGTTGTTTGGGAAAGGGTTAAGGTAGAATGCTGATGTGTATTATTGCTCCTTGTCTCACAATGTTTTCTAAAGCTGTTATCTGCAGGGGTATTATGATTTGATAATTATGTGATTGTGGAGTAAATGTCTTATTGTGGTCTAAGCTGATGCCAGCATTTTCAAGTAAGTGTGTAGAACTTTTACATATCATCCATTGTTTACCCTCTACCAAAAGACCCCTTCTTTTTTATGATCCTGGTAAAGAACATTTTCAGAGTCAATCTGGAAAAGAAGGAAATGCAGGTTAGCATCTTTTCCCTTTTCCAAAAAGTTTTCTGTTCTTACAAAGACAAATTCTATAACTTGAGCCACTTTGAATGGTCATCTGCAGATGCTGTCAACATGGACTAGTTAATTTTGTCATCAGTATGGAAACTTTATGTGTCCGGAAATATTAGGTGATTTCTGTCACTGAGGAGGATAGTTTGACAGTAAGTGTTGCGAGTATCTCTCCTCTGTGATGGCAAATCACCTACATTGAGTTTGAAAGTTTTTACAGAAACAAATAAAACACATGAAGTGAGTGACGATTTGTGTAAAATACAAATTGAATTTTATGTACAGAAATGGACTTTGTGTAAATTTTAAGGTATGTAAATATTGCTTTTAACTGAAATTAAAACATTGTGAGAAAGTTTGTATTTGTTTGATTTTGTCTAATAGTATTGTATCCTTAAGATGAACTTGATCACAACCTACATGTGTTACATCTAGATATTTGAGAATGTAGCCTGAATCAGACTCCACCTGTGAACAAGCTGTATTCAGGAATTACAGGCTTCCATATATATTCCTCCTATCTGTATGTTATGCTAGGGTTCACCACTATGGTTAACTGGGAAAAAGAAGATGAAAAAAGATTCAAATGCTGTTGCTGTATATCCCCAAAGTTAGAAATAGATGCATAATTCACGCATGGTAATAAAGTCCCCTTGCTCTGTCAAAAGCATGAAAAGCCAAAATCTTTGTACCCTTGATTAATTCTTTTATTTTATGCCAGACTTGTGCAAGTCTAAAGGTTTAGGGAAAAAATGTATTTCATGTACAGTTTGCAACGTTTTCTTGCCTTCCTTTGCGTTTTCTAAGTAGTGATAAAGGAATTTACTTGTTTATAGATGTATGCTGAATGGCTATCATTTCTGCGCATTGTACATGTCTTTTATGGTGAAAGTGTAAGATTTGCAATTCTAAGGCCATAGATACAGTTCTCAATGAAGCAATGGGAGTTTCTGGGCAAAAAAACTTAGCCTTTCACCAACCAATCCCGAGTTTTCACGACCCAATAGCAGAGAGCTTTTAAAACCATTGTGGGAAAAGAAGAAATTGTTGATAATTTCACGTTTTACAACGATGTTGTCTACCCTATGAGAGAACTTAGTTATGTTTGTACCAATTTTGAATTTGTCATCTGCAGATGTTTAGAATTTTGACAAGTCCAAAATTTATTGAGTGTGGGAAAAGGTTAAGAGCCATATAGCCTAGAACTTCTATAGCCCAGGACACACATTGATAAGTGAGCTGGTGCCATGAAAAGGCTGAAATAATGTTGAAAGCATTGTGAAATGCCATTCAGTCAACCAATAATATCACTCTCTTTTGATGTTATTTTTTGTATTTGTCTATTCTCAGTTTTCCTGTCCTCCATAAGGCACTTTTTTCCTTCTGTTTTCTTAAGCTAGCTGTATTTAGGATGTATTTGCACTGTAGTAGGTTTCAAGACGGCCAATCTAAAGCTGATTGTCTGTAATCAATAAAATAGCAATTTGCCGTGAATTTTTATACTAAATGTATGAAGAAGATCAGTATGCATAAATGTTATTGCCACTGAATTTTAAGGTATATATTTACATGTAGAACTACTTGTTATTTACTAATTTTTAATGAAGTAAGAAAAATATTAGAATGATGTCTGAATTGCATGGTTTCATATAGAAGCAGCTGAAGACAGCCAGAAGCAGTTAAGTGTAGTCACAGCTCTTGCTGTTGGGCCTCTGTGCCCCCAACAACCTGTTGGTGACATATCTAATTTAATGAAAGACAAGATGTCAAGTTCTAATTTTACCGGATGAACATTACTGTATTTACAGGCAAGTTGTCACAGTATCTTTATATGTAGGATACTGTTGGGTTTCTGCCCCCAACATGTATATGTTGGCGACTTTTTATCATCTCTTGAACACCTGATTTCTAGAATTGACTTCTTTTTTTCAATATTTCATTTTCATGTGTTAACTGATGCTGGATCTAGCTCTGGAAACAGGCAAGTCGTCACAGTATCTGTTAGATACTGTTGGGCATTCGCCCCCAACATAATGTTGATGACTTTTTTGTTTACTTTTTTGTTTACGTAGTTGTGCTTTAATGTATTTTTCTCTGAATTTGATTCCCTCTAGAAGTAGGTTTCAAAATAAAAAAAAAAAAAAAAAAAAAATCTGCAGTAACCTTAGTTGTGCAAAGAGCTTATTATCAAGAAAAAAGAGTGTAGTAAGGAAGAATTGTCAAATATGTATCTTAAATCAAGGCCTACACTTTCTTTCAAGCGTACAGGATTGAAGTATAGATAATGGAGAATTACCATAGTTTGGCTCTGCATCCTATCTGTGAGAATGTTGATACTTTTGTTTCATTGTTTTGATTATTGAAAGTAGGAAGCAATAATGGTTTGAAGATAAGTTTGAATAGTATTACATGCTGACAGGGATAAAGTCCCAAACTTTCAGTGAACTTAATGAGTACTATGTATCTCTTTGCTTGTCATCTTTAGAGACAAGTTGTTAAGCGGATGACTTAGAAAAGATACTCATAGAATGAAATGAGTTGAGGACAGTTTAACACTTGTGACAACATGACTGAAGGAGTTTTTACTTGTCACCACCAACTTCTGCTTTTGCCACTTAGTTTTCAAAAGTGTCCGATGTAAGATTGAGCGTCATCTGCAGGAAGTTAAGATTAAAACGTCTCCATTCCATAAATGAAACCACAGATTTGCATTTTTTGTAAGTGTTAATTGTACTCAAGGTTTATTGGAGCCACAAGTATATGTAAGACATTGCTCATAGCTGTGATACTGGTTGTTAAAAGTATTCATGGCAAGTTAAACTACAACCAACTATTTCTTTCTATTGACAGTGAGGTTTGAAGATGATATACAGCCTGTCAAATCTCACCGGTAGGTGTTAATGCTTTGTTTTGAATGCTGCAAAATATTGTGTTACAAGATTCATTTTAGTAATGATCGTGGTGACAAAAGTGGGATATAAATCATGCATAGGCCATACTTTCACAAATTTTTTAACCTCTCTTTTCTAGACATAAGATTTGTAGCCGATTTGAATCGTTTGTACGTACCCAAATGAAAGGATTTACGGCCATCCTGGTATCACAATGAGTTTGTCTGACTTTTCTGAATGGTATGGTTAACATTTAGGTAGACTGTATGGTTATGAGGACAAAGTTCTTACATTTGTGCAGGTATATGAAAAGTACCAGATATAAAATGTGAAGGAGAGTACATGGCAGGTTTATAAATCTTTTCCAGCAATACCATTTATTTTATTATTTTTTTTTTTTTCCTTCAAATTTTTACTCTCAAATTGCAGAGAGCAAAATAATTGATACCAATCTGTTATTAAAAAAAAAAAGAAAAAAAAAAAAAAAAAAAAAGAAAAAGAAGGAAAACCAATAGAAAAATATACTTCTTGGAATGGCCAGTACCAATTTCGTTATTTGAAGGCTGTTATCGCCAGAATATCAGAGTAGATCCAAGATCAGATTTCGTCCTGTACAGTTTGATCTTTGATCTACACTGACAGCAAAAGAAAGTTTGGCTCCCCACTTGGAAGGATAAAAATAGTCTCTGGTAAATTGCACCAAGAATCGACAGAGAAAAAAAAAAGAAACCAGAAGATATGCAGCATGTTTTACAGACTCTGTTGTGTAATAGTACTTGCTCAAATCAGATCGTGGTCATCAGCTTACATGGCACTGCTTTATACCAAAAGCAGTGGATCCGTAGTGATAATTTTAGTGAAATGGAAAGAATGCAGAGTCATGTTTTGTACAAACTAGCGACGTTGATAGATGAACAGTTAAGTGGATTTAAATAGAAATATGTTGCAAAGACTGACTGTCAAAGGTCCTTTTACACGTAGTGTTATTTTTACAAGGGATCGATTTGGGAAACCATTGTCCAGGATGTTCTTTTAAGTATTAAGGTTTAAAATAGTCGTATAGTTAACCCTTTCCCAAACGACAAATTTTTGGACTGGTCCAAATTGAAAGAGTTTGCAGACGACAATTTTAAATTTGATGAAAATGGCAGAAAGTTATCAAAAAGGGTGGAAAACACTGTGGGAAAAGGAGAAATTGTTTGTAACGAGCAATTTCTCCTTTTCCCACAGTGTTTTCAAAAGACTTGTTCTGCGGACACGTGAAAACCAGGGCTTGTTTGGGAAAGGTTAACCAAGTTTTCTGCGTTAAAATAAGACTTTAATGAGTGATTTAATATTTTGTTTTTCTTGAGCAAAAATGAAATAGTTTTTTTTTTTTTTCTTGCACAAGACGACGGGTTTTGAAAGTGTTTTTATAAATTTGCTAACAAAATGACTTAGAAATATTTACCTATGATAACTTTCAGGTGTAGAAGAAAAAGCTTCGTCTGAAAAGCAACCTCTGAACAGTCAATTAGTCCAATGTTCATAGAGGTACCGTGTTTCTTTATCAGTACTCTGTTTCACAAGTCACAATTTCTGTAGTTTTCTCTGATGTGTCTCAGTTGCTGTGATGCCTAACTTTACACTTTAACCCTTATCCTGCCAAATACGTGAAATTAAACTTTAAAACCAAAATTTTGCTATTTCAAAGGTATTTTTGGGGGAGAGATATCTCCTTATCGAACAGTGTAAATCAAAGATCAGACATCACGTTTTGTGCAGTCTGATTTTGATCTACACTGTCCGCACAAGGTCATTGAGTCGCGCTTAGCTGCCAAAGGGTTAAAAGCAGAAGCGCTAGTCTAGGTACTCATTGGCAGTGTAGACCTAGATCAGACTGTACCAATAGTATCTAACTTGTAGACTCAAGACATTTTGAGAGATGTTCAGCCCAGTGCTTACTTCTTTCTTCTGTTTGCTTCATACGTGTAGAGATCTGGGAGCGAAGTTCATGTGCATTAGAGAAGCCTGCGAGAAATTGTTGGGCTACGGCCCCCAACATCAAACGTTGGTGACTTGCTTTAAAAGGATCTTCTCTTGCCAGAGAAAGGCAAGGATGTAGGAAGGTGTGTAGTAGAGTTTGTTAGTGGTCAGTTTTTTTTTTGCTGGTTGCCATTTCACGAATGGTCTTTACAATGAACAGGGATTTGTTTTAAATTACTTACCCCCTGTGTTTAAAATAACCCATTGACATACAAATCAGCCGGCTCTATGGAAGGAGGGTTTAATCCTTTACCAAACGACAAAATTTTAGACTGGTCCAAATTGAAAGCATTTGCAGACGACAAATTAAAGGTGGCCCAGAAGATGAAATTTGTCATCGATAGGTTCGAAAACATTGTGGGAAAAGGAGAAAATGCTGGTTACCAGCATTTTCTCCTTTTTCCCACAATGTTTTTAAAAGGCCTCTTTCTCAGGGTCGTTAGAAGTCGGGATTGTGTGGTAAAGTGTTTAGACGACAAATTAAAGGTGGCCCAAAAGATGAAATTTGTGATCGATAGGTTCGAAAACATTGTGGGAAAAGGAGAAAATGCTGGTAACCAGCAATTTCTCCTTTTACCCACAATGTTTTCAAAAGGCCTCTTTCTCAGGGTCGCTAGAGGTCGGGATTGTGTGGTTAAAGGGTTTCCATCCAGATGAGCCTGTGCAGTCCGCACAGGCTGACCCGAGTCGATTGTTTGCCATTTGTCTATTTACTGCGTGCCAAAGAACCAGTCTACCCTGAGATTCAGTCAATTGATGGACGAAATGGATGTTTTCGATCCATAATTATATGATGACGTGCTAGGTATAGTGTATCACTGAGATGCATTAAGACCCCTTTTGCCAGAGCGGTGCTCAAGTGTAACAAGTTATAACTGGTACACTTTACCCATTACCGCACAATGCCGCCTTTTAACGACCCCAGGAAAGAAGCCTTTTGAAAACATTGTGGGAAAAGGGGAAAATGCTGGTCACCAACATTTTCTCCTTTTCCTACAATGTTTTCTACCCTGTCGAAGAAAAATTGCACCATTTGAGCCACATTAAAAATGCCTTCTGCAAAAGATTTCATTTTGGACAAGGCTAAAATTTTGTCGTCTGGTAAAGGGTTAAGCTTTCATGAAAGTATTGTGGGAAAACGAGTAATGCTTGTTAACTCCTTCTGAAACATTATTTAATTTATCCCGTGCCGAGCCCCGGTAGCTCAGCCGAGAGCGTACAGGACTTGAGGACACGGAGTCGCTGGTTCGATTCCCGGCTACGCCAATTTCTTTCCGAGGATTGATGATGGTCATTGCGACAGGATTCATTCCTTTCTCACCGCTGACCATTGTTTCGACGATGCTTATGTAGGAAAGCAGCCAGTGGCTTGGAAAGAATATTGTGCGGAGTACTGGTAAAAGAAACTCCAGGAAGGCATGGATAGGTGCACTGGCCGCCGCGATATAACTGAAATTCAATCCATCGATCAACACAATCCCGAATTTCAACGACTGTGATGGAGGTTTTCTACCTTTTCAAATAAAAGTTTCATGTAGTCACATTTAGTTTCTTGGCTGCAAATGCTTCGAATTTTGACAAGTCTGAAATTCAGCCGTTTGGTAAATGGTTCAGACGCCTTCAATTTAAAATTGTTTGCAAACGACGGATTAAACGCGGCTCAAATGATGGAATTCTACTTTATAAGGGTGGAAAACATGTGGGAAATTAGAGAAATGCTGCTAACTAGCATTTTCTTTTCTCCTTGTCCCAAAATGTTCCCAGTGTCATATGTTCCAACAATGTTCCCTTGTCCGCAGGATCGTTAAAACCCGGGACTGATTAGTATGATATTATGGGTGCATTTCCTTCGAAGATTTGTGAGTTCGTATTCCTTTATCAGGTCTGTCTCGCAGAAATGTTTAGCATTTGTAAAATTGTTGGGAATAACCATGTTCAAATGAGCCATGCTGTTTGAAAAGGGATTTTAATGCATACGCGAAAAAAGTATCGACTCATGTCAGCCTGCGCAATCCGCGCAGGCTGACATGGGCCAAAATTTTTTACTATCTTTAAATTTTCTGCCTGTGCAAGGACGAATCTAGCTCATGATTCAGTCGGTTGTGAAACAAGAAAGGATTTCAAGGGTCCATAATTACGTGATGTCTTGTTTGGTGTAATCCATTACGAAGATGCAGGAAGCCCCCTTTTTGCCAGAGCGTGGCTCAAATGATTTTTTCTCGATTTTTTTTTTATATATTGGGCATTGATAAGCGTTTATGAAAGAGCTGAATTAGCCTTTTTGTAGCAATTGCAAACACTGTTCCTGCAACAGGAAGAGTGTGACGTTAGTGATGCCCTTCGCATCATGGTAATACTGTATTTAGACACATGCTGCATTGCTGCTACATTGACTGTTGAACGCCTTCACATAAGCAGGCTTTAGTGATACTAATCAACGTAAATTTGAGTTCTTTTGATTCACACACACAAAAAAAAAAGATGTGCGTAGGAGAAAGTTTAGGTAGAAAAACAGATGAAGGTGATGACTGAAATAGTGCTATAAGTGGGTGTGTTGAACAGTGACAACCTTGGTTGTTAAAAGGCATTCGTCTTAGACAACTGCCGTCTAAAACAACTGACCCACCTTTTCAGATGTAGGACTTGTAAAGACTTGACTAAACAATGACATGGCTTTCTGTGAACACATTTCCATACAAACGCGCCTTTTTTTTCCGCCCCACAAAGTGAAAAGCTTCTGGAAAATTTTTTTGCAGAGGAGCAATCGCTTGTTACAAGCAGGTGCCCTGTGCCCACAGTGTGTTTCGTGTCATTGAAAAATGGCATTTTCATTTCCTTCAAATCTTTTTCCTCTCTGTCCATTGTACTAGCTGCATTGTAGTGGTGTGTCCGTAAATAGTGTGTACTATTAATGTCACTAAGATGCTCAAACGATGGAAAGAATGAACCCTTTACCAAAGTACAATGTTATACACTTGTCCAAATTGAAAGCTGCTGTAGACGTCAAATTTTAAAGTGACTAAACCCTGAACCCACAGAATTTTCTATAAAAGAGCAAAAAAAAAAAAAAATGTGAGAAAAGGAGAAAATTGTGGTGACCAGCATTTTCTCCTTTTCCCACAATAATTTCGAGGACCTTTCTACCTCAGGATCGTGAAAGCAAGAGGTTATGTGCATGGTAAAGAGTTGGTTAAAATACATGTGAGCCATGCTCTGTGAAAAGGGGGCTTAATGCATCTGCAAAAAAGGATCGACCCACGTCAGCCTCCGCAGGCTGACCTGGGCCGAAACCTTTTGCTCTTGGTCAGTTTTCTGCATGTCAAAGGACCAGTGTACGTACCTCATGATTCAGTCGGTTGTTAGACAAACTGGATTTTATGGATCCGTAATTACGTCATTACTTGCTTGGTATCATGGATCACGGAGGTGCATGAAGCCCCCTTTTGCCAGAGCATGGCTCGTATAAAATGTGAAAACGGTTTGGAATTGCCTGCTGATCTAAAAACAGCGTTGTTTGTGGACGGAAAACAATGTGCTCTTCAATGTCTTGTGTTGGATCCCCTGATTGCCCAGAAACTGAATGGCAACTTGGAAATCGAAAGAAGAAAATTGTGTTTTGTGGACCTGGAAGAACACTCGGCAATAGTACGGACCTATAACTGTCTTCTTAGGAAACTTGTTTTTACAGAATGAAGACGATGGACGGTGTTTTGAGATAGTAGTAGTAATGTTCGGACAATTTCAGAATATGCCTGCAGCCCTGCAGCCCTGCAGCCCCTGCAGCGTCACACATAACTGCCCAAAAACAATGGAATCATTCACGCGTGACTGCCCACGAACAATGGGGTATTATTCCGGAGAACAAGGACCGGAAATTCCAATGTAGGATGACGTCATACCACGGTGTCTGCGAGGCTGCGATGCCTGCGATGCCCCAAAACAATGGAATCGTGCACGCGTGACAGCCCAAGAACAATGGGGTAGTATTCTAAGAACAATAGGATTATTATTTCGAGAACAATAGGGTAGGTTCGATTATATCTACCACTCCCGAATGACGTCACGGGATATTTCTCATACCAAAGAACAATGGGGTAAGTGTCGTATGTCTGTCCGGAAACTGTGCTGTCATACTATAAGACTCCCTGCTGCAGTCCCGTGACTCATACCACGTAACAATAGGATTATTATTTCGAGAACAATGGGGTAAGTATCGTAGATGTGTGCAGCCCCTTGACTCATACCACGGAAGAATAGGATTATAATTTCGAAAACAATAGGATAGATATCGTTTACCTACCACACCTTAATAATGTCATACCACCGAAAAAATGTGGACCGTAGGTTCGCTACCGTAACGTCCGTGATACGAATTCAATCATGTTGAAAGCGGCGTCAAACACCAATCAGAAATTTTCTCCTCGTGCCATATCGTTTTACAATTGAAAACACACCTGAATGTCATTATCCCAAACGCATGGACAATGAGTTTTCGAACAAACCCTGCTGCCGTGCGGTTGTTGGCACAGAGATGGGTATTACACAATAGTCTGGAGTGGGGTAACATTATTTGGTAGCTCTTTTTTGGGATAAGTCATACACCTGTAGAAACTGGAAAGGAACCTGGTTCACGATAAGTGGACTGGTCGTGCGTATTGCGGAATGAATTTTAATCAAGAACATGCGAAAGTTCGATCCAGTGTAAAGGATGAAAACTATATACCATCTGGCTCGTGTTTAAGGTATCGATTTCAATACGGTACACGCCTATCGACTGATTAGATCATGACCTATTGTGTACCCGGTGTTAAATGACCGGGTAGGACCAAGGACTCGATAAATTATTGCATGGTGGTTCTTTTCAACATTATTTCTATTATATCGCGACGGCCAGTGCGCCTATCCGTGCTTTCCTGGAGTTTCTAGTAGCCTTTTTTCTGTTTAACGTGATATATTTTAAACAAAAACGAAAGGTTGACGGAAAAAGGATGCCAATTTTGATACCGCAGAAGCCCTGCTCCAAAGAGATCACTTACGATTATCGTCTTCTGCCTTATTTTTTTTTTTTTTTTTTTTTTTTTTTCTGGGGTAGAATGAGATCAGTGTAGATCAAGATCAGACAGTAGTCTAAAAGCTTTAATAATGGCTTGACAAAGACTCGATAAATTATTGCATGGTGTTAAACGTCCTTTTCAACATTATTTCTATTATATCGCGACGGCCGGTGCGCCTATCCGTGCTTTCCTGGAGTTTCTAGTAGCATTTTTTTCTGTTTATCGTGATATGTTTTAAACAAAAACGAAAGGTTGACGGAAAAATGATGCCAATTTTGATACCGCAGAAGCCCTGCTCCAAAGAGATCACTTAAAATTGTCGGCTGCTGCCTTATTGTTTTTTTTTTTTTTTTTGGGGGGGGGGGTAGAATGAGATCAGTGTACATCAAGATCAGACAGTAGTCTAAAAGCTCTAATAATGGTTTGACAAGCGTGATATCCAGTTATATCAGTTTAGTGTCTATTGATTTTTTTCCGGGGTAATGAGATCAGTGTAGATCAAGATCAGACAGTTTTCTGAAAGCTCTAATAATGGCTTGACAAGCGTGATATCCAGTTATATCAGTTTAGTGTCGATTGATTTTTTTTTTTTTCGGGGTAATGAGATCAGTGTAGATCAAGATCAGACACGTTATCGAGTTTACCGAGCTAATGCGTTACAAAGATATCGAGTTATTTCAGTTTAGTTTTATGCCACACTAAACCGGTGTACTTAGGCTGCAGTCTGCAAGTCCAATCTTGTTTCACCGGAAAACAATAGATAAATCATGTCACACAATGCTAAGTTCGATCCAGATCAGTTTGCCCGAACTTAACGATACTCTTTGCTTTAAGATTCCTTTTTACTTTGATGTATGAGAACAATCTCTGCAATAGTACGATGAATGAATATGGTAATGCGTCAACAATCCCCACCCCCAACCCCCCATTTTCTTTTTATACGCCCGTCGAAGACGGGACGTATTATGGGATCACCCGTGGCGGGCGGGCGGGCGGCGTCCAGTTCTTTGTCCGGAGCATATCTCCAAAACTATACTACCTATGGTTATGAAATTTCATGCGTGGATAGATCTCATCAAGGGGGAGTGCAGTGCACAGGAATCATAACTCTTGCTTCCTTAATTTTTCAGTTATTGCCCTTTCTTGTTTTTCATACTTGAATTTTGTCCGGTGAATATCTCCAATACTATACTACCTACGGTTATGAAATTTCATGAGTGGATAGATCTCATCAAGGGGGAGTGCAGTGCACAGGAATCATAACTCTTGCTTCCTTAATTTTTGAGTTATTGCCCTTTCTTGTTTTTCATACTTGAATTTTGTCCGGTGAATATCTCGAAAACTATACTACCTACGGTTATGAAATTTCGTGAGTGGATAGATCTCATCAAGGGGGAGTGCAGTGCACAGGAATCATAACTCTTGCTTCCTTAATTTTTGAGTTATTGCCCTTTCTTGTTTTTCATACTTGAATTTTGTCCAGTGAATATCTCCAATACTATACTACCTAGGGTTATGAAATTTCATGAGTGGATAGATCTCATCAAAGGGGAGTGCAGTGCACAGGAATCATAACTCTTGCTTCCTTAATTTTTGAGTTATTGCCCTTTTTTGTTTTTCATACTTGAATTTTGTCAGGTGAATATCTCCAAAACTATACTACCTAGGGTTATGAAATTTCATGAGTGGATAGATCTCATCAAAGGGGAGTGCAGTGCACAGGAATCATAACTCTTGCTTCCTTAATTTTTGAGTTATTGCCCTTTCTTGTTTTTCATATTTGAATTTTGTCCGGTGAATATCTCCAATACTATACTACCTAGGGTTATGAAATTTCATGAGTGGATAGATCTCATCAAGGGGGGGGGGGGGTGCAGTGCACAGGAATCATAACTCTTGCTTCCTTAATTTTTGACTTATTGCCCTTTGTTGTTTTTCATACTTGAATTTTGTCCGGAGCATATCTCCAAAACTATACTACCTACGGTTATGAAATTTCATGCATGGATAGATCTCATCAAGGGGGAGTGCAGTGCACAGGAATCATAACTCTTGCTTCCTCAATTTTTCAGTTATTGTCCTTTCTTGTTTTTCATACTTGAATTTTGTCCGGTGAATATCTCCAATACTATACTACCTACGGTTATGAAATTTCATGTCTGCATACATCTCATTAAGGGGCAGTGCAGTGCACAGGAATCATAACTCTTGCTTCCTCAATTTTTCAGTTATTGCCCTTTCTTCTTTTTCATACTTGCATTTTCTCCGGTGAATATCTCCAAAACTATACTACCTAGGGTTATGAAATTTCATGAGTGGATAGATCTCATCAAGGGGGAGTGCAGTGCACAGGAATCATAACTCTTCCTTCCTTAATTTTTGACTTATTTTCATACTTGAATTTTGTCTCGAGCATATCTCCAAAACTATACTACCTATGGCTATGAAATTTCATGCGTAGATAGATCTCATCAACTGGGAGTGCAGTGCACATGAACCATAACTCTTGCTTAATTTTTGACTTATTGCTCTTTCTTGTTTTTTTTTCGAACTTGAATTTTGTATGATGCATATCTCTCAAACTATACTACCTCGGGTTATGAAATTTTAGGGCTGGATACATCTCATCAAGGGGTAGTGCAGTGCACATGAAATATAAATTGCTTATTTTTTATGCACCCTTTCAAGACAGGATGTATTATGGGATCAGCCATGGCGCACAGGCATCCAGGTAGCATAACTTACACATCTTAAAACATATTAACTTTAAATTTGACAGTTGTGTTTGTTGTAATCATATGGGGTGCAGTGTACACAAAGAATAAATCTTCCTTCCTTATGAGTAATTGCCCTTTCTTCTTTTTCATACTTAAATTTTGTCAGCAGCATATCTCTCTTACTACACTACCTATGTATATGAAATTTCAGTGATGCATACATCTCAGATTATTAGAAACATAACTATTGCTTCCTTAACTTTTTCTTATTGTCCTTAGTCATTTTTCAGGCTTAAATTCAACACTATCGTATCTATGGATATCAACATAAAGTGTATAAACAAGAGTTCCGTCAACACAAATACACTGCCATTATCTTCAATCAACAGTAAAAAAAATATTCTGCACTACTATTTTTCTATACCTCCCCTTTATCATTATTATGCCCCAACTTTACAACTTGGGGTAAGACGGGCGTATCTTGCGACAATTTGCCGCTCTTGTTCTTTTTGAAAAGGTATAGACTGGGATAAGTTTTATCCATTGCGTGATTGAATGATCTGTTTTCATGGTGAAAATTACAAAGGGTATATCATTGTCCATACTCATTGATCATTCATCTCCGTCATGAATATTGGACTGACCTTGACTTTCAAATGATAGGAGAGGATGCGGTCTGCAAGTCCGAACGTTTCTCGTTATTGACTCACCTGAGATCATTAGTTTAAAAACAATAGAACGTTGCAGCGCATTATGTCACACAATGCAAACAATGTACTCGAATCGTTTAGACTCATGACAATAGGAGAGGGCACGGTCTGCATGTTCGAACATGTCTCGTCTCACCGGAAATACTGATGACGTAATCCGTTGATGATTCATTTTAAGGATGGTCCATTAACTGAAAATACATATACATTAGTGTAAACGAATCATGTATCTAGAGATAAACATTCAAAGCGTGAGGATCTGTGTTATTTGGAATTCGAAAAGAGTCATGTATAATTGATGCTTTCATCTCTTAGTCCTGGTTTTGACTGCTGTTGAGATCAGTATCGTTCGAAGTTCGCAAAATAGTTTTTGATGTTTTATTAGATATGAGCTTTGAGCAACATCTATGGGAATCGTCATACACTATGGCAGACCTCGAAGAAATTGATAGAATTGAAAAAGAATATATACAAAAGAGAGAAAGCAATAGTCTAGGTAACACTTTTCTCTCACTTTTTTCCTGAACCTTGTAATGCAGAGCAACGCGTAATGTGCCGAGTTTCTCCAAGATTAATCACATTCTTTTAGGGTTGATTGCTGTTTAACATCACTTTCGACATTATTTTAGTCATATCACGGCGACAGCTCACATATTCATGTACATTTTGGGTTTCACCGGTACAAGGCTAGGGCTCTGAAGTGTCTTGCCCAAAGACACTCCCACGACGTTGTTTTTAGGAAACTGAGCCAGTTTTCAATGTCTGCTTGAAACGTTTCCCCCTTTTTTTATGCAGATGAATCTTCTTTTCGGTTCAACGAAGACACTTTAATCTCTTTAACGATCCCGGTATTATACTCCACACCCGTCAACGAGACGATTAAAATGGGTTTAGAAATCAGCGTACATTTTGATCAAAGCTTAGAAGGTTTTTTTTTTTTTTTTTTTTCTTTTACCGAGTCTATATTGCAGAATTTGACTTAAAAATACAGAGCATATTCGGCTCTACGTTTTGAGAATGTGTTAAAAGTGTTAACTTTAAAGCTTTCACAAGATAACAAATTTTTCGAAATTTTGAATGGGGTAAAATGTACCACTGTCGTCTTGTTCTCGTCGAGAACGTTCAGAGTACATATACGAGTATGGGTCTACGAGTTGTACTTTTTGAGTTTTGGCGACTTTATTAGAAAATTAGAATTAAAGCGACCAATTTTATTCAAAAATTGAATCATCTTGAAAGTATCACTGTTGTCTAGTTCTCGTCAAGAAAGTTCGGAAAATATAGTCGAGTATGGGTCTACGAGCTGTACGTTCTGAGTTTGGCGATGTTTTAGGAAGAAATGCACTTTAAAACGACCCGTGACTAAATTTCTAGAAGATTTGAATGAGTTGATAAATTCCACCATAGGTTAGATCTTGTCCAAAGGGTTCAGAATATTGAAACGAGTATGGGTCTACTGCAATACTTTTCTTTAACGGCACGATTTCGAATTTTAGAAAAGCAACCGATATGACTGCGTAAAAAAAAAGTCAAAAATTATTTTATTTCGCTTATTCGGGGTCAGATTGAGACGGGGTCTGTTTCTTTCGATTCCGGACAATGTCATTCCGTATCTCTCTGAGTTAGTCACGCATAGGTAACTTTATGTTTGAAAATTCGTCCTTTTTTCGGTTTAGGAAAGCCTTGTTTCTTGAGAGATGATCACTGTAATCAAGTAGGTGCGCTACAGTGTCCCAACTGTAATCCGACTGACTGGAAAAATTGGTAATAATGGAAGGAGTTATTCATTTATGTATTTTGAGAATGACAAGTTGTACCAAGACATTTTTGAACATGGAGAAAAAGTGGAAAACTCCTGGTATTTGTGAATTTGCATTGTGAAATATAAAAATGTTTACGTTAAAATGTTTAAACAGTACAATTATTACACATTTTTTTTAATTCTTTCAGATTAACATTGCATCGTTAATAATTTATTGTGGATAGTTTATTGTCAGTGATTTATTGTGAATAAAGTCAGTTGTAAAAATAACTTCAGTTGTAACTTTTTTCTCTCTGCTGGACATGTTTAAAAAAAAAAGTTTTACTTTCAATCGTGTTTTCATTTTATCATTAACCCTTCAAGAGAAAAGATTATTGAAAACTTTTTGGTGGGAAAATTTCTTGAAGAGGAAAAAACTTCTTAAAGAGAGAAAAACTTTTTGTGTGGGGGGAAAAATAAAGCAAAAACTATTTACTGGAGAATCACTTTTTTGTAGAGAAGTTTTTTTTTTTCTTTTAGAAAAGATTATTGAAAACTTTTTCTGGAAAAAAAAATATATATATATTTATGAGGAAAAACTTTTTTTTTTTTTCTTTTTATTATGGAGAAAAACTTTTTTCAGAGGAAAAAAAAAAAATAAAGCAAAACCTGGAGAAAAACATTTTTGTTTTTGTGGAGAAAAACATTTAAAGCGATTTTTTTTTTAGAAAAAATTAATGAAGAGAGACAAACTTTTTTTTTGTGGGGAAAAAAACTTTTGTGATAAAAGAAGTGGAAACTTCTGTGATGAAAAGATTATTGAAAAGAGAAAAAAGATTTTTGTGAGGAAAAACTTTCTTGTGGAGCGAAAAACTTTTCTTTGAGGAAAAAAAAAAATGTAACTTGTCTATTTTATTTCATTTTTTTTTTTTTTTTTTTTTTTTTTTTTCTTTTTTTTTTTCTTTTTTTTTTTTTTAATATTTCATCACACGACCATGTAGCTGTGGAAAAACAGAGTGGATTTTTCATAAATTGGTTAAGTATCGAGAAGACTTGTTCAATATTGTTTCCGAAAAAGTTGCTTGGTGTTACAAAGAATGACAACAAGCTCATAACCATATGTAGGAAAAAACAACTCCCTGTTTGAATTGATAAAATTTGTGAATGGCATTCTTGAGGATGAAAAGTAAATTGCCATTGATGTATCCATTCCTCATTTAGTCGTCTTTGGTGACATGTTAAGTGAAAAAAAAACAAAAAACTTTGAACCTTTGGTTACCAGAAAAGGTCGTCATCGCAGTGCAAGTGTAATTTACATCACACAAAATATGTTTCAACCATCAAAATCGAGTCGAACCATTAGTCGTAATTCGAGACATATGGTTTCATTTCGAAATGAGCGCGATAAATATGAAATTAAAACGCTGACTCTTGAATTGCAAGCTCTTCATTTGATTCCTACTTATGAAAATGCTACAACCAACGATGTTTCACTGTTATCTAGTCATAGATTTTCATTCGAACAAAGAACTGAGAATTAGAACTGTTATATTTTATCGTTGGTATAAACAACAGGATGAAAAAGGTCTTGTTGATTGGATTTAAAAAAAAGTCTGATTCTTTTCTTTAAGAATTATATTTCAAGTAACAATCATGTTCATGTCACAATGTTCGGGATGACAATATGTACCGCAAGATTATCAGGCTAATTTCATTATTTAGAGCCCTGAAGGCTTTAGACCTGAAGAAAGGGGGCTCAAAACACAACCCTCAAGGCCAAAAACATCCCTGTCATGGATAACCAACTGTCAAGAAAGAGCAACTTTATCATTTGCCATATCTTTAAAGACCAGACCACTCATATAAGTAAACAACACGGTATATATACTGCAGTAGTTTTTCATTGACATTTCGTTTACGCTCAAGACGGTCAATAGTAAACAGCGAGAAGCATGGTGACGGATTATGGTCTAGAATTTCTCCTTCTGTCGATGACGAAATGCTATCTGTCATTTTTTCTGCTGGCAATGCTACGTAACCCCATTTTGTCCCCGCATGAAGTAAAGAAAATAAGAAGATTGACAGCAGGTCAGGAGGTCAAGCGTCGGGCGGTAAGCAAATGCTTAACTTTCGGAAAAGTTGGGGGTTGTGCCTAAAACCATAGTCTCTAAAACAACAACAACAACAAAAACGGCCCTTTTCAGGGCTATCCAACTAGATCTTTCTCCAAAGAACAACTTCCTCAAATTGTCAATGATCTATTTCAAAACACCATTATTGTCTTTAAAGAAAAACATACATCTAGATCTAATTCATTATCATTACAATTTCATCGTAGAAAAAATCAACTCACTTTGATAGATAAGCAGAAAAAAAAAAAAAAATGATACAAAAATTACAAGGACTGAACATCATTTTAACGAAAGTCGGTAGACCCTTGTTACAAAAAATTGTTTGTCTATCAAGAAAAGAGCATCAAAAAACATATACTTCGAACCCAAGAATATCGTAATGAGATAAGAGTGCTTACCTTAGCTTCCTCCCATTATAGCAGACTGTCCAAGACAGACAACCTTTTCCCGGTAGAAATGATTTTTTTTTTTTTTCGGTCTGCTACCAACTTATGATATTTTTAAATAATTTATTGTTAACCGCTAACGATTTAAGCGGAAAGTTTCAATTTTCTTTCGGTGCAAGAAGAACTGCGATAGTTTGCCCACAAAGCCCGATGTGACTCAGATTAAATAGTTCAATAGGTTGAAAACGTGTACACTGTTAGAACAAAGAGTTTACACAACGATTTTTAATGTTCCTGCATAGCTATTCTCTCCTAAAGAGAACATACAATCAGAAACCCAACAAAACACGTTTAAAGTTGATATATGACCAGCCCGTGACTGTTTTCAACATTATTTTACATTTACATAATCGAGTATTTCCAGGTCATAGAAGAACCCTCTAATAGATGCTTCACTGTAACAAGGTTTGCTTGATATCGAGTTACATCATCTAAGTATTAATTTGATCACACATAAACCTCGCGTAAGTAGGGCGCAGTCTGCAAGTCTAATCTTGTCTTGTCTCCCCGAAAATCCTGATGACTTAATCCGTTGATGATTCATTTCTGCATTGAATGTTGGACTTTACTTGATTTTCAGATGTTTTCAACAATTCTCGACCTTCTCGAATCTCGGGTTGTTTCACGCAACCATTTTTTTTTTTTTTTTTTTGTTTTTTTAATTCCGAGTGGAATAGTATCAATGTAGATCAAGATCAGACTCTGTCGGCTTAAGTTAAACCAATTTCTTTTTCTTTTTCAACATACTTTTTTTATTCATTATATATTGAAACAGTAAAGGACAAGACAAAACGATACTGTTAAAAACAGCCCAGTTCAAGATCAGATACTTATGGTCTTAAGAGTGACTCAGGACTGTGAGTTAGCGAGGAGGTAAAAAGGTGGTGTGGGTCAGATTGACGAAAAGGGCCTGGTGTGTAAAAGAACAAAATATACAGTGTTGACCATTTTAAAGTGTTATTTTGAATGACCTGGATAATTACACCATAAAAGCTATGCATTGTTTATTCCCGTAATTAAAGAATTATACTGAAGTATATTCTTTTTTCCAGTCTCCTGCAAGTTTAGATCGCCATTTCTTCGTTAACTCATTATTATTTAGTTACTGTGTTAGCAGTCAGCCCCACTTTGTTTTTACATTTCATCGCTTTTCTTTAAAGTGTCGGTGGTTATAGTCTTCGAGAATGGAATCCAAGAGATACTTGCGTTTGTTGAAGGCATATTTCCAAGTTTCATCTATTTCAAAATAATCAATGTCCATTAAATCTTTCGCCATTTTGCGCACACTTCTATATACTTGATCCTTTTGAATGGCGTTAAACCACATCACCCGACCAGTTAAGTTACGAACCAACGCTTTCCACCTTTGTTTCATCTAATTTGGCCTATCAAACTGCTTCTTCCAATTACACATCACATGTCTCAGATATGTTTTGTATGAGACTATCCAACGGGTCATAGTCAGTCGCATTGTCTTCAGTGTCAGTTTCATTCGTTTCTTCGTATGACTGTTCATCCATGACCATAGACTTATCTGGCCCGAAAGGGTTAGCATACAGTTATGCAAACTGAATACATAATATTTGCCCCGAGGTCATTCATCGCTGGACCTGTAAATAACTACCTACAGCAAATTTTTATTTCACCATGTAAACGCCTTAAACCTTGAACAACTACATCTCTACGCAAAACTACACATCTTTAGACCAAACCAACGTATAATTAAGATATTTTAAAGCAGCTACTTAAAACTTACCTGCTGAATTTCCCACAAAATGTGTAGATGTAGCCTTACTTCTTTTACTGTATTCAACAATACTCTGTCTCCAAGAATTTAAACGGCTGCAAAGTTATCTTTAATTCCGGAAAAAAGTTACTCTCAATAGGCATCTAGTACTGTTTTATGGCATCAAAACATCAAATCATTTACGCAATATGATTAAACACAGAAAATCGTTAGCTAGGATACACAAATAGATTTGTGAGGCATCAAGAAGTTTGTCTTGCGAAAAGGAGGAGTCAAAATGAGTCTTATGAGGAATCAGGAAGCAAGTCTGAGCGGAAAAGGAAGTTGTTAAATAAAACCGGAAACGGAATTGACGCAATAATGAAACCAGAGGAGGAAGTAATTTAAATGAATCCGAAAGCTGTTAAATGAAACCGGAAACAGTAGTGACGTAATGATTAAACCGGAAACGGAAGTGACATAATGATTTAACCGGAAACGGAACTGACGTGATGACTGAACCGAAAGCGGAGGTACTTAAATAAAACCGGAAACGGAAAGGTCGCAATATTTATCGTGGGAGGCGCCCTTTCCGTTTCCGGTTACAAAACATATCTGAGACATGTGATGTGTAATTGGAAGAAGCAGTTTGATAGGCCAAATTAGATGAAACAAAGGTGGAAAGCGTTGGTTCGTAACTTAACTGGTCGGGTGATGTGGTTTAACGCCATTCAAAAGGATCAAGTATATAGAAGTGCGCGCAAAATGGCGAAAGATTTAATGGACATTGATTATTTTGAAATAGATGAAACTTGGAAATATGCCTTCAACAAACGCAAGTATCTCTTGGATTCCATTCTCGAAGACTGTAACCCACCGACACTTTAAAGAAAAGCGATGAAATGTAAAAACAAAGTGGGGCTGACTGCTAACACAGTAACTAAATAATAATGAGTTAACGAAGAAATGGCGATCTAAACTTGCAGGAGACTGGAAAAAAGAATATACTTCAGTATAATTCTTTAATTACGGGAATAAACAATGCATAGCTTTTATGGTGTAATTATCCAGGTCATTCAAAATAACACTTTAAAATGGTCAACACTGTATATTTTGTTCTTTTACACACCAGGCCCTTTTCGTCAATCTGACCCACACCACCTTTATACCTCCTCGCTAACTCACAGTCCTGAGTCACTCTTAAGACCATACGTATCTGATCTTGAACTGGGCTGTTTTTAACAGTATCGTTTTGTCTTGTCCTTTACTGTTTCAATATATAATGAATAAAAAAAGTATGTTGAAAAAGAAAAAGAAATTGGTTTAACTTAAGCCGACAGAGTCTGATCTTGATCTACATTGATACTATTCCACTCGGAATTAAAAAAACAAAACAAAAAAAAAAAAAAATGGTTGCGTGAAACAACCCGAGATTCGAGAAGGTCGAGAATTGTTGAAAACATCTGAAAATCAAGTAAAGTCCAACATTCAATGCAGAAATGAATCATCAACGGATTAAGTCATCAGGATTTTCGGCGAGACAAGACAAGATTAGACTTGCAGACTGCGCCCTACTTACGCGAGGTTTATGTGTGATCAAATTAATACTTAGATGATGTAACTCGATATCAAGCAAACCTTGTTACAGTGAAGCATCTATTAGAGGGTTCTTCTATGACCTGGAAATACTCGATTATGTAAATGTAAAATAATGTTGAAAACAGTCACGGGCTGGTCATATATCAACTTTAAACGTGTTTTGTTGGGTTTCTGATTGTATGTTCTCTTTAGGAGAAAATGGCTATGCAGGAACATTAAAAATCGTTGTGTAAACTCTTTGTTCTAACAGTGTACACGTTTTCAACCTATTGAACTATTTAATCTGAGTTACATCGGGCTTTGTGGGCAAACTATCGCAGTTCTTCTTGCACCGAAAGAAAATTGAAACTTTCCGCTTAAATCGTTAGCGGTTAACAATAAATTATTTAAAAATATCATAAGTTGGTAGCAGACCGAAAAAAAAAAAAAAATCATTTCTACCGGGAAAAGGTTGTCTGTCTTGGACAGTCTGCTATAATGGGAGGAAGCTAAGGTAAGCACTCTTATCTCATTACGATATTCTTGGGTTCGAAGTATATGTTTTTTGATGCTCTTTTCTTGATAGACAAACAATTTTTTGTAACAAGGGTCTACCGACTTTCGTTAAAATGATGTTCAGTCCTTGTAATTTTTGTATCATTTTTTTTTTTTTTCTGCTTATCTATCAAAATGAGTTGATTTTTTCTACGATGAAATTGTAATGATAATGAATTAGATCTAGATGTATGTTTTTCTTTAAAGACAATAATGGTGTTTTGAAATAGATCATTGACAATTTGAGGAAGTTGTTCTTTGGAGAAAGATCTAGTTGGATAGCCCTGAAAAGGGCCGTTTTTGTTGTTGTTGTTGTTTTAGAGACTATGGTTTTAGGCACAACCCCCAACTTTTCCGAAAGTTAAGCATTTGCTTACCGCCCGACGCTTGACCTCCTGACCTGCTGTCAATCTTCTTATTTTCTTTACTTCATGCGGGGACAAAATGGGGTTACGTAGCATTGCCAGCAGAAAAAATGACAGATAGCATTTCGTCATCGACAGAAGGAGAAATTCTAGACCATAATCCGTCACCATGCTTCTCGCTGTTTACTATTGACCGTCTTGAGCGTAAACGAAATGTCAATGAAAAACTACTGCAGTATATATACCGTGTTGTTTACTTATATGAGTGGTCTGGTCTTTAAAGATATGGCAAATGATAAAGTTGCTCTTTCTTGACAGTTGGTTATCCATGACAGGGATGTTTTTGGCCTTGAGGGTTGTGTTTTGAGCCCCCTTTCTTCAGGTCTAAAGCCTTCAGGGCTCTAAATAATGAAATTAGCCTGATAATCTTGCGGTACATATTGTCATCCCGAACATTGTGACATGAACATGATTGTTACTTGAAATATAATTCTTAAAGAAAAGAATCAGACTTTTTTTTTAAATCAAATCAACAAGACCTTTTTCATCCTGTTGTTTATACCAACGATAAAATATAACAGTTCTAATTCTCAGTTCTTTGTTTGTTCAAATGAAAATCTATGACTAGATAACAGTGAAACATCGTTGGTTGTAGCATTTTCATAAGTAGGAATCAAATGAAGAGCTTGCAATTCAAGAGTCAGCGTTTTAATTTCATATTTATCGCGCTCATTTCGAAATGAAACCATATGTCTCGAATTACGACTAATGGTTCGACTCGATTTTGATGGTTGAAACATATTTTGTGTGATGTAAATTACACTTGCACTGCGATGACGACCTTTTCTGGTAACCAAAGGTTCAAAGTTTTTGTTTTTTTTTTTTTTCACTTAACATGTCACCAAAGACGACTAAATGAGGAATGGATACATCAGTGGCAATTTACTTTTCATCCTCAAGAATGCCATTCACAAATTTTATCAATTCAAACAGGGAATTGTTTTTTCCTACATATGGTTATGAGCTTGTTGTCATTCTTTGTAACACCAAGCAACTTTTTCGGAAACAATATTGAACAAGTCTTCTCGATACTTAACCAATTTATGAAAAATCCACTCTGTTTTTCCACAGCTACATGGTCGCGTGATGAAATATTAAAAAAAAAAAAGAAAAAAAAAAAAAAGAAAAAAAATTGAAATAAAATAGACAAGTTACATTTTTTTTTTTCCTCAAAGAAAAGTTTTTTCGCTCCACAAGAAAGTTTTTCCTCACAAAAATCTTTTTTCTCTTTTCAATAATCTTTTCATCACAGAAGTTTCCGCTTCTTTTATCACAAAAGTTTTTTCCCCCACAAAAAAAAAGTTTGTCTCTCTTCATTAATTTTTTCTAAAAAAAAATCGCTTTAAATGTTTTTCTCCACAAAAACAAAAATGTTTTTCTCCAGTAAAAAAGTTTTTGCTTTATTTTTTTTTTTCCTCTGAAAAAAGTTTTTCTCCATAATAAAAAGAAAAAAAAAGTTTTCCCCCCATAAATATATTTTTTTTTTTCCAGAAAAAGTTTTCAATAATCTTTTCTAAAAGAAAAAAAAAAAAAAACTTCTCTACAAAAAAGTTATTCTCCAGTAAATAGTTTTTGCTTTATTTCCCCCCCCCCACGCAAAAAGTTTTTTTCTCTTTAAGAAGTTTTTTCCTCTTCAAGAAATTTTCCCACCAAAATTTTTCAATAATCTTTTCTCTTGAAGGGTTAATGATACAATGAAAACACGATTGAAAGTAAAACTTTTTTTTTTAAACATGTCCAGCAGAGAAAAAAAAGTTACAACTGAAGTTATTTTTACAACTGACTTTATTCACAATAAATCACTGACAATAAACTATCCACAATAAATTATTAACGATGCAATGTTAATCTGAAAGAATAAAAAAAAAATGTGTAATAATTGTACTGTTTAAACATTTTAACGTAAACATTTTTATATTTCACAATGCAAATTCACAAATACCAGGAGTTTTCCACTTTTTCTCCATGTTCAAAAATGTCTTGGTACAACTTGTCATTCTCAAAATACATAAATGAATAACTCCTTCCATTATTACCAATTTTTCCAGTCAGTCGGATTACAGTTGGGACACTGTAGCGCACCTACTTGATTACAGTGATCATCTCTCAAGAAACAAGGCTTTCCTAAACCGAAAAAAGGACGAATTTTCAAACATAAAGTTACCTATGCGTGACTAACTCAGAGAGATACGGAATGACATTGTCCGGAATCGAAAGAAACAGACCCCGTCTCAATCTGACCCCGAATAAGCGAAATAAAATAATTTTTGACTTTTTTTTTACGCAGTCATATCGGTTGCTTTTCTAAAATTCGAAATCGTGCCGTTAAAGAAAAGTATTGCAGTAGACCCATACTCGTTTCAATATTCTGAACCCTTTGGACAAGATCTAACCTATGGTGGAACTTATCAACTCATTCAAATCTTCTAGAAATTTAGTCACGGGTCGTTTTAAAGTGCATTTCTTCCTAAAACATCGCCAAACTCAGAAAGTACAGCTCGTAGACCCATACTCGAATATATTTTCCGAACTTTCTTGACGAGAACTAGACAACAGTGATACTTTCAAGATGATTCAATTTTTGAATAAAATTGGTCGCTTTAATTCTAATTTTCTAATAAAGTCGCCAAAACTCAAAAAGTACAACTCGTAGACCCATACTCGTATATGTACTCTGAACGTTCTCGACGAGAACAAGACGACAGTGGTACATTTTACCCCATTCAAAATTTCGAAAAATTTGTTATCTTGTGAAAGCTTTAAAGTTAACACTTTTAACACATTCTCAAAACGTAGAGCCGAATATGCTCTGTATTTTTAAGTCAAATTCTGCAATATAGACTCGGTAAAAGAAAAAAAAAAAAAAACCTTCTAAGCTTTGATCAAAATGTACGCTGATTTCTAAACCCATTTTAATCGTCTCGTTGACGGGTGTGGAGTATAATACCGGGATCGTTAAAGAGATTAAAGTGTCTTCGTTGAACCGAAAAGAAGATTCATCTGCATAAAAAAAGGGGGAAACGTTTCAAGCAGACATTGAAAACTGGCTCAGTTTCCTAAAAACAACGTCGTGGGAGTGTCTTTGGGCAAGACACTTCAGAGCCCTAGCCTTGTACCGGTGAAACCCAAAATGTACATGAATATGTGAGCTGTCGCCGTGATATGACTAAAATAATGTCGAAAGTGATGTTAAACATCTATCAACCCTAAAAGAATGTGATTAATCTTGGAGAAACTCGGCACATTACGCGTTGCTCTGCATTACAAGGTTCAGGAAAAAAGTGAGAGAAAAGTGTTACCTAGACTATTGCTTTCTCTCTTTTGTATATATTCTTTTTCAATTCTATCAATTTCTTCGAGGTCTGCCATAGTGTATGACGATTCCCATAGATGTTGCTCAAAGCTCATATCTAATAAAACATCAAAAACTATTTTGCGAACTTCGAACGATACTGATCTCAACAGCAGTCAAAACCAGGACTAAGAGATGAAAGCATCAATTATACATGACTCTTTTCGAATTCCAAATAACACAGATCCTCACGCTTTGAATGTTTATCTCTAGATACATGATTCGTTTACACTAATGTATATGTATTTTCAGTTAATGGACCATCCTTAAAATGAATCATCAACGGATTACGTCATCAGTATTTCCGGTGAGACGAGACATGTTCGAACATGCAGACCGTGCCCTCTCCTATTGTCATGAGTCTAAACGATTCGAGTACATTGTTTGCATTGTGTGACATAATGCGCTGCAACGTTCTATTGTTTTTAAACTAATGATCACAGGTGAGTCAATAACGAGACACGTTCGGACTTGCAGACCGCACCCTCTCCTATCATTTGAAAATCAAGGTCAGTCCAATATTCATGACGGAGATGAATGATCAATGAGTATGGACAATGATATACCCTTTGTAATTTTCACCATGAAAACAGATCATTCAATCACGCAATGGATAAAACTTATCCCAGTCTATACCTTTTCAAAAAGAAAAAGAAAAGGGGGGGGGGGGTTGGGGGGTGGGGATTGTTGACGCATTACCATATTCATTCATCGTACTATTGCAGGGATTGTTCTCATACATCAAAGTAAAAAGGAATCTTAAAGCAAAGAGTATCGTTAAGTTCGGGCAAACTGATCTGGATCGAACTTAGCATTGTGTGACATGATTTATCTATTGTTTTCCGGTGAAACAAGATTGGACTTGCAGACTGCAGCCTAAGTACACCGGTTTAGTGTGGCATAAAACTAAACTGAAATAACTCGATATCTTTGTAACGCATTAGCTCGGTAAACTCGATAACGTGTCTGATCTTGATCTACACTGATCTCATTACCCCGGAAAAAAATCAATCGACACTAAACTGATATAACTGGATATCACGCTTGTCAAGCCATTATTAGAGCTTTTAGACTACTGTCTGATCTTGATGTACACTGATCTCATTCTACCGCGAAAAAAAAAAAAAAAAAACAATAAGGCAGCAGCCGACAATTTTAAGTGATCTCTTTGGAGCAGGGCTTCTGCGGTATCAAAATTGGCATCATTTTTCCGTCAACCTTTCGTTTTTGTTTAAAACATATCACGATAAACAGAAAAAAATGCTACTAGAAACTCCAGGAAGCACGGATAGGCGCACCGGCCGTCGCGATATAATAGAAATAATGTTGAAAAGGACGTTTAACACCATGCAATAATTTATCGAGTCTTTGTCAAGCCATTATTAGAGCTTTTAGACTACTGTCTGATCTTGATCTACACTGATCTCATTCTACCCCAGAAAAAAAAAAAAAAAAAGGCAGAAGACGATAATCGTAAGTGATCTCTTTGGAGCAGGGCTTCTGCGGTATCAAAATTGGCATCCTTTTTCCGTCAACCTTTCGTTTTTGTTTAAAATATATCACGTTAAACAGAAAAAAGGCTACTAGAAACTCCAGGAAAGCACGGATAGGCGCACTGGCCGTCGCGATATAATAGAAATAATGTTGAAAAGAACCACCATGCAATAATTTATCGAGTCCTTGGTCCTACCCGGTCATTTAACACCGGGTACACAATAGGTCATGATCTAATCAGTCGATAGGCGTGTACCGTATTGAAATCGATACCTTAAACACGAGCCAGATGGTATATAGTTTTCATCCTTTACACTGGATCGACATTTCGCATGTTCTTGATTAAAATTCATTCCGCAATACGCACGACCAGTCCACTTATCGTGAACCAGGTTCCTTTCCAGTTTCTAAAGGTGTATGACTTATCCCAAAAAAGAGCTACTAAATAATGTTACCCCACTCCAGACTATTGTGCCATCTCTGTGCCAACAACCGCACGGCAGCAGGGTTTGTTCGAAAACTCATTGTCCATGCGTTTGGGATAATGACATTCAGGTGTGTTTTCAATTGTAAAACGATATGGCACGAGGAGAAAATTTCTGATTGGTGTTTAACGCCGCTTTCAACATGATTGAATTCGTATCACGGACGTTACGGTAGCGAACCTACGGTCCACATTTTTTCGGTGGTATGACATTATTAAGGTGTGGTAGGTAAACGATATCTATCCTATTGTTTTCGAAATTATAATCCTATTCTTCCGTGGTATGAGTCAAGGGGCTGCACACATCTACGATACTTAGCCCATTGTTCTCGAAAAATAATCCTATTGTTACGTGGTATGAGTCTCGGGACTGCAGCAGGGAGTCTTATAGTATGACAGCACAGTTTCCGGACAGACATACGACACTTACCCCATTGTTCTTTGGTATGAGAAATATCCCGTGACGTCATTCGGGAGTGGTAGATATAATCGAACCTACCCTATTGTTCTCGAAATAATAATCCTATTGTTCTTAGAATACTACCCCATTGTTCTTGGGCTGTCACGCGTGCACGATTCCACTGTTTTTGGGCATCGCAGCCTCGCAGACACCGTGGTATGACGTCATCCTACATTGGAATTTCCGGTCCTTGTTCTCCGGAATAATACCCCATTGTTCGTGGGCAGTCACGCGTGAATGATTCCATCGTTTTTGGGCAGTTATGTGTGACGCTGCAGGGGCTGCAGGGCTGCAGGCATATTCTGAAATTGTCCGAACATTACTACTGATAGTTTACCAGAGAATTAATTTAGCAAAAATATGCAGATTGTGTATACATGATATGATATCTTATGATAACAGAGAAAGAATATCTAGCAAAAGTATGAAGATCTTGTGTGCATGTATTGTGATAATATAGAATGAATGATCAAACTGTGCAAATCAACAGCTCTATTTTACTTTTGGGCTCAAGTGCACCAAATATTAAATTAGATATACTTCTTCTGGAAATCAAAAAAGTGTATCTTTTATTGCAGAAATAAATAAACCTTCAATAGGCGGATTAAGGAACCATCTTATTACTAATTTACACATTTACAAAAATACTTAGATGTTTGAAAAAGTAGAAGGTATCGTGACATTTGTAGAACATATCATATAAAACCTCCCATGAGCCGATTAAGATAGTGAATAATTGAAGACAAAACCAAACACAATCAATGAGTAAAAAGTAGAATTAAAGACATAAAACTTATCTTTTTTTTGGTCAATTTTAGCGCGCAAACAAACGCACCCACCCACACACCCACACACACACACACACTTTTTCATCACAAAAAAGCTTTGTTGTCACCTTTTGATCATTAGTTTGGCTTATCAATTAATATGTAAATTGGTTAAATTTGAAATGGTAAACTTGGAAAAGAAAAGAACTTGAAATTTGTTAACATAATGAAACATAATGATATTGTGAATATGTACTACTAACAAAATATTTACTAACAGTGATTTGTAAGGTATGTTGGGGGATGGCCACGACCCTCACATACCGATTGACGTGACAAATAAAGCTAAAAAAAGAAAGAGAATGAATATCTAGCAAAGATATGCAGATTATTTATACATGTATTGTGATCCTGTTGCGTTTGGTTCCCTTCCCCCGTTCCCCCAAAAGTCGACAGCTATACACAAAGCATAAGGAAGAGATACCTGAAACTTGCATTGGTGGGAAGGGCAAGTGCTCGTTACACCAGACGACAAAATTTTAGCCTTGTCCAAATCGAAAGCATTTGCAGACGACAGTTTCAGTGTGACTCAATTGGCGCAATTTTTCTGTAATAGGGTAGAAAACATTGTTGGAAAAGGAGAAAATGCTGGTTACCAGCATTTTCTCCTTTTCCCACAATGTTTTCAAAAGGCTTCTTTTGCAGGGTCCTTAAAAGGCGGCATAGTGTGGTAAAGGGTTAACTCTTTACACTACGGGAGCTTGAAACTATTCTGTGTTGTAATCTGTTGATAAATCTAAATCCGCGTAATATCTATTTCAAGTTTTACCATTGTGTAACCTTGGGATCTCCAAGCTCTCTGCGAATTGTGGATCAAGATTTGACTACACAGAACGTGCAGTCTAATTTCGAACTTAATCCTGTCTCCTATTTTATATCTTGTATTTTATGAGCGGTGCTCTGGAACGGCCTTGAAATCGCATAATTTCTTACTGGTTGAAAATAACGATTTCATTAAATTCTGAGCCATGCTCTAGCAAAACGGGGCTTAATGTATCTCCGTGATGCATTATACCAATCGAGCCATCACATAATTATGGATCCATAATAGCCACTTTTATTTTTTTAACAACCGACTGAATCACGAGTTAGACTGGTCCTTTGACACACAGAAAATTGACCAATAGCGAAAAGTTTCGGCTCAGGTCAGCCTGCGAGGACTGCGCAGGCTGACCTCGGTCGGTACTGTTCGCAGATGCAGTAAGCCCCCTTTTCACAGAGCATGGCTCATTTATGTGTGGCTTTAACCCATTCCCTCACGAAAAAAAATTTGAACTTGGACAAATTTAAAGCATTTTCATGCCACATATGTAAATTAGCTTAAAATACTTATTTTTTCTTTGAAAGAGTGGAAAACTTCGTCGGAAAAGGAGAAAATGCTGATTATCAGCATGTTCTACTTTTTCCACAATGTTTTCAAAAGCCTTTCACATCAGCGTCGTTAAAACTCGGGATTGTGTGGTAAAGGGTCAATGAAGCGTTCTATTTATTGTATTGCGAATTGTCATTGAGAATTTTGTTTAACTCTTTACCTAACAACTAACATTTAAACAGATTCGAAATGAGAGCCTTTGCAGATGGCATTTATATTGCGGCTCAAGTGATGGAATTTCTCTTTGATATTGTAGAAAACATTGCGGGAAAAGGAGAAAATGCTGGTGACCAGCATTTTCTCCTTTTCCCTCAATGTTTTCAAAAGACCTTTTCAGGATCGTTAAAACACGGGATTGTGTGGTAAAGGGTTAACCCTTTAAAAAAATAATCCGGTTTTCTAACGAAACTGAAGTGAAGTCTTTTGAAAAATTGTCGGAAAAGAAGAAAATGCATTTTCTGCTTTTCCCATAATGTTTTCTACCCTTTCATAGACAGATTCCGTCATTTGAGCTACGTTATATTTGTCGTCTGCAAATGCTTTCAATTTGAACGAGTCTAAAATTTTGTCGTTTGGTAAAGATTTAACCCTTTACCGGATGATAAAAATCTGGAGTTCCAAATTAAGCGTTTTCTGACGACAAAAATAAAAGCGGTTCAAATGATGGATTTGTCTATGGAAGGGTAGAAAACATTATGGGAAAAGGAGAAAATGCTGGTTATCAGCATTTTCTCCTTTTTCAACAATGTTTTCAAATGCCGTATTTCTCAAGGTCGTTAGAACTCCGTATTGTTTGGAAAATGGTGAAAGAGTCTTCTTACAACAAGAAAGTATACCTTTGAAAGAAATACATAATATACCTATCATTTCAAGCACATTTAATAATGTCGTCTGCAAATGCTTTCAATTCGCACAGGTCTATTTTTTGTCTTCATGTAAAAGGTTTAAAAATCTTTCTCCAAATAAAAATAGCTACGTTTCTTTGTTTGTTTCCAATGGATCATTTTCTGCTAACCGATCCTTTAAAAAAAAAAAAACATTAAAATGATCAGCAAAACTTTTCAAATGCGTTTCATGTTACTTCTTTTTTCGTTTTAATTTGTCCCTGTCCTTCCAAACAAATATTACAGTATGGTAAAATATTTTCTCTTAAAAAATCCGATGGATCGACGTTTACGAAACTTCACGAGGTTACAAAACAGTGCAGCAACAGTTTTGATTTCTCTGTAAGCAATCATAACCTTGCTTAACTGATTTGTTATGAATAATGACTTAAATTTTGTCGAAATGATCTGAAAAAACGTCAGACTATCCAAACATAACCTTGAGCTGCATATCTAAGTGTTGGATGGCAATTCGAACTTGGACTCTTATCCACTTTTGTATTTGAACCATAGAGGTTTTTAGCTCGCCAGAGCATTAAGTGCTTAAAGGTGAGCTATGTGATCGGTCTTAACTGTTGTGTCGGTCGTCATCTTTTGTTGTACACGACTTTTCCAAAAATTTCTTCACAGATTGTATTCCTAGGATACCCTGCATCATAGTAGCAAAAACACGATGGTCGCTAAAGCTGAAATGAAGGATTTACCAGAGAACATTTTAGACTTGTCCAAATTCAAAGTATTTGCAGACGACATATTAAATTTAGCTCAAGTGATGGTGATTGTCCTAGATAGTGTTGAAAATCTTGTGGGAATAGGAGAAGATGCTATTTACGGAAAAAATGCTGGTTACCGGCATTTTCTCCTTTTCCCGCAAGGTTTATTTCAAGGCGATTTCTTAGAGTCGTAAAAAGTCGTCATTGAGTGGTCGAGTGAAAACAACTCTTATAACAAGTTGACGCCCTTTTAACTCTTTACCAGGTGACAAAATTTTAGTTTTGTCCAACCTGAAAGCATTTGCACACAACAGTTTCAAAGAGTGTGGCTCATTTAAACTAGACCTCTTTCGACGGCTTGATTTTTATCTTACAGGCCTGACTAAACAATCGGACAGTAGGGCCTATAGAGCTAAGATCAGGCTGCACATTCTGTGCGATCTGATTTTAACCTATGCCGTCTGCTAAATCCCCTGTGTTTGCCAATGACGCTGAAACGGTTAATTACATAGGAAACTTAGATGAGTGTTTTGTCACCGTAACTTGACAGTAATACTTTTAGGCACGGCGATTAAAGGGGGGATAATCAGGTTTTTACAAATTAAATAAACAAAAACTTCTTAAATTCTCTATTTCTGAATTTAGTAACGCAATAGATCTACCTATCAAACTATCAATAAATAATAGAAAACAGTAAGAACCCCCCCCCTCCCCAAACACACACACTTTTAAATAGTTTTTCTTTAATGTGCTATCATGTGGCCTCTTAGGTTTCCTTTAGGATTTCGCGCAAGTGTTTTGCAAAGGCTTGTGGGGATGTCGCACGATCGCCAGCACGCGTCGATTTTGTTGGGGTGTATTCAAATAAGCATGGTGACGTCATATCTGACCTCATAAAACAAGATTCCAAAACGACCAACCCCGTTATTGAGCTGCCCGGCCGCGGTAACTTTGTCGGTTTATGTCCATAAGCTGGCACTCTTAAGTAAAAAAGGCAAATGCAATTCGCGAAATGGGCAAATTGCTGAAAGAGGATTGATTAAAAATTTGTACAAGAAAGGTCCAGCACTTAAGGATGTACAAACTGATAACTGAAAAAAGTCCATGATATTATCATGGATGAGGCGAGTTATAGACAGGTATACACACGGCAAAACTTCTAACCGGCCACTTTTGTTTCCCCTGTAAATTTGACCAAGTAATAGATAGGCAAACATAAACAGATTGTAACTTACATATGAACGTTAGTCATGGCAGTGTAATGAAAAGATTCTCGAGTTTGCCGCCAGAAGGCATCTCTTTTTCAAAAAAAAGTGAAAACATATGGTTTGCTCATGTGTGGTGTCTATCAGCCGTAACAGTTAAAAAAAAAAAAAGAATCACAAATTACTGACATTTTGTCAACGATAAGAAAAAAGATGAAAATTATTGTCAGCACAATAATATAAATCGAAGGAAGGAGCATGAAGTTTTCAAAAAATGATTTTTCAATTTGTGGTGGTCAGTGAATAATGTTAAATAATTTCTTTTCAAAAGTGTAAGATCAAAAAATTCTTTTCAGACTTAGGCAGAGGTGTGCTTTTACACTGGTCAATTATTCTCCAAAATATCAAATCAAATGAACTGTCTCTTTTATGGACAGCGGATGCTAAAAAGAAGTCTACGGAGATTTCTAGCTTAAAAGAGGCCGTTTAGAAGTTTTGTTGAGTGTATAACCACTTCAATTGGGTTCCAAGACCTCTGATAGTTAATTTAGAAGCACACCGGACAGACTCTGTTGCGTGCTCATCCGACACTTTTAGAAGCAGATCCTGCTTACTTTCTGCATAGGTTTCTGTGGATGAAAAGTGGGCCCATCATTTCACGTTAGAGGTCAAACAACAGCCTACAATGGAAGCACCCTGTTTCACCCCTACTAAAGAAGGCAAAAACTGGTCCATCAGCTGGAAAGAATGTGGCCTCGAATTTCCGAGATGCTGATGGTATCCTGACGGTAGATTGTCTGCAAGGGACAAACAATCAACGGCCCATATTATGCATCGCTTCTTAAGTAGTTATGAGAAAATATTGACCTCAAGCGCCATGGAAAACTCAGTAAACGTGTGTTGTTTCACAAGGACAATGCAATGTTTACATATCTGTCATTGCCATGACTGCCATTAATGATTGTGGCTTTCAAATGATTGAGCATCTGTCGTATTCGCCTGATCTCGGTCGATCGGACTTCCATCTTCTTCCAAAATTGAATAAGGCCATCCAAGTGCCCACATTCGGTCAGATGATGATGCCATGCATGCAGTGGAGGACTTTTTAAGCGCTGATGAAAAGGACTTCTTTATAGGTGGCATTGAGGTCCCTACGTATCGCTGGTATAGTGTGTAGATACTGAAGAGAATTATGCAGGAAAAAATGCAATACTCATATGTCCGCCGAGAGTCAAATCCTTACATAAAACTATGAGGCTCGCGAACTATCAACCAGCCCTCGCATCTGTCGGTGTTTCACAAAAAATGCACAGCAAAGTAATCTAAATAGGTATCTTTTTCATAGTTGTATCAAGTCAACTCAGTAATTTAATATTCAAACCTTTATTCCCTCCCCACGACCTTTTTTATAGGGAGCGGCTGTTGAATCTCTTAAAATATATGGACTGTGCTCTGTGAAAAGGGGGCTTAATGCAGTCCGCGCAGGCTGACCTGGGCCTAAACTTTTCGCTAGAGGTCAATTTTCTGCATGTCAAAGAACCAGTCTACCTCATGATTCAGTCGGTTGTTAAATACAGTGGTTATTACGGAGCCATGATTATGTCATGGCTTGATTAGTACAATGCATCACAAAGATGCATTAAGCTCCCTTTTGCCAGACCATGGCTCATATCTAATAAACACCAATTCAGATTTAATCCTTTACAAAACGACAAAATTTGAGACTTGTCCAAATTGCAGAAGACAAATTGAAAAATTAATGTGGCTAAAAAAAGTAGAATTTGCCTTTGAAAAAGGAGGAGAAAACATTGTGGGAAAACAAGGTTTTTAAAAGTTTTCTTCTTTTGGGTCGTGAAAACTCCGGATTTACACGTCAACACATTTTGGCAATCAGGAAAAGACCCGTTTATCCTTTTACTGGCTATGACGACTGAACAGCTTTTGCATACTTCGTAGATCAAGATCAGACTACAGAAGTAGTGATGTTAGAGCACCAGCTGCCCCGACTGAGGAGGAGGAGGAGGAGGTTGAGGTGGAATGACCTTAACCGCCGCCATTTTGGATGTCCTTCAGGTCATCAGGTCATAAGGTGATGTCAGGACTAAAAATAGAGCTGAAAATCAGGTCAAAGCGTGTTTTCGTCGTGTCATTACTAAAAATAGGTGTAGATGGAAACATGTCGATGCATGTTTTTGGTTGATTCTTGAAATAGATGACCTATTACCGCGTGACGTGAGAATGGTGGGTCATACGTGATTGGGTTGACACGTGTCAGTGTTAAACGTCTTTTCAAATTTAGCGCTCATTTTGTAGCTTATGTAAGCCCATAGTGTGTGTACCATAGCGTGACACCTACCTTTCACCCCTTCACACGGTGCGTCTCTTCACTGAAATAGTTACGATAACTCGGTGACATATAAAAACGCTATAAATTCTGTTGCAAAAGAAATGTTAGATAAAGTGAAGGGACTGAAGGGGAACAAGCTACGACTTGCCATTATTCTCGCTGCTGGTTGGTTGATATTTTAAGTGTCCCATTATGAGGTAAGTTATAGTAACTACTATAGTCAGTAGCGACAATGACCCAAAAGCAAGTAGAGGGATATTTTCACAAGATGGATGAGTTTAGAAGTGTGACCTGGGGTGAACATCGAGTAAGTTGTCATTTTGACGACCGTTTTTCTTTGGAAGTGAAGCTAGGCAAATCATCGACATACGTGTTACTTCGAAGGGGGAGTAAATTCATTAAACTTCCTTTTGAGGTCTTTAACGCTATCTGTAACTCGCAAGTTAGTATTGCGTTTTTGAAAGAGTCTTTAGAAAAATATGACTGTTGCTGTCGATGGATGTGTTGCTATTGCGGACTTCGGTTTTCCACAGAAATGGAATGCCTTCATCATGAGGACCAAATACACGTCACAAATTGAGTTTCAGGAGAGTGAAACGGACACTATTGAAGACTGAAAATATATATAAATAGTGGGCAACACATGATCGGCTTATTTCAACATGGACAATTTACTGAATTCATATCTTGACTTTTTTTACGCAAAAGAAATTTTACGGTGTCAACCCCAAATAGTGCGCCGATTGTGCGAAGGATGCCAGATCGAATCTCTATCACAAACGGATCATTCATGTGTTTTATTAAGCCAGCAACAACAGTTAATTCTATACTTTGAAAACATACTATCCGAGATTGACGAGTGTGACATTCTGATCAAGTGGAGGGAAGCTGCATCTCAAATTGCGACTCCGGAGTATATTGCCATGTACGAGTTAAAATTGAATTGTCCTGACTGGCGGCAAACCATGAAAACACCAAGCTGGAAAAAACGAATTATGCAGATAACTTCTCAGCTCAGAAGTTTAGATAAATACTTTTGAACACGTGAGGCTCTCACATTGGATAAGGAGTTTGTACCGTGAAAATGGATTTACACAACTTGGCACATCGAGAATACGGTTTATTTAAGGACCGACTGGCGAGTTATTCGTTGTGGCCGCCGCAACTGAGTCAATCTGATTATAGTTTGGCTCACGCCGGATTGTTTTATAGTAACGTGAGTGACAGAGTGACTTGTTTTGCTTGTGGAGTTATGCTGTGGGGATGGAAATCCAATGATGATCCTTGGCTAGAACATTTCATTCACGGGAAGAACTGTTTTTATATGAAGATGGTTGGAGGTGTGAGACTCAAAGGTCATAGTGGCACACCAGCCATGTCTTCCAAACCATATGATTTGTGGGAGTGTGCCGCTCTTCAAGGTCCATGGGCAAAAAACGAGATGAAAGACGAGCCAGACGAGTGACATCAGACTTCCTTCGTTGCTTTGTCGATGAACAGGAATAATAAATCTGTGACATTTTACTAACTTTTTGTTCTGGGACAGACTTCCAAACATCGGACTTTTGATTCTGGGACAAAATTGTGAAGAAACGAAATGAATAAATCAAGTGGATTATACATGTTGTTTTATTACATAAACAAGATAATATTTTTTCAAAAATAAAGTTATGGAAATAAATATTACAAGTTTACAAAAGATATTATTTCTTACCCCGTCTTGTTAGGTTTTCAAGTCCATATAGCACACTGCTAGTTTGCGTAGACTGGGTATTTTACAATATGTTTTGTACATAGGACAAAAGATCCAGTCTACTTTAAAAAAATAGAAAATATGTTCCAGCTTTCTATTGCTTCGTTTGAATAGATTTGATATTATATTTATCTATAGAACATACAATAAAATATCAAATCTATGTATTAAGTTTATAATATGTATAAAATTTATAATATGTAAAAATCATATTCCAGCTTTAGACATTTATGGATGTTGGAATAGATTTGATGTTTTATATATGTATAGAGCACAGGATAAAGTATCAGATTTATGTATCAAGTTTTAGATAATTGAATAAAGAAATTGAATATAGAAAACATGTTTCAGATTTATCAGATTAAGAGTAAACAAAGGGAAGTCACATGGTTTGTCTACGACATACGATGAAATTTCCAATCCAGATAAAGTCAACATAGTTATGTACTTTATTCAGTTGGAAAATTCATCGCAGCGGGGTTTGCAACTTTGATTATATACAAAATCGTTCCTTACACAAAGAGGATATACACGCCAAAACAAGTCTTTTATATACTGATCATTTACCACAGGAGCACTTTCTATAAATGGTTGAACAATTGTTTCCATACATTTCCCTGAGAATCTTTGTTGTAAGATATAAACGCAATAAAGTCCACACACATTAGAATATTCACTTTGAAAGCGATGACGGTTTACACGTACGGTCTGGGCATGCCGACATAACCAGAGACTGAACAGTGAGTTATATACACCAGGATCCTGACCATAACTATCAAAACACTCTACTGTATTGTCACTAATGAAAAACGCGAGCCAATGTTGTCCAGGCCTGCTGCTGACATCGGTATTGGCAATAAATCCACATGATTTGTTGGGTAGGACGCATGGTAACTGATCAGCGGCAAACACACCCAAAGTTTGTTTGCGTAACACTGGGTCGCAGGAAATGATACATTGTAATTGTGAAGTGTTCATAATTGTACAATGACGTCTCTCTCTTGGTTTATTTCGAAGTATCCAGGACCTTCGCTGTACACAATACAACTCATGGGTTCTGAAACACAAGAAAATATATTTAAAACAAAAATGTCTTTTAAACAGGCGGCGTAACTTTAACCTTTTACCCGATCCATACGCATTTTGACACATAAACAACAAATAGCTTTTTTTTTTTTTTTTTTTTCTTACATTGTGGGAAAAAGGAGAAATTGCTCGTAACTCAGTTACTTTTATCCCCGTTTGTCATTACTTTTGAAATTGGAAGAGTCTAACATAGGTTTATCAGGTAAAGGATTAAGATAGATTACTTTTCAATTCTACAAATCAATGTCATCAGGGTCCAATTAGTGCTAGCAGTGCTTCGAGATAGTGTCTTCATAAATGTGCAAGCAACTAGCTCAGACATAAACTTAAAATGATGCTTACATTTGAAGTTAAAAATGCAGAATACAGACAAGTTGAGATTAAAACAGTAAAATTACCCGATAATGCTGTCTTGAATGAAACTTCGAGCCTCACATTGCCCATCTTCACCAATGATAGATATTCTCCGTGCTGAGGAAAGTTGGGTTCCAACTGAAAAGCGAATAACGTAGAACCGCTTATATAGTGATCTCTGTCCAGAAGGTTGCCCCCGTCTTCTCTCCATTTCCCACTCGAAACCAGCAAATTAGTGTAGCCTCGCATGATGGAAGTTCCTCCGGCGGCATCAAAGTCCAACTTGAGTGCACTTCTTTCTACGGGTAACCCATCGTTATAGACTACAATTTGTTGTATGGTGCAGTTCTCAAAGTTAAAGGGATTCGTTTTGTAATCCCCGCTTACAGCTTTACTTTTCACAAATCCAAGGACGATTTTATTTGGTCGTCTTCCCTGAAACATATTTTCCCAGGTGTAGTTGGTCGAACCAGTCGGAATACTCACTGATCTCACCTCGACCTTATTGTAGGGATACAGCGCGTTCTGCCTTTCAAGAATTTTTGAGTGTCCGTAGATGACGGCGGGGCTGACTCTGACTTTTTTCACCAGAATATAGATATCTTCGATATTTATGCGATAGTCGTTGGCATCGCCGGTCACTAGGCAAAAGTTGTTCGGGCTCCTGTACAATTTAATTTTGACATCCACCTGATTCAACAAATATCTCGACATGGAAAATAAATCATGGAAGATGGGCCCTTGTAAATCGATGCGTTTGGATTCGGCAATTGTATTAGCACGTTCGAAGAGTCCATTGTTGGTTCCAGAGGGATCAGTGACTCCTGGGCTGTCGGTATCATCTTGTATAAAAAGTTGAGTATCCAACTGACTTTTGACTGCATCTGTTCCGTAGTTTAACATCGTGTGAATATAAGCCCTGTAAGGGTTATAGTTACAATTCATCGTCGCTTTGTTTTGAAGAGTGACTTCTGTTGACGAAAAGAGCGCTTGAAGAAATAGGTTAGCCGGTCCGACTTTTGCCCCTTTCGTTAAAGCAGTACCATCTGCTTTTTCCACTTTCAGTCTAACGTAAAGTTGAGAGTTCTTGAGATCCACATAATCCATCGAATTTTGCCCGCTGATTTTAAACTCGAAGGGACTGTCATCCGAAACCTGCGATAGTGGGCGAATTTCATCGTAGTACACGTCTGTTACGCTTGTTTGGGTACTTGGCAAGTCGAAAACAGACAGCTCCGACACTAGGCCTTCTTTGAATTCAGTTTCATTAAACACCGACATTACTTGATTTCAAAGATGTCCGTCTGTTTGTTCCTTTTTAAAAGCTTTGCCTTTTTCCGTGACACCCTTCCTCTATCCTTTTGAGTCTTCCTGCGTTTATTTTGGCTACTCGAAGGATCCCTAGCCTTCCTTTTCTTGTTACTCCTACGAAGTCTTGAGAGACTTTGAAAGGCGTTCTCCACCTGTTTTGGATTTATATGTTCTCGTTCCAGCTGCGCTTTGGCCTGTGCAGTGACCTGTTCCGTAGGCAATACAGCATTAATAGCGACTTTCCTTTCTTCTGGGTGCGACGAAGGACTCACCTCAATGACGCTTGGAAATCTTCCTCTCCCAGTCTGTTGTAAGTTGGCTTTACCTCGGCTGACGCGATCAAAGAAATCGACCCAAAGTTGAGGGTTTGGCACGTACAGTTTCATTTTCACCAAAATGGATAGCGCTTGAAATGAAGTGTTAAATGCACGGGTTTCATTAAATGTGTGGAATCTGCGTTCGTTTCACGCTTTATATAGATTTCGAAGTCTCTGATTTCGTTCTTAGTCACGTCGAGGTAGAAGGGGTTGTCCAATATGTAATCCCATTTGTTTCTTGCATTCTTCTCAAGACGTCTCAAGAGGGCACGTTGTTCCCCATAGGCAATACTTCCTTTACATAAATCCGAATAAATGTAGAGTCCTTCGTCGGCAGTTATTTTCGAAATTCTGGCGTTTTCGGTAGCATGAAATTCAACCAGAGCAACTTTCCAAAGACCAGGTAAGAAAAGTGGAAACCCGAGTTGAATTCTAAATTTCGTTGTTGTATTATCCTCGAAAAAGACATTGCTCTCGTCACTTTGCACATACATATAGTGCTCCATCACAGCACGAAAAGCTGGATTCTGAAATCACTTGCGAGCACAGGTAATCGCTATTATGTCGTCGATAGAAACTCGATCACAGGTTTCAGGATCAGAGGCAAAATTGCTATGTGTTTTGCCAGAAGTCGCCGTTGCTGCTGACGAGTTAGATCTTTAGATACAAGTCGACGAATATTGATTTTGTGGAGCTCCAACTTCCTCTTAAGTTTGTCGTTAATAGGACAGTTCCCTTTAAGGACGTTGTAAATGGCTTCTTGTACGGCCCTCAGTTGTGTAGATGTTAAAGTCTTTACAATCGCCACTTTTTGATCGTCTGGAGAGTCAACCAATAATGAAAGTAACGGTAGATGTTTTCGAATCCACACTGCCATATTTAATGTTCAGATTCAATCAATTACAGCTCCTTTTAAATCGTCAATGTCTTCTGCATTAACCCACGAGTCAAATTTAGATGGCCAACCTTTCCAGCGTACTAACATTTGCTTTTGCCCAGCTCGAGTACGAGTATGAATCACTTTTTCGATGAAGTAGCCCGCCTGTTCATATGCTTTCTTTAACTGGTTCTGGTAAAAAGTTCCACTGACAACTTCTCCGGCATAATCTTTCAGTCGATATTGTGGAATACCGTCACTCACGAAACGACCATTAACAACAAATAGTTCGCGAGACCATCGTTCATCGTATTCTCGTTGAAAAGCTTTGCGTATAAAAGACACTCGCACGAGATCACCTACTTTATATTTATAAATGGCTTTGCCTCGTATCTTGTACTTTTTACCGACTGATTTGATCGGTGCTGGCATCCTGCTGTTGTCGAGTTTTGAAGTAGACTCATACTGTAATTTCCATAAGTCCACAGAGTCTTTGGGTTTAACGCTGATCGGTGTTTTTTTAATAGAACGATGGTGAGTCTTGTTGTAGCTTTCGGTGATTTGGGGAAGAACGTCAATCCATCGTCTTGTTTGTTTGTGCGTCATATAACGAACCAATCGAGATTTGATCGTTTTAATGGCTCTTTCGACATAGGAGGCCTTGACCACGTTATGAGTCACGAAAAATGTCACATTTTCTTTTTTGAGAAAAGTCTTGACATTTTTATTGAGAAATTCAGTTCCTTGGTCACTCCTAATATGACTCGGTTTCCGTCCAGTAGCAAACATTTGTCTCAAAGCTTCCACCATTTCTTCCCCTGTAGTGCTGCGTAGAGGAACCGTCCATACAAATTTCGATAAAACATCGATTGCTAAGACGAAATACGCATATCCTGCATTCTCTTTCTTGTAGAAAACCATGTTTGCGGTGTCCAAATCCCACTGATAATCCACAAAAGGAGCCACTACCCTCCGTCGCTTAAATTTCGATCTGGTTTCTCGATGAACGGCGTAATCTTCTTGCTTTAACAGCCAGTTTCGAATTTTTGATCTGCCAAGAACAAATTTACCATCTTTTCTAACAGCTCTATATAATTTCTCTACCCCACCATAAGCTCCAGCATGGGAAGGGTCGTAGTAGATACTCGCTAGATAATCGTCGTAGTTTACAGTCGAAACCATTTTACTTTTCCAGACACAATTTTCTCTGGTACTTTTCTTTTGACGGGGATACCCGGGGGAGGTGGTAAAGTGCCTTTGCCTATCTGATGTCTCGCGCTAGCTGCTAGCAAACTCGTCGGAACATTGGGCTCAATCAGGAGCTCACCGAATGCATCTTTGCCCACGGGTCGAAAGTCTTTATAGTCCTTCATGTGCACCTTGATCAGATCGACGATGTTAGAACCAGGTATAAGGGTACCTTTTAAAATCACTTCTCCTTTCGAATTCCATGAGACGTGTGGCTGAATGTAAGTAAGAAGGCTTTGCACCTGATTTCTAATAGATTTTGAAAAATAAGGCAGCAGTGATGCTAAAGTATTTCCTCGGTCCTCAGGCTCACTCCTCTCGCTTCTTTTTGTGTCGTTTTCTTTTTCTTCAACATAGTTTTTTGAAAAGGGTTGAACAGCATGTGTTTTAAAGCCTTCACTCGGAGACTCGCTGGCTGATAGCAAACATTGATAACGATCGTAAGGTAGCAAGATCATTTTTTTCATACTGACTGGTATATTACGGTATCCTCCGATAGAAAAACGTTGGTTCTCACTCGATAATCGTCTATGGTGCCTGGGGAGAAGTCCAATACCAAATAACCGTAAGGTTTCGAAGTGGCATCTTTATAAGCTTCCATCAGAAAGTTGCTTTTGCCCAAAAAGGCTTGTCTAGCCAAACACTGCAGTTGCGATACGTCCCTGGGATTTTTCATCAAAACAAAAATGTGCGTGTTAAGGTTGATCGTGCGACTATGTTTTCCTTTGCAGAACACGTTTTGATTAATATACAGCACGCTCAAATGTAAATGATGCACGCCCTTCACAAACAGGTTTTCCATTTCCACGGATGAGGTGACGTTGCTCATTAGATCGTCAAGAATGACCAAGTTGCAACTGTTGGTAGAATCGAAACTTTGCAGTAAGTCCTCGTTAGGTAAGCCTTGATAGAAAGTGACGAAAGGCAACTCCTTCTCCATCTTCTCAAATAAAGGTTGGTAGATGCCATAGCAATACAACACCTTTTCTGGTGGTGAGATAAACATATCCTCTTTCTCCCTCAATAAGCGAAAAGTCCAAAACGATTTGCCACTCATGGTGGCCCCCGACACAGCGATAGAAGTACATTCCGGAAAGGGATACATTTTGCTAATGATTTTGTGTAACTATTGAGCCGCCTTCTTAAAGAACTAATCTTCGAAATTAGTGGCTAGCATATCAATGAGCTCTTGGTCGTTGACTTCTTGTTCTTGAAGGGGTACGGGACATAACGTGATGTCCAGAGGTATAGTGTTGATGCTATCGTCTAGCACTTTTCTTTTACAGTAGAAGTAAGAGAAACCTCTCCTTTCCTGGGTGTAGGTGTAGATGGTGTTATCTCTGACTCGAAATCCATGGTTGGAGCTGCTTTCGGCTTTATGGGTCTTTAACACATGGCGAAATTTGGTCATGGGAGCTTTCAGATGACGTTTGCTGACTCCTTTAGAACTAAATTTAAATTCGTGGATTTTACGAAGAGGTGGTAGTTGACGTATTTTGGTCTTTCTATGTTTGGCACGATTTAAAAGACGAAGGGCAACAATGTGGTTTACAGAAGGTCTAACTGTTTTCGTTTTTCGCACAATATACGTTTTGCTACACAACCCGATCATTTCGTCACCTTGGTACTCGAGTTTAAATAGACCAGGTGTGCGCTTATCGTATTTGGTATGTTTGCTACAACAAGTGCGCAAAAACCAGTGGTTTTGTGCATCGGCCTCTGTCTCTTCATCTGTACAAAAGCCTTTGAGTCCATGACGGTATTTCTCAATCATGTCCGGTTTAATCACCTGCTCTAAGCTTGACCCTGAAATGGCCATGTAAGCTGAATCTGTGTCCATCTCACACCACTGGAAATCCGATTTTTCTACGTATTCAAGCATGAAATTGTAGTAAAACTCAAGCATCCTGAGCTTAGCATACTGCAGGATGAAATACCCGAGCTGAATGGGCAAATCCAGCTTGATTTTGCGTTTGGCCATTTCTATCTCGTAATACTGTTCTTCGGGATCCAGACAGTCTACCACTCGGAATAAGAGATCGTTTACTTTCAGGCAAGTTTCATTTTCACCTTGAATATATTGTATGTTTCGGTGCTTAGATTTGTCCATGATCAGGGAGCCGTAGCCGGAATTCCCGATGACCTTCATGGTTTCTGCTATAATGGCTGTATCTGGGTTAACATCCCCTTGACGACGGGCGTCGCTAACTTCTTGCACAAAATCTTTGAAGCAACGCTGGGCTTGGAATTCGACTAGTTGATAGATCTTAGTGACGACCATGCCGTGTTTTAAGTACCATCTGAGAAGGGGTGTGGCAATCAGCATTTGTTTCCCCCTCATACCTCCCACCAATAATCGTCGGGTTACCTGGGGCAAATTATAAGCTTTCACATGATCCTGCATATGATGGCCGGTTGCTTCGAAGGGGATGTCAGTCGTGCAAAACAAAGGAGACATTTCCTGAAAATACTGGTAGGGTGTCAAACTTGGGTGTCGAAAATACCATGGCCATTCTTTGGGTACCTCAATGTCGACCTCCACCATACCGAATAACTCTTCCTTAAAAACACCTTGGGGTATGTCATTCTCCGTAATTTTGCCTTTATGTCTTTGAAAAAAAACCAGGGCGCATGGAATCGATGAAATCGTAGATCGCCGGGTTCTTTCGACAGTACTCGCGAAACTGACATTCCCATATTTCAATAACTTGATGGTCCCTTTTTAGAAAGGCCGTAGTTTTTCTGGTTTTGTTGAATTTCTGGGATCTTGTTCCCTTCCATGTTTTGTCTCTGATCCCTTTTGTGACGGAACAAAGATGTCCGTGCCAGTAGCATCCGTGGAACTGGAAGACGGTTGCTTTTCCTCCAGGACTAGTAGCGGGAACATAACCATCGACTGGGAATTGCGCTATTTTGACTTCTCGTCCCGAATTTAATTTATGCTGAATGTTTAAGCCATGCGTATGAATAAGCCAATCCATCCAGTAATACGCAGCCATGTATTTATCTCGTATTTCGGGTCGGAAGTCGTTGTTGGCTAATCTACGCACAAAAGGACCTACTGGCATAGGTTTTCCTATAGCCTGTAGATAGAGTGCATTTGCATCGAATCCGAGAATGCTCCGGCAAAGTTTTCCTCCTCGTATCCGGGTTTTCCCTGCGCAATGATGACGATGTGAATATGATACTAGGCCCACCTACAATGTTCTGTTTGATAGTTTGGTAAAGATCGCTGTTGCTTTGGTCACAAAGGGCAAAGTTAGCATGCTGGCTTCGGGCAGACCTAAACAACAGCTGTCTGGCAATACCTGGTACGGAAATGGCTGTTTTGAAAACATCGAGGCCTTTGTCAAAGTAAAACTTTTGGAAACGTTCAACAGAATTGACAAAAGGCCCCACGTATAGATTGTTGTACCAGACGAGAAAGTCTTTAAACGTAGACATCTTGTTGTCAGCCCACACTTTCTGACAGAATTGGTAGTCCTCTGCGCTGATGTTACAACCTTTCAGGGCACTGTAAAAGTCTTTATGATCCGGCAAGGATGGATAATGTAACTTCTCGATGCTAGTAAACCAATCGTAACAAAAAAAGCCTTTCGCCTCTTCCACGTTAAAAGCTTTCAAGAACCCGGCATACGAGGAGCAAGCTGCGAGAAACTGTGACATGTCCAAAAATTTTAACTGATCCGATGCAATACAGGCATACGCATTGCATTTCTTAACAACGAATGTTCCCTTCTGTTCTTCATCGTGCATGTTTAGGTGTCTTGCTATACTTTGTTTGATAAGATTGAGGTCGTACTTGGCCGAATTGAACCCCAAAACGGGAACCTGAGACATGTATCCCTCAAATTGACCGTACAACTTTCTCAATGGATGGTTTTTCTCGCTGGTAAATTCTGGTGCATCGTCTTCCCCGGCTTCTTCTTCTAACCAGTCTTCAGTATCATTTAATTCTACGTCATCGTTCTCTTGATGACGTAACTGTTCGTCGATGGCCTTTAACACCCATCCCCACTTGTCTTCGGCCAGTTCAAAGACGCGACTGGCAAGGTCTTTCATCTTACCGACCATTTTTCCCACTAATCTGTCTTGAGATTCTTCTACAATACATGTAGGTTCCGTATATCCCTCGACGTTACTACAAATGGACACGCTGACGGGTACATGTTTCTGTGTCCATTGCAGCATAATAGTCGGGCTGTCATCAACTGGTTCCAACAAAGCCTCCAGATCATAACAGATAAACCAGGGAAAAAATCGCTCTTTTTCCGGAACATGGATATCGTATTGTTCCAATTTTTCGAAAATAGATTCTGTGGACTGGTAAAATCCCCCGGGATATACGAAATGCGTCTTCTTGTCGCAAGACCGTTGATGTCGATGCAAATTGAATGATCTAACAAAATGACGCTCGCAGGTTTTACACTGGTATTTCTTGGCATAGATGGCAAAATCGCGAATGTAAGACAAATGATTCTGGTAGAGATTAACGTACTTGGTGGAACCTTGTTGACCCCTAGATTTGTAAACGGAATGGGCAAAACCGTCCTCTGTCAAGTTGTAGACTTCTAAATTGACAAGGAATAATCTTTCAAAGGTTGGAAAATCTTCGAAGTTCAAGCCTTCAAATTCTCTCGTTGGTTGGTCGGACCACTGTTTATAGAAATCTTGAGCAGGACCTTCGATGGATTTGATGTCGTGACCTCGATGTAGAGCTAAACATCGGAAAGCGCACAGATTGTCTGTGTACGATTTGCCTGTATGTCGATTTTTCACCAATGGGTAGATACAATCCTTCTTTAAAAGGTAATCGGGCAACTGGCCTTGACCTATCGGGTAACTGGTGTTGAAAATGATATAATGTACGTTGGTCATTAACACCGGAATCCATTTGGTGTCTGGTTTGTGGCGCAAAAGTTCCTCAACAATTTCCAGTCTGCGAAGGCGCAAGCGCAGACGATTTAAATCAGCCCTTTTTGATACATAGAAGGGACGTTCGAAAATGCCGTTATTATTATACGGCACAAAATATCGATATTGTCCCGTCTCTCGGTGTTGTAAAATCACTCCAAATACAATGTTAAGACGAAAGGCTCGTTGTTCCCTGTTGTATATGTTGTCGGCAAAACCCATAAGCTGGACAAGTGTGATATCATTGTCTATAGGAAAGTTATAGACAGAGCGAACGGGGCCAAGGTTATGAGGCTCTAAAATCAATGGAGCATTAGCCTCATATACTTCCCGTAGCTGTTGGTCTTCACCTTCTCGGATCCAAGGTGCATTTGCATTATTCCAGGGGCGTGGTTGCAAAGCACCGCCAACTTGGTAGTGCTCCTGCATTCCATGTAAATATAGGTCACGGCGATTCTCGAATGATCGTGTACAACGCCGACATCGAAATGAGGAGCGAGTTGAAGGTTCAGAGGACGCAACTGAACTGTGACACGTCGTTATGGAATTCAAACTCTGAGGGGGACCAGTGACGGTCGATTGTTTGGAAGGTGGAGGTTCTTTCCCATGGCTCTGAAGATGTCTGCGCAGACCATCTGCCGTGGAACAGCGTTTGTTGCATGTCGGACAGACATGGCCTGTGTATGTACAAGTTTTCTCGTGTCGTTTTCTATTATCCAACCTGTTGAAACTTTTGTGACACGTGGAACATTGATACTTTTGACCATTGTGATCTGTAATTACATGGCGTTCTGAACAAGTTTTCTCATGACGATTTTTATTATCCAATCTGTTGAAACTTTTGTGACACGTGGAACATTGATAGTTTTGACCTGTGTGCTCTGTATTTACGTGTCGTTCCAGAGAAGATTTTGTCGAGTATTCACTGTGGCATATTTGTTGAGAGGGATCAGCAAGTATCTAGAAGTATACAAAAATAAAACACATTTATTAAACACACACGTACACTGAGAGAGAGAGAGAGAGAGACACAGACAGACAGACAGACAGACAAACAGAAAGACAGACAGACTGACAGAGAGAGAGAGAGACAGAGACAGTAGGGAGTTACTTGCAAAGAACTGAGTTGCAGTTCATTGTAAAATGATTAATATTAAAATTGTTTAAATATTGTGCTAAAAGAAAATTCCTGAAACAATGTGGTTACATTTCAAATATTCTAGTCACGTAAACTTACAGTCATATATCCCCCTAAACCATCTATCAACTTGTGTACTTCTTCGTGGTCGTTCAATTGATTGGGTTCATTAAAGAACGCCCCACACCATCGGCAGACAGACATTCTCTGAAATGAAAACAAATTAATCTTCAATTTTTAACTTGTAAATTCATCTGTAGCAGACACCGAGAATTGTCGCAATGTTACTTTGGGTATTTCAGTGCTTTGATTTGAACATTCGCTATTTTCTGTACTATGATTGTATGTCATTGTGAAACATCGGTACTTACAGTGCTTTGATCTTACAAAAATTCACACCTTTGGAAACATAATACATTCAGTACAGTCAGTGCTTTGATTTGACGACACTATAGTTATCAGTAAACATATCACACTCGGAACTTTCAGCGCTTTGATTACACGTGATGTGATTTTAGTGAGCTCGCTACTTTCGTAAGTCTGAAATATTCACCCTTACCCGCAACGTATTGTGTGATATAGAATATCGAACATAAGAAAAGACATCGTTAAAAAAAAAAAAGATTTTCCAAAACTCAAATTTTGATTTGCTCGGTGCTATTAGAGGCGTTTTCCCATGTTTTAATGTGACGCGGTACCTTTAAACGCGTCACTAAGCTACAATTGAATTTTATCTCCGTTGTCAAGGCTACGGACTACATGTAGAAAATATTTAACCCCCAAAACCAGGTAAGTGTAACGTTATATGAATTATACGCAGATACATGTACTTTGTGGTTATAATGTGGACTGAAAAACCCTGGATATAAATCAAAGTTTTCTTTCTTGTTGGATTTTTTTTCCGTGATTGTGTTTCAATGTGCAAGGATTATGACTTTCTATTGAGAAACAAAGATTAGAAAATTAAGCTGTCTTGCCATGTTAATTATTTTTTTCAAGCTGGAATTCTGTTTAAATACCGAGAAATTCAGTTTTGAAAATGCGTGGTAAGACAAGAACATGCTGCACAGATTTAGTATCGAATACCTCAGGTGGACATTTCGTTCAGGTAGGAAACCTTTACATGCTTTAATGGTGAGGTCCTTCTTGAGAGGGAGGTGAAAAAAATTAAAGAGATAGACAGACAGACGGAGAAAGAGAGAGAGGCAGGCAGAGAGAGAAACTGAGAGGTTGGAGAAAGAGAGAGAGAGGCAGGCAGGCAGGCAGACAGACAGACAGATAGACAGATACACAGAGAGACACACACATAGAGAAACTGAGAGGTTGAGACACACAGTGAGAAACAGAGAAGAAAGTCAGATAGACATAGAAATTGAGAGGTAAAGAAAAAGAGAGAGACAGGCTGGTAGGCATGCGGGTAGAGAGACAGACAGAAAGACAAGACAGAGAGAAACAGGGTCAGATAGAGAGACAGTGAGACAGGCAAAAGAGAAAGTCAGGCAGATAGAAAAGAAGAAGAAAGTCGGATAGACAGAGAAACTGAGAGGTAGAGAAAAAGAGAGAGAGACAGACAGAGAGAGGAAGAGAAAAAGAGAGAAAGAGACAGACAGACAGGTAGACAGAGACAGGCAAGCAGGCATGCGGGTAGAGAGACAGACAGAAAGACAGGCAGGCCGACAGACAAGCAGAAAGACATACAGACAGGCAGACGGACAGACAGGCAGACAGAAAGATAGGCAGACAAAGGTATAAACAACAGATCTCATTTGTTCTGGTGATACACAGATAGTTTGTGCTGGCTAAAACTTGACTAACTTGTAATTGTGAGTCTCAAGTCAGTAGAATGGTTCTTTCCAAAAGTGTTTCCACCATGTTTAAGAAAAAATAATACTCCAAAGTCGAGTAAATGTTTCAAAGAAGACACGGAGTAGCTGTGTGATTCTGGCCACACAAGACTTGACACATATTTTTATATATCACCACAGATCCAGCAAAAGTCACAGACTATCAAAGAAAAAAAAAAAAAACATGATAAATCCAAAATAATTTCGTTATAGATCCAGAGGAAGTCGACTGATAAAGATCCAATGCGTATAATTCCATACAAATCTAGCAAGTCACATAATACAAACACAAACGCAGTAAATCCAAAATAGTTTCGTTATAGATCCAGAGAAACTCGAGCCATAAAGATCCAATATTCACCATGCGTATAATTCCATCTTTCACCTAACTCCACATTTAACACTTGGGATTTTATTTTAAAAAGTAAGGTTTGCTAAACGTCGACTAAAACTCAACGTAAAATTCCAAAATATGGGTAAGATTATTTGTATAAATTTACTAGACCACTCAGGCTCACAAGACACGGGGCTAAAATAAATCTCCAAGGGGAGCCTAGCTATTTTATAAGCACACACACATCCCGCTCAATTCCCATGCATGAGTTTTAGGCTACCCCGTCATTTTGGTAGGGAAAAAGCCCGCCAATACTTTGGCGCGCACGCCAGACATCGTTTATTTTCGCTTTGTGACGTCCACCAGTTTTGATTCGCGCGCTTTTTAAAAGTACTTCCAAGGGCAACCGAAATATTAGTGAGATGTAGGACGATTTAACCCTTTCTTAAACAATCCCTTGTTGTATGGCTCTGGTATAGAAGCCTTTTGAAAATTTCGTGGAAAATGGAGATAATGTGCTGATAACCATAATTTTGTTCTTTTCCCACGATGTTTGCAGCCTGCTGGAAAAGAAACTTCAAATTTTAAGTTACATTTATTTTGTCGTCTACAAGTCCTTTGAACTTGGACCGATCTGAAATTTTGTCATTAGGCAAAGGGCCAGCATTTTGTTCTTTTCCCACAATGTTTGCACCCTGCTGGAAAATAGATTTTCAAATTTTGTGTTACATTTATTTTGTCGTCTGCAAGTGCTTTCAGTTTGGAGTGGTGTGAAACTCAGGCGTTTTGTTTAAATGTTTTCCAGAAATGCTTTACCATTCGTTAGTTTGATCGTCTATGTCACCAACATTTTAGTCTTTTGCCACAATGTTTGTCTGCAATCGTTTTTTCTACGCACACACATCTGCAGACGCTATGAATTTGGTTATAGTCTAAAGTTTAGTCACTTGGGAGAGGAGATGGAACAGTTAGACAGAAAGGGGAGAAACAAGAGAGTCGTTTTTTATCCTTTTGCCGCAATGTTTTCTTTCGCGAAAATGGACGTTTGTTAACCACGCGTAACTCACTATTTTCTATTTCTCTTCTTTTGCCATAATGTTAACGAACAACCCATCGTTAAGACCGTCCGTGAGTTTGATCATCTTTTATCATGTCACCAGCATTTTCTTCTTTTGCTACAATGTTTTCAAATAAAACATCATTGTTAGTAACGTCACATGCCTTTGGAATGTTTAACACCGGGTAAAGGGATGATGGGTAGGTGTCACGGGTTGGTACACACGATATGGACTTACATAAGCTACAAAATGTGCGCTAAATTTGAAATGAGAGGACGTTTAACACTGACACGTGGCAACCTTCATCACGTATGACTCTTTTGTCATTAGGTAAAGAGCCAGCATTTTTCTCCTTCACCCACAATATTTGTACCCTGCTGGAAAACAAGTTTCTATTTTTGGGTAACATTTATTTTGTCGTCTGCGAGCGCTTTGAATTTGGACCGGCCTGAAATTTCGTCGTTATGTAAAGAATCAGCATTTTGTTCTTTTCCCACAATGTTTGAACTCTGCTGGAAAATAGATTTTCAAATTTTGAGTTACATTTGTCGTCTGCAAGTACTTTCAGTTTGGAGTGGTGTGAAACTCAGGCGTTTTGTTACAATGTTTTCCAGAAATGCTTTACCACAGAAAGGGGAGAAAAGAGAGAGTCGTTTTTTCTCCTTTTGCCTCAATGTTTTCTTTCGCAAAAATAGCCGCTTGTAAACAACCTGTAACCAACTATTTTTATTTCTCCTTTTACCATAATGTTAACGAATAACCCTTCGTTTTGACCGTTCCTGAGTTTGACCATCTTTTATCATGTCACCAGCATTTTCTTCTTTTGTCACAATGTTTTCAAAAAAAAATTTTTTTTTTTGTACGCTTAGTAACGTCACCTGCCTTTGGAATGTTTAACACCGGATAAAGTGGGGGGGGGGGGGTTTAGCTAGGTGTCACGCTATGGTACACACACTATGGGCTTACATAAGCTACAAAATGAGCGCTAAATTTGAAAAGACGTTTAACACTGACACGTGTCAACCCAATCACGTATGACCCACCATTCTCACGTCACGCGGTAATAGGTCATCTATTTCAAGAATCAACCAAAAACATGCATCGACATGTTTCCATCTACACCTATTTTTAGTAATGACACGACGAAAACACGCTTTGACCTGATTTTCAGCTCTATTTTTAGTCCTGACATCACCTGATGATCTGATGACCTGAAGGACATTCAAAATGGCGGCGGTTAAGGTCATTCCACCTCAACCTCCTCCTCCTCCTCCTCAATCGGGGCAGCTGGTGCTCTAACATCACTACTTACAGAGAAAGTCCAGAATGATCTTTAAACGACACTGTCCGCTACCTAATGCTAAAGTTTGACCCAGATCGTCTTCAATTGCAGTGGAAATCTACTGCCAAAAATATGTTGAAAAAAGTCAATATTTTAACCCTTAACCTGCTAAATAAGTGAAACGAAACTTTCAAGCCGATGGTAAAACCCATAATACCGCTATTTCAAAGTTATTGGGAGGGGGGAGTATAATCTCCTTAACGGATGGTGTAGAATCAAGATAAGGCTGCATGTTCTGTGCAGTCTAATCTTAATCTACACTGTCCGCAGTGGTCCTTTAGTCGCGCTTAGCAGCCTAAGGGTTAATACACGGTAAAAGAGCTTTAAAAGCGCATTGAGAAATAGCTCGATACATGTTTCTCTCATTGCTAAAATTATTTCAAAGATTGCCGTCTTTAGATTACAGTAAGTAAAAAATGTTCTGTTTAACCTGTTAAACCTATACCTATGCTCAGCATTTACTCCTTTTGTCAGAATGTTTTGTACTCTTACTAAAGACAAATTCCATCGTGTAAGTCGCTCTAATTTTGTCGTAAGCAAATGCTTTCAATTCGGACAGGTAAAAAGTTAAGTAGTTTGCGAGCTTTAGACTCCTCCGAAAGCAATAATAGCCTGACAATTAAAATGAGGTCATCTTATGATGCAAGATATCTTTATTGAAAAGAAAAAACTGGTCGTGTGAAATACAGGAATGAACTCATTAATTTTTTTTTCACTCTGTCATGGCGATATATATATATATATTTTTTTTTTTCAGATAAGGCAAATCCTCTCTCTGTTGGAAAACCGGAGACTTATAAATACTCTCTGTTTGAAAAAACAAGAATTTTCCACCTTACCGTTTGCCTAGATTATTCTCGATGTCAGTCAGAAGCTGTACATTTTTAAGGCTCGATTCGTTAATTCTTCAACACGAGTTTCTTTTATACATTTTGTAGAAGCCAGGGCTTAGAAACATTTTGGGATAAAGGGGCAACTGTTGCTTGTTACAAGCAGGTGCTCCCTATCCCATAATGTGTTTTCGTGACCGATTAAGAGACGACATTGATCTTTACGTCAAACGTTACATGCAAGACGTTTGAGACAATCCTATTTGACAAAAAAAAAAAAGATGCTGTTTTGGATTTTTTAAAAACTGCTAATTCGATACTAAATTGTCATCAAGTACAGATCAACCCGACCCGCGTATTACAAAGTTGCTTATGTGGGCAGCACGAAATCTTCCTAAATCTTTTTGGGGAATCTTTGGAAGAGATATGGGAGAGATTTAGGTAAATTTAAGAAAGATTTTGGTAGATTTGGGTTGCTCCTGCCACCCTTATTTTGATATAGAAGAACGTGATGTGGGAAAATGAGAGAGCGCTTGTGGCAGATCTTCCTACGTCTTTGCGAATTTTTGTTCACGCTATATAGGTATACAGACCAAGAAAATGTCAACCTATCCTTTCAGCGCCAACGGGCTTTTGCTTATAGACCAAGATCAGACTATATAGAAATTGCAGTCTGGTGTTGGATTTATACCTTCCGCTTGTTTAGTGAAGCATATAAGATAATGTACATTGTAACTTTAGCTGTCGAAAGAGGTAAAATTTACATACAATGTATACAGAGTAAAAATAGTGTTGCACCCCCTGTGTTTTTACCGGCATGAATGATATGAAATGGGTTCGAAATTAGAATCTGGCTGCTGCATACACCAACAAACCAGTCTGTTGCCTCTAAAATGAATTGAATTGAGGTATCCCTTGTCTTTATGGCAGCTGCTACATACAGTTGTATCTAGCTGTTTCAACCTCATGTGAGAGGTATAAGACGAAGACTGCAAGCTGTTATACAAGCCCCGGGCGGAAGTACGCACTATTGACCGTGTGTGACCATTCTCTGCTGGTCATTTTCAGCCTTCCGTAAGTTTTCGACATTAAATTCCCAGATTTAATCAACCTTTAAATCTTCTCGCTTTTCTTAAATTCGAATGCAATGTCTAAGCAAAATATTCCTACTTGTCATGAGGTCAAGGGATACCTCTGTTTAGTTCATTTCATGAGCAAAAGACTGGTCTGTTGGTGTATGCAGCAGCCGGATTCTAATTTCTATCGCATTTTATATTATTCAAGTCAGAGAATCAAACCCAGTAAAAACACAGTGGCTGCAAGACTTTTTTTTTACTGTGTATATTTGGAGATGTAAGCGTTAACTCTGTACCAGACAAATGAGGACCAGAGGACATTCGAGGGGCTCCCGTGATTGATAAAGTAGTGTTCGAATATATATATATATATAAACAAACGATATAGCCGGAACCCAGGCTAATGCGATCCCTGATTGACCTTATTAATGACAATGATGGTAAGTGATCTTGTTTACAAGATTACATAACAATCAAGAATAGTGGAAAGGTCGTTTCATCTATTTCTGCGTTAACTCTTTATTAGACGACAAAAGGTCGACTCGTCCAAATGTATTGCAAACATTTTCATACGACAAATCAAATTTTCGTAGAACTACATTGTACTGTACGTGGGTTCGGTTACGCGCACCCTTATGTGTGAACTTTTACATGTTTCACGTCACGAACACAAAGTTTGATTGGAACAGGTAGTGAATAGACCTATACACGAATTATATAAAAGAAAATTATGAATTTGTTGAGTTTGTATTTGTTCTTGGATAGGGGAATAATAAAGAGGAAAGTTTATGTGTTTAATTACTCCATAACGAGCGATTCTGTAACGCAGTCAGTTGACAAAAATGTGGGAACAGTTGAAAATGTTGATTATCAGTAATTGTCTTTTTCACAACGTGTTTTTTTTTTACCTTGTCAGAGACAAATTCAATCATTTGAGCCACAGTTTGCCCTTTTTCGCCCTTTTACCAGATGACAAAATTTTAGATTCTTCTGAATCGAAACTTCTTCGGACAATAAATTAAATGTGGCTAAAATCAATGGCTTTGTTTCTGAAAGGGTTGAGAATAATGGTATGAAAAGAACAAAATGCTGGTAAGCTACATTTTCTCCTTTTCCCACAATGTTTTGAAAAGTCTTTTCCTCAAGGATCTTTAAATCATGGGATTGTTGGGTGAAGTGTTAATTCAGACAGGTCTATTTTTTTTTTACATGTGATAGAAATGCCTGGCAACTAATTGTATTGTATTAATGAAAGAGAGTTTTCCACATCCTTTTATGAGGGAAGAATAAAAAACATGAAGCGGCGTGGAAATATGAAGCGGGTAAGAACAGTTTCTGTTTTAGCTCCCTTGAGCACGAAATTTTAGTATGGTCTGTGGCCCGGCATCCAGCACCACCGTCTGTCGCCACTAATTTCTCAGAAAAAAAAAAACCTCTTATCTTTAAATCTTTAATACGAAATAGGGGCGAAAACTCGATTTAAAAATTAATAACTTTTAAAAGGACCTATACTACTATTTGACCAAGCTATCCAAATTTCATGTACTGCCGCTGGGCACGTGGGAGTATCCTTTGTGAGGTATACTTTTTAACACATTGAACTGTTGTAATGCAGTACAGGCTATTTTTGAGTCGCCTGGTTGCGTAGCAAGCAGGCTCTCATTGTTATCATCCTGATCTATGGGGTGACGTAAGCATACCTCCGGCCTTGTACTCCTTCCTGTGCCAAGTTCCGGTTTAAGAGAGAAAATATAGTTTTCTGATTATTCGGTAAACAACCCAGTTTTTTTTCTGTTGCAAATACTTTACAGTTGTGCCTTTTTGATAATGAATATGCTTTTGGTGTAGCATTTTACCTCTAGACTTGTTCAAAATAACACACTAAGAAACGACAATGTATTATTTAATCCGTCCAAAACCATTAACAGACAAACGCAATTTTTGAAAGCTTTTAAAAATATTGTGGGTGCAGGAAGATTTACTTGTACCTTAATGTTCCTTTTCTTACATAAATAAATAAATCCATAAATCAATAAAAACCTCTCAATTTCAAACTATCAACAAAAATCAACACGATTTATCTGAAACCTTAAAGTACCTTTCACAACTGTAGCTGTTTTTGCGGCAAATTTAGATCAAGATCAGAATGCACAAAATATGCATTCTGATCTTTGATCCACACGGTCTCGAAACCTTTAATGAAAGCTAACTTGAACTTGTTCTTAATTTAATTGTATCTCTACGCGAAAATGTGATATGAATTTATTCGGCCCTCTAGACCGGTGGAAGTGCTTCATTACTAAACTGGTCTGTGTCTGACAGGGTTAAAGACTCAATGAAAATCGTTAGGAAAGATTGCTGTTTAAGGTGGTTTTAAATTCATGTAATGCATAAATCATACTGGTGTTTAACTGTGTATATATGTTTTAAGGTTTCGCATTCATTTTAAATGGACTGTTCAAAAATGTTCATACAACTGTAGTGCGTTCAGTTCAGTTCGCACCTGAACGTATCGGTAGCGGCTTCCGGTTGCAAACCGTCGCAAACACTTTTTCATGGCGGTGCGCGAAGCGAACAAAGATGGCTGACAAGTGATAACTATTTTATATCGGCTTGTAAAAAAATAAAAAAACTTAAGTATTTCTGGCTGTTTATAGAATTTTCTGTACATGCGCGAGTTGTAATCGATCATATAACTCTGGTTATGCAATCTTATTTTGTTATTTTTACCCATTTTAGTCATTATGAAAGTAAAAATGGCCAATTAAGGCCGATTTAAATGAAAAGCCAGGTATCCGGACGGAACTAGTATACGGATAATTTCGTATTAAATTTTTGAAACCCTTTATCACACAATCCCAAATTTTAACGACGCCGAGAAAGAAAAGTTTTGAAAACATCGTGGGAAAATGAGAAAATGCTGGTAACCGGCATTTTCTCCTTTTCGCATAATGTTTTCTACCCTTCCCAAAACAAATTCACTTTTTGGGTCACATCCATTTTGTAGTCTGCCAATGCTTTCGATTTGGACTTGTCTAAAATTTTGTTGTTTGATATAAAAGGGTTAAATATAGCAAATAATAAATGCAATCACTCACCCCCACGGACAAAAAAGAATGGATAACTTCTTGAATTGGTTAACACTTGATATAATCCAATCCCCTTGAATAAATCTCTTGTATAAATATTCTTTTTTTCCCGAAACAGAACGGCAAGGAACTCAAATTTTCTGGACACACAGAGCCAACATTCCCCATTTGATTTAAAATCTCACTATTTTGCCAATTTATTGAAAAGAATTTTGATAAGGAAAACTAAAAATGGTTGTTGGTGTCCCTTAACCCTTTACCAAACAATAGCGAGTTTTAACGACACAAAGCAAAAGAGGAAATTTGAAAACACTGTGATAAAAGGACAAAAAGCTGGTAATCAGCATTTTCTCCTTTTTCCACAACGTTTTCTTTCCTTTAAAAGACGAATTCCACACTTTTTACCATTTTGCAGTAAACTTTGACAGGATGACCCACGTCTATTAACTATTTACCAAACGACAATATTTTGGTCTCTAATTTAAAGCATTTGCAGGCGACAAAATAAAGGTACCTCAAGTGATGATAGAATAGAAAACATTGTGGAAAAAGGAGAAATGCTGGTTACCAGCATTTTCTCCTATACCCACGATGTTTTCAAAAGCGTTCTTCTTCGATGTCGTTAAAAGTCGGCATTGTGTGGTAAAGATTTTTTAGACCGCACAAGGTAATTTTAAATCTACACTGTGGGCTTTCCCTGCAAGATAGGGCTTCGAAATACTACACTGTATTTGGCTGGAGATATAATTGAAATTTATCTAGCAGTTAAACCCTTTACCACACAGTCCCGAGTTTCACGGCATTGACGGAGAAGGCCTTTGAAAACATTTTGGAAAAAAGAGAAAATGCTTGTAGCAAGCATTTTCTTCTTTCCCAAACATGTTTTCTTCCCTTCTAAAGACAATTGTCACCGTTCTTGCCATTTTTTATTTGTCAGCTGCAAATACTTTGGATTCGGACAAATCCAAGAGTTTGCTGTTTGGTGTTAAGTAAACTTAAAGTTTTGTATATTGTTTTTTTTTTCGATTTCTGCTCACTGATTCCGTTTATATACATGTGCATATATATATGATCGTAGCTTGGGTTCCAGCCCGATCATTTTTTCTTTTTATATTTCGGATGAAACTCTGTCAAAAATGAGGACCAGAGGACATTCGAGGGGCTCCCGTGATTGATAAAGTAGTGTTCGAATATATATATATATATATATATATATATATATAAACAAACGATATAGCCGGAACCCAGGCTAATGCGATCCCTGATTGACCTTATTAATGACAATGATGGTAAGTGATCTTGTTTACAAGATTACATGACAATCAAGAATAGTGGAAAGGTCGTTTCATCTATTTCTGCGTTAACTCTTTATTAGACGACAAAAGGTCGACTCGTCCAAATGTATTGCAAACATTTTCATACGACAAATCAAATTTAGGTCAAATAATGCTTTATGTCCATGTTAAGATAGAAAAATGTGGTTGGAAAAGGAATAATTAAAAAAAAGAGGAAATGCTGGTCACCACCGTTTTGTCCTCATTCCTCCATGATTTAAAAAGCCTTTTTTCTTGGAATCCGTTAAAATTTGTGCGGTTAAGGGTTAATCTTATAGTGTGAGAAATTGTGGTATTGGCTTTGATCACAACGGTCTACTAGGTCTCGGCATCAGTCGTTCAAGTCTACATATTCCTAATTTCTTTGACGGGAAAATAGAATCTGATAAATTCTAAATCTAGAGATCTAGATCTACAAATAACTAATTAAAAAAAAATGATCTATGGATGATAAACTTTGCGTAAATTAATTTGTCGAATGAATTATCATCGGTATTTGCTGATTGGATTTAAGAAAGCAGTCGTCAGTCGCCTTTCTCAAGTAAATAGCAAAACGGCATGCCGTTAGCAACCAACTGTAACCATGTAAACATATCTATGGCAAACGTTAGCGGTTAACGCGTTCAGTTAAGTGTTTACTGCGCGAACAGTTTGTGGCGACCGTTCGCCTTTAACTGAAGGCAGGGCTGATCATTATGTCTGACTTGACCTACAGAAAAACGAACGCTTCATGCTGGCCCAACTTAGGTGCGGAATTTTACCGTTACGGATTGAGACCGGCCGCTATACAGGTGAACCAGATAGCCGACTTTGTACATTTTGTGACAGTGCAGAGATAGAAAACGAGTGCCATTTTTGAGTCGCCTGGTTGCGTAGCAACCAGGCTCTCATTGTTATCATTTTGATCCATGGGGTGACGTAAGCATACCTCCGCCCTTGTACTGCTTCCTGTCCCAGTTCCGGTTTGCGAGACGTAACCTAGTTCCGTAAGTATTCGGTGAACAAGCGGACTTTTTTTTCCGTTGTAAAAGTATAACTCGGAAATGGTGAATTTTGTGATAATGAATATGTCTTTAAAGACTGAATGAACTATTCAACAGTTCGAATTTTTGAAACAATCATTTCGTCCACTTGCATATACGATAACCAATCGTTTACACAAGCATCAAGTATAATTTGCATATATCTATGTAGGTGGCAATCGTGAAACAGTTTCCGGATACGCCTAAAAAGAAATACTCTACGACTGAAATCGTCTTTTCTACGGCACGCTTCCATTTGTGGAAGAATGTTTAGCTTAAAACTACACAACTTTTTATTCTAGACTTTACATTACTTCCTTGCACTCGCATATTTTGGCTGAACCAAAACACAGGGATTTTTAGCGTTTTTTATGTTTTACATGTATATATAATACAAGGGATGCAACTGACATTATCGGCAAAGTCTACTTGTCATCACAAAAACACAAGTTACTTCGTCAATTTTACAGATAATCACATAAGGTCTACTTTATCTAGCTCATTAAACATTTTTCTAGCGAAAAATAACGTGGTTTCATGACTAAACGTTCAATGATTTGTGCTACAGAAGCCGGTTTCTCGACAAATAGGTCGAAATTGTTTGATCCGACACGGGTTCGTTCAGTGCGTTTGTCAGAGTAAATCTACTATTCTGTACAAGATCATGGCCAAAATACTTATCGGTTTGATAAAACAAGTAAATATCGTTAACCAACCTTCGTTGTTTAATAATAACACGAAGAATACAGCTCCAAATCGTCCGATGTTTGATCGATTCACTCAAATTTCAAGAAAGCAGCCATAATTGTTGTCACGTGATCAAAATGTATCGAGGCATTTCATTGGTCGGAACCAAAATCTTACAACCACCAATCTGAGGGCTTGACTCTTTACTCCACCGGAATTCAATACCCCAAAATAGATCTGCAATAACCCACACAAATTATAACTTTATTGCAGTGTTTGTATAAGGTGGACATACTGTCACGTAGTTTGTGAATCGCTAATATTTAGTTTATACCAATGCAGTATATAGATCTACAGCATTTAACTGGTGTGGACGCAATTCTAAATCCTACTGATTAGTGATTGTGACGGTCCAACATTACGTCCAGGCCCCGTGCCTATACAACTTGTTTGAGCTCAATCTCGTGCTCAAGGAGCGCATTCTTGCTCGTCTTCAGGAGTCCGACTCATAGTTTTGTGCAGAACGACAGCAGGACAGTGTATCCGAAGAAAACAAGTGTTGATTTGAACTTTTAAATGTTTTGCAAACAGATTTAAAATACCGCTTTCCCCATTGGAATCGTGGGAGGACAATACATGAGCTCTTCCAGATAATATGCTGGTAATAATCGATGTTAAAAATCGATGGTGTTCTATTTTTAAACGGAAGTTGATTGGTTGTCACGTAAACACTACGTTTTAAGGTTGGTTGCTACCTCTGTAGTCATTACATTTTAAGGTAGGGGGCTACTAATTTCAAGAAAATACAACCGAAGCTAGTGTTTGAGTTGATTTCGTTATTAAAACTGCTAAAACTACGGTAATTCACCCCATCACTTTTTGTTAACTGTTCAGGATAAGAATTCAATTTAATTTTGTTTGCAGGATCCGGCAAACTAGCTGGATCGACACTAGCTAGCATCAGCTGTCAAAGCCTCCATGTTGTTTGTCAATGTTCAGCATCCGAATATGTAATTTTTAGGTTCAAGACTATTCGACCCAATGCAAACAGTGGAGAAGAACAGGAGAATTTTGGAAATTTTGCCCGTTTATGTAGATTTTCCTGTTTGTATATAAGTCTGACGTTTTTCTTATTATCACTCATATATTATGATAATTATGTAAAATTTATTTATCTGGATTTACTACTTATAAAACGATTTACTTGAAACATAAACTAAAGTTGTAATGTATTTTATGCGTATGTATATGCTTTTTATCCATACTTGATCTTTGACAGTTTCCAAACTTGGTTGCTTTTTGAAAAAAAAAAAAGTTGTGACCCTGCGTCAGCATGCCTTAACATCTGCTAATTATCAATATGCTAGCGATAGCACCTTCAGATATACTGAAACACAGCTCAGTCAAGTCTTTCCGAAAAGTCCATTTAAAATGCCCCAAAATATTTGAGTGAGCTATGACTGCAACTAAGATTTAATTATAAACCGCCATTACTCATGACATTTAACATTTGTTTATTTGTATTGTAATTGTTTTCAAAAATGACATATAGGCCCGTGGGGCCGGGTGTCACTGATATCATCATTTATTTGTGAATCTAATTTGTTGCTTATGCACATGATCTACTTAGTTTTATTCATCCATCCATCCATCCATCCATCCATCTAAATGTCTAAATCCCCATCCATCCATCCATCCATCAACCTATCCATCCATCCATCCATCCATCCATCCATCTGATTGCCTAATAATTATAAACCGCCATTACTCATGACATTTAACATTTGTTTATTTGTATTGTAATTGTTTTCAAAAATGACATATAGGCCCGTTGGGCCGGGTGTCACTGATATCATCATTTATTTGTGAATTTAATTTGTTGCTTATGCACATGATCTACTTAGTTTTATTCATCCATCCATCCATCTAAATGTCTAAATCCCCATCCATCCATCCATCCATCCATCAACCTATCCATCCATCCATCCATCCATCTGATTGCCTAATAATTATAAACCGCCATTACTCCTGACATTTAACATTCGTTTATTTGTATTGTAATTGTTTTCAAAAATGACATATAGGCCCGTTGGGCCGGGTGTCACTGATATCATCATTTATTTGTGAATTTAATTTGTTGCTTATGCACATGTTACTATAATAAAATACTTATTTACTTACTTACTTACTTACACTACATCGCTTGAGTCGATTTAGCGCTGGCCTTCGTTGTTTTGTTTTAGCGATATAGATGTAGCGTTTTGTCAAAAGGAATAATGAAGTTGACCGCTTTCAATCCGTTATTTGAAATGCGAAAAATGATATGTCTTTTAGTGAGCCAAGTTTTACTTGGGGACTGTCATGGAACAAACCTACAAATAATCTTTTTGTGTAGAAACAGTCGACAAACAAATATTCAGCTGATTCTGGTTCGTCTTCACAAAAGTAACACAGAGGCGAGTTTTTTATCCAATTTTGTGGAGAAAAAGATTTGTCCCAAGGATTCTACGGTTAATTCTGAACTGGAACCACTGTAGTGGTGTGTTTCTATTAGAAAAGGACATTTATAGATTTCTAGTCACATTTCGTTTGAAATATTTAGATTTAGTGCTGTTGACCACCTTTTTTCACAGGCTGGTTTTGTGTTAATTTCAATTAAAATTCGATATATATCTTTTGAACCTTGTTGCCCCTCTTGAATTGGTTCGATTAGTGGTGGTATCACTGGTCTCTGAAAATTTTTGATAATTTTTATCGTCTATGGAAATATTTTTTGACCGGAAAAGTTTCCTAACAGATTTAATTACGCTAATATAGGTCATATAATTTACTTTCAAACTGTATCTGTACTTAAAATCGTTTAAGTTAGGAAATGATCTACTAGAAGTGCCTATTAGATCCCCTATACAGTGTACATCTGCCTTGAACCAAGAATTCAGATAAATACGTTGTTTATCAATCTGTATGGTAGAATTATAAAAGAGAGGATAATGTAAAATGCTAAAGGCGTTGAATTTATGTTTTTTTATTTTTTTTATTTTTTTTTAACATACATGTAGTTCTGTATATGCTTTTAAAGTGTCTATCCAGAAAGTGTTTGATGTTTCGAGCATTGACTTTAAAACGTAAACTATGCCACAATTTATAATTTGCATTTATCTATATATAGGTTGTAGAGTTCCTGTAAGGTGTCATTATTTCAGATTCTTTATTTCCATTTTAATTTCATTGACATAATGAATGCATTGACACCAACCATTTTTAGTCCTGCACGTTTAATATCTTTGCATAAAATGCTTGCTTTAAATCTATTTGGTCCATTCCAGATAAAATTATATAGTGTTTTATTTATTGATGATGTGTAATTCTGTGGTGGGTTTAGTAACAAAATGAATAGATGGTTTAATTTTGATACAAGGAGCGTTCTTATGACTGTTATTTTTCCGTTTGGAGTAAGAATTCTTTTTTTTTTTTCCCATGCACTAAGAATGGATTCAATATATATATATTTTTTTATTTTTTCATTATAGTTAAATTCAGTCATTTTTTCAAGGTCTAAGTGAGTTTCAGTTTTTTCATTTTTAATTATTTTTTCTATAATCTTACAACAAATAGAGGTAACACAGATAGGTCTGTAGTTTTCCATTTTTGTTTTGGGGCCAAATTTGTGTATACATGTAACACTGGCTTCTTTCCACTGGTTAGGAAGTTTCCCTTCATCAATTTTTTTTTTCTTTTTTTTTTTTTTTTTTTTTTTTTTGAATATTGTAGTAAGTGGAACACTTAACTCTAGTCTACATTCGTATATTAGCCTGGGATGGATCCCGTCTGGTCCTTGCGATTTGGATGGGTTGATTTCTTTATTGCTTTGAAAGTTTTTCCTTGATTGAATTCTATATCTTCTATCAGAACAGTATTTTCGTCAGGTAGGTCAGGGATTGGCTGTGTTTCTTTAGTGAATATGGGTACAAATGATTATTCAGTCCCTGCGATTATTTTTTCATCAGTTACTATCTTTCCTTGTACTTCAATACCTGTTAGGCCTGACACTTTCTGTGTTATTTTGCAGGACGTATTTCCAAAACATTTTTTTGATCCTCTTTGAGTTTCAGATATTGCTTTTTCTCTGTCATATTTATATTTCTTTATAGGTTTTGTCACTTTATTTCTGGCCATTTTACACGCTTCATAGGTTAGATGGTTGTTACAGTTAACGTATATTTTCCATTTCTTGTTTTTCTCCTTGATAGCTTTAAGTGTCTCTTGATTAATTGTGATGTCCCAACGGCCTGCAGATTCCTTAGACTTTGGAATATTTGTTACTTTTATCATTGATGATGTATTTTCAAAATTATCCCAAGCTTTCTGGATATCGTAGCAATCAGGAATTTTTTTGTGTTTCGATATCACTTTTAACTTTGTTCCAGTTAACTTTGTTGTAGTTATACTTTTCGGTTTCCAGTATTGCTTGTTGCAGAATACAATTCAGTTCAAAATTTAGAAAGAGATGGTCACTTTTGCCTACACCTGCAAGATACTCTATCTCTGTAATCATATTTTCTTCGTTCGTCAGGACAAGGTCAAGTATTAATGGTGTGTTTCCAACTCTGTACCTTGTTATCTCTTTGACATGCTGGGTTGAGCAAAGACGTATTTTTTCAAAAAAATTATATTCCAGTTGGTGTTTTTGGGTGGAAGTTGAAATGTTATTCCAATAAATATTTTCAATATTGAAGTCTCACATTATTAAAATTTGTTATTTTTTTAGCCAGGTTATGTAGCATGTCTATCATTTGTTGAAAATTCTCTTTTAAACTATTTGGACTTCAGTAGATACAGCCTATGAGGAGGTTGTCCTTGGTATTTAGATTTATGTTTACCCATATATGTTCATGGAACCTGTGGTTGATATTTACAAGATTAGCTTTTAGGTGTGATCTTGTACAGATAATTATCCCCCTTCCTGACTCTCCATTATAGAAATCATCATATCCTGACAGTGTATGTGTTGTGAATGGCCCCAGGTGAAGATTTTTTTCTTATTAATTTCAGTTATAGCTATTATATCACATCCTTTGGTTGTTGCAAGGGTCTGTATTTTTTCTAATTTTTCAGATGTAAGACATGATGAAGATAAAGACGAAATTTAGGCTATATTTAGCATTTGCCTGGTTTCTATTTGCTGCATGTACAGCTTTTTTGCTACATTACATTTAAATTCAGTACCCTTTATTGGGTTAAAACACAAACTACCCATACTCCTGGATTTCTTTTACTTTTGGCTGTTCATGCCTTTCATGTCTTATACCCCCCCTGGAAGAGTGGCTTCACCGCTGTCTTTTATCTCCATTAAAGTGGCGTTATGGGTAGTATTTAAAAGGTTTTCAGCTTTAAATGGATCATCAATTGAAAGATTTTTAGGGGACAATATTACATGTCTGTATCCTTTGTCTGGTTGTGGAGGTCTTATGAGTAAATTATCTTTGTTTTCTCTTCTTTGCCTCTTTCTCGTCTTTTTTTCCCTTTGCTGCTCTGTGAGGTCTTTTGCTATTATCACTATTTTTCACTTTTCTTCTGGGTTATCCTTTATAGTTTTAGCATTATTCAACAACATTTTTCTTTATTTTAAAGACTCTTGTTTTGTCTCTTTGTCTTTTGCCCATTCTGTAAGATGTTTCTATTCAAAGATCTTTTATTCTTATATGACTAGCAATGAATTTGGTTAACTCTTCATCTCTCACTTTACTTTAATTTCTTTATTAATGGGGCTAGTACATTCCTCTAGATTAAAATGACCACATTCATTTCTCGTCGTCGTCGTCGATTTGTGTAAAGTGTTTGCTTACAACTTTTACATGTCTAATTGACTTCATCTAGTTCACCATTAATGAAAAACTCGTAAGCAGCTGCTGTAGGCCCTGAGCATCTAATACAGAAGGGTAGCTTGCAACTGTAACAATCTACCTTCCTGTTTAGGTGTTCATTATTACATCTGGAGCAGACTTTTGTATCAGTTTCTGGACTTGAAACGAATTTCCTCTTTGCATCAGTTCACTGGCTTTATCCCTTGATTGAGAGGGCCTCACAGGGTATTGTGAAGTACATTATCGAAACTGTAATTGCTAGCTATTCTAATGTATAGCTTATTTAAGTAAATCAGTCTCAGGTTACGAGGGTACAGCAATCCATCACCTTCCTTACCTCCTCTGAGTGTTCAGCAATAGAAATATATTTGTTATTGTTTCGTCAATAAAAAAAAAAAGAATGTTTAACAGCATTGATAAGCATTTACATATGACATTTTTGGGCTTCCTTTTTAATTTATTGATTTGGCTCCACCGTTGAGCAAGACTGGATAATCCTTAAGAGCCACTTCTTTGCAACAACGTGGATAGGATGTACGCCGTCCTTCAATAATATTGGTTTAAAGGTTTCTTTCGTTTTAGGGTTCTGGGCTTTTTTGTTCTTTGTCTTCTTTTATGTATAATGTCACATTCAAATCGAGGTGAAGTTTAATTGAGTGTTCTGTTATATTCTTGAATGAAGTTATTTAGATTTTTAGATGTTGTTGATCAGTGAAGAGTCATCTATCTGTTCCTAGTTTTTAGACCCTTTGGCTTTATTTCACTCTTTTGTGAATATAGGTGGGATTTCCAGTATACCTATAGATATCTATATTTTTCTCAGTAAAGTGTATATCTTTCAGGATGTCTAGAATCGGCTTGAATTTAGCCTATATATCTGCAAATACCAGGTATCGAGGGAAAATAAAATAATTTTCTTTGTATGTTAGATCACAAGTGAAGTGCCAAAACAGTATTACAGTTGACTCCGTACCGAAGTTCTTGAATATGATCCTCTAAGTATCTAATTCCAGGGAGTTAGTCTCGGCCACTACAGGTCCACCCAATAAAGTTTATTTCTTTGTAACGAAAACTGTCTATTTCAGTGTTCTTTGGTAGCTCCCTTTACTATCTGAGAGTAGAACGATTCGGTCGTAATTTGGGATTCTTGCTTTAGATCTTCTGTAGCTCTAGACTGTCCATTTGTTTTATTGAGGTGATTACATTATTGCATTTTTCTTGACATTATTTAATATTGTTTTCTTTGGTAACTTTATTTATTTTCTTTTATTAATTGATTAATTATTTTTATTCCCTGTTATAAAATGATGATGGTTATTCCACTGATGCTGGAGGTAGTAAAGATTTTCCAGAATACTGCTGCCAGTCACACTGGATTTGTAGTTTGAAATTAGATGGATGTCCCGAGCCAATTAACAATGGTTTCAGTTTCCTGAATATATCAAAGAAAATAAAGAACTAAGCACTGTGTATTTGTCACTTGGATGTGTTCATGATTTCATTAGCTCACCTGAGCACAAAGTGCTCAAGGTGAGCTTTTGTGATCGAGCTGTGTCCGGCGTCCGTCGAGCGTCGTGCGGCGTCACCATTACCTTGTGTGCATTCTAGAGGCCACATAATCTGCCAGATCCTTATGAAACTAGGTCAGAATCTTTGTCTGGATAAAATCTCGGACTAATTCGAAATTGGGTCACGTGGGGTCAAAACGTAGGTCTCGGGCTAAATCTTAGACGATTTTAGTGTGCACTCTAGAGGCCACATTTTCAGCCTGATACTAATGAAACTAGGTCAGAATGTTTATCTGGATAAAATCTTGGTCAAGTTCGAAATTAGGTCATGTCGTGTCAAAAAGTAGGTCACGGGGCCAAATCTTAGAAAAAGCTTGTGTGCACTCTATAGGGCACATTCTGAACCTGATACTCATGAAACTTGTCAAACTGATTGCTTGGATGAAATCTCGGACGAATTTAAGCCAGATCCTTGTGAAATTTGATCAGAATGTTTGTCTGGATAAAAGCTCGGACAAGTTCGAAATTGGATCATGTCGGGTCAAAAAAGTAGGTCAGTAGGCCAAATCTTACAAAAACCTTGTTTGCACACTAGAGGCTGCATTTTCAGCCTGATACTCATGAAACTTGGTCAGAATCTTTGTCGTGATAAAATCTTGGACATGCCTGAAATCGGGTCACATTGAGTCAAAAAGAAGGTCACAAAGAATGTGTGCACTCTAGAGGCCACATTTTTCAGCCTGATACTCATGAAACTTGGCCAGAATGTTTGTCTGGATATAATCTTAGACAAGTTTGAAATTGGGTCACGTCAGGTCAAAAAGTAGGCGACAGGCCCAAATCTTAGAAAAACCTTGTGTACACTCTAGCGGCCACATTTTCAGCCTGTTACTCATGGAAATTGGTCAAACTGATTGCCAGGATGAAATCTCAGATGAATATGAAATTGGGTGATGTCGGGTCAAAAAGTAGGTCACTAGGCCAAATCTTAGAAAAACCTTGTGTACACTATAGAGGCCACATTTTCAGCCTTATACTCATGAAACTTTTTCAGAATGTTTGCCTTGATAAAATCTTGGACATGTAGAAAATTTGGGTCATGTCAGATCAAAAAGTAGGTCACGGGGCTAAATATTAGAATAACTTTGTTTGCACTCTAGAAGCCACATTTTCAGCCTGATTCTCATAAAACTTGGTCAGAATGTTTTCCGGGATGAAATCTCGGAAAAGACTGATATTGAGTCATGTCAGGTCAAAAAGTAGATCATGGCGCCAAATTTTAGAAAAACCGTGTGTGACTCTAGAGGCCACATTTTGAGCCACATTCAAAATTAAGAAATAGGCTAAATCGGTAAAAGTAGATCACTTACTCTCATGCGTTTTATATCATCACAAACAGGATCTTTTCAGCCTTATCAATCCAGGATGACCTTTATCAGGTGAGCGCTTTAGGGCAAATGACACTCTTCTTTTTACTTAATGAATGTTTTAATTATTATTATTATTTTTTAAGAATCTAATTACATAGAAGTCAGAACACTTTAATCCTTTAATCCACTATACTGTAGTCAGTCACACTGGTACACTAATAACTCGATTACAATAATTCAGTGCTCATATAGGGTTGGGTTTTCCTATTAGTTGGCCGGCCAAATTTACTGAAGTCAGGTTCACGGTATTTTGGTGTTCCGTGAAATTATAATTCTAGTACTGTGTCTAATAGTATTTTTTTCCCCTTACATATCATTTTCCCAGGTGCGATGGAAGCACCAAAGTGTATGTATTATATAAATTTCCAAGTAATATTCTCAGGATTTGACTGTTTAAAAAAAGTACAAATGTTTGGTACATCTATATAAAATTAAAATTCGATAAAATCGTGTGACAATGTAGCAGTAAAGACTGAGATTGAGATTGAGAGACCAAAAATGATTAACCATTCAAGGTCGAATATGACTGTGACACTAGGGTTGATCGTAAATACTATTTCATTAGCATCAAAACAAGAGACTGAATGAAAATATGAGCTCCTTTTTGAATATACTTAAATATATTAAATGTACCGGTTGCTCTCCCACGATCTGGTCCCTCCTCCTCTCCGGCAATTTATATACAACTTTATATACAACTTTCTGTACAACTTGTAGAGTTTGAGATATGCGGTTAAATACTTAAAATACTTATTTGGTTTGCGAGTTGAGGCAATTTGAGTGTTAATTACTGCTTGCGCGATAATTTTACGGTATATTAATGTAATCCATTTCTTTAATGTCAGTTTTTATCAGCAACTTTATCGGTCGTGACTTCTCTGGTTCGAATGACCAAGTATTTTGAGTTTAAGTGCTACTGGGTGCGGACTTTACGGATCAAAATATCTTGATAAAAATGAAGATGGAACTTGATTGATACTAAATGTTAAATGATAAATAGTATAAATCAAAACTGAAACTTAAGTAGGTACTAAGCAGTATAGAAAGTGGAATGTGGGTAGACAGTATGCTTAGACGATAACTTAAGATGGAAAAATGAAACTAGAATAACAACAGGTGATAATAGTTCAATGATAATTTGTCTAAGACCAAATTGCAAGACTAACCTGCATTTTTATTGTCTACATAGATTGAGATACTTGTTAATTTTTATGACTTTCTATCGAATTTGAATATTTGGAGCAGTTGCCTGAATTTTCTTAAATGGATTTTCTGAAAATCAAAGATGGCGCCCTAAAGCGACACGCTAAAGCACTTGAGAAAGTCCACAAATAAAAAGCAGAATATAAATTTGATATCTGTGAATCAGTCAGGTCTTCGAAAGAGTTCTTAATTCTCAGTATTAACACAATTTCACTTGGATTAGTATCGAACTGAAGACGGGATCACCGGATTTAATTGTTGATTTTCATCCTTCTTGAAATTCCAAGTCTTATCGCCACAACCGGAACCGGAAGTTTCAAATAATTATGAATATCAAATGAATATGTAAATGACGGTAAGTCTGTATAGATCAGTTTATGCATTTAAAAATGGTGGTCGCTTGTCCACGTGTCGTTATAAAAAAGAAAAACAAGAAGCGTGGATTAGAAACTATTGCTGAAACGCTGAAAAGTTAGTCAGTGGTTGTTATTCACTGTCAATAACAGTATGGTTCTTTTCCGTTGTAACGTAGGAGGCAAGTCAAGCTTGTGACTATTAATCATGCTACTGAAGTTTGCGAATGCTGCATGTGGAAATACCTTTTCAAAACCACACATGTTTATGTATTGGGCATTGATATCGGACAAAATCAAGTTCTGGATAAGAACGACTTTTTGAAACTTTGATTATAACAGACGAACTACTGTAACTACACTAGAATGTTGTCGTGCTTCGTCATGCAAGCCAAACGTTTTGGGGATTTGGCTAAAAGACCCCAACGTTAATACACAATAGCAGTCCGTGTACACGATGATGTTGTACCCCGGTACGTGACTGACACGGAAAAGAAAAATCTACACAAGGTAAAAGACTTATACGGACAAGTTTTTCGTTCAGTTGTATTTGTGAGTTAAATAACACCTGTTTCTCACTAAAATCGTTTATAGGTATGTAATAAATTGTTATTATACATGCAATTTTTCCAACTAAAAATACATGCGCCGCGCATGGATAAATAACAAGCAAACAAACAAAAAAAGAAAAAAATCCGTATCTACACAGTGTCAAATACGGTTCCAACGGTTCCATGGTTTGATGACGTATATCGCACGTGAAATACGTGCATATTGATTTGTGATCGGATTGGTCAAAATGTTACGCTGCAATGTTCCTCCGCCATTCATAAAAACGCACTGCACCATTATTTGTTTTATTTCGTTTTCGCATAAAATGTCAATTATTTGGAATATTTGTCGTTGAAAGTTGTCGGTATCAGATAAAAAGATATTGTGTTTTAGTAACTTTCCTGATGCTAGTATTTGCTTCTCGCCGCGTAAGAAAATTCTGACATTTCGCTCGACCTTCGGTCTCGCGCGATATCAAATTTTCTTACGCTATTGAATAAAATACGAACGCCAGGAAAGTTACTACCACATATGATATTCTGTATAAAAACTCCTCCAGCAGTGTATTAAACCCATGACTTATTTTCGATAATACACTAGTGTATTATCGGTTTTTGGTTCCCGATTTTGATAAGTTTGAGGGCGTGAAGCCGGGGAAACCAGCCACAGCATGTGCCGGAATTTGTACTACTACGTAGTTTTGCGGAAAAATGACGTCATTGTTGCGAAGACGTATACGCGTGGAAAGTTTTTTAATTTCATATATAATGAAAACCATGAAATGCTGCGAAAGTTTTTTTTAAAATCAGCAAAATTGCGGAAATAGGTGGAATTACCGCCTCTAGAAATTGTTTCATTCTACTGTTAGTGTAAATGTCAGAGCTATCTCTTTGTGTGTGTACACATTTGAAACTGAACTACAACTGTAAACATGGACCCATGATGGGTATAAAGGCTGATGGTGATGATGCAAGATGCTTATTTGTCTGTCATTTGTTTTATGTGATAAATAGAATCTCACATTCGTGTTTATGTTTGACCTGGCGACCTAGTTTTTGACTTGATGTGACCCATTTTGAAAGTCAACTGAGATCATCTCGAGGCAAACATTAGGACGAACTTTCATGTGTATTGGAGTAGCCTTCAGAGTGTACAAAAGGTTTTTCATTGATTTGACCTGGTGACCTAACTTTTAGTCTGACATGACCCGTTTACAAACTCTTCCGAGACATCATCAAGACAAACATTCAGATAATTTCACGAGTATTGGATGGAAAATGTGGCCTCTGAAGCGTACAGAAGTTATTTCAAAGATTTGACCTGGTGACCTAGTTTTTGACCCGATGTGACCCATTTTCAAAGTCAAGGGAGATCATTTCAAGACAAATATTCTGTCGAACTTTCATTGGACTGCAATTGTAGCCTTCAGAGTGTACAAAAGGTTTTTCAGTGATTTGACCTAGTGACATAGCTTTTGATCTGACATGACCCGTTTACAAACCCTTTCAAGAAATCATGAAGACCAACATACAAACTTTCATGAGTATTGGACTGAAAATGTAAACCTCTAGAGTGTACACAACGTTTCTCTATGATTTGACCCGGTGACCTAGTTTTTGACCGAAACGAACCCATTTTCAAACTCGTCTAAGATATCATCAAGACATACTTTCTAACCAAATTCATAAGCATTGAATTGAAAATATAGCCTCTTGAGTGTACAAAAGGGTTTTCAAAGATTTGACCCTGTGACCTACTAGTAGATAAGTAAATACCCATTCTAGGCCAACCCCCTTATGCATGCACGCGCACTTAAAAAAAATAATGTGTGGTTAAGTGGCCCAGCCATTTTTAGTTACGCGTGCAATTATGTTTTTAACCCCCGCTTAACAAATTCAACCGCGCTTATGGTTAACCAATGCATTTATGAAAACCAACCACGTTTATGGTTAGGCAATGCATTTATGAAAACCAACCACGCTTAAGTTACCCCCACGCTTAACACACATAACCCTCCTTAAGTGATTTCATAAACGGAACCGCTTATAAAATCTTAACATCACCCTCTGCTTAACTCTATACATACTCACTCATGTAACGCTTAACATAACACTTATATAAAGGTCATCAATCAAACCGGCATAACCCTTTTTTTAAACGTTTTTACCTAAATTCAATTTTAAAAAAAATTTTGATTTTTCCAAAATTACCAGGCTAAACTACACCACAAAACATATAAAAACTTACCTAACCCATATAAACCCCTGAGCTAAAAATCAACTCACGCATGGGTTAGCTATAACTAACACACCAGACTTATGAAAGACGGATAGCCTTAAGATTTTATAAAAAAAAGATTAAAAAAATAAAAAAATTTTAAAAAAATTTAAAAATAAAATTTGAATTTTTCGTTGTTAAACTTAAATAAAAATATACACAAGATGAGTGTGTTAAATAAAATTTCAAAGGAGTTTAAAGGTAAATTAAAATATATTTTATTAAAAAAAATACTTGCTATTGACCATATCTTTAATGATAATAAACTAATATTTAGGAAACGTTGTAAGAAAGCAGATTGTTTTAACTTTTAAGTACCATGAAAGGAGCAGTATATTATAAATTTAGTGCAATATTTAAAGATTATTTTTTATTTTTAAATGCTTATATGGAAGTTGGAATTACTAATATAAATAATGATGAATATAATTGTTACCTAAGAATACATAATACTGATAATAATTTTTTAAGTAAATATGATAGAATGGTATAGTTTATAACTAATAATTCAATTGTAGGTTATAAATGTGGTAATAAAGTTTATTTAGCTGCAACGGAAAATACACTAGTGTATTTTTAACTTAATTATAAGTTAAAAAAATTTAAAAATAAAAATAATTTTTTTTAAAAAAAATAAAAAAAAAAAAAATTGAATTTTAGTTTGTTTAGTTTAAAAAATAATATAGTAAGATGTCACTGTTAGATAAAATGCAAACTATTGATATAGAAAGGTTGGAAAAGACCATAGAAAATAAAATAAAATGCTTACCAGACCACTCTGCTTTTTGGACAGATAAAAAGTTACCAAATAGTAGTATCTTAAGTGTTTTTAAACCATTTTTTTATTATCGTTTAAGTGAAGAATTAGAATATCATAGTAAAAATAAAAATTTAAATAATTTTTTTATACAAATAAGAATTTCTAGCTTTGATTATGAAACACATCATGTTATTTTTTTATACATATAATATACCTTTTAATGATGGTAACGTTTTAAAAAAGTATGATTTAAATTTTCCTAATGAATCTAATTATTATAAAATTTTTAATACTGATTATGAAGAATTTAATTTAACAAGAGAAATAAAACTTCTTACTTTTGATATAGAAGATATAAAAAAATTATATATGAAACCACAATATTATTATGATATGAAAGATGAAGAATATGAAGAAGAAATGCAAGAAAAATATTTTAATTTGTTTGAAGAAAAAGTAAATGAAATAGAAAGATATGCAAAAAGCAATGTGGATACCGTAATTGACAATGCAAAAAATGACTTGATTATGGCGTTAGGTGATTGTAATGAAGATGGTGAAGAAGAACTAGAGTCTGTGGTAGAAAATCATATTTCGTATTTGGAAGAGTATTTTCATCTTAAGGAGTTAGGTGAGTTTATTAAAGAAGCTTAAATATCTAACCTTTTACCAGGTTAAATATTTTCAATTTTTAATTTTTTTTTTTTTTTTTTTTTTTTTTTTTTTTAATTATTTAAAATAAAAATTTGAATTTTTCGTTGTTAAACTTAAATAAAAATATTATACAACATGAGCGTGTTAAATAAAATTACAGATAGTGAAAGAAGAACGTTAGAAGAATATTTAAAAAATAAACTTTCTTTTAAAATTTCTTATGATGAAGAAAAAAAAGCATTTATAATTTGTTTTGAAAAATTTTATAAAAAAGATTTTTCTAAAAAATGTATATTGGCGAACCACATGAAAGAAGATACCGAACATTACTAGAACCTATTTTTACTGGTATTAGAATACCATATAACCAAAGTCATAGTTTTATATCTAAATATAAAAATGCTTTACTCGAATTAGTTGAAAATGAAGATAGGGAGAGACAACCAGTTGTTTATAATGTAACGCCAATTATAACGTTTGAAAATATTTTTGAAGAAATGAGCGATTTCAATTTTACATCTTTTATAGAGTTTCATTGTTTGTAGATACCGAAGAAGAAAGAGATGCGTATGAATTTTTTCCATTTACAAGTGAAGAAGAAATGGATAGAGTAGAAGGAGAAATGGATAGGGTAGAAGAAGAAATGGATAGGATAGAAGAAGAAATGGATAGGTTAGAACAAGAAGAAAGACAGGAAAATATGGAAATCAACCAACCATCATTTATTAATGCAGGAAAAACATTTAAGTCTAAAGTATGTGTATTGTGTTTAGATGAAAGCATAAAACCTAATATTTTATTTTGTAGTTGTGGCCACGTTCCTATATGCGAAAATTGTAATAAACAATATTTTAAAAAAGAGTGTCCAGTTTGTAGGCTAACCAGTGGAATAAAAAGAAAAATTTAATTTAAGAAAAAAAATTTTTAAAAAAATGAATCTAATTTTTAAAAAATTGATAGAAGAAGAAGAAACTAAACGTTTAAATGCAAATATTATATATGATGATATAGATGAGTATACATACCAATTAAAAGAATTTCCAGGTTTTAAAATATTTTTAACTGATGTCACAAGCTTTGATGCTTTACATGAGACACTACACGATATACAAAAATATATATACTATGAATGGAGCAAACAAAAAAAAAACAAACTTCTAATTTTACCCTCCATGTTTGTTTTTTTGTAAGTGATAGCCCCGGAGACGTTACACCCACTCGTTGCCTTTGTAAAATACCGGGTACTTGCTCAGAATCTGAGGTTTTTAAAATAGTATCTGATACAATGAAAAATTTAAAATGGGATGAAAGGGTACCACAAGAAGCTGTAGGATGTAAGTTTTTTATACCTTTTGTTTTTACTGGTGGTAAATTTTACCCTCCATTGTATTCACTTTTAAAAAATTAAATATTTAACCTTTTTACTAGGTTAAATATTTTTTTACAAGTCCAACTCTATCAATATTGACAAATACGCGTTTTTTGCATTGGGGTTATCTGACCTTGTTATAAAGTTTATAACATCACATTGATTTACTTCTAAAGGTTGCGGGAAAACTACACAACTACATTCTTCTCCTTTCTTTTTTACTATGGAGTAGTCAGCCTGTTCAACTCCATTTACGACTATATTGACTTTTGCCTCTTCTTTTAGAACACTACTACCTCTAGCAACCATTAAGTCCCTCTTATAATTCTACCAGGAGCAGCCATACAATAACCTCCAATCCCATGGCTTATGCCAGCACTTCCATTACCAAAAGGGAAATCGTAATTACCGTCTGCTAATGTTCCTTGTTCCTCGGCACACACGCTTATAATGGGTTTAGGACTTAGTTTTTTATCCACGTAGGATTTTGTTGCTAAATCTCCTTCTTCTACAGGTGACGCAGCGTTTTTTATAGAAAAACCTCGGAAATTTACGTTAGCTACCGCTGAAAAACTTCCATTCGGATTTTTTACAATAGCACCACCATTATCAACATAATTTTTATTGGCAGCAGCGTCACGGTCTGTGGGATTTGGTAAGCCGGTGATTGAGTGACCGTTCATAACTATTTTGCCAGCTGCTAAAAAAGACCCGACATGGTTTTTTGTTAAAGCTTTTTCACCAGCGGTAGCCTCATTCACAACTGTATCTACGTAAAACTTATTTGCAACATCCTGTGATTCTGCAGGTTCTATAACATTCGTTAAAGTATATCCTTGCATATTTATATCCGCAACAGCGGAAAAAACTTTTATCTGGATTTTTTTTGATAGCCCCACCATTATCAACGTAAAACTTATTAGCAGCTTCACTCAGCTCCACAGGTTCGGGTATGCTTCTTATTTTATTAAAACCCATGTTTAAATACCCTGTCATAACGTATCCTCCGTTTTCATCTAACAATCCTGAGTTACCATCAACGTAACTCTTAGTAGCAACATCCTGGGGATTTACTGGATTACTAATCCTCGTTAGCGTGTTACCAGTCATATTTATAGAACCGGTAACGTTAGTTGTTCCATCTTTACGTAAAAAAATATTACTTAAGTAAGCGAGTGACACACCATCACCGCTCCTTTTAACCTCATCCATTCTCCCAAATTTATCAACAGGCATTTTTTTATATTGCTAAAAAAGTTTATTTAAAACATTTTGGAATTTATTACCTAAACCCAACTCTTTAAGGATGTACAAGCATAAATGACCACAAAATACTTGACCTGCTTGTTGTAATTGGTCAGTATTGTAATGTATTGGACTTTTTAAATAATCTCTAACTTCGAGAGGTGGTTGTATGCCATAACAGTCAAAATAAATTTTAGTTTTACCATTTTTATACCAAGCAACCCAATGAGTGCCAGGCCTGCTCGAGTCATCAAGATTTAATATACCGCATTCTTTGTTTTTTACTTTTTTAGGTAGAATAGTTCTTAAAAATACTCCCCTAAAATTTTTTATTTTTAATTTTTTTTACTGCATCCTCAAGTTCAAAATTACTTAAAGGTTTGTTTGGTAAAATTATATTATCAATTAAAATATCCTGCATTTTTTATATATTAAATATTTTCAATAGCACTATTATCAACCCATGAATTAAACTCATCAGGGTAACCTTTCCACTTTACAAGAGATTTCTTTTTTCCCTTTTTAATAACCTTTTCTATCCTATACAACTCTTGTCTTGTTTTTTGTAGTTCAGGTTCATAAAAGGTACCTTTTATTTCTTCTCCATTTAAATCTTCAATTTTATATGTTACAGGTGATGTATGTTTTACTTCTGAAACTGTAAAAACCTCTTCAGTCCATCTTGTGGTATAACCTTTTTCAAAAGTCTTTTTCTTTTTACTTATCCTTACTTTGTCTCCAACAGAAAACTTTGGTTTTATACCTTCTTTTACTCGATTATAATCGGGATACAATGTTCTCCAAACTTTATTTTCATTCTTCTTTTTACTTGCATCAACTGGCGTCATCTTAATAGAAGAATGCCTTGTGTTGTTATATTCTTTAACAAGATTTGGTAACGTGTTGATATAAACGTTTGTTGAGTGAGCAGAAAAATATTTCCACATTTTTTCTTTCATTGTTCTAATCCATCTCTCAACAACGCTGGATTTTTCCTCATTTTCAGTAGAATATAATTCAACCAAATCTTTAACTTCTTTGTTATAAAACTCTTTACCTTTATCCACCCACATTCTTTTAGGTTTTCTTTCCTTAAAAATACTCTTCAATGCAACAGAAACAGATTTTCCTGTTTTATCTTTTAATGGTATAAGATAGCCGTATTTTGAAAAGATATCAATGACAGCAAGAAGATATTTTATACCACGATTAAATTTAGAAAATGCTTGCATATCTACTAAATCTGCAGCCCATATCCTATCAATACCATTTACTCTAACTCTTCTTTTCTTAAATTTTCTTTTTACAGGTTTGTGTAATTCTTCCGATAAATTTAACATGTCGAATTTTTTTTTTTTTTTTTTTTTTTTTTTTAACTCCCATTCCAAATTTAGCCTTTGTTCCAATTAATGAGCTAACTAACCCCCGTTCCATTCTTTCCCTAATTGATGGATTATAAATTCCCTTTAACTCTTTAAGCATATTAGTATCACAAACAGCGTTTCTTGTAGCGGTATCATCATGTTTAAGATAACATATATCATGATGATATCCTGCTTTATCAACACGATTTACAGGTTTTGACCATTTTTTAGGTGTTAAATCAGGATTTAATCTTTTTTTTAACTTGGTACCGGGATCCGTAAAGTTGTGACCTGGTAGATGCATTTCAACAGGTAAGTTATTGATAACCTTGTTTAACAAAGAACCAGCTTCTTTACCTTTTTTAATAAACTGAGTTTTAGTTGTTCCACATTTGGCGCACTTACCCATTTCATATTTCTACCATTTTTACTTACCGTATAATTTGAATCAGTTGTTTCTGTTTGAGTTTTACACTTAACACAATACATGTTTTTTTATATTAAATTAATTTTTTTAATTTATCATGGAATGAAGCGTTAGCAAAAAGATTTAACCACCCCCTTTTACCAAGAAGCATTAGAGGTTTAATAGTTGGTAAATCAGGATGTGGTAAAACTACTCTTTTACTTAACCTTTTGTTAAGAACCGATTGGTTAGATTATAACAACTTATGTGCTTTTGGTAAAAGTTTATTTCAACCAGAATATCGCATACTTAAAAAAGCTTTTGAAGAAAAAAATACCAAAAGAATACATATTAAGATTGTTTTCACTTAAGAATGAAGTTCAAAATGTTGATGTTTCACCAGTCATGTTAGTTGAAGAGTGGAGCAAAACAATTAAAGAAAGGTCTGATATTAACTGTGAATTTTTTGAAAATGCTAGTGATGTACCTGATCCAAGTAACTTAAATGGACAAAACAAAAACTTAATGATTTTTGATGATATACTTTTAGAAAGACAAAACAAATGTGAAAGTTACTATGTTCGAGGAAGACATAGTAATGCTGATTGTTTTTATCTATCACAAAATTATTTTAGATTACCACGTCAAACTATTAGAGAAAATGCAAACTTTATATGTTTGTTTAGGCAAGACTTAAAAAATCTTAATCATATTTTTAGTGATCATGTAGGGGATGATATGACTAAGACAGAGTTTATTAATTTTTGTAAAATCTGTTTGGAAAAACCCCACGGTTTTGTTATTATTGATTTAACTAGTAATAAAAATAATGGTAAATATAGAGATGGATTTGACAACTTTTATATACCTAGAAATTATAAAGACTATTATTAATTAAAATTGAAAATAACTTAAGAAGATTTTAAATATAATTATAAAAAATGAGCAGCTTTAATAGTGTTTTTGGATTTAATAGATATTTTAACGGTTTAAGTTTTGAAGATTTTTTAATATATATTAAAGAATGTGTAGAAGAATTACCAGAAAAAGTTATGCTTAGCACATTGAAAAATTGTAGAAAAAAAAAAAAATAAAATTCTTAAACTTAAAAAAGAATTTGAACTTTTTGAAAAAAATAATAATACTCTTGATGAAAAAGAAAAATATATTTCTTTCATTAAAAACTATGCTTCTAAAATATTTTTTAAAATAAATAAATTGTCGGAAATTTTTAAAAGTGAAGAGATAAATAGGGCTAATAAAAAGCATAGAGAAATTATAGAAAAAATGATTTATAATGCAAATGAATTAGAAAAAGTTTATTTTTTGTTTAACGTTACACAATCTTTAAAATTTAATGATTTTTATTTAAAAGGTTGTAAAAAAGGAGAGTTTTATAGACAAAATAATTATTAACATTAATATATTAAAAAATATATCTTAAGCAAAAAGAAGATATATTTTTACACATATAAACATCTTTTTTAGTAAATATAAAAATGGAAGATTTGTTAAAGCAAATAGTAAAAAACACAGACCGAAAATCATCATTTCAAATTATCGTAAGTGACAATAAAACAAATTTTAAAACAAGATTTACTCCACCACTTCAATTAGAAAGGGATAAAAAGTATGAAATAGCTTTAGTCAACCTTGAAACTTACTATTCATTTCCAAATATTGATGAAAGTAACAACGTTTTTATTTATTCACAAGACAATGGTAACACATGGGTAAAACTACCTGAAGGGTCTTATGATTTAGTTGATATTAACGATTTTATTCATCAAGAAATGAGAAAAAAAGGTCATTATGATTTAGTTAATGAAGAATATTATATTAACATATCAGCAAACACCAACACATTAAAATCTGTTCTTTATGTAGAAAATGGATATAAGTAGGAGTATTGGAAAAGTATTAGGATTTAATAAAGCAAAATATCTACAAGGATTTCATGAATCTGAAAAAGTAGTAAATATCTTAAGTATTAATAGCTTACTTGTTAATATTGATTTAATTTCTGGTAGTTATGTTAATGGTTCTCAAAAAAATACTATTTACAGCTTTTTTTCCAAATGTGGCTCCAGGTTATAAAATAATAGAATCTCCAGTTAATTTAGTATATCTACCTTTAACAATAGATGAAATACATGATCTTAATGTATCAATTACTGACCAAGATGGCACAGTGTTAAACCTTAGAGGTGAAACATTAACAATTAGATTTCATATAAGAGAATCAAGATAAATATATAAAATGACAAATTACATTACAGTTAAAGTAAATATATCAGAAGGGCAAAAGAAAAAGCTACAACATGCTATTAAATCTAGTTGTCCTGTAAGTATTTGTTTAAATTTTGATGACTTACAAGGTAATGATATAATTGCACTAACCAAATCTCAAGCAAATAAATTAAATAAAGCATATAATGAAGGAAAAGGAACAACTATCAGAATGACTATTAAACAACTTAAACATAACATGAAAGTAGAAGGTGGATTTTTACCTTTAATAGCAGGTTTAGCATCTTCAGTTTTACCCACATTAGCAAGAACCGTTTTACCTGCTTTAGGAGTTGTGCTTTATCTGGTTTAGCTTCATCAGGAGTACAAAAAGCAATGGGCAACAGTCTTTACCTTAAAAAAGGTGGTTGCATTTGCCAAGTAGAAACAGATGGTAAAGGTTTATATCTTAAACCATATAAAGGAAAAGGTTTAAAATCTGCAGGTAATGGATTGTATTTAAAACAGAGTGGAAAAATTTATGATGGAAAAGGTATTCTTTTAGGTCCTAACAGCCCATTTAAAAATATTCCTATATTAGGAGCAATATTATAAATTGAAAAATATGAATGTTTATAAATTTGGAGTTAAACCTAAAATAGTTCAACCAAAAACTATTTTTGTGAAACCTGTAGAAGTTAAACATCCTGCTAAAAAAGTTAATCCTGTTACTTGGGATATTTATACACAACAACCCTTAACATTAAAACCAGGTGAAACAAAATCAATATTATTAGGTTTTGGTTTTTTAATGAGTAGGGGGTTTGTTTTATTATCCCTATCTTATAATTTAAAAATTAAGCAATTTAGTTTATCAAATGAAGTTATTCTTGAGGATGCTCCTGATATTGTTACCACAATTACAAATAACTCAAGTAAGCTAGTAAAAATAGAGGAAAATGAATTTTTATGTCGTCTTTGCTATTCTATTTAAAAAAATAATTGTAATCAATAAAATGGAACTTACAGAAAAGATTTATCCAAACTTACCAGAAGCACGAAATATACCAAATGTACCACCATTAGAAACAAATGATAACGGTCAATCCCTCAGGCTACAAAAAATATCAGAGATTCAAACATTTCTTGAAAATGAAGTAAAAGTTAGAGAACAGTTAAGTAAAAATATTTAAAAATTAGCAAAACAGTAGATAACGTGGAAGCTGGGCTAACTGCGCTAGCTCTTGGTGCTGGTGCAGGTGGTATAGCGCTTTTAAGTACCGTTGTTGCAATCCCTGCAACGATCGCCCTGGAAGGTTGCGCTTTAGGTGTTGGATTAGCAGCATTAATAGGTAAGTTTCTGGTTAGAAGAACCAGAACAAAATCAGAAAAACATCTACAAATTAAAATGCTAGCTGATTCTAAGCTAAATACCCTATATACTCATATATCTAAAGCTATTAGCGACAACAAGATCGACCATTCAGAATTTACTTTAATCATGGATGAACTTGAAAAATATAAGGAAATGAAGGAAGAAATACGGACAAAAGCAAAGAAAAAAAGCAATCTAGAGGAACAAGAGAGCCTAATAGAAAAAGGAAGACAAGAAGCACGGGAGGATTTCCGCCGACTTGTGGAAAAAAGAAATGGTGGCCCTCTCCCATATTAAAACCACCAAAATTTAAATTTTCTTGTGCTTGTGAAATAGATAATACCAATTGAATTAAAAAAAGATTTTACTTAAAAAAATATGGCATATTTTAAGATTAAAGATCCTTTAAAAGTTAAAAATCCAACACAAAGGGAACAATTAATAAAAGATTATCTTGTAAGAAAAAAGCTTGTTCGTGATAGGTTTCTTGCAGAAAGAACCGGGGATATCGAATTACAACAAGACCTTACTAAATTTTTTAGACCTATTACTAAATCACAAAGAGAAACACAAGAAGAAGCACCTAAAAAAAATTACTGAATCACAAATAGAAACAGCTAAAAAAATTACTGAAGGATTGGTGCCTATTAAGGAGGGGATTGAACAGCTACCCCAACAATTAATTCCTAAAGAAAAAGAGGAAGAGGAACAAGTAGGATATTCAATCTTAGATAAAAAATATAATGAATTAAAAGAAGAATATGAAGAAAAAATTGATAAAACATTTGGTATTAAAAAGAAAGGTATTAATTATTATATAGGTGATAAAATTGTTGATTACGATGGTGACTATATTTGGGTTGGTGCAGAAAAATATAAATCGACAGACGGATTATGGGAACTTATTATGGCAAAAGATCCAAGTAAAAAATATAAATTTTCTAGTGATGATCTTATTAATTATGAAAAAATAATAATAGATTCCAACGTTATTTTTCATGGTAATAACCCCGCCAACCCCCCTAAAAGCAGTAGTGGAATCAAATACAATACTTTTATTAAACCTATTTATAAAGAAATCAAAGCAAAAAAAGAAGCAACTGGAAAAGGAATTGTTGTTATCCCATCAGACCCCAATGCACTATTAGAAAGGTTTGACCTCTTAATGGCCAGTAAAGATGCTGGTAACACAGGTGTAAAAAATGAATTGGTAAGTATTTGTGATGAATTAAAAAGACAACGTGTATTAAATACAAAAAGCTATAAAAAGTTAATGTCTATACTATAAATGATTACATCACATAAAAGAGGATTTAAAAGAAATTATGGAGGAGCAGGGATATTTGATACATTAGCTAATTTTCTTACAAGAATTTTTACAAGTGGAGCTGTTAAACAAATTACAAGCTCAGCAATTGATGTAGGTAAAAGCGTTGCTAAGGAAGGAGCAAAAAAAGCGTTGGAGGTTGGAAAGGCTGCAGCAACTGATGCAGGAACCAGATTGGTTAAAAGGGTTTTAACACCAAAATCTAAAAAGATTTTACAAAAACACATGCAAAATCCTACTACACCAACTAAACCACCTGCAACGCAAAATATTAACGCTTTAATAGATGGTAGTGGTGTTAATATACAAAAATTAGTTAAAAAATTAAATAAAAAAGGTAAAGGAATTAAAGTAATATAAATTTTTAATTTTGACTTAAATAATTATATCATTAAATAAAATAATGACAAAGCTAAAATTTAGATTAACAGAATATGAAAAATACAATACAAAAAGAGTTGGTATTCTTTATGCTGACTTTAAAATTAATGAAGAATGTGAAATTCTTGAAGTAAATAATACAAGTTATGATTATAAAAAGGTTGTTGTAAAATTGTCTCCTGAAAAAGCTGATATTGTTAAGGATTTTGAAGATAAAGTAAATGATTATTTAGAAGAAAAAGACATACCAAAGGTTAGCGTTCTTTACGGAAATAAAATTTATCTTAAAATGAGAAAAAATCTTTCAGTTGAAAAACTTAAAACTATTAAACTTAAGGGAGTTTTTGTCAATGATGAAAACAAATCATTCTCTCGACTATGGTTAGAATATTAAAAAACTAAACACAATTATAATTTTGACTTAAAAAATTATAAATGTATATTAAAAAAATAATAATGGACATTTTAAACGTTAAAGCACCAATCTGAAAAGATGATTCTATTGATGAATATGAATACCATGAGTATGATCCTATTCCTGGAACTAATCTAAACAACTCAGGAGGAAATATTAGAATTGATATACTAAATAAAGATATTTTTTACCACCCTTCTGAATCCTATTTAAATTTTGTAGGGGAATTAGTAAAAGAAGATGGAACACGTTATAACCCTGCTAATAATGGTGATATGGTTACATTAACAAATAATGCTTTAATGTATTTGTTTAAAAGTGTTAGATATCAACTTGAAGAGCAAGATATAGAGTATATAAATTACCCCGGTTATGTTTGCACAATGTTGGGGTTGTTAAAATATCCAGATGACTTTTCTAAATCTCAAGGTTTAAACCAACTTTGGTATAAAGATACAGAAACAGATGCGGATAATGCTACTAATGTTGGATTTAATATAATAAGAAATTGGATTTTTAATTCAAATCCAGTTGGTTCGTTTAATTTTTTCATTCCATTAAAACATATATTTGGTTTTTGTGAAGATTATAACAAAGTTTTATATGGTATGAAGCAAACTCTTACCTTAACAAGGAGTGGTGACAATGATGCAATTTTTTAAGAGCTGCAACAATAGCTGCTGCAGGTGGTAATCCAGCTCAACATGAACCTGGACGTGTTAATTTACAAAAAGTAACTTGGTTTATGCCTCACGTAACACCTGAACTTGGTAATAGGGCGGAACTTTTAAAATTTATTGAGAAGAAGGAAACATTTCCTGTTGGGTATAGGATGATACAATCAGATACCATAGCGGTAGGACGACATACAGGCTTTGCTTGGAGGCTATCAACTAAATCATCACCTGAGGTACCGCGTTTTATTATTGTTGGTTTTCTAATCGATAAAAATAATAACCAAGAACGAAACCCTGCTACATTTGACCACTTAAACGTTAGAAATATTAGTGCAGTGTTAAGTTCAAAAAAATATCCATTTAATGAACATAATATGAATTTTGATACTAATTTAACCGCTAGAATATATGCTGATGCTGCTTCTTTTAGAAAAAAATTCTTTAACATGGATGAATTAGTATCAAACCCAAATATCACTCCTTCAGATTATAAAACTCTTTTTCCTTTGTTTGTTTTTGATGTTTCAAAGCAAAGTGAAAGAATAAAATATTCTGTAACTGATATTCATATTAGAGCAAAATTTTCAGCAAATCCTCCTGCAAATACTGAAGCATACGCGGTTTTACTTAGTGATAGGTTAATTAACTTTCAGAGTGATGGAAATAAAATGAGTGTGGTATATTAAGTAATTTTTTATGTTATATAAAAATGCTAGAGATTGCTGATTTAAAAAAAAAATTAAAAGAAAACGATATTAAGTTTTACTCTTACTGGAATAAAAAGAAATTTATTGATACAGTAAAAGAGCATGGACTATACCCTGAGGAAAAACTTAAAAAACATTATAAAAAAGTTCCTAATTATGATAGATTAAAAAATATTGCTAGTAATCCAAAAAAAAAGTTACCTTAAAGGATGTTGAAACAGGAGAAACAACAACCTTTCCATCAATTTACAAGGCAAGTAAATTTATAGATCGATGCCCTCAAACGATTGAAAACTGGAATGGTAGGGTTTGGAATGGTAAATATAGAATTGACATTCTCTAATTTTATTATTTTTTAGAAAATAATAAAATTGACTTAAGGAAAGATTTTTTATATATAAAAAAATATAATATGGATATCAATTTTGATTTACATACAGTAGATGGATTAAGAGCTATAGCAAGGAGGGAGGGATTAAGGGGTTACTCGGGTTTAAGAAGACAAGAATTAATTCAATTTTTAATTAACAGGGGTAGGCCAATATTAGATAGAAGGGATAAAACGATACAAGCACCAGTATTACAACCAACAATAGCACAACCTTTACCATCAACATCAAGACCGAGACCCATCACACCACCAACTACTTCAGTTAATGATTTGTTAAGGAGTTTAGAAAATATTGAAGTGGTACCACCTAGTAATTCACCTGAAGTAAAAGCACTTAAAAATAAAATTAAAGATATATATAATAAAGTAAATCAAATAGAAATTAAAGAACCATCACGCTCAGCTCTTCAATCATGGGCTGAAGAATATAAAATAACAGGAATCCCCGTTTCATCTCCTTATGAGTTTTTAGAAATGACACAACCATCTATAGTAAATGTTTTAAAAAGTAAAAGGGGTACCAAAGTAAAAATGAATCTTCAATGTTTAATGTATAGATATGAAGAGGTTGATAAACCAGTGGAAGCTAATTTTTCTTCTGATATAAATGAGATTAATCTAAGTGGAACCGATGTAACTGATTTATACTATACTATGGTAGATAGAATTTTAGAAAATTATGTTAATTTTTTAAGAAAGGGAAGCGGTTGGGTGTTTCATAGTGTAATACATTTAAAGTTACATACCGTTGTTTATGAACCATTAAAAGCTTCAGGATATATAAAGTTACCTGAATGGATTAGTAACAAAAAAGCATGCATTAATATGAAAAATGAGGATAACGAATGTTTTTCATGGTCTACCTTAAGAGCATTAAATCCAAAAGATAACCATCCTGAAAGAATTGATGCTGATTTAAAATCAAAGAAAAATAGTTTAAATATGAAAGGAATAGAATATCCTGTTACATTTCAAGATATGGATAAGTTTGAAAAACAAAATCCAAAAATTGGTGTTAATGTTTTTGAGTATGATGATAATAAAAAAAATACTCGTATTAGAGCTACCAAAAGTTTAAGAAAAAATCATGTAAATTTACTTTTTATTGATGATGGTAAAAAAACGCATTATGTTTTAATAAAAAATATTAATGCTTTACTGAGAATGCAAGTAAGCGACAATAGTGGTATTAAGTATTGTATGCTTTGTATGAACCATTTTGGCTGTGAAAAACTTTAGAAAAGCATCAAAAATATTGCTCTAATCATGAAGCTGTTAATTTAAAAATGCCTGATGAGGGAACCATATTACAATTTATAAATCATGATAGAAAAATTAAATTTCCGGTTGCAATATACGCTGATTTTGAAAGTGTATTGATGCCTATAGAAACATGCCAACCAAGTCAAGAAAAAAGTTATACTATAAAAACCCAAAAACATGAACCTTGTAGTTTTTACTAAATTATAAAATTTTTTGATGATGAAGTAAGCCCACCCATAGAAAGAAAATATACTGGAAAAGATGCTGATAAAATTTTTATGGAAATGCTAACCAATGATATCAAAGAAATTTATCAAAAATATTATCAAAATCCGGTTCCAATTAAGATAACGAAAGATGAAAAAAAAAAAAACATGAAAAAGAAAGAGGAGCCGCTCATTTAAACTGTAATCTGTAAGCAAACATTCCTAACTTTACTCCCGTTTTCTTTCATAATTTAAGTGGTTATGACGCACATCTTTTTATTAAGCTTCTTGGTAAAACTAGTGGTTATATTGATTGTATCCCAAACAACGAGGAAAAATATATCAGCTTTAGTAAATATATTAAGGTGGGAAAAAACATATCTCATAAAATTAAGTTTCTTGATAGCTTTAAGTTTTTACCTTCAAGCTTGGATAGTCTCTCAAAAACTTTAAATGAAGACCAGTTTAATATTTTATCAAGATATTATCCTAAAGAAAAATTACCACTACTTAAAAGAAAGGGAGTTTTTCCTTATGATTACTTAGATTCTTTTGAACGGTTAGAAGAAACTCAACTACCACCTAAAGAAAAATTTTATTCGAGTTTAATCAAAGAACATATTAGTGATAAAGATTATGAACATGCAATAAAAGTATGGGATGCTTTTAAAATAAAAACGTTTAAGGATTATTTAGAGCTTTACAACAAAATAGACGTTTTGCTTTTAGCTGATGTATTTGAAAACTTTAGAGATGTTTGTCATAAGCATTATGAATTAGACCCCTGTTGGTATTATACTGCACCTGGTTTAGCATATGATGCAATGCTTAAGAAAACAGGAGTAAAGCTTGAACTTTTATCAGATACTCATATGCTTTTAATGATTGAAAAAGGTATCAGAGGTGGTATATCTATGTGTAGTAAAAGGTATTCTAAGGCTAATAACAAATATATGAAAGAATATGATACAAATAAACCATCAAAATATTTAATATATATAGATGCAAATAGTCTTTACCCTTGGGCTATGAGTCAGCCATTGCCTACTCATGGTTTTAAAGAGATGAGTGAAGAAGAATTAGAAAATTGGGTTAATTACCCATGCTTTTTAGAAGTTGATTTAGAATATCCTAAAGAGTTACATGATTTACACAACGATTTTCCTTTAGCACCTGAATGGTTAAAAATAGAAAAGGTTGAAAAGTTAATTCCTAACTTAAACGATAAAGAAAATTATGTTATACATCATAAAGTTTTAAAAACATACTTAGAGCTTGGTTTAAAAATTAAAAAAATACATCGTGGAATTAAGTTTAAGAGAGTTCCGCTATTAAAAAATATATTGATTTAAATATCGAGTTAAGAAAAAATGCAAAAAATGATTTTAAAAAAGATTTTTTTAAGTTATTGATTAATTCAGTTTTTCGTAAGACTATGGAAAACTTAAGAAATAGAGTAAATATAGAATTAGTTAATAATACAAATAGCTATCGTTTTAAAAAACTTACCGCAAAACCAAACTATCAACATACTACAATATTTGATGAAACTTTAGTTGCTGTTCATATGAAGAAAACGGAAATAAAATATGACAAACCCGTTTATTTAGGTATGAGCATATTAGATATTAGTAAAACGCTTATGCATAACTTTTTATAATTACTTTAAAGCGAAGTATGATGAAAAGGTAAGGATGTGTTATACTGATACTGATAGTTTTATTCTTGAAATAGAAACTGATGATTTGTATAAGGATATTTCTAATAACGCTGAAGAAATGTATGATATGAGTGGTTACTCTGAAGAACATGAGTTGTATAGCCAAAAAAACAAAAAAGTGTTAGGTATGTTTAAAGATTAATTAAATGGTGATGTTATGATGGAGTTTGTTGGTTTAGGTGCTAAACAATATGCTTATGAAACATTACCTATAAAAAGAGAGGAAAAAACTGAAGAAAATCTAAATTCAAAACCAATTTTAGATAAAAATGGAAAATTAATATATGAGGGTGAAGGTGAAGGTAAAAGATGTAAGGGAGTAAAAAAGTCTGTTGTTAAAAATGAACTAAATTTAGAGAATTATAAAGATTGTTTAAAAACAGGAAAAGACCATTATAGAATTATAAATGTTTTAAGAAGCCATGAGCATGAAATATATACTGAAGAGTTAAACAAAAAAGCATTAAGTTCAGCTGATGATAAAAGGTACATATTAGAGGATAATGAAGATACTTTAGCTTGGGGACATTATAGGATTAAAAATTAAATTATAAAATATTTAACCTAGTAAAAAGGTTAAATATTTAAGATTTTATTTAAGAAGACTTTTTAAAAGTAAAGGAATAAATTGTTCTCTTTCTTTAATTTCATCATCCATATTTGAGTCAATTCTTTCATATTTTTCATTCTCTTCATCTTCTTCATTAATGTTAATTTTAAAACATAAATAAGGAAAAACAGGACCAAAGAATGGACAAAACATAACTAAAGCTTTTTTACAAAATTTTATATTTTCATTATATTTATGTAAAAAATCAATAGAATTAGTATTTAACATTAAGTGATAATTTTACTTCTCTGGAAATTGAGTAACAACTCCAAAATCTATATAAAAAACACTAAAGCTTTTTTTAATTTTACTAAATTGATATATTTTTATATTTAATTACATCTACATAATCTTTAAAAATGCAACTTTCATATTTTATACCTTTAACATTATTAAATACTATACTTTTTTCTACTTGACTTTGATGATACATTGCTTTACAATTTTCTTTTCTTTTTAAAGTCTTTTCCAACTTTATTCTAAAATCTTTTGAAATTTTATTTAACATGCTCATGTTGTATATAATATTGTTTAAGCTTAACGACAAAAATTTTTTTTTTTTTTTTTTTTTTTTTTTTTTTATAAAATCTTAAGGCTATCCATCTTTCATAAGTCTGGTGCGTTAGTTATAGCTAACCTAATGTGTGGTTAGCAAGATAACCGATGCGTGAGTTGATTGTTAGCTTGGGGGGTTATATGGGTTAGGTAAGTTTTTATATGTTTTGTGGTGTAGTTTAGCCTGGTAATTTTGGAAAAATCAAAATTTTTTTTAAAATTGAATTTAGGTAAAAACGTTTAATAAAGAGATTATGTCGGTTGATTGCTAACCTTTATATGAGTGTTATGTTAAGCGTTACATGAGTGAGTATGTATAGAGTTAAGCAGAGGGTGATGTTAAGATTTTATAAGCAGGTGTGTTTATGAAATCACTTAAGGAGGGTTATGTGTGTTAAGCGTGGTGGGATTTGGTAAGGGTGTGGGGGTAACTTAAGCGTGGTGGGATTTGGTAAGGGTGTGGGGGTAACTTAAGCGTGGTGGGATTTCATAAATGCGTTGGCTAACCATAAGCGTGGTTGGTTTTCATAAATGCATTGGCTAACCATAAGCGTGGTTGAATTTGTTAAGCGGGGGTTAAAAACATAATTGCATGCGTAACTTAAAATGGCTGGGCCACTTAACCACACATTATTTTTTTAAGTGCGCGTGCATGCATAAGGGGGTTGGCCTAGAATTGGTATTTACTTATCTACTCCTACTTCTTGACTGGATTTGATCCATTTTCACACTCGTCCGAGGTATCATAAAGACAAACTTTTTGACCATTTTTCATGAGTATTGGACTGAAAATGTGGCCTCTAGAGTGTACACAAGATTTTTCTAAGATTTTACGTAGTGACCTAATTTTTTACCCTACGTGACGCATTTTCAAATTCTTCCAAGATAAATCAAGACAATTATTCCGATCAACATTCACTGGACTGAAAATATGGCTTCAAGAGCATACATAAAGCTTTTCAAGGATATGAAGCAGTGACCTAGTTTTTGACCCGACATGACCCTTCTTCGAAGTTGTCCAAGATATCATCAAGACAAACATTCTGACTAAATTTCAGTAGTATTGGACAGAGCATGTAGCCTCTAGAACATACACAAGTTTTTTTTTTTTTTTTTTTTTTTTTTTCAAAGTTTTGACTAAGTGACTTAGTTTTTGACCAGACGTGACCCATTTTCAAACTTATCTAAGATATCATCGAGATAAGCATTCTGACCAAGTTTCATGAGTATCGGACTGAAAAAATTGGCGTCTAGAGTGTACACAAGGTTTTTCTAAGATTGGAAATGTTGATCTCGTTTTTGACCCGACCTGATCCTTTGTCAAACTCATTAAAGATATCATCAAGACAATTATTCTGACCAAGTTTCAAGAATATTGGACTGAAAATGTGGCCTCTAAAGTGTACTAAAGTTTTTTCATAGATTTGACCTAGTTACCTAGTTTTTGACCTGACATGGTACATTTCGAACTCGTCCGAGCTATCATCAAGACAAAGATACTATTTTTCGAGAGTATTGGACTGAAAATGTGGTCTCTAGAGCGTTTTTCAAAGATTTGACCTGGCGTTCTAGTTTTGACCAGACATGACCCATTTCAATACTCGTTTGTTTGAGGTACATGTATTACCAAGGGCGTATTCCTTTCGCTACTCCGAACACTCCGAACATGTTGTAGATCAATGAATGGAATATTTCAAAACACGGTGCTGTGTTCTTCAGAACATGTTCTGCTGTTCTAAATGAATCGAGGTGCAGCGCACCTGCTGAACGCGTCATTTTGTGTCACAAGATGGCTGAAAGACGAACAATTTTTCATTGCTAAAACAGTTTGGATCCTGAACAAACCTCACAGATGTGTAGGGTGCTCTAGATGCATCCTGAACGCCTAGCCATTTTGTTGGTTTCAATTGTCTTCTCATTTCCTCGTGACTCGGCACAAATGTACTTTGAAAAAAGCTCAGCATACTCCAGTCCATATGGCCAGAGTATAAATCAAAGTGCTCTTAACATCAGCACCGTAAAACTGTCGACACCCAATTATTTGCATTGCGAAAAAAAAGCACTTGCAACTAATGGGATTTTGTCATCATCGAAATATAGGTGAAAAAGAATACTTTTGAACACACTGTGTGAAAAAGGGAGAAATTGCTGGCTAGCAGCTATTTCTACACTACGTTGTTTTCTACCCATCCCAGAACAAATTTCAATTTTGGAGTCCCATCGACTTTGTCGTCTGCAAATGCTTTCACTTTGGACAAGTCTGAAATGTTGATCTTTGGTAAAGAGTTATGTGGTTGTAACAACTAACCCTCAGCAAATTGTCTTGAGGTGATTTAGTACGCCCGTACAGTTTCCCTATTTTCTAGAAAAGTTTGCAATAGATTTGAAGTTTAATTGTGACATAGGTTAGAATAGCATTCTAATCGCCAACAATAGATTGAAAAGGGGATAAGACACATATTCCCAATGTCGACCAGCAATATTGTTATCAAGTTTAGAACAAAATGAAAGCCAAAACATTTCTGTTATTGATAAGAACAATGTTCCAAAAATGCTCCATATCATTCCAGAACAGTGCACATATGCTGAAATATTCCTATCGCCCGTTCCAGAAGAGTATTCCGGAACACAGTGTAATGTGCCAGAAGAGGTGAATGGAATACGCCCCCAGACAAACATTCTGACCAAGTTTCATGAGTATTGGACTGAAAACGTGGCCTCTAGAGTTTACACAAATTTTTTGTAAGATTTGACCTAGTTTTTGATCTGACGTGACCCATATTCGAACTCGTCCGAGACATCATCGAGACAAAAGTTGACGAAGGACGACGGTCGACGCACTAGACGGACACAGCACGATCACAAAAGCTCACTGGGAGCAGTTCATGCTCAGGTGAGGTAAATAGTAACTATATGGTTGCCGACAATATGACCCTATGCGCACATGAAAGAGTACAGATCTAACAGTAATCAGGAATAGTTTTTCATACTATATTTGTAAGGAAGAACGAATTTTAACATTAACATTTTGATACGAGAAACATCGTTATCAGCTGAACTTTCAGCATAATATTGATAGAACTTGCTTACAACAGGAAATTAATGCAGATTGTTGTATCAAAGTACGTTCACAGGAGCAAAACCGTTTTCTTGTTCTCATTCCTAAAGGTTCGAATTCGTCATGACGATGGCTACTATAAGCAAGAAACATCCTGCAGAGATCTTAGATCAAGACCAGTAAGTCAAAGATCAAAATTTAATTCTCTATGTGAAGCAGAGTATTGTATAACTTGCGCTTGCACTTTCTTGTTAAATAGCTCGCTTTGTAGTAGTCTGGTACCCCGCCGTACTTCAGAAGTACGTCAGGCAAAGCGCAATAATGGCGGCCCCCGTTTGTAATATGCAGAAGTAACGGATTAATGTTATTTCACTTAATCAAATCCTACTAGAGGGTGAATTGAAAACAGATTGGTTGCAAAAAAGTAATGGCAGTTAGTTTTTCTAAGTGTCGTTCGTATTTAGCGAGAAAAACTACGTATCAGAATGCTTTAAGTATCCGAAATTTCAATGGACCGATATACCGTCCGAAAACAGGGCTACTTTTAAAATGATTCATAGCCAAATTTATATCTAAACCATATCCCAAAAGCACGTTTTAGATTCGTTAATGTATATTTTGTACAAAATTGATCTCATTTTATTCAATGATCAAACTTGACCACATGAAATTAAGAACAACAGGAAAGCATTTAGTGCTAAGCTTGAGGTCGCCATGGAGGCCGCCATTATTGCGCTTTGCCTGACCCTATAACGTAGCGGTAGGGGCAGGTAATCCAGACTAGCTTTGTAGCAGCATGGAAGCGTGTTTGTTTAGTGAATTAGTTGGTCGGTTTATATTCCCCGCTTGAGCAGACGATTTTACCGTTATTTTAGGCTAAGCAACCATGGAACGTCTGTAACGTAGTCTATGGAAAGCCATGGCTGTCTTACACTGTTCTTTTACGATTCATTGCACTGTTGTCGTAATATATCGGCTCATTTTAACTATAAATGAAATGAAACCATGTTTATATAGAACCAAACTTCCTTATATTAATCGAATATTTCAGTGTATTGAACGGAATCGTCAGTATATATCCAAAGTAGCATTATATGGTATCATTTCGACAATACATTTCACGAAGATTCCTTTGAATTAATTCAACTGTTCTTATATGAAACCAATTTAACAAGGTATGTTACCATAGCTAAATATGTGATACAGATTTATTAATATATTGAACCAAAATGAGTTTATATGAAACCAAGTGTCCTTATACAGAACTGCAGAACCATGATATGACTTCATTTTGACATTATATTGAACGAGTGATTCTTTATATCACTCCAATCGAATATAATGTCAAAATGAAGTCATATCATGGTTCTGTAGTTCTGTATAAGGACACTTGGTTTCATATAAACACATTTTGGTTCAATATATTAATAAATCCGTATCACATATTTAGCTATGGTAACATACCTTGTTAAATTGGTTTCATACAAGAACAGTTGAATTTATTAAAAGGAATTTTCGTAAAATGTATTGTCGAAATGATACCATATAATGCTACTTTGGATAAATATATTGACGATTCTGTTCAATACATCGAAATATTCGATTAATGTAGAAAGTTTGGTTCCATGTAAACATGGTTTCATTTCATATGTAGCTAAAATGAGCCGATATATTACGACAACGGTGCAATGAATTGTAAAAGAACGGGATAAGACAGCCATGGCTTTCCATACTAGTCTGTAACATATTTATGAATAAAGTCTGTACATGGGTACATATTTGAAAACATTGCTGCATACGTATTTTCTTTTTTTCTTAATGATCGCCTGAATGGCTTATGTAAACATCCTACACACAGTATGGGTAACCTTAGCAGCTCATTTATCGCTTACTTACCGAATCAGAATAAAATCCTATGAGTTTAGCTAGGATTGTGAAGACAAATCATTTATCACATTAGTACCCTATTTTCAGTGTATACAGCCACGAAGAAGTTTTCTTGTCTTACACACGTATTCGGCTAAAACTCTGTAAGCATCCCACAAGTCTCAAACATTGCTGATCCACATTTCTCTGAGCAATAAATTGTCAAAACTGACGACCGTGAAAAACTTCAAATTTCATTATCTGTTAGATTAAAATAAAATCATTATATGCAAGTTCCGTTGGACCTTTTTTTCGTCAATGTACATTCCTGTCGATAAAGCAAATAGGCTTCATGTAAATTTCAATACACATGTGGATGTAGGCCTATGTTTTAACTCATCACTAACTATAGATCTTGAGATACAGCTATATGATAAAAAGAATCTGACACGAGTTAGCGGCTTAGGTAGAATTGTATTTAAACTCGTCGAAAAACCACTTTATTACGCTCGCCAAAGGCTCGCTTTATAACACATGTCTAGACTCGGTCAATAAAACATGCCAAATAATATCAGATCCTATATTTCCCAAATCCAGAGCAACTGTTATCACTGCAAATAAACCAAACCAAAAACTATGGACGAAATACTTGTGAACATAAGGTAACAACGCCCCCTCCTGGAAAATCCAGCAAACGATGAGTATCTGTATGTCGTTCTTGCGACCTCATCATCATTGTAGCTTGACAGATTAATGTAAAGAATTTGGTCAACTTTATAGTATATCGCACAAGTTAAGCCCCAGCCTTCGAATGTCAGGAATATGTAGAGGTGCGAAAAAGAAATTAATTATTGCAAAAGTTGTTTCCCTCTATCATTTGGACGACATTTGTTCACAGTTCAGCTGATACGGACTGACGTCTACTGGTATGTTTTACTTTTAAATACCTTTTCCATTTGTTAATAAACTTACCTTCGAAGATAAATGAATATTTCTGGCCATTTAAGTAACTTCATTACTTGTTGATAAATATATGCATGCCAATATAAGGGTAGAATAGGTAACGCATGATCGGGGATCAGCAAACGCTTTTAACCAGTAAAGAAGGTAAGATCGGCCATACATGGATCCGTGGCGATGAGATAAACCGACTTCCTTGGTTACCGTCGTTAAGGGCTCACAAACAAACGCATTAAATACATATACAGTATAGAAGAAAGGCTACTTAAATCGTGCTGTCATGCCTGTTTCTTTCGACTAAATTCCGAAAAAATAATCTTGTTCATATTTTTCTGCCGATGATGGATTCTCGGCAAGAAATATATGGATACTTGAACTTATACACAAGGATTTGTACAAAAGGTGTGAACTTCAGGGGCTACGGACAATGTAATACATGTGCCAGCAAAGTTTTGAACTTCTACGAGAAAGAATGAAACAACTCATAATCCTCTGCAGTTTTGCTTAAAAAAAATAGAATTAAAGATGATTAATATTTTTGTAAGGCTTGTTAGGTTGTCTCAACATCGTATTCGATAATAAATTACACTATATTACAAGCATTTTGAAATATTATAGATTGTCTCATTCAACAGAGAGGTGGAAGTCTGAGAAATGTTTAAATTTCAAGTTAAGGGAAATGGTTGCCTGACGATTGTAGAAAAAGTGTAAAGTGTGCTGTCAATTAACAAACTTGTTGATCATTGGCGGTAGTTTGTTTTATCTTATGATATACTGAAGACAACGGGTGGTCGAGTGGATTACAGCGGCAATCAAACACACATCTTATCAGTTAACAGTTTACCGACATACCCTTTGAAATAGTAGATGTGCTAATCCACCTAATTATGGCTAAGGCAAAAGCTGATTTAATTAACATAAGTTGCCTTTTGAGCTAAACTTCCAAAACTGTACACAACAGAACTTACTCTGTTTCAAAATTGAAATCTACATGTACCTTCAGTAAGAATACACGTAAATGAACTTAATTTAAGTATCAGATGGTTTGAATCCAAGAATAAACTGCATTTTTTTGCACTCTGATCTGTATCTACACATTCAGCATTCTTCATGCACCAAGGGTTAATGTTAACGTCATACTTAAACATTGATGACACGTGCCCCTTTTTGGATGTGCAGATGTTATTAAACAAGATTAACTATTTGAGTGAACGTACTTTTTCTTTATTAGTATTTCATATATTTTACCTTTGTTTTCCACTGTAAAACAGTTTCAGTTTTTTTTTTTTTCGGAGAGTTTCAGGGGGAAAAATCTAACATAATTAATCCATTGCGTAATATAGCGTTGATCAAACTCTTTGCTCATGTCCCATTGTCAATCATAATCATAATACAAACTTATAATCTCTTCGTATATCTCACGTAAGCAGTACACGGTCGCAAAGCACATCTTTTAAACTTTTTCCTAAAATTCAAGCGTCGTAAACACACATAATATCGCACTTCTCCATCATTAACATTCGCTTGTTCGTGAGCCGAAATAGCAGACAGCAAGGCTGCACGTCAGGCCAAATAAATGCGATGACCTGATTGGTCGAATATCAATTTCCACGGATCCATGTATTCCCGTAGTTCTCCGTCGGTACTCGCGCTCCAAACGCGGGCGCCTCTGTATTCCGCCAGAGGGCGATGTTGTACACATTATATACATATATTTTGCTGGATGATTATTTACAGACTTCCAGATAAGAGGGAGTGATAGTATACTAAATCCACTATTTCTCTTCCAAACCCTATGTTGTGGGTACTCATTTGAATTGTCTCGATGAGACGATTCTAATGAGTACCCATAACATAGGGTTTAGTGGAGAGTGATTAATATTTTCAATTTTGAAATCAAAATCACGCCCTTTATCTGGAGCTCTGTATTTATTAGTCGCCGCGAAGAAGCGCGCGACTCATTTTTAATAGTTTTTCGAGTTAGGACATGGGCAATGGGATTTCTTTTTTATAGGGGTGTTAAGGTTAACAAGGAATCTTTCTACTTCGCCTAAAACTGGCTTTTTACTTCATTCTTAAAGTACGAAGTGTACAATACTGATACTATTTTTGTTCTGTTAATACTTACAACATCAAAAAATCCGCCCAATTAATACTTTTATTTTCGCTATTCGTGAGAAATGGACTCGTCCAAATAAATGCCTTGTTTCCATTGGTCGAGGCTGTACTTCTAGATTCTCATGTGGTCATTCTCTATCACGTGATCATGCTCTTGTTCTAATGTTTCATCAATTTGAACCTATACACAAAACGCCCCAACTTTTACCAGTACAACCCTGTGATTGACATCAAAACGGTTTTGGAGGCCTGTGTTGATTGCAAGCATTCTTTCCTTTTACCCACAGATGTCGTAGTTTATTGGTACAGTTTCCTCTTATTCCACTTTGCAGTTATGTTCAAAACTGTAACAGAAGACAAGTTTTGATATAGATTCACAGTCACATCAATTTCATAATGTGTTAAAAAATCTGCTGATGAGAATTGACATTTACTTACTTATCCTGGATTTCTTGCAGCATTAAACAAAATTTTTGGCGGCGACTTTGATGCTTTGCGTCAACTTTTTCTTGTACAGTATTATTGATACTTTTTGTAGGCCAGACCTTCAAACAGAGTGTATGGCACCTCACTGGTTTGTTGAATATGTAATTGTTGAAAACTTCTTTTAGCATCATTTATTCTTCTCTGAATCTGTCAAATTGTTCTCGTACACTTAAAATTTAGACTGTTGAATAAAGAAACTTCATATCTTCATCTTGTGGAAAGGCCGATATGGAGCAATTTCAAAACCGAGTTTGATCAGATTTCAAAAAGAATTGGACATCTAATTGTATTTTGAATTAAAGACCCATTCTTGCAGAAGGCTTAAAATACGCTTATGAACTTCGATAAATTACAGACTTTACTTATTGTGTAAAACTGACTAAATTACTTTGGTATTCTTACGGACATGAAAGTTCGTAACAAATGCATAGCTCAAATACAAACCGTCCCGGCTGGGATTCGAACCCGTGCGGCAAATATCCTCGTTAATTGAGGTTTAAAAGACCAATAAAGTAACCCCTGAGCTAAAGAGAACTCTCCCTAACGCAGTTGTCAGGTGTTGATTTTATACGGGAAGAAGCTATGCTGTAAGGAAGGAGTGATCTCCCGTAACAATATGGTCAAGGTTGAGAATACTGGTGGAAGGCAGCAGCTTTAATTCGCTAGATTCCACGCCGTATCATTTGCATACCATACCGAAAATAGAATTCTACTCGCGATTACAACAGAGAAAATGCTGCCTTTGTATTCTTTCCTTTTTTTCGTGGGGGGGGGCGTTCCTTTTTCATTTTAAAGGGCCCAGTAGCGGCCAAAGTTACACAATTTCTGTGTTGAAATGTATTATACTTCAAATCATACCGTATATAAGTTTGAAAGTGATTGTGAAGATGATATTCTGTTACTGCATGTTTGGTCAACATGCTAGTCGCTGGCAGGAAAATGTATTTTATTCGAGTAACTAGGTTCAAAATTGCCAGGTCGCTCTATCTTTTCTTTTTTTTTTTTTTTTTTGCTTTTTACCCATTTAAAATTCGTTTTTCTGCTAGCGACTAACACTTCACCCGACCGAACAATAACAGATTGTCATCTTCACATATTTTTCATACTTTGAAAAGGTATGATTTAAATTCAAATACATTTTCACACCTGCATTGTTTACTATGACTGCCACGTGGCCTTTAAGCGTTAAACATTCATGCACCTATACTAAATTTATATTTTTTTCCTCTTTGAATTATATTGCGCTGCACTCTTGATACCATTTACCACGCTGTAGAGTTTTTCGCTGTTGAAGTCCTGTGATCGAGGTTGTTGCAATATTATACCTATATAGAGTTTTCTACTCCATTTTCCTTCCTGACGGGATTAATACGCAAGGTGAAGGTCGTAAACTGTCATTTGATATCCTTGATTTGAACCGAGATATGACGTTATAGTTAGACGCTGTGAAGAAAAGAATAAACGATTTAAACAGCCAAAAGGAGGGAGCGTAGCGGCCGACTGTGACTGTTTTTTTTTTTTTAAGTCGTTCAATTTTGTCTGCACAGCATGTAACTGACTTTGTCGTTGTCCACCATAATTAACCAAACGACAGACGATAGATCGCTCCTCCCACTGATGTCACGTGACCCGCGAATCTAAAAACCTAGACAAACATTACCCAGACTCGAGGGCTTAGCTAGGAGACGTATGCAAGTTACCAGAAGATATTTTAACACAAAATAATAGTTCAAGATAAAATAAGCATGGGAACAATTTGAGAAAAGGTAGTTACATCTTTTGGATTTAGGTTTTTCGAAGTTTTAGAGGTGAAAATTGAAATAGAGGCTGTTTATTTCGAAGTCAGTTGACTTGCACCCCTTAGGCCACTTACATTTGATAATGTAGACCTGTATAATACGTGTACATGTAACTCGTGCTTCCTAAATATTTCTTAAAGTCATTAGTCTGCAAATGCAATTCATCTTTTACCTGGACAAAAATAAGCTTTTTCAAAATTCAGACTTCGCAGAGATTTTTCCATTACTTAGTACGAGATTTATGCTTCAATAATTTCACCACAAATTGCAAGACTTCATTACCAAACGAAATATACATGATTTTAACAGGGTAATATGATTACCTGACGTTTGAATTGAAATAAGAAGATACATTAACAATGATAGGTTTACCAAATTGATTTTTTCAAGTTCGAGGGAAAAACCCGAGGGGAAGAATAAAAAGAATAAAAACATGAATATATTTCTAAGCATTCGCCGCTAAATACTATGCTGTAAGAGTAATAGAAAAATAAATTGACTTACACGTTGAACATGTATTTATCCAAATTTCAAACGCTAATAATTGTTGAAAGGGGTTATAGACGGTCACAAAGTGTCAGACTGACATGACACGTTTGTGTAATTTTACAAGTAGGACAGTACCAGACGCTTTTGGGGTGGTATACTGATATCAAAGGAATATCGCATAAACCCTTGCTCCACGTTTTGCGTAAAAAAGTGGCAACATGTACAATAAATCAAGCGAAAACGGCTTGATTGGTTTCTCTTTGATTTTCGATAAATAAATAATAGTTTAAGGGAGATTAAAAAATTGAAAATAAAGGGAGGGGAAAGGTGGTAATATATGTAGGGTGTCATATCGTCTTTAATTTAACAGGCTTTAAGTTTGCATTCATAAATATGTTAAAATACAGAGACCAATGGGAACAACGTTCTTAATGGTTTACTGATGGAGGAAGATGACATTTGTTTTTAATTTAAACAAATGTCTAAACTGTGCCTACATTGCATTTTATTTTAAAAGCGGGGGGAGGGGGGAGGGGGGCGCTGTTTAGGTTTGACTTCTTTGAAGACTATATGAAAAGCATTTTTATTTAAGGATAATTTGCAAGGGGAAAAAAGAATCAACAAAAGAGATATAACCAGCTTTCAAAATAACAAGTCAACTCGATTTGGTAAGAAAATGAATTATCGAGTATATATTTAAATGAAAAATAAGGCAAAGGAAATATATAACTGAACATGATAAAATCCAATCAGTTGTCTAAAATATTATCTATACATTTCTTTTAGAAAAGAAACGGGTATCTGTTGCCAAGATTGAAATTCTGGAAAATTCATGACAATAAAACATGTTAACAAGAAGTATTCATTTATTTTTATCCTTTTAAATCTGAATTTGTCTTCTGAAACAATAGTTTTACCTGGTGTAACTCTGCATCTTGAAATTTCAGTCCTAAGGATTAATAATGGATATCAGGTTCAAAGTTATTCATCAGGTTTTTTTCCCATAAATATACTATACATTTATACATAGTTATAACTCCTAATGATTCAGAATGTCTAGGCTTTATAACGGCAAGACGGCTTCCGCTCTGAATGGAAAAATGCTGATCGCTCATTGGCTTATTGATTTTTTTGATTGACAGCTGTCGTTTGGTTAATTACATCATCGCTTAAACAATGGTGCCTTATATGGTGTTTTCTGCTTCATCATTTATAAAGACACGCCCTTATTGCATCATCGCTAAAACAATGATAAATCTAACATTATATGGATTTTCTCGCTTCATTCATTCATAAAGTATTTTGAAGGACGGGAAAAATAGTTGCTATAGACACATAGAATATGAGCCATACTCTGGCAAAAGGGAGCTTGATGCACCTTCGTGATGCATGGTACGAAGCGAGACATCTTATAACTATGGACTCATAAAATCCATTTTCTCTGAAAACCGACGTAAGCAGGTAAAATGGTCCTTTGATATGCAGAAAATTGGCCGAAAGCAAAAAGTGTGGGGCCTTGTAAGCTTGTGCGGACTGAGCAGGCTGACCTGGGTGGATACTTTTTACAGATGCATCAAGCCCCTTTTCAGAGAGCATGGCTCAGATATTTCGTGTTAAATGCCTGTATCGACATGACAGCGCAATAAACTAGTTTACTACGGTATGGATTTTCTTTATATTTCAAAATATAGATCGACTGACTTACGTTTCAAAAATATATTATTGCTTTCCCATTTTCTTCTTTCCACAGGGTTTGTAGATTTATCGGTTCGTGTATGTGTAAATTTATATGATTATTAATGAGAGGGGCGGGATTTGTGGACGCATGCACGGTAACCCCCCCCCCCCCCAAAAAAAAGCGACGTTTAACTGATAAAATGGTCAAAATAAACCCAGCTTGAGGCAGTTAAAAGGAAATAGAATTTTTCAAATATAAGCCTTCTGATTGGAAGTAGTTAGATAATTACCGGTTAGAACACAGTTTAACCATCATCCAACCACACACCCACTTACTATTTTTCAACCACAAAAACATACCACAAACCCATATAATTGTACTCCCTTATACATATTATACATATTGCATTTACCTATCCATTCCCCACGATTAAGCATATTGCATTTACCTATCCATTCCCTCCATCCTTAAGTTTATAGCTAACCCTTATACAATACAACAATATAACAATAAACAACGCTATAACAATTTTATGTAACATTATCATGCTCATAAAATTAAAAACAAAATGGGTTAACAAGTCAATCTAATTAAGGTCAGCAAACAAAATGGCTAACCTTTTTTATAAATATTTTTTACTTAAGCCATTTTATTAAAAAAAAAATTTTAAAAAAAATTTTAAAAAATTTGTTGCACGCATCAATCAACCAATGCATTAACTAACCAACAAACCCTTACATCAGTTTATTGCTTAACCTTTTACCTCCCCCATCAACCAAGACATGACACATTAGTTAACCAGTCACTCACTCACTTAACTAACCAGCAAGCCCTTACATCAGTTTATTGCTTAACCTTTTACCTCCCCCCATCAACCAACGCATCAGGCTATGGCTAACCGGCTTATGAGTAAGTGGGTGGCTTAAGATGTTGATAAAAATTTTTGAATTTTACGTAAAATTCTCTCAAACATAGATATATAAAGATGGCCGGTATAGATGAAGATGAAGAATATTATATAAAGATGCGTGATAAACTTGATGAATTTTTAGAAAAAATAAAAGAAAAGATAGAAAAGATAAAAGAGGACAGGGCACAAGTTTCAACTTTAAGGCTTGCTAGCCCTCCAATGGCAAAACTTATTACAACAATATATAGAATACTTATAATGCAATGGGATGAGTAAAAAATTAAAAAAAAAAATTTATTTTCTTTGTGATGATAAAAAAAATTGATTGTTTTTGTTAAGTACTTATAGCTATATTATAAAAATGCATGTGTTAAATAGTATTTCAAATGATTTTGCAATAAAGTTATGCCAGATTTTATTAAATAAAAAATCTATGTCTTACCATATGTATGATTCAAATAAAGAACTTTTTCAATTTTATTTTTCTTTTACAGAAAAGGAAAAGGATTCTTTCTTTTTGTTTTTAAAATTAATGCCTTTTGTTTATTATGAACATAGTAAGCATAGGTTAGAAAAATATGATTTTGAAACAATACTTTTTACTGCATTTCCTGATACACGCGAGCATTCGGGTGATCCTTGTCGATATATTGGTAGACCTATTTATACTGGTATTAGAATTCCATTTAACCAAAGTGATGATTTTTTAAGTAATTATAAAAATGCTATAATTGATTTACTTAAAGATATTTCTAGAGAAAAACAACCTGTGGATTATTATATATTTCCACTATTAACATTTAAAAATATTCATCATGCTTTACCTCTTGAATATTCTGGTGATTTTACATCTTTTGTTGAATATTATGGTGAATGGTGGGGTGATTTACATTATTATCTCTATAGTCAAAATGAATTATATACAATTAATCACGGCGAAGGTTATCAAAGATTTAATGATGTTAATAATGTTAATTATGAAGAACAAGAACTTACTGAAATTTGGGATATGTATGAAGAAAATTATGGTAATGTGCAGCCACAAAATATTAGCATAAATGAAACCTATAAATCGGATACATGCGTTTTATGCTTAGATGAAAACACAAAACCAAACATTTTATTTTGTGGTTGTGGTCATCTTTGTGCCTGTGAATCATGTTTGGCAAGTTACAACAAAAAAGATTGTCCAGTTTGTAGAGTAAAAAGTGATATCATTAGAAAATTTTAAATATTTAACCTTTTTATCAGGTTAAATATTTTTACAAGTCCAACTCTACCAATATTGACAAATACGAATTTTTTGCATCAGGGTGGTTAGACCTTATTACAAAGTTTATAATATCACATTGGTTTACTTCTAAAGGTTGTGGAAAAACTACGCAGCTGCATTTTTCTTTAGCATTTTTTATTAAAGAGTAGTCAACCTGTTCAACTTCGTTTATGACTATGTTAACTTTTACCTCTTCCGGTAAAAACCTATTACCTTTAGCAACCATTAAAGACCCTCTTATAATTTTACCAGGGGCGGCCATACAATAACCTCCTCTCCCATGGTCATTTCCAGAGCTTCCATTACCGAAAGAAAACTCATACTCACCATTCTTCAATGACCCTTGCTCCTCAGCATGAATGCTTATAATAGGTTTAAGTCCTATAAGAGCAGGGAGTGATACTTTTTCATCCACATATGATTTTGTTGCTAAATCTCTTTCTTCTACAGGTGCGGCTGAGTTTTTTATAGAAAAACCTTGAAGATCTATATTAGCTATTGCTGAAAAACTACCATCAGGATTTTTTACAATAGCCCCACCATTATCAACATAATTTTTATTAACAGCAGAGTCTCTATCCACAGGATTTGGTAAACCAGTAATTAACTGACCACCCATATCTATATCACCAGCCATAGAAAAAGACCCATCTTGGTTTTTTGTCAAAGCTTTTTCACCTGCAGTAGCTACATTAACAACCGTATCTACATAATACTTATTTACTGCTTGACTATCTTCTATAGGCGTTCCAAGGTTATAAATTCTTCGTCCACCCATAGAAACGTCACCACTTGCTATATATCCTCCAGGTCCATAAATGAAGGCTCTGTTGGCAACATCCACATAATTTTTTGTTGCTACATCTTGTGGATCAGCAGGATCTATTACATCCGTTAAAGTATACCCTCGCATACTTATATTCGTAATTGCAGAAAAACCTCCATCTTGTTGTTGCACTATTGCTCTGCCACTATTATCAACATAATTTTTAGTAGCAACTTCACCAGATTCTACTGGATCTTTAACATTTTTTATAACATTATAATTCATGTTTAAATATCCTTGTACATTGTATCCTCCATTTTCATCTAACAGCCCTGAGTTGGCATCAACATAACTCTTAGTGGCAAAATCCTGGGGATTTACTGGATTACTAACCCTTGTTAATGTATTACCAGCCATATTTATAGAACCGGTAACGTGGGTTTTCCATCTTTACGTAAAAAATTATTACTTATGTAAGCAAGTGATACACCATCACCACTTGTTTTAACATCATCTATTATTCCAAATTTATTAACAGGCATCGTTTTTAATATTGCTAAAAAAGTTTATTTAGAACATTTTGAAATTTATTACCTAAACCCAACTCTTTAAGAATGTACAAACATAAATGGCCACAAAATACTTCCCCCGCATGTTGTAATTGGTCAGTATTGTAGTGTATTGACCTTTTTAAATAATCTATAAATTCAATAGGTGGTTGAATACCATAACTATCAAAATAAATTTTAGTTTTATCATCTTTAAACCATGCAACCCAATGAGTACCTGGACCGCTGGTATCATCAAGATTTAATATACCACATTCTTTATTTTTTACTTTTTAAAAATATTCCTCTAAATTTTTTTATTTTTAATTTTTTTGCAGCATCCTCAAGTTCAAAATTGCTTAAAGGTCTATTTGGTAAAGTTATATTATCAATTAAAATATTTTCCATTATTATATATTTAAATATTTACAATAGCGCTATTATCAACCCATGAATTAAACTCATCAGAATAACCTTTCCACTTTACGAGAGATTTCTTTTTTCCCGTTTTAATAACCTTTTCTATCCTATACAACTCTTGCCTCGTTTTTTGTAGTTCAGGTTCATAAAAGGAACCTTTCATTTCTTCACCATTTAAATCTTCAATTTTATATGTTACAGGTAATGTATGTTTTACTTCTGAAACTGTAAAAACCTCTTCAGTCCATCTTGTGATATAACGTTTTTCAAAAGTCTTTTTCTTTTTACTTATCCTTACTTTGTCTCCAACAGAAAACTTTGGTTCAATATCCTCCCTTACTTGATTATAATCAGGATACAATGTTCTCCAAACTTTATTTTCATTCTTCTTCTTACTTGCTTCAGTTGGTGTTATCTTAATAGAAGAATGTCTTGTGTTATTATATTCTTTAACAAGATTTGGTAACACATTAATATAAACATTTGTTGAGTGAGCAGAGAAATACTTCCACATTTTTTCTTTCATTGTTCTAATCCATCTCTCAACAACGCTTGTTTTTTCCTCGTTTTCAGTGGAATATAATTCAATCAAGTCTTTAACATCTTTGTTATAAAACTCTTTACCTTTATCTACCCATATTTTTTCAGGTTTTCTTTCCTTAAAAATACTCTTCAATGCAACAGAAACAGATTTTCCTGTTTTATCTTTTAATGGTATCAACCACCCATATTTTGAAAAGATATCAATGACAGCAAGAAGATATTTTACACCACGATTAAGTTTAGAAAATGCTTGCATATCTACTAAATCTGCAGCCCATATCATATCAATACCATTTACTCTAACTCTCCTTTTCTTAAATTTTCTTTTTACAGGTTTATGTAATTCTTCTGCTAGCGTTATATTTTCTAAATTTTTTTTTTTAATTCCCATTCCAAATTTTTTCTTGGTTCCTATCAATGAGGAAACCAATCCTCTTTCCATTCTTTCCTTAATAGTAGGATTATAAATACCTTTTAACTCTTAAAGCATATTAGCATCACAAACAGAATTTCTTGTTGCTGTATCATTATGCTTAAGATAACAGATATCATGATGATATGCTACTTTATCAACACGATTTACAGGCTTTGACCATTCTTTAGGTGTTAAATCAGGATTTAATCTTTTCTTTAACTTGGTACCAGGACCAGTAAAGTTATGCCCTGGTAAATGCATTTCAACAGGTAAGTTATTGATTGCTTTGTTTAACAATGATCCACCTTTTTGTTGTTTAATAAATTGTGTTTTAGTTGTACCACAATTAACACATTTTCCACGCATCATATTTTTACCATTTTTACTTACATAACATTCTATATCAGTAGTATCAGTTTGTTTTTTACATTTAACACAATACATTTTTTATATTAAGATAAAATTTTTAATATAAAATGGATATTGTTAATTTATCATGGAATGAAGCTTTAGCAAAAAGATTTAACCACCCCCTTTTACCAAGAAGCATCAGAGGCTTAATAGTAGGTAAATCAGGATGTGGTAAAACTACCCTTTTACTTAACCTTTTGTTACGTCCTGATTGGTTAGATTATGACAACTTATGCGTTTTTGGTAAAAGTTTATTTCAACCAGAATATCGTATACTTCAAAAAGCTTTTGAAGAAAAAATACCAAAAGAATACATATTAAGGTTGTTTTCACTTAAAAATGAAGTTCAAAACCGTGACATTTCACCTACGGCATTAGTTGAAGAATGGAGTAAAACAATTAAAGAAAAATCTGATATCAATTGTGAATTTTTTGAATATGCTGGTGATGTTCCTGACCCAAGAGATTTAAATGGTCAAAACAAAAATTTAATGATTTTTGATGATTTACTATTAGAAAGACAAAACAAATGTGAAAGCTATTATGTAAGAGGTAGACATAGTAACGCAGATTGTTTTTATCAATCCCAAAATTATTTTAGATTGCCCCGTCAAACTATTAGAGAAAATGCTAATTTTATTTGCTTGTTTAGACAAGACTTAAAAAATCTTAATCATATTTTTAGTGATCATGTAGGTGATGATGTGACAAAAACTGAGTTCATTAATTTTTGTAAAAATTGTTGGGAAAGACCTCATGGTTTTGTCATAATTGATTTAACCAATGACAAATACAACGGTAAATATAGAAATGGATTTGACAACTTCTATATACCACAAAACTACAACAACTATTATTAAATTTTTTTTAAAAAAAAAATTTTTTTTAAAAAAAAAAAAGAAATTTAAGGAGATTTTAAGTATGTTTTATAAAAATGACAAAATCATCAAGAACAGTAATTTATCATAGTATTGAAAAATATAGTTTAAATGATTTTATGGGTATCACTAAAAAAATAGAAATTGATTTACATAAAAAATTTGAACTTTGTTCACAAAGATATTTTAAAAAAGCTTTTGATATGCTAGATTTAAAAAGGGATTTTCTTTCTTATGAAAAAAGTCTTAAAGGTATTGAAGAAAAAGAATTATGTGTTTGTTTTTTGAAAAACCATATTTCAGAATTACTTTTTAATTTAAATAAATGGTCAAGTATTTTTAAAACTGAAGAGGAAGATAAAGCTAACAGAAAACATAGAAAGCATAGAAAAAATTTTATGGTATATCTAGGTAAACTAAGAAAAATAATCTATATTTTTCAATTTAGTTTAAATAAATCTTGTGATGGTCACTCTGCATATTTAAACAAAAGAAATTATTTAATTTAAAAATATATCTTAAGCAAAAAGATATATTTTACACATTTAAACAACCTTTTTACTAAATATAAAAATGGAAGAATTACTTGAAAAAATAGTAAAAAATACTGACCATAAAACATCATTTCAAATTATAGTAAGTGACAACAAAACAAGTTTTAAAACAAGATTTAACCCACCACTTAAATTAGAGCAAGCTAAAGAATATGAAATAGCATTGGTTAATCTTGAAACTTACTATTCATTTCCAAATATTACCGAAGATAACGATACCTTTGTTTATTCTCCTGATGATGGCGCCACATGGAATAAAATAAAAATACCTGAAGGTTCCTATGATTTAGTTGATATCAACTATTATATACAACAAGAAATGAGGAAAAAATGTGATTATGACCAATTTAATGAAGAATATTATATTACCTTATCAGCAAACACTAATACCTTAAAATCAGTTTTAATTCTTGAAAATGGATATCGGGTAGATTTTAATCATGAAAAAAGTATTGGAAAGGTGTTAGGATTTAACAGAGCAAAATATGTTCGAGGGTTTCATGAATCAGAAAATTTAGTTAATATCTTAAGTATTAATAGCTTACTAGTCAACATTGATTTAATTTCAGGAAGTTATGTTAATGGTTCACAAAGAAATACAATTTACAGCTTTTTTCCAAATGTATCACCAGGGTATAAAATAATAGAAAATCCAGTTAATCTGGTATATTTACCTTTAACGTTGAATGAAATACATGATTTAAACGTTACGCTAACTGACCAAGATGGAAATATATTAAATTTAAGAGGAGAAACATTAACTATTAGATTTCATATAAGAGAATCACGTTAAATATAAAAATGACAAACTATATTAACGCTAAAATAAATATATCAGAAGGGCAAAAAGAAAAAATTTTACATGCTTTTAAAAACAAAAGCCCGGCAAGTATTCGTTTAAAGTATGAAGATTTGCATGGTAATGATGTAGTAGCATTAACCAAATCACAAGTAAATAAACTTACAAAAGCTTATAAAGGTGGAAAGGGAACCACGTTTAGAATGTCAACTAAACAACTTAAACATAACATGAAAGTAGAAGGAGGATTTTTACCTTTGTTAGCAGGATTAGCTTCATCAGTTCTACCCACATTAGCAAGGACTGTTTTACCAGCTTTAGGTGTGGGAGCCCTATCTGGTTTAGCCTCTTCAGGTGTTCAAAAAGCAATGGGTAACGGTCTTTTCCTTAAAAAGGGTGGTTGTGTATGTAGAGTAGAAACTGATGGTGAAGGTTTATATCTTGGTCCAGCTAAAGGTAAAGGATTAGGTTCTGTTGGTGATGGATTGTATTTAAAACAAGGTTCCCGAATTTATGATGGAAAAGGTCTTCTTTTAGGACCTAATAGCCCATTTGCTAATATTCCTATATTAGGAGCAATATTATAGAATTAAAAATATAAATGTTTATAAATTTGGAGTTAAACCAAAAATGGTTCAACCAAAAACTATTTTTTGGAGACCTGCTAATGCTAAATATCCAGCTAGAAAAGTTAATCCTGTTACTTGGGAAATTTATACTCAACAACCCCTAATATTAAAAGCTGGTGAAACTAAAACCATTGTTTTAGGTTTTGGTTTTATGATGAGTAGAGGGGTTGTTTTAATATCTCTATCTCACAACTTAAAACTTAAGCGCTTAAGTTTATCAGATGAAGTTATACTTGAGGATATCAATGATGCAATCATTACAATTAATAACAACTCAAATGAAACAGTAAAAATTGTGGAAAACACCTTTTTGTGTCGTCTTTACTATTCTATTTAAAAAAATAGTTGTAATTAATAAAATGGAACTAAATGAAAAGATATATCCAAGTTTACCAGAAGCACGAAATATACCAAATGCGCCAAGACTAGAAGCAGTAATTTTAAGTGATGACAATGGTCAATCCTTCAGGCTACAAAAAATATCAGAAATTCAAACATTTCTTGAAAATGAAGTTAAGGTTAGGGAACAATTAAGCAAAAAGTATTTGAAGATAAGTAAATCAGTTGATAACGTTGAAACAGGACTAACCACCTTAGCACTAGGTGCCGGAGCAGGTGGAATAGCTCTATTGAGTACCGTAGTAGCAATTCCAGCAACGTTAGCCCTGGAAGGTTGTGCTTTAGCTGTTGGTCTTGCTGCAATTGTTAGTAAATTTGCGGTTAGAAGAACTAGGACTAAATCTGAAAAACATCTTCAGATTAAAATGTTAGCTGATGCAAAACTAAATACTCTTAATACACATATATTAAAAGCAATATCAGACAACAAAATAGAACATTCAGAATTTACTTTAATTATGGATGAATTGGAAAAATACAAACAAATGAAGGAAGAGATACGTGTTAAGTCAAAGAAAAAAAGCAAGCTGGAGGAACAGGAGAGTTTAATAGAGAAGGGGAAACAGGAAGCACGGGAGGAATTCAGGAGACTAGTAGAAAGAAAGAATGGAACCCATTAAGACTAAAACTAAAACCACCTAAGTTTAAATTTTCTTGTGCATGTGAGATAGGTAATACTAATTAAAAAAAAATTTTTACTTAAAAAAAAATATGTCATTTTTAAAGATAAAAGACCCTGTGAAAAGGGAACAAACAGTAAAAGAATATCTTGCAACAATGAAAAGAATTCATGATAATCAGCTTGCTGAAAGAACAGGAGACATTGAATTACAAACAGACCTTTCAAAGTTTTTTAAACCTATTACAGAAACACAAAAAGCTGCAACAAAGGAGATTACAGAAGGGCTTAAACAAATTAAAGAGGGGGTTGAACGGTTACCACAGGCTATTAACTTACCAAATTATCCAACAATAGAAGCTTATCCATCTGAAGAGCAAGAGTTATTGGCAAACTATGAAGACACCCATCATATTGGACCAATCGCAAAGAAGTATTTAACAAAATTTGTTGGTAAAGATGATGTTGATAGAACATATGGGTTATATGATAAAGATGGTAAATTCTATATTGGTAACAAATTAGCAATAATTGATGAAGATGATATTATAGTTGCTGGTAAGGAATATAAAGGAACAGACGGTCTATGGGAGTTAATTGTTGCTAAAATTCCAAATCAAAACATTTATAAAGATGAGGACCTTATTGATTACAGAGAAATAATGATAAAAACCAATGCTCTTCGTCGTAATAACGACCCTAATAACCCCCGACCAAAAAGTTCTTCATCAAATAAGTGGTATGAGATACTTAGACCTATTTGGGGAGATATTAGGGCAGGAAAAACTGGATACGGAATTACCATTATCCCATCTGACCCTAACGCACTATTAGAAAGATTAGACCTCTTAATGGCAAGTAAAGGAGCTGGTAATACAGGTGTAAGAAATGAGCTTGTAAGTATTTGTGATGAATTAAAAAGACAACATGTATTAAATACAAAAACTTATAAAAAATTAATGGCTATACTATAAAATGATTACATCACAAAAGAGAGGATTTAAAAGAAATTATGCTTATGGTGGAGCAGGAATATTTGATACTTTAGCTAATTTTCTTACAAGACTCTTTACAAGCAGCGCAGCTAAACAAATTGCATCTTCAGCAGTTGATGTTGGCAAGAGTGTGGCTAAGGAAGGAGCAAAGAAAGCATTAGAGGTTGGAAAGAGTGCCGCGGTTGATGCAGGTAAAAAGTTAGTTGAAAAGGCTTTGACACCAAAATCTAAAAAGATTTTAGAAAAATATACTCAAAAGCCTACTACAACAACTCAACCTGCAATGCAAGATATTAGCAAGTTAATGGATGGTGGTGCCATTGCTATACAAGATTTAGTAAAGAAATTAAATAGTATTAAGGGTTCCGGAGTTAAAGTATTATGAAAAAATAAATTTAATGTAAGCAAATTATGTACATTAAATAAAAAAGAATGTCAAAGCTAAAATTTAAAATAACTAAATATGAAAAATACAATACAAAAAGGGTTAGTATCCTTTTTGCTAACTTTAAACTTAATGAAGATTGTGAAATTCTTGAAGTTACCGATACAAGCTATGATTATAAAAAGGTTGTTGTAAAATTGTCTCCTGAAAAAGCTGATATCATTAAGGAATTTGAAGAAGATGTAAATCAATATTTAGAAAAAAATGATATACCTGAGGTAACCATTCTTTACGGAAATAGAATTTATCCTAAAATGAGAAAAAAGCTTTTTGAAAAAGAACTTAAAAATATTAAACTTAAGGGTGTGTACGTAAAAGATGAAAACAAATCATTCCCCCAACTATGGCTAGAATATTAAAACAATTATAATTTTGACTTAAAATTATAATTGTATATAATAAAATGGATATTTTAAACATTAAAACTCCGATTTTAAAAGATGATAGTATTGATGAATATGAATATTATGAATATCTACCTATTACAGGAACCAATCTAAACAACCCTGGAGGAAATATTAGGATTGATATCGAAACAAAAGATAATTTTTATCATCCTTCAGAGTCTTATTTACAAATTATAGGTGAATTAGTAAAAGATGATGGTACCGTTTATACAGCAGTTGGGCCAAATGAAGATGAGGTTACCTTAACAAATAATGGGTTAATGTATTTGTTTAAAAATATTAGATATCAACTTAGTGGGCAAGAGATAGAAACAATTAATTATCCTGGTCATGTTACAACAATGCTTGGTTTGTTAAAATACCCAGATGACTTTTCTAAATCACAGGGGCTAAACCAACTGTGGTGTAAGGATACCGGAAACGTTGCAAATAGTGCTAATAATGCTGGTTTTTCAACAAGAAGAGCCTTTATTTTTAGTTCTAATCCAGTTGGAACATTTAGTTTTATGATACCCTTAAAACATATATTTGGTTTTTGTGAAGATTATAACAAAATTTTATACGGTATGAAACAAACTTTAACCTTAACAAGAAATAATAATAATGATGCAATTTTTAGAGCTCAAACTGTTGCAGCTGCAGGTGGTAATCCTGCTAGACATGAACCTGGTAGAGTTAATTTACTGAAGGTATCTTGGTTTATGCCACATGTGACACCGGAAGATGGTAACAAGTTGGAACTTTTTAAATTTATTGAGAAGAAAGAAAAATTTCCAGTTGGGTATAGAATGATACAAAGCGACTCTATTGCAGTTCCACAAGCAACAGGTTTTACTTGGAGGTTATCATCTAAATCATCTCCTGAGGTGCCGCGTTTTTTAATTGTTGGTTTTCAAACAAATAGAAGTAATAACCAAGAACAAGACTCAGCTGTATTTGACAGCATAAATATTAAAAATATTTATGTAATGTTAGGTTCAAAAAAATACCCAATATATGATCATGATATAAATTTTGCCGCTAATCAAATTAGTAGAATATATAGTGAAGCTGCTTCATTTAGAAAAAAGTTTTATAACATGGATGAATTAGTATCAAACCCTAATTTTAATCCTTATGAATTTAAATTTATTTTTCCTTTGTTTGTGTTTGATTTATCAAAACAAAGTGAAAGGCTTAAGTATTCTGTTACTGATATCCACGTTAAAGCAACATTCAGTCAAGCTGTTCCAGCAAATACTGAAGCATATGCGGTTTTACTTAGTGACAGGTTGATTAACTTTCAGAGTGATGGAAATAAAATGAGTGTAGTGTATTAAGTAATTTTTATTTTAAATAAAAAATATGCTAAAGATTGCTGATTTTAAAAAGATATTAACAGATAACAATATTAAGTTTTATTCCTATTGGAACAAGAAAAAGTATATTGATGTTTTAAAGAAGCATGGTTTATATCCAGAGGAAGCAATACCACTTAAGAAAACACCTAATTATGAAAGATTAAAAGATATAAGTAAAAATCCAAAAAAAGTAATATTAAAGGATGTTGAAACTGAAGAAGAAACAACCTTTCCATCAATTTACAAAGCTAGTAAGTTTATAGATCGTTGTCCTCAAACAATTGAAAATTGGAATGGAAGAGTTTGGAATGGTAAATATAGAATTGACATTATCTAATTTTATTATTTTTTAAAAAATAATATATATTTTTTTTTTTTTTTTTTTTTTAATTTGAGTTAAGAAAATTTTATTTATTTTAAAAATTATGGCGATGAATTCTTTTTCACGAAGATTTATCAACAGATTAACAGATGCTAGTCAAATGATTGCATCTAATTTATATAGTGGTGCTCAAAGGGTTGCCTCAGCGGTAATTCCTCAGAGTGTTAGAAGAAGAGTATCTAATTTTACTAATTGGTTAACTGGTAATGTTGAAGAAGAGCAGGTTCCACAAGTTTTAAATGAAGTTATAAGAAATGTGGAGGAAAGAATAGAAAGAATACCAAGACCAAACTTTGAATTAAGAGAAGAACAATCAGCATTTAGTAATTTTGTAACACAATATGTTATTGATGGGGTGGAAGGGTGGGGTCCAGATAATTTTTTAGAGGCTGCTAGACAAAATATATATCATTTTTAAGAAGAAATAGAAACAACAAGGTAATGTTAAGTCTTTTTTGTGTATTAAAAAAGGAAAACGATCATACAATTACAGTAGAAAGACCATTTAGGTCATATCACGAGTACAATACAAGAGAAACTAATGTAGATGAATTATATGATTTTATGGTTGAACGTGTTATAGAAAATTTGACAAGTTTTATGGCAAGGGGTAGTGGATGGGTATTTGATAAGGTTATTACCTTAACTTTGTTTGTTGGTGAATATACCCCTTTGCAAGCAAGTTCATGGATGCCTCTACCAACCGGATTAAGAAATAAAAAATTAATTAATATTCAAAACAAAGATGATAGTAATTGCTTTCAATATTGTGTAAAAATTGTGGAATATCCACAAGAAAAAAACCCTCAAAGAGTTACTAAAAAATTAAAAGAACAAATAAAAGAATTAAATATGGTAGGAATAGAAAGTCCAGTTAAGCTAAATGATATTAATAAATTTGAAAACCAAAATCCAAAGTTTTCTATTGCTGTTTTAGGTTATGACGAAAAAGATGGTTTATATCCTCTTAGAAGACAAAGAAAAGAAACTTTTAACAGAGAATATCTTGTTGTTCTTTTGTTGTTAACAAATGAAGAAGGAAATAGCCATTATGTTTTAGTAAAAAATCCTAGTGCATTGCTTGCTTCTGGTTTATCAAAAGATGGGCATAAAATGTTTTTTGCTGGAGCTGTTTAGGTCATTCTACAAGTAAAGAAGTTTTAAGAAAACATCAAGAATATTGTTATACTCATGATATTGTAAAAACAGTAATGCCGAAAGAAAACAAACCAATAGAATTTAAAAATCATATTAAAACACAATGGTTTCCTTTTGTAATATATGGTGACTTTGAGTCCTATTTAATACCAATACATACTACTCAACCTAACCCAAGCATAAGTTATACTAAAAAATATCAAAAACATGAACCATCAGGGTTTTGTTTTTATGTAAAAAGTTTTAATGAAGAAGTTTTTAAATCAGAATTAGTAAGGTATACAGGAAAAAATGTTGCAGAAAAATTTGTAGAAGAAATAGAAAAAATGGTAAAAAGGATTTATGATATCCCTGAAGTAAAAATAATATTAACAGCAAATGAACAAAAAATTTTTAATGAAGCAAGAGTATGTTATATTTGTAAAGAAGAATTTACAAAAGAATTTAAATATAAAAAGGTTAGAGACCATTGTCATTATACGGGAAAATTTAGGGGTGCCGCACATAGTTTATGTAATCTTATGCATCGTAAGCCTTACTTTATCCCTGTCTTTTTTCATAACCTTAGTGGATATGACAGTCATTTATTTATTAAAAGTCTTGGTTTTACTGAGGGTGATATTAACTGTATTCCCAACAATGAAGAAAAATATATTAGCTTTACTAAAAAGTGTGTTGTTGGCCAATACTTTGATAAAAAAACAAAAACAAACAAAGATAAAACTATAGATATAACGTTTTTAGATAGTTTTAAGTTTATGGATACTAGTTTATCAGATTGAGCAAGTTATTTAAAGGATAATCAATTTGAAAACTTAAGAAATTTTTATCATGGAAAAGAATTTAATCTTTTACGTAAAAAAGGAATTTACCCTTATGATTATGTTGGTTCACCAGAAAGACTTAAAGAAACAACATTACCACCAAAAGAAGCATTTTACACTAAACTTAATGATGAAGAAATTAGTGATGAAGATTATGAACATGCAAAAGAGGTATGGAAAACTTTTAAAATAAAAGATTTAAAAGAATATCATGATTTATATCTAAAAACAGATGTTTTACTTTTGACAGATGTTTTCGAAAACTTTAGAAAAGAAGCATATGAAATTTATGGATTAGACCCTGCATGGTATTATACTGCTCCAGGTTTATCTTGGGATGCAATGCTTAAATATACCAAAGTAAAATTAGATTTAATAATAGATAAAAAAATGTTTTTATTTATTGAAAAAGGAATTAGAGGAGGTATTTCAATGATTCCAAAAAGATATGCAAAAGCTAATAACAAATATATGGATGATTATAATCCTGATGAAGAGGAAGTGTTTATTATAGATTTAGATGCAAATAATTTATATGGTGCCGCCATGTCAATGGATTTACCCACTGGTGGTTTTGAGTGGATGACAGAAAATGAGCTAAACAATTGGAGAAATCATTCATGTATGTTAGAAGTTGATTTGTATGTGCCAGAGAAATTACATGATTATTTTAATGATTATTCCCTTGCGCCTGAAAGTATTAAGGTAGGTAATGTCTATAAATTAATACCAAATTTAAATGAAAAAAGAAATTATATAATTCACTATAAAAACTTAAAACAATGTTTATCTTTAGGAATGGAATTAATAAAAATACATGAGGGGGTTAAATTTAAAGAAAGTGCTTGGTTAAAACCATATATTGACTTAAACACAGAAAAATGAATAAAGGCATCAAAAGAAAAAAATGCTTTTAAAGAAAATCTTTTTAAATTAATGAATAATGCTATTTTTGGAAAGACAATGGAAAACTTAAGAAATCGCGTTGATATTAAACTTATTACAAATAAAAAGTCATTAAAAAGATATATTAATACACCGAACTTTAAGCATTTAAATATTTTTTCAGAAAACTTAATATCTGTTCATATGGGGAAAACAGAAGTAAAATTAAATAAACCAATTTATGTTGGTATGAGCATCTTAGATTTAAGTAAATATATAATGTATGGTTTTCATTATTTTTATATCAAGCCAAAATATGGAGACAAAGCATCACTTTTAAAAACTGATACAGATAGTTTAATGTATGAAATTAAAACAAAAGATTTTTATAAAGATATATCTAAAGATGTAAAAGATAAATTTGATACAAGTAAATATCCAAAAGACCACCCCTCAGGTATAGAAAGTGGATTAAATGAAAAAGTAGTAGGTATGTTTAAAGATGAATTTAATGGACGAAATATAGTTGAATTTGTTGGATTAAGGCCAAAAATGTATAGTATTAAAACAGAGGATGAAAAAGAAATTAAAAGATGTAAAGGAATAAAAAAATCAGTAGTTAAAAAAAATATTACACATAATGATTATTTAGATTGTTTAAAAACAGGAAAAGAACAAAAAAGAAAAATGAATAATATAAGAAGTTATAATCATGTTAACTACACGGAAGAAGTAAATAAAATTGCATTAAGTGTTAATGATGATAAAAGATATATATTACCTGATGGAATAAATACTTTAGCTTGGGGTCATCATAGGATTAAAAATATGACAGAAGAAGATAGAATAAAATATGAACAACAGGGAGCGAGACCAAAAACATATTAAAAAATTTTTATTTGTTGTAGTATAACAAATAAAAATAATTTTTTTTTTTAATTTAGTTTTTTAATTATTATTTAAAAATATTAAATTGATTGCTTTTTCTCTAACTAAATTTGCTTCATTTTTATCATTAAACCATTTAATATTTGGATAAAAACTTTTGTTGTTAAATTTAATTTTTTCTTGCTTTATATTTAATATTGTTTCAAATAATGATAAAAAATCATTGTTATTACTATCATAATAAAACCTATTAAGTCTATCTGTTGCAATAGGAAACATTATTTGCAGTTCAACAAGATCTTGATGATATTTTTTTAACAATGAAAAATGATAATATACATAACCTTTAACTGGTGAAAAATCATTTTTTATATCAAATGGAACCTTATTTTCATTAATAAAAAGTCTTCTTTATTTTTTATGAAAACCTCTTTTTTTATTTTTCAAAACAAAATTTAAATTTTCTATCTCTTCATCTTTTAAATTATCTAATACATGCTTTTTAGATTTATCTTTAGAATATGTCTCTCCCATCTTTATAATACTTTTTTATACAATTAAAGAAAATAAAATTCAATTTTTTTAAAATTTTAATTTTTTTTTTTTTTTTTTTTAATCAACATCTTAAGCCACCCACTTACTCATAAGCCGGTTAGCCATAGCCTGATGCATTGGTTGATGGGGGGAGGTAAAAGGTTAAGCAATAAACTGATGTAGGGGCTTGCTGGTTACTTAAGTGAGTGAGTGACTGGTTAACTAATGTGTCATGTGTTGGTTGATGGGGGAGGTAAAAGGTTAAGCAATAAACTGATGTAAGGGTTTGTTGGTTAGTTAATGCCTTGGTTGATTGATGCGTGCAACAAAATTTTTTTAATTTTAAAAAATTTTTTTTTTTTTTTTTTTTTTTTTTTTTTTAATAAATTGGCTTAAGTAAAAAATATTTATAAAAAAGGTTAGCCATTTTGTTTGCTGACCTTAATTAGATTGACTTGTTAACCCATTTTGTCTTTAATTTTATGAGCATGATAATGTTACATAAAATTGTTATAGCGTTGTTTATTGTTACATTGTTGTATTGTATAAGGGTTAGCTATAAACTTAAGGATGGAGGGAATGGATAGGTAAATGCAATATGCTTAATCGTGGGGAATGGATAGGTAAATGCAATATGTATAACATGTATAAGGGAGTAGAATTATATGGGTTTGTGGTATGTTTTTGTGGTTGAAAAATAGTAAGTGGGTGTGTGGTTGGATGATGGTTAAACTGTGTTCTAACCGGTAATTATCTAACTACTATTGGACGAAAAAGTAGGACAAATACTAAAGTGGAATAAGTCACGGTACACAAAATTTAGAATTGAATTTTATATCGTAGTCCACGCAACCTCGCAAACGAAGAGATATTGGCCTTGAGCAACACGAGCGATTACAGCTTAATAGAAGATGAAATGGATTATATGAGTATGTTCGACTCTTTGAGATTTAAATGGAGGCAAAAGCTTTTTCAACTCATGTTTGTAGCGGATCCTTGATGTTTTTGCCAGACTTTCGACATTCCTGACTTATCGTTATGCCTTTTTTCCTTTCCTGAAACAAAGATTTCACATGGCTCATCAACTGGTAATAATAGATCACCGAGACAATCTACGAATCTCAGTGTACGGGTAAGGTATCGGATTTCTTAAGTAGTTTTGTACTATTAATCCTTTGGTTTAGAGAGAATACTACACGTATAAAACAGAATAAGGAAAGCATCTTTTTTTCTTTTCTGAAAGGTGCCAGTAGGCGTCTAAATAATGGATTGTTTTATTGTTTGAATGGTGTGTTTAACTTCTTGTTTGAAACGTGTACACCAAAGTAAGAGTGCACAAAATGTGCAGTCGCATCTTGGATCTATGATGTCGGTTATTTTGACACAGGATTGAAAATATGTGGAGAAGAATGTGTACATAAGCATCTTTGCCATCAGATATATAAGACCATGTTGAAAGGCCCCCATTCACACTTTTTCTCGCGACAATCAAACCATTCAAGTAGAAAAAATCGAATCATCTGGTAATATAATTTAATCTTTTCCATATATTAATAATAGAGTTTTGCACAGTTTAATACTAGGATCAAAGAAGTCTTTAAAAGTTCTAAACGCTATCGTTTTCACAAGCGCTTCTTAAATTGTTTAAGGTCTTTATTTCAAGATAAAGCATTTGATTGGCAAGGACGTTGTCTTTGCCAATCAGATTCGTTAGTCTTAGAATTAGGAATTACAGTTGAAATTTGCTTGTTTGGTGAAAGGGGTCCTGCGGGGCTCAGTGGTAAAGTGTGGGACTCGTCACCTGAAGGCCTCGGGTTCGAGCCCGAACTGATCCGCTGGGTTCTTCGTGGGAGTGTTCTTGGGCAAGACATTTAAGAGCCCTAGCCTAGTATTAGTGAAACCAAGGAAATACATGAATACGCGAGCTGTCGCCGTGATATGACCAAAACAACGTTGAAAGCGGCGTAAAACACCAATCAATCAATAAATCTGGTTGGTGAAAACAAACCCTGCTTTTGAAAATAGTTTAATGCGTCTTTTGAAGGAATGAGGATATTGTTAGACATTAATGTAAAGAAAAAAAGCAAAAAAGTGTGAACTGAAACATATTTGATGAAATGATGCTTCATACGTATGGTCCTACCTCTTATGATATAATAAAAGAAATCTTTTGCAGACATAGGGTGAAGTTGAAAACAAAATCTACAAAGGTTTTGCTGGGTAATTATTTATACAGCATTATTGATACTTTTTGTAGGCTGGACCTTCAAGCCGGATGTATCGGACTTCGCAGGTTTGTTGAATATGTAATTGTTGAAAACTTCTTTTGAAGAAATTAGAATATTGTTAGAAGTAAATATAAAGTAAAAATAAATATGAATTGAAGCATATACATTGAAAAAAATACTTCATGGGTGTGTTCCTTTCCCTTATGATACAATAAAGAAAATCATTTGCAGACATACGGTGAAGTTGAAAACAATAAAATCTACAAAGGTTTTGCTGGGTAATTATTTATACAGAATTATTGATACTTTTTGTAGGCTGGACCTTCAAGCCGGACGTATCGGACTTCACAGGTTTGTTGAATATGTAATTGTTGAAAACTTCTTTTGAAGAAATTAGAATAATGTTAGAAGTAAATATAAAGTAAAAATAAATATGAATTGAAGCATATACATTGAAAAAAATACTTCATGGGTGTGTTCCTTCCCCTTATGATACAATAAAGAAAATCATTTGCAGACATACGGTGAAGTTGAAAACACTAAAATCTACAAAGGTTTTGCTGGGTAATTATTTATACAGAATTATTGATACTTTTTGTAGGCTGGACCTTCAAGCCGGATGTATCGGACTTCACAGGTTTGTTGAATATGTAATTGTTGAAAACTTCTTTTGAAGAAATTAGAATATTGTTAGAAGTAAATATAAAGTAAAAATAAATATGAATTGAAGCATATACATTGAAAAAAAATACTTCATGGGTGTGTTCCTTCCCCTTATGATACAATAAAGAAAATCGTTTGCAGACATACGGTGAAGTTGAAAACAATAAAATCTACAAAGGTTTTGCTGGGTAATTATTTATACAGAATTATTGATACTTTTTGTAGGCTGGACCTTCAAGCCGGATGTATCGGACTTCACAGGTTTGTTGAATATGTAATTGTTGAAAACTTCTTTTGAAGAAATTAAAATATTGTTAGAAGAAAATATAAAGTAAAAATAAATATGAATTGAAGCATATACATTGAAAAAAATACTTCATGGGTGTGTTCCTTCCCCTTATGATACAATAAAGAAAATCATTTGCAGACATACGGTGAAGTTGAAAACACTAAAATCTACAAAGGTTTTGCTGGGTAATTATTTATACAGAATTATTGATACTTTTTGTAGGCTGGACCTTCAAGCCGGATGTATGGCACTTCACAGGTTTGTTGAATATATAATTTTTGAAAACTTCTTTTGAAGAAATTAAAATATTGTTAGAAGTAAATATAAAGTAAAAATAAATGTGAATTGATGCATATATATTGAAATAATTCTTCATGCGAGTCTTCCTTCCACTTATGATATAATAAAGGAAATCATTTGTAGAGATACGGTGAAGTTGAAAACAAAATCTACAGAGGTTTTGCTGGGTAATTATTTATACGCATTACTGATACTTTTTGTAGGCCGGATCTTTAAGCCGGGTGTATGGCACCTCACAGGTTTGTTGAATATGTAATCGTTGAAAACTTCTTTTGGCATCATTTCGTACACTTTATTCTCTGAATCTATCAAATTGGTCTCGTACACTTAACATTTAGACTGTTGAATAAAGAAACTTCATATCTTTATCATGTGGAAAGGCTGATATGGAGCAATTTCAAGACCGAGTGTTGATCAGATTTCAAAAAGAATTGGACATCTAATTGTATTTTGAATTAAAGACTCATTCTTGCAGCAAGGCTGAAAATACGCTTGTGAACTTCGATAAATTACAGACTGTACTTATTGTGTGAAACTGACTAAATTACTTTGGTATAATCAAAGTTGCGAATACTGGTGGAAGGATGCAACTGCAATTCGCTAGATTCCACGCCGAGTCATTTGCATACCACACAGAAAATATAATTCTACTCGCTATTACAACAGAGAAAATGTTGCCTTTGTGTTCTTTCCCTATTTTCGGCAATCCTTTACATTTAGAGTCCAGTTGCGACCAAAATAACAATTTCTGTGATAAAATGTATTGTAATTGAAGTCATGCCATATAAATGTATATGAGTGATTGTGAAGATGATATTCTGTTATTGTACAAGTTGGTCAAAATGCTAGTCGCTGGTAGGAAAATGTATTTTGTACGAGTCACCAGGTTAAACGTTTCCAGGTCGCTCTATCTTTTGTTTGCTTTTTACCCATTTTAATTTTTATCTTTCTGCCAGCTGTTAACACTCAAACCGACCGAACAGTAACAGATTGTCATCTTCACATATTTTTCATACTTTGAAAAGGTATGATTTAAATTCAAATACATTTCAACACCTGCATTGTTTACTTTGACTGTCACTTGGCCTTTAAACGTTAAATGTTCATGCACCTATATAAAAATTATATTTGAGCCATGCTCTGTGAAAAGGGGGCTTAATGCATATGCGCAAAGTATCGACCCAGGTCAGTTGAATTGATTGGTGTTTTACGCCGCTTTCAACATTATTTCAGTCATATCACAGCGACAGCTCACATATTCATGTATTTCCTGGGTTTCACCAGTACTAGGCTAGGGCTCTGAACTGTCTTTCCCTAGGACACTCCCACGAAAAACCCAGTGGATCCAGTGAGGCTCGAACCCGGGGCCTCCAGGTAACGAGTCCTTCATTTTACCACTGAGCCACGCAGGACCCCTCGACCAGGTCAGTATGCGCAGTCCGCGCAGGCTGACCTGGGCCGAAACTTTTTGATATTTGTCAATTTTCTGCATGTCAAAGGACCAGTCTACGTCATGATTCAGACGGTTGTTAGACAAAATGAATTTTCTGAAACCACAGCTATGTGATGATCTGTCTGGTATAATTGATCACGGAGATGCATTAAGCCCCCTTTTGCCAGAGCATGGCTCATTTCTTTTGTCTTTAACGTAGTCCACGCAACCTCGCAAAACGTAAGAAGAGATATTGGCCTTGAACAACACGAGCGATTACAGCTAAATAGATAAAAGATGAAATGGATTATAGTTGACTGAAAATGAGTATGTTCGGCACTTTGAGATTGAAATTGAGGCAAAAGCTTTTTCAACTCATGTTTGTAGCGGATACATGATGTTTTTGCCAGACTTTCGACATTCCTGACTTATCATTATGCCTTTTTTTCTTTTCTGAAACAAAGAATTCAAACGGCTCATCATCAACTAGTGATGACACATCACCAAGGCAATCTTCGAGGCTTAGTGAAAGGGTAACGTATTGTGATCTATTAAGAAGTTTTTGTACCATTTATCCTTTGGTGTAGAGAGTAACACTATCCGTATGAATCAAAGGAAAGAAAGGAACAAGTTTCTTTTCTGAGAGGTACCGGAAGGCATCTAGACTATGCATTGTTTAATTGAATGAATGAAGTGTTTAACTGCATTTATGAGGTTAAGAGTGCACAAAATGTGCTATCTTAGCTTGGATCTACGATGTCCGTTAGCTTGACACACAGGATTGAAAAAAGGTGGAAAAGAATGTGCCGATATATACATATATACTATATATACATGTATCTTTGCCATTACACAACTGAAAAAGGTGATAGTACCTCGTTCACACTTTTTCTCGTGACAAGTAACCCATTCAGTGGGAAAAATCCAATATACTGATATATCTGAACAGTTGAAAATACATGTAGGTGGCAAAGAATGTATACACATGTGTATTTTCAACTGTTCAAATATATCAGTCTATTGGATTTTTCCCACTGAATAGTTTACTTGTCACAAGAAAAAGTGTGAACGAGGTACTATCACATTTTTCATTTGTGTAATGGCAAAGATACATGTACATGTATATATAGGCACATATATAGGAAAAAACCAGCCGGTCTATGTGTGCTCCTTCCTCTTGTGACATGATACAGGAAACGTTTTGCAGACATACGACCCACGGTGATGTTTGTTCAATTAATACGATGAAATAAATAAAAAAGTTTCGCTCGATAATACATTCTTTTTGATACTATTTGTAGGTCAGAGTTCCCGAGTATGGCACTTCACAGGTTTGTAGATATGCAACTTTTTTGGCATCCTCTCGTTCACTTATTTCTTCCCTGAATCTATGAAACTGATCTCGTGAACTTTTAGATTGTTGAATAAAGAAACTTGTTATCTTCATCAAGTGTAAAGGCCAAAATGGAGTTATTTCAAGACCGGGTGTTAACCAGATCTAAAAAGTGTTGGACGTCTGATCGTGCTTCGAATCAAAGACCCACTTTTGCAGCCAGGCTGAAATATGTTTGTGAATTTCGATAGATTACAGACTTTGCTGATTGTATTAAAGTAACTAAAATACTTACGTAAAGTCAAATTTGTGAACGCTAGCAAAAGCTTATCGCTAAATTACACTCACAGCCAATTACATACCACATCTAAAACAGGATGCTTCTGGCGATTTCAATAGAAACAAGAAATATCTTTGAGCTTTGTAGCTCAATATGGAGAGAAATCGTGTAAAGTAACCTCACCAAAAAGAGCTTCCTGTATCTCGTTGTTTTGCATATTGTTGAAAAGCGAAATTTTCAATTAGATATAAGAATGAGAAACCTCTTGTAATGAGCGCTATTGAGCAATACTTTCTCTTACATTTTTAATGCCGATCATTCCGCAATGTTTCAGGATATACCGTTTCATCTGATTTTTTTTATTATCGAATCATGTATAAATAAAGGTTTATTCAGCCATACGATGATATCTTACAAGAAAACAAAGTTGATCTGCACGTTTTTTCTTACGAAAATAAAAGCACCTTTCAACGTCAATGATGTGTCATCATCAAGAGGCGGGGCTTAGTCTTTTCGTCTCAATGCTTGCCCGCAGCCAACTACTTTCATCGGGAGTAATTTAGTAAAGACCCAGTTTCTTCGCTTATATCGCAATAAAACGGGTTGTTCCGCTAGGCAGGCATAAATATTCATGTTGCGAATAATAACATCAAATGTAACATAGTTCCTTTTTAATTACGACATAAAAATGACATGCGTGGTTTTATAGCCTGTTTTCTCGTAAGAAAATGAAATGATAGTTTGGTTTCGCTCACCGTATTCTGTTTTGGGCAAGATAAAATAGGTATCAAATCTCTTGCATTGAATGAAATTAAATTTTCCTAAGACTCATTCCAATTATCTTTAAGATATATATAGATAATGAGTGTTTTTCCAGTATTCAACATCTGCATTGAAATATAGAGCAACTTCACATGTAGGAAATGTGATCATTACGTGATTGTTTAGTCATGAACACACTCCTCAAATATCGGCAAATTTCTACTTCGAGCGTTATTGTTTTTGCTTAGTTTACATATAATTAGCCAATCAAAAATTAAACTGAGCAACAACTCGTTTCATTCTATTACTTCAAGTAGGTCGAAAGTGAGATCACTCGGCTACGCCAAGAATATGTCATATTTCTCCTTTTTTCAGCGATCCTTTTCATTTAAAAGTTAAATGGTCATGCACATATTTTATATTTCTTTTGTCTTTGAAAGTAATAATATTTTACATGTAGAACTAGGAAAAAAGATCTGGAAAAAAGAGTTCAAACATAGGGAAGGAGCAAAATAGCTTCCCTCGAAAATTATGGGGAGTAGGCCTTCCTAGCTCCTCTGCTCCCATGTCTTTGCTTAAGGTTAAGAATAATGAATTTCGAAATGGTTTGCGTTCCATTTCATGCAGAAAGTTAAAGTATTGAATGACATGCTTGTACCATAAATCAATGATCAGTTTGTTATAAAGTGATAGCTACTACATGTACACACCGTCATTTCTGAATTTTTTCACTTTTAGGATTCTAATGACTCTTCCCACAAAATTGTACATGCTGCACGTGATGCTGAAAGAACCCAAATAAGGGTAAGGAAAAGGGACTGAAGGACTTTTATTATATTTCATTTTATTCATTTATCTCTGTTATATGTATAATGTTATATGTATATACAAACCCTGCCTTATAACGTAAGCATTGAATAAAGCCCGTCCACCACCCCCATCCCTTTAGAGACCTTTTTAGCGTCGAAGTTGAACGAGCCAAGTTTTAGTAATTTCACAGAATTTTTTACCAAAATGATCGGACATTTGGAGAATCTGCAGTACCGTAGAGATTTTAGATTCTTTAATTTGTGTATCAAAACGCATCTTTGATGCTTTGGCTATAATTTCGGCGTACATAAATAATCATTATGTTTTCTAACACCCCCCACCGTCTCTCTCTCTCTCTCTCTCTCTTGCAACAAAGCATCCAAAAGACTCATCGAATGATAACGAGAAATCACCAAGACAATCTACGAGCGAGCCTTTCTGTTACGGGGTATGGACATTTAGAATTTATTATATGTTGTACAATCAATCTTTTAGACGGAAAGAGAACAGATCTATTCCGACAAAAAAAAAAAACACTGAAGATTCCCCATATCTCCTATGCCATCTTATCTTCACTTTATTCTTCTTTCACTGTCTTTAGATGTTTGTGCAGTTATATACTCTATATCACAGACGCATGGAACTTGTTTGAACTTGTACCTGCGCCGAATTCACATTAGAATCTGATAGAATTTTCTCCCTAGTTTTCACGATCTGCCCGCGTCGACTTTAGAATCCGAGGCAGGGATTGCCCATACAGACACGCGCGCTAAATGACCAAAGCTGTCCATGCGCCATAAAATAACATTCATTCATTCATTCATAATCCGTATTCACCAACCATTCTTAGTTTTATTCTCAGTCTAATTCTAGATTTAGAAAGTAGCAACACTTCTGAAAGGCTAAACCGTTCGGTTTAATCTAGACTTTAGAATCCGAGGCAGGGATTGCCTATACAGACACGCGCGCTAAATAACCAAAGCTGTCCATGCGCCATAAAATAACATTCATTCATTCATTCATTCATTCATAATCCGTGTTCACCAACCATTCTTAGTTTTATTCTCAGGCTAATTCTAGATTTAGAAAGTAGCAAAACTTCTGAAAGGCTAAATCGTTCGGTTTAATCTATATGAAGTTGTGTTACATTTAAATTTAGAATATTCTTTAGAATAAGGCTGATGCATGATACCAAAGCAAGTCATTACATAATTATGAACCCATAAAGTCAATTTTTTCCAACAACCGACTGAATCATGCAGTAAACTGTCCTTGGACATACGGAAAATTGACCAATAGCGTAAAGTTTCGGTCCAGGTCAATACTTTCGCAGATGCATTTAGCCCCCTTTTCACAGAGCGTGGCTTATATGTTGCACGTCGGCCCACGATGAATATTTGTTTTTAAAAATTGATTTAAGATGAGCCCGTGTTTTTCTTAACCCTTTACAAAACAACCCTAAGTTTCAACGACCATGTGGTACATGTATAAGGCTTTTGAAAACGTGGGAAAAGAGAAAATCCTGGTTAATAGCATTTTCTCTTTTTTCTGCAATGTTTTGTGCCCTATCAGAGAACTATAGCTCATTTGTACCAATTTCAAATTTGTCGTCTGCAGTTAATTTGTATTTGAAATAGACAAAAATATGTTGTTTGGGAAAGGTTAAACTTTGTAGTGGTGACTACAAACTTATTGCAGGTATCTGTCAGCGGATCGAGATACGTCGACGGTCATGACAATGCAAATTCCAGTCAGTCCAATGTAAGTCCATTGATATTCAGAATTCAGCGTTTATAATATGATGAAAATAGATAAATGAATGAATTGAGAAAAAATGTCACGTTAGATATCTTCGATACTCAGCTGCATTTTTCCCCTCCCTTTGAGTCTCTTTTTTTAGATAAAAGATGCACGTTTTTTTTTCTTCATGTTTTTCTTTTTTGATCGACTAAATTAAATAGCTCTTAGAACAAAATTGTAATACCCACTTATCAAAACTGGTAAGAGAAAAATGGACTATTTTGAGCGTCATCCTTTTTCTCTCTGTAACTTTCGACAGATTTTGAGATGTTCCGCAGTAGTTCGCTCTGTTTATATTTCTCGAGTCTTCTTCCAGATAAGACTGAAGATATATCTAGTCATGTGATTTTTTATCGTAGCCGCACAAGGGTTTCTCCGATCTCTACAAAATGAAGTTAAAAACGTAAGCAAATGAAATCACTTCTCAGATAACATTTTGTTTGCAACTCAAGTTAACGATTAACTACAGCCGTTTTTAGCTCACCTGAGCACGAAGTGCTCAAGTGAGCTTTTGTGATCGTGATGTGTCCGTCGTCTGTTGTGCGTCATCCGTCGTGCGTCGTTAACTTTTACCTTGTGTACGCTCTAGAGGCCACATTTCCGTCCGATAGTCATGAAACTTAGCCAGAGTATTTATATTGATGATATCTTGGACTAGTTCGAAAATAGTTTACGCCTGGGAAAAAAAAAAAAAAAAATACGTAACTAGGTGAAATCTTTGTAAAATCTAGTATACGCTCTAGGGGCCGCATTTTCAGTCAATACACTTATGAAAGCTGGTCAGAATGTTAGTCTTAATGATATCTTGGACGAGTTGAAAATGGCTGTAGAGGCCACATTTTCAGTTCAATACTTATTGGTCAGAATGTTAGTCTTGATAAATCTCAGACGAATTTGAAAATGGGTCATGTCGGTAAACAAGGTCACCAGGTCAAATCTTAAAAAATCCTTGTGTACGCTTTAGAGGCTGCATTTTCAATCCAGTACTTATGAAAGTTGGTCAGAATGTTTTCTTGATAATATTCAGACAATTTTGAAAATTGATCATGTCGGATGAATAAATATGTCAATTCTTTGAAAAAGCTCGTGTATGTTTAGAGGCCAAATTTTCAGTTCAGTACTCAATGCAAGCTGGTCAGAATGTGGTCAGATTGTTTATCTGGGTGATATTTTTGTTGAGTGTGAATATGGGTCAAGTTTGTTAAAAAAATCTATGGCACCAGGTCATATATTTTAATAACCTTCTTTTCACTCTACGGACCACATTTTCTGTCCAGACACTCATGGAAGTTTTTCAGAACGTTTATCTTGATGATATCTTAGACATGTTGCAAAATTTTCCATGCTGGGTCAAATACTAGGACACCAGGTCATATCTTTGAAATACCTCGTTTACACTCTACGGGCCACATTTTCTGTCCAATACTAATGAAAGATTGTTAGAGTATTTGTCTTGATGATACCTCTGACTACAGTATTTTGAAAATGGGTCATATTTGGTCAAAGACTAGGTCACCGGGTCAAATCATAGAAAAACCTTGTATACTCTATAGAGGCATCATTTTGCGTCCAAAACTCATAAAAGTTAGTCAGAACGTTTCTCTTGATAATATCATATAATATATCGAAAAAGGGTCACGTATGTTGATGATATCTCTGACTAGTTTGAAAATGGGTCATGTCAGGTCAACAATTAGGTTACTAGATCAATTTTTTATAAAACCCTGTGTACGCTCCACATGCCACATTTCCAGTCCAATACTCATGAAAGTTGATCAGAATGTTTGTCTTGATAATGTCTCTAACATGTGTGAAAATGGTTCAGTTTGGGTCGAAAAGTAGGTTGCTGAGACAAATTCTAAAAAAGCTTGTGTACGCTCTAGAGGCCACAATTTTAGTCCAATGCTCATGAAAGTTTGTTAGACTGTTTGTCATGATATCGCAGAAGGGATTGGGAATAGGTCATTTTGGGTCAAATAGGCTCAGGTGAGCGACGTTAGGGCCATCATGGCCCTCTTTTTTTTATTCAATTATCTGAAAGAGATCCCAAGGGGAACAGCCTAACGTTTACATTACAAGAGCAAGAGGAATGAACCCACAAAGCCTTTCTAGATTCCAAAATCAACATGACAGTACGATAGAAATTGAGCCGGACAATGTGAAAGACGTAAGTTATATACAGTTTTGTCCCGTTTGTGGCTAGCTACACACATACTATCCCTGCCTTAACTCTTTAACAAACGACAAAATTTTAGACTTGTCCAGACTGAAACAATTAGCAGACGAAAAAATAAATGTGACTAAAGAACTGAAATTTGTTGATGGAGTAGGAAAAGATCGTTGGAAAAGGAGAAAATGCTGGTTACCAGCATTTTCTCCTTTTTCAACAATGTTTTCAAAAGCCTCCTCCTTCAGTGTCGTTAAACTCGGAGTGTGCGATAAAGGGCTAAACGGGGAAACTTCACCAAATTTATGAAGTGGACTAATAATGGAGTAACAGTTAAAATGATAATGATTATACCGTTTCTGTTCATTTTATAAAATCCTGACGCTTGGAATTCTACTTCTTGCATTTAATTATCTTTCTTAAGTTTGTGAAGAAATAAATTAGCCCATTTCGCTCGCATCACACGCTACATGTAGCATAAGATTTTTTTTTTTTATTTGTTATGAAATTAAAAAAAATGTCAAAAATGTGATCGTCATTTTAAACGCTACAATACAATCGCTCTGTGAATAAATTGTCTAATTTTCTAATCTTCTAAATTTCGGACTTTTTGCTCAATCCGTCGATCTAGTAATCCCAGATTATTTTCTCTTATCAGTAGAACAGTATATTCAGTGTTACATTAAAAGATATATATTTATTATATACTTTGATATTGTCCCCATGTATTGCCCTGGATGAAAGTATGCAACATTTTTTTCATATTGCATACTTTCATATTACATAATTCAGAGCTTTTTCACGTGACGCTAGGTGCGGCACTATTTTAAAAACGCGCCATTTGTCCAAAAATCAAAATATGAATGGCCACCATTATCATAAATTTCATTGTTAGACATCACGTTTTATGAACATTTCAATGCATAGTACAAAATGAAAATATACAAAATAAACAGAACATGTGTTTTCCGAAAAACAGCCACTATAAAGATATGAAAAATGTGTCTGTCCAACATGTTTATTGACGATGAAATTATCAAGCGAAGGAAAAGGATACTCGCACGTCGCCATCTTGTTTGTTTACATACCTCTAGCAACGGTTAGGTCATCATATGGTAATACTGAAAAAATCCGCGAAATCACGGTAGGTCGACGAAACAGATTTCTTGTCGCTTTTAAAATAAACAAAAAAAATAAACCATTTCTTGAAAACACTTAAAAATCTCGAGAAATCATGTGAACAGTATCAAAGTATAAAAGGTTTTTGCACTTGCAAGCTCGGGCAGCTCTGCCAAAAGAACTCGTTCAACACAGTATTTTCCCATACAAGTGCAATAATCTGTAATATTGCAGATTTCTCCAACACTTTCTTTTTTTGAGTAATTCATAAAATTTTCAAAACCACAGTGAAAAAAAAAAAAAAACTGTTGCACTCCGTCTTTTTTTTAACCGAGCTTGATTTTCTGACGTAAATAATATGAATTGGGGTAGAAATTAGAATCTGGTTACTGCACACACCTACAATCTTTTGCCTATGAAATGAACTAATTGTGGTATCTCTTGACCTCAAGGAATAGGAGTTTTTTGCTTGGATATTGCATTCGAATTTAAGAAAAACGAGAAGGTTTTAAGTTTTGTTAAAACTGGGAATTAAATGTCGCAATAGAACTTAAGAAAGGCTAAAAGTGACATTCAGAGAATGACAAGATCTGCAGGGCTTCAGATGACGGGTTAGAATTCCGAATAGTCTTCTTTTATATAAGCGAAGCATTCGATAGGGTTTGGCAGAAGGGTTTAATCTTTAAGCTGGAAAGTGCTGGTGTATAAGGAAAATTATTGTCTTGGTTCTCTGACTATTTATCAAACAGAAAGCAATATATATTAATACCTGCTGCAACTTCTGATCCAAAATATGTCTGTGCAGGAGCACCACATTGGATCTATTCTCGGTCCTCTATTGTCTCTCGTCTACATTAATGACATTGTTGAAGATACATGTATCGAGTCTAATATCAATTTATTTGTTGATGATACTTGTCTTTCTATGGTTGTCGGTGACCCTAATGTAGCAGGAGCAATTTCACAAGATGACATCGACAAAATAACTCTTTAGGCTGATAAATGGCTAGTTAAATTTAACCCATCAAAATCAGAATCCCTTGTAATATCCAGAGAACGCAATAAACCTACTCATCCGGAAGTTTTGATGCTGAACACAGTTATCCCTCGAGTATTCATCTCCAGCGACGGATTACGGGAGAACCATTTGAATTACATCATAGATATATCATGGAAAAAGATTCACATAATGAGACGTCTAAAAGCTTACTTGATAGGCTATCTGCAAATTATGTATTTTACGTTTGTTCGGCACATTCTAGAATATGCTGACATAACATGGGACAACATTCCTCTACACCAAAAACAACAACTAGACAAAATACAAAATGAGGCAGCTGTATTGTTACTGGCTGTTCTAAACTTGTTTCACTAAATGATCTACAAAAAGAATCGGGTTGGGAAACTCTTGGTTATCGCAGATACAAACACAAAATCACTTTGATTTATAAAATGTTTCATGGCATGGTGCCCCCTTATTTAAGTTCCCTGATTCCATCTCTCGTAAGTGAAAATTCAAATTATAATCTACGAAATTCGCAAAACTTGCAAAGTATAGTCTGTCGAACTAACATTTATAAGACCTCATTTTTACCAACCGCAGTTAACGAATGGAATGCGCTTCCAATGGACATAAGAAACTCGGAGACAGTGAGTGCTTTTAAAACCTTTTTAGACAGAGAAAAACCTGAATCAAATAGGCTGTTCTTCTTTGGGGAAAGAAAAATGTAGATTATTCACACTAGAATTCGCAATAAATGTAGTTCACTCAACCAACACCTTTCCTTTAGAAATGTATTCAACTCGCCTCTTTGTAGATGCGGGTCAGTTGAATCTAGTCAGCACTTTTTCTTTGATTGTAGATTATATAGAGAAATACGAGAACGACTTATCAACAATGTTTCGCAATACACAACAGTAAATCTAACCGTACTCTTATTCGGGAATGACAATTTATCACTAGATTTTAATAAACGCATTTTCTCCGAAGTACATTTATTTATCAAGTGCAGTAAGAAATTTAGTATTGGCTAATTAGGTGTATAATTACCGAATTAGTTTACGGAATAAGTTATTCTTATAGTTGCAATCGTATCTTTTCTTCAAAGACTTACCGACAGTCCAACTTAAGCATGCCTCACATTGTGCTTATATTTCATTATCGTCGTTTTTTTACTGTCTTCCTCATAATCGTTTTTTTTTTTTTTTTCATTGATTTCAGAATAACATTACTCCGTGTCATCTGTGTATCATCATGAATGTCTAACTTAAGGCCTGGTTCAAATGCTTTCGTGAAGTTGGTGTCACTCTTCTGTGTTCTAAGACAAACTCTATACAAGATCTTATCAAACATGCGAGGCTCCATTCTAATACAGTTGAAATATGAAGTGCCGTCTATTACCCTGAGTTCTTTCATAAGTTTGTGATGATGACCAAATTGGAGACTTTGCTCTGTAGACAGCCATAGACGGACCCAGAACCTTTTGGCCCTCCATCTCCATGTGGCTTGTCTCTAAATACCCAACCTTATCAATCTATTGCTTAAAATGGCACCTGAAGCATAGCTACTGGCACAATTCGATCCATTTTCTTCGAACGCTGATGGTCCACTGCTGCAAAAGCAGTTAAACCGCCTAAATTGCATAGAAACGTTCCAAAAGCGCAACAAAAGCGCAGCTCTTTCGCTTAAGTCGCAGAAGCAACGTGGTAAGCGTAGACAAAGCTAGCCTGAAATCGTAGTGAAAGCATAGTAGAAGCGTCTTGGAGAGACCTCAATCACCGTAGAAGCGAAACAACAGCGCGACAGGATCGAAACCAGCGCAGCGAGACGGTTATTGAAGCGTACTACAAGAGTACTGGAAACGCTTAAAGTTCCAAAATTTTGCACATGTCGGCGCTTCTGCAGCAATTTGGAAGATTTTGGAGAAGCGCCATGATCGCCGTGCGTGCAGTTGCATCGCCTCGCAGTGGAATGTGGGGGGGGGGGTATTAGAAAATGTGAATTTAATGGATCCATGATTATGTGATGAATTGCTTGGTATAATTCATCAACGAGTCATTAAACCCCTTGTTCACAGAGCATGACTCAGTTATCATAATAAAAAACAAAATGTTGGTTTGTTTTTTACAGAGATCTAACTCAGTCCCTATATAACTGTGAAGATCATCAGTATCATTCTTATTGGATTTTTACCTCATTTCTACGGCATATCTTTGTTTAAACTGCTCCCCGTAGCACGCACACACACACACACACACACACACACTTGATGTATCAAGGGAGGTAACCAATCTGATCTTCGTTTACTCGGCTTCCGAGTGATGAGGTGGGGTCCTGTGCAGCTCTCTGAAATAGTGTAGAAATCCTAACCTGGAAGTCTCTGATTTGATACTTTCTAGTAGGAGTGGGTTTTCCGTGAGATTGTTCAATTAATTAGACAAGACACTTTAGAGCCCTAGCCAAGTACAAGTGAAACCCATAACAGTCATGAATAGGCGAGGTATCGCTGTGATATGACTGATATAAAGTGTAAAGCAGCGTAAAGCACTATTCCTTCAACCAACCAATGGCTCAAATATAGGATATTAGAGAAACAACCAAATACATTATTGAATCTGTCGCTTTTTATTTGAAAACGGGCGTTAAAGCCACGCTGCCGGGAAATGTAGTAAGTAAAACTGGACTGAGTTATATATTACAAAGCTAACCGAACACTTTGTTTCTTTGTGAATCTCTAAAGCTCAAATCAAACAGTACACACGAAAGTCAGTTCATTACCTAACTGCTAGCGGAACGAAGAGATGGTCAGGTACACACTTTGCCCATTGTGGATAATTCTAGTTGTAAAACAATGGTATCTGCTTTCAGATCTGTATTAAGAGTACTGATTAGAATTGTCTAATCATTGAAGGTGTCGTGATCATCAAAGTTATCCCAATGTGCACAGAACCAACAAGATAGAAAGATATTACAAAAATACTGACGGTAGTAGATCTATAGTCAAATACTACTATTGCTGCAGCACCGGTGAACGGGAGCTAGTTGTTATCTGAAAGAAATGTTGGAGATTTTTAGGTTTTGAGAAAACAACCATGAGTTACGGGCTTTAAGCATGAGTGGAAACAGAAATCACATTTCTAGCAAGACACTTAAGTTATGCGTGGGCCAGTACTTGTTCAGCGTTTGTCTTACCCAACTAAGCTGAGCACGTAGTGTCATAGTCATATGAATGCAACTGAATGAAATTGACCAATGTAATGATATAGTGACTTTTACAACTTTCTGTCTTTTCTTTCCTTACAGGTAAAGTCTGATTTATTATACTCGTTTAGTTTGTTTGTTTGTTGTTACAATGTTCCAAATATTAATTGACCTTAAAGTTCGATCACAAACTCGAGAGTTAATTCAAGTTTTATAAGCTCGGAACTTGATTTGAGAAAACTATGTTTGAGTATATCTTTCGTATCATTTCAGAAGAGTAAAAGATGGCTACGTCTGACATTGATATGTATTGGTCTAGTGATTATTACAGGTGGAGTTCCATTTCGAATATTCGTTTTAAGAAGAAACTCAGGAGTGGGTATGAAAAAAAGCTCATAGGTCCATCTCAAAATATGGTTAAACAATCTCACTGCTATCTATTCAATGAGATTATGAGACGCTCTGAAAAATGAGTTGTCTTGCATACATGTGAAAATTGATTTTTATAGTGTTTTAGGGCTGTTTTAATGGATTTCTCTTTTTTTCCCTCTTTCTACCCTTTTCCAGTCATATTCATGAAATGTCCTGGGTTTCACAAGTTCTAGGTTAGGGTACTAGGCTAGGGCTCCAATGTGTCTTGCCCACGGACATTCCCACGAAAAACCCAGTGCCCTGAATAAGGATCGAACCCGAAGCCTCCGACTTATGAAATCCTTCACTTTACCACTGAGCCACACAGGACCCAGACAAGACATCAGATGTAGACGGTCATAATTGTCTCTACCTCAATTTGCCTATTAAGTGAAAATTGACCAAACCTGAACCTGACTGTTGATTGGATTTGTCTTTTAAAGGGTGACAATATTGTGGGAAAAGGGGAAAATAGTGATTACCAACATTTTCCCTTTCCAACAGTATTTTTTTCAAGGCATCCTTTCTCAGGGTAGTTAAAAGGAGGGACTGTTTTATAAAGAGTATTAAGTAATAGACAGCAGAGAGAGAGAGAGAGAGAGATCTTCTTATATATGGGCCATGATCTTTGAAAAGGGGATTTAATGCATTTGCAAAAAGTATCGACCAACCTCAGCCTGGACAGTTCACGCAGGCTGACATGGGTCGAAACTATTAGCAATTTATAAACTTCTGCATGCCCCAGCACCATTCTACCTCATCATTCAGGAGGTCGTTAAACTAAATATTTTATGACTCCATAATAATCTGATGACCTACTTGCTATAATGCATCACGGAGATGTATAGACCACCTTTTGCCAGAGAATGGCTCTATGTTTCTCTCTCTTATCACAGTTTTCCGAATGATTATCTAAATGGTAAAGGATTATAGGTTAGCTAATTGTACATCATGTAAATGCATACATTTATTTTCAGACCCACTCCTGCCACATATCTTTGTTACTGACCTGAAGACCAACATATCAGCTAACGTCTCAGTATCCAAAGAGCTTTATGAAACATTTGATTCTGCAAACATTACTCAACCTGACGGCCAAAGTTATCAGATTGAATTGAAGGTAATTGTTTTTAGCTGTGATCTTGCTGAATAAATAAAGTACACGTTTCCAGTATAGAGTATTTTAGAAAGTACGTTTTTTTATTTACATGGACCGGGATATCGGGTATCTCTTTTTGTCTGACAGCATCATGAGGTAGTATGGTCCTGGCACAAACAAAAAATCACAAATAGCAAAAAGTATCGGTAAGATAACATACATTATTTCATGCTTTCCGGTAGGATACCGAGAAATAGCGGTGAAAATATTTTTCGATATTACACGGGTACGACCAGTGAGAATACCGACCACGGGGAGTTTGTACTGATTTTTATGGAAGTCTCGACAAGAAAAGGCGTTAGAAGCATGAAATAAATAGAATATTTGTTTTTTTCGGTGAAAGATCGAAATTTATTTCATCTCGTGAACATCGTCGGTACGCTGCGCCACTCGTGAAAATATTACCGATGATGTTCACTCGATGAAATAAATTTCAATCTTTCACCGAAAAAAACAAATATCCTCTATGTATATCAATAATCATTCTGGTGTGAGTCTACGAACGTTTTTCACAGTTTATTCAGTCTTGCTCATTGTGTAATGTGATTGATTGAATGGTGTTTTACGCCGCTTTCAACATTATTTAAGTCATATCGCGGCGACAGCTTACATATTCATGTATTTCATTGATTTCACCAGCTCTAGGCTAGGGCTCTGAAGTGTCTTGCTCAAGGAAACTCCCACGTAAAACCCAGTGGATCCAGTGAGGCTCGAACCCGATCTTTCCAGGTCACAAATCCTACACTTTACTACTGAGCCACGCAGGAGCCCTTTCTCATTGTATACCAAAGGTCCATCGATAAATCAATTTGAAACGTTATATGACTATGAGGGGCGCAATGGGAAAAGGTTTTAAAGCGTCTTCGTCATGCATTATACAAGGCAAACCGTCGCATACTTTCTATGTATTTCGTCTAAATGGCTTAATCATGAAGTAGAATGGCCCTTCCTTTGATATGCAGAAAATTTGGCAATAGCAAGGAGTTTCGATCCGTGTCAGCCTTCGCGTACCGCGCAGGCTGACTTGGGTCGATATCTTTTGCAGATGCATTAAACCACCTTTCCACCGAGCATGACTACTATGAAATGATACCTAGTTTGGACATCAAAAGAAAACATAAATAAATGTGAGGTTACAGAATTCTACACTGCGTATAAAGCTAAAGAATTGTGAAGAAACATCCTAGACGAATTTGTTGTGTAGCAAACATGTGCAATCTGCTAATGCATCAACAATCACTGATGTAAAGCGTTGTTGGCAGTATTCAAAGTAAAATAAAAAAGCTGAGAAAACCAGTTAAAAAATTATATAGAACAACACATTATTATAGAAAAGAAGAAATTATGACTACAGAGAATTTTATTTAAGACAATTTTTCTTTTCTGAATTTGCCACCATGTTTCTAGCAGTACCTACAACAAAATGTCTGTAACTATGTATAAAGTAAAGAGATAAAACTCCCAAATTAACAACAACTTATAATTTCATTTACAGAACAAGACGAAAACACTGTCAACATCAGAAAGTCCGTGGAAGATTACAGAGAAGGTTAATGAAAATAACGTTACTGTTAGTTTTGATGGACCTATCGCAAAGTGCACCTCTGAGGGTAGCTATAATGTAACATGGATTAAAGACAATCAAGTTATAGGAGATGATAGCTTTACAATCAACATCAATAGTAAGTCTGTAGCTTTTTATGAAATGGGTATCAAGTTAATAAAACAGCATCTTTATTGTCGATATTTACAACTTTACATTCTAAGGGTTGCACTGAATATATGTTCTGAGTCGTCCGTTCGCCTCATGGTACATCCGTCCGTTCGCAATATCTGGTGCAGCTATCTCCTGCTGTCTTCGTAGGAATTCCCTCCAGCATGATACCACAAGAATTTGTGAAAGATTTAGTGGTTTTTTTTTTTTTTTTTCTGTGAGATTTCTACATTTTCAGTAGGAACTTTCTAGATTTATGCGCCATTGAATTAAGAAACAAGCAATTTCCTACGCTGCTTTTCTCGTTTTTCCCCATCTGAAATCCTTTAAAGAGATATGCGGCAGTTTTCCTTGCACACCGGCCTACACACATTTCTCTTTTATATAATTTATTATATTCCACGGGTTAGTATGACAGAAAGACACTATCTTTGTATCTGTGATATGTCGGTTGCCTTTTAAGTATCAGACAATCAGGCGGAAGAAAAATGGGAGATTTACAAATGATTGGAGGCCAAATCACGCCAAAATAGACATATATCATAAAGGGAAGTAATTCATTATGTCAATAACTTTTAAATATCCACCATATTTCTAAAAAATGTCCCGCTTGATATACTTTTTAAAAAAATCATTTTACAGGATATTAGAAAGCACTATTTCTGTGCAAAGTTTAAAAAAATCTGTCCGCTGATATTTTTTTTAATTGCAGAAAATTGATCAGAAAGTAAGTCTTTGTTGACACGTAAGAACATTTCCAATTACTACTGTGATCTGTTTAGTGCCTTAATTGTCTCTATAAATCCTTTTTACTATTGGCAAACATTAAATTCCTAGGAATAATCATTTATTTGAGCAGTATTTGTTACTTTAAGAACATTTTTTTTAGGTTTGAAATTAAAGTCTATTTTCTGTAATTTTAACAAGAGTGATCCCCTTAGAAGAACTGTATCTTTGTATTTTGCTCCGCAACATATGATTTTCTTTTCATTTTTTACTTAGCATACATTATATCATCATCTGGGCGAAAGTAAAAAAGAAAATCTGTCCATAGGAAAAAAACTGTGGAAGATTGTCATTAAATTTACCCGTTTCATCTTTATGGCATATGAGGTTTACATTGCACTTTTATCCTGGTCGCTCAGACGTCACAGACATCCAGGCAAATAAAGAAGCAATGTCTAGTGCGGCTGTTCTAGTACTTTCGATATTTGTTTCTTGAAACATACCACAATGTTTTTTTTCTATCAGGCACATGTGCAAGGCTAAAACTTTAGTCCTACAATTGATAACCTTTTAGAGTTTTTGTCTTTTAAATTTAGATAGATAATATTGCTTTTGCAGCTCTCTTATCGAACAGTTTCCATAAAAGAGTTTAGAATTTACCACAATGGTTATCTGTAATATTTAGAAGTGCATAGCTTAATTTTCAATACCGGGCAATTATCAGAGCCAATAGTACAACAAAACTTATACATTTACCAATTAAACTTTATTGTTTTGGAGAAAACATGGCCAAGACAGTCAAGTTATATTGAATATTAAAACCTGTTCAAATAAATCAGTCTTTAATTTTACTGCAAAATGTTTTTTCCACAAATAGACTCAAGTCAGTATTTTTCCTTTCACTAAAACATCTCATAATAACATATGCTGTTGTGGAACCCAAACCAGCTGCAAATCAATAGTAATAGAACTATGTTGTTGGAGAACCAAACCAGCCTATTCAAATGTCAATTACTAATACACATATTACACCAAAGCCAACTGAACATTCAGTCGTCAAAAACTTTCACATTAACTCAACAATTTTGCAACTGCTGGGGAACCAAACAGCTGTTCGAAGTCCAAACAGGTCTTTGAATGTTAATGCCTGCCAATGGGCGGCCCAAAGAAGGGCCGCACACCTCCACAGAGGAAAAATTTCCTCTCTTGTAAAACAGAAATTCAATAATAACTAGAAAGACTGTCTGGCCATTGAAAAGTGGAACTCTTCAACAGGATAAACAGCAACAGACGGATTCCTCATAAACTTTCGAGAGCAGCCTGCAAAGAATTGAGGAATATATCATTACCAATAAATGATAGGTGAACACAATCATCATGAAAAAGGTGTGGAATTCTTGTCTATTTTAGCTCTATGCCCTTTTTGTGTTAAGAAATGAATAACATCCATATTTATTCGATACCTAGTTTGGTTCATTGCTTTTTCATTGTTAGAGTAGCGCCACGATAACCCTGGTAGTATCGATGACCATACCAATTTAACGCCTGGATAACATTTCATTACTCGGTCCAGGGTCTCCTTTATTGGATGTCTAATATAACCAAGAGGCTCTCTTCCCACATCATTGCCTCAAAAATGTAGAACAATGAACTGCAGTATAGAATGATGTCTTGAATTGTCCAGGAGAGCTTGCAACACTCCTAAAGTTAACAAAACTGGTCGTCCTGTCCAAGCACACCTGACGCCATACCGATCTAATGCCAAATTCTCCCCCATTGGTCTGTGCTTTGCATGTTTTCATGCATTTCGAATGAGAACAGATCCAATTATCCTAATGTCTTGCCCTGAAAATCTTGGGTACAATTAGCACATGTTTTCATGGCAATCTGCATTAAGGCACTATTTTATTAAGCCTTATACGGCGCCTATAAGTATTTGACAAGCTAGACCACCTACCCAATACCTTTATATCCTCATCAGGAACATTTTGTAAACTCGCTGTAGTTGCTGCTCCTATCCTGAAAGAGTGACCCTTAAGCCTCTATCCTCATCAGGAACATTTTGTAAACTCACTTTAGTTGCTGCTCCTATCCTGAAAGAGTGACCCTTAAGCCTCTATCCTCATCAGGAACATTTTGTAAACTCACTGTAGTTGCTGCTCCTATCCTGAAAGAGTGACCCTTAAGCCTCTATCCTCATCAGGAACATTTTGTAAACTCGCTGTAGCTGCTGCTCCTATACTGAAAGAGTGACCCTTAAACCTCTATCCTCATCAGGAACATTTTGTAAACTCGCTGTAGTAGCTGCTCCTATCCTCAAAGAGTGACCCTTAAACCTCTTTGGATATATGCCAGTACATTTTAGTGCTTTTGCTAGCAATGCAGCATTGGTATTTTGTAAGAGGAAAAGTAATGAAGTGAACAAACAGAGGACCATGCACCTTTGGTCTTGCAGATAAGTATTGTTTTACAAACTTAACAGGACACACCTTTGAACCCTTTAATTGCTGGAAAATCAGGGTAGACCCCTTTCCACACTGGTTTGTTATAAAAAAGCTTATGAGTAACTTAACTTCATTACCACTTGTCTCAACATCCCCAACTTGTATGACTCTCGATAGGTAACTATTCCTAGTTTCTAGGGCAATTTCACATATTCGTAGAAAACCAAAAATGCCATAGAAAACGCCGTCTTAAAAAGTAAAACTTCATAAGAAGAGGAACAAATGTGATCTAGAGCTCGTGGCGGTTTCTTTAAAATATGCAAGGTTATTGGTGCCCTGGTATCTGGAAAATACCCTTTCCTCTGCAAACCCTGTAATAGTTTCCTAACTATAAATGCCTGAGTTCGATCAAAAATTAAGGAGTTACTTAGTTTTATATGAAATGAAATCCCTGATTTATAAGCATTTACAGAAGAATAGGCATACTGTTTTGAAGACAAATAACAGACAGAATTCACAATCTGATCTAGAGTAGGTGGCCATAAATCTGGCAAATTAAATTGGAATCTAAATTCTTGGAAGTTTTTCAAAGCCAAGTTGTACAGTTTTCTGGTTCTTTGGGAACGAGACCCCAATAATAAGTCATTCATTTCTGCAACAAAAGGTCCAAGAACTCCAGAGGGATGGGCAATAGGTTCTTGCATGCCTGTGGAGCAAGAGAAAAGAACAATGAAAAATCTTTGAGAGATAACGCATCAGCTATCTAGTTATTCTTGCCAGGAATATGAATTGCTTTTATATGAAAGTCATGTTGCAGTAAAAGCAAGACAATATATCTAAGTAGGACCATGACCCAAGGAGATTTTGAGGTCTTCATACTCAAAATAAACACAACCGTTTCATTGTCTATGTTAAACTTAATTTTTTTCCTACACAATTCTTCAAAGGTAACAAGCAAGGGCCACAGGAATAACTTCCAGGAAGGTTATATCTTTCAAAATGCTCCTATCATGCCATTCTTCTGGCCACTTATAGAAAGACCATTTACCTGCAAAATATGCACCACAACCTAATTCCGCCCTGACTGCACTATCTGTATAAATTTGCAATTGCTCACTGGACACTCAGTCCAAGTTTAAAAATAATGAGATGCCATTGTAGTGCTTTAAAAACATTTTCCACATTATAAGGTCTGCTTTTATTTCCTTTGTGGGCCTAATTTTATGATGTTGCTTTCATGGTGCCATGACACCATACAGACGTTGGAGAAAAGCTCTTCCGGGGGGTAATGCTTTTGTACAGAATGCGAGCAGATTTTCACAACCAAAAGGCAACCAAGGCCCCGTGTAGGGAATCTTTTAGCCTCTAGAAAAACCATCTATCAAAAATGAAGAATTAGGGTAATTACCTCCTTTAGAATGGAAATCAAATACTGAACTCTAATTGGCGATTTTCCAAGTGACCAAATTTCACCTCTGTGGACGAAAATTATGCCTACTAGCATTGTTCAAGTTGAGGCGTGGCCTTGGCTGTGGAATGGGAGCACCAAAGCTATAAGCGCGCTGGAAACTTTGATTATAGTTACTATGGATAAATTGAGGGTGGCTGGGACGTGTTTGATGTTGAGAATAATGGAATGTAGGTGATTGACACATGTAAGATGGGTGCAAGCCTGAACAAGAGAGGAAAACATGTTGATACCGACATCGGGATTTTGCGCAAAAACCCTTTGAATTATTTATAAAACAGCGACCAGTAAGTGTTTCTATGCTTTCTCTGACAATGCATTGTCCCCACTCAAATTGCATGTAAGCCATAAATGCACGTCAATTGTGGCCCAGTTCTTTTCTGGACAAAGCACCATCCGCATTCTAAACTGCTGATCATAATTTAGCCATTTTTGAGCTGAATTGGAATATGCAACGTTCCTGATAGTGGTCAGGTACTTAATAATTGGCTCTCTTTATCTGGGTGTTTCTGAATGAAGATAAGAATAAAGTTTAAAAAAAAGTCTCAGTCCACTGATTTATATCTTTGATCTGGTTCTTTTTCTGCTTCTTTTGAAGAACAAAGGTATTATTAATAAACTTTACTCCCTGCTCTTCAGCCAGCGAGAAATTTTCTTTTAATGAGTATTTAGATCAATATATTTTCCATCCCAATTTTTTTTGCTTTGTCTGATCCGAAATGAAAATGTCAGTATCAAATAATGGATTAATGGAGAATGGGTCAATAAATGCTGCATCGGGTTGACCGGATACAAATTTATACATACCAGACTCACACGATGGACCTGCGACCTAAATGTCAGGCATGGCCCCAGGCCTAGCTACAGGGACATGAATGGCCCCAGCTAAAGACTCAACCTCATTTTGTCAGAAGATTCTGCCGGGGGGGGGGGGCTCCACAACTCCTCCCTGATGCAAATGATCTATGCATTTCTTTTTCCTTTACTGTTCCACCTGTCCCCCCAAACTCTCTCTCTCTTGGACTGCCTCTTTGGCATTTTTATCTAACAAAGTAAATCATAGGAATAGAAAGACTTTTAGACTTCAAAATGCCAGAAATATTTTTTAAAAAAAAAACTACGACCTTTTTATATAACAAAGCATGAAACAGAATGTTATTACGATTGGTTACAAATTCATATAATTTACAACCGAATATCGACTGCAATCTTACGAGAAAGTTTTGGTACGAAGTGGATAGTGTACGGATGTAGAAGAGAATATCCGAAAAAACAAATTCTCACTTAATTCCGATGAAAAAAAGGGGGAAGGATCACTTTGAGGGAATAGTCTTTGAGGAAACGCAACGAACTGACGTGTTTACGGACTATTCTAAATTTTAAGTAGGTATAACAATGGTTTTGTCGAATCATTCTCGGTACAATGTTAAATTATTAGATACTTCCCCCGTGTATTTTGTGAAGTTAACAAACTGTATTCGTGAAATTGAACGTCCAGACATATTTTGATGGGTCAATGCCCGTATGAAATTTATCAAAGTATCTTTTTGTCACCGAATCAAAATTGTAACAATAAAAAATTAACCCCAACTAGGCTTTTTGTTTACCCAACATCATTCATTAAACGTTTTTCCTTTTTTCAATTACACCTTACGTAGATACCTTTTTCATATCTGGACACATTCGGAGGATTAACTCCATGGAAAAGGAGTTCCACTGTAAAAGAATTACAGGTTGTGCGAAATCTCGTCTAGATGTTTCAAGAAATGGTGAATCGTCAAACACGCTTCTTAACGGTAAGTAAATGTCTTCATAACATCAAGGGAGAGACTGTTGGTTTTAATATATGTGGCATATCTTATGTTTATAATTATGAATAAGGATTTGCTAACCTTTGAAATTAATATGAGCGATATGACAAATATATATTATTCATGTATCTCGAGTTGTATCGGCAACATTTAGAATTTGTGGTATTTGTCATGGAAAAATCGTAACGCGCTTGCTTAATTTGTTTATGGATTAGCAGAATGTCTACAACAGATGATCATGCAACAACACAACCGAACATCGATTCCCATGAAAGAGTCTGCCACAAAAGCTATTCTTATAGAGGTTTTTTGGTTTTTTTTTTAAATATCTGCTAACTTATGTAATTATTCGATCTGATTTTATTGTATATCAGAGGTTTTGAACGTGACTGGATTAATTATAAACAGTTTCTAAAGGTTTTCTGTATGGCTTAGGATTCAAACTAAAATGACAATTAAAAAAAATACTACAGAAATCATACATAGTAATATTTTAATCAAGATTTGGGCAAACTGCTGGCATTTTTGGGTGATCACAAGGGTATTTCTTTTCTAATATTTAACTTTGTTAACTAATTGTAGGTCCAGATTGATTAAGACTTATGCCTATCTAACATTATCGAGATAAAAATTCTTTCCAAGTTTTAAAAATTGTCTAAATTTCGTCATGGTAAAGGAAAATTGTATGATACAGAAATAATTGCTTTTGTGTGTTTTTTCCTTTGGATTTTTATTCTATTAATGTAATGCCTGTCTGTAAACCTTAGTTGCTCGAGTACGTTTTAGTTGTCTATGTAGGTAGTTATGTATTATGCTTGTTTAAGTTGTTTTGTATGTATTTTCTCTAATTGTGATGAGTTTTACTTTAAATGTGCTAATAAATCTATCAATATGTAAATGTTGCATGTCTTAACCAGATCTTATTTCTTTGACCGCCTTTATACGTTTGTTCTAAATATTCTATTATTATGTTTGTCGGCAAATGGCTCTCAGCTAATTTGTTAATCTAGTCCGATGTTGAATGAAGCTTCTTGTATTTTGTATGTTTCCGTAATAAAATATATGAAAAGTGTGGCCTCTACGGGGATTAAAAGCTGTTCTTTTTGTGTATGTATTACCTGTGATGCATTATGTTTGAGAAAGCTTTAAGATACACAACTGGCAAAGTTTCATTAAGATCCGGGAAACTAGTAGCCCTAGTATTTCATTATTTACTACAGCAGATGTTCCATGGACATGTAAGTTTACATACAATCCGGATGACGGAAATACAGATGAATGTAGTGGAATGACAAATTACTCTTCAATTAACTGTGAGACTTTTTCAAGAGCACAAGAAAACGTAAATGAAGAAAATTCCAAGATACTTATATCAGGTATTACAATTTTATTTAAGGTCTGCGACATCATACGTTCATTCGTTCGCTCGTTGGTGCATGCGTTCATTCGTGCGTGCGTGCGTGTGTGTGTATGTGTTCTTTTTTCTATTTATAATGGGTTAATGTACGATAATTTATTGAAGACATTTGCACTTGCACGAGAAATGTTTTCAAAATCAGGTAGATTCTCTGAATACGAAAGCAATCTGCCCTCCCTACGTTTTTCTACTGTTTTGTTCATACATTTTACTGTTGCATTGAATGCCAAAAAGTCAAAATAAATTATCAAAATCTCTGAAAGTCTCACACAGAATAGGTAAAGGCACAAGGTAATATTATCTATCATGCAAAATTTCAGTACAGTAACTAAAGCACGTTTTACAATATTTCAGAATTAAAGGGGTCCCTTTGAACTTTAAATTACTTTTACCATTTCTGCTAAAAGTTCAACCTGAATGGTTTACGATTATCTAATTTCAGAGTTTGACAATATGCCCTGCAAAAACGGAACCTGTCAACTATCAAAGGAAGGAACGGAGTACATATGTATCTGTTTTGCGGGATTCTATGGTAGACACTGCGAAAGCGGTAAGGGCTGGTAGTTTAGTCACATTTTAAAAAAGCTTGATGTGGTAATCAAGTCATCAGCAGCTCTCTGAACATGTCACATTATATTTAACTTCGATAAACTCGCTAGTACACCATAAATCAGAATCAAAGGACACAAAGTCCTGGAAAGCGGATTTGTGGAGTAGCATAAAGCTGTATTATGTTGTAATATAAAAAAATAATACCACATGCAACACATGTGCAATCATTTTAAAATTGAGTTAGCAAGGGCAAGGAAAATCGAAATTGTTCTGTCGAGCGGGTCGTGCAGTGACTGCTAATCTATTAGCTAAGGAGTGGTAATTTGATCCGTCAATCTTACGCAGATTTTTGCTGGTATTAGATTTCAGAATAAATATATATGTATACACGTGTAAGACAATATATACGGTAGTGACAAAGGCGAGGTTGAGGTGTATTTTCTAAAACTGAAAGTAGAATGGGCGCAAGCGTGAATGAGAGTATATTTGGTTCAGGTCAAACCATAGTACAGTGTGAGCGCGCATGCGTCGTTATGCGTGATGTATTTGGTTCCGGTCAGAACGATCACAGTAAGCGGATTTGCTATACAAATCCGCTAAAAAAGGATAACGTACCAAACATCTCTGAGCCATGCTGAGCGAATTGGCGGTTTAATGCATTTGCAAAAGGTATCCGAAACGAGATTGGAATTTAAAGTATTGTCTACGATTAAATGGGGAATTACGCGGGAATTACGCGTTCTAACGACATACATCCTAATTCTTTTAACGGAAATTTAATCTTACCCGAGGAATTTTTGATGCTCTCATTCATTTTATATATTGTATTAAAACGCTTAAGCCAAGTATTTTTTCTAATAGAAATCGGAGTCTATATATCTAAAATTTAGATATGTAGACTTTTAAAATACGGGCATGAATTTGCTTCCGTCGGCTTTTAGCGAAAATATTTTGTCCGATATTAATACCGCGTACGTTGACGTATTTTTGGGGATGGGATGTCCGAATACGAAATCGGCTTGAACCATAACTGTACCGGCTTTTAACATATCGTCTTGCTTAGACATATTGAAAACGAATATCGGATAGAGATTTTTAAATTCCATATAATTAATTCCTATGTTCGATATCTCGCTAGTTATATCGTCTATATTAGTTCTGTATACGTTAGCGTCGCGATACGCTCTAGCGTATTGATTAGTCTTAAAATTCATATATCTATCGTCTTGAGGATACCGCCTGTCGTTAAGGTTTACGACGGCATTCGTTACCTCTAAATGTTTGAAAATAGAAGGGTTTTGTTCTTGTTCTTCTAAGTCTTCCGATTTCGTTTGAAAACCTACGATTAAGTATCTAGGTCGTTCGTTTATAGCTTTCGCGGCAAAAACCCACGACCAACTCGTCGAATTTTCTCCTATGGCTACCGAATCGCATCGTCTATGGGCGAATCCTATTTTTATTTTGGTTCTATTCGCGACCTCGTTTAATAGTTGGGTTTCTCGTTGAAGCGAAGGTTTTATGTGGGGCATACACCAGGATAGTTTTCTTAAAATTACTTTTCTGTCCGCGCACGCGTCGGATCTAAATAATGCTTCGTCATCATTTTTTCTCGTAATTCTTAATTGTTGTTTAACCCCGTATATGATCTGGGTATAGTCTTCGCAAAATCCGAAAATATGCGAGAGCGGAATATTGAAAGAAAAATTTCCTTTAGTCGCGGCATCATTGTTATTTTCCATGACATATTTTTGTCTCCAGTCGAAACCTATGTTTAACGGATCGGCTGCTCCCATAGTAGTATCTTTTACCCAGCATTGAAGTAATCCCGGAGCGTCCAAAATATCTCTCGGGTATTTTAACATCTCTAACAGCGTCGTCGCTTGTCCGGGATATCAGACATTTTCGATTTCTTTACTCGAAATTTCGTACACGATATTACCGAACAAATTCATGATTCCGTTATGCGCGAAAGTAATACGATCGTTATTTGTAAAGGGACTTTCATCGGCTTTTTTTACGATTTGTCCTTCTATATTTAAAAAACTTTTATGCGGATGGGTATAGACGCTTTGAGCTTCCAAAGTTATGTAAATATCTCCCGGAATATTTAACGCATTCCCCGAATTTAATGGAACGTGCTCGACGTATTCGTATTTTTCGGTATCTTCGTCGATATAAACGTAATACTGCCATTGGTAAATTTCGGCTGACATATTTTTTATATAGCGTAGATTACATTATTTTAATTCCCGCGCCGTTTTTCTTTTTAGCTATCAAGTCGTTGATTCTTTTACTTACTAATCCCGAGACTTTTTCGCTTCCTTTCTGTAAAGCCGCTTTTCCGACATCAGTAGCGACCTTTTTAATCACGTGCTTAGCCATATCTTGAGCGGCTTTCGACGTTAAGCTAGATACTACTTTAGATTCCAACTAGTCGCTGCACCCGCTAACGGTCCGAAAAAATTGGTTCCCCCGTAAACATATTGTCTTTTATAACCTTTTCGTTTTTGCTTTACGATCATATTTTTTTAATTAGGGACGAAAATCTTTAGAGGCTCGAAGAGTCTCCGGAGATTCGAAGAATCTCTACAGGTCGTGAACTAACGAATCATATTGCTTTCTAGATATTTCTTTTTGTCTCAGTAATTCGTCTGAAATCGAGACGATTTCGTTTCTTACCCCCGTATTACCAGCGTTTCTGCTCCCGAGTAAAAGCGTTAATCTATCGACTAAAGCCTTAGGATCCCTCGGAAGGATTATAGTTCCTTGTCCGACAGTCGCTTGTCCTTTTTTAGTCGTTTTGGGAGGTATTTCTAATCTATTTCGTAAATCCGTAAGTTCTCGTTTGTCTTTTTCCGTTCCGAAATGCTCTCTCCAGCGGTGGACAGTCTTGTAGCTGATTTCGAATTTCCGGATCGTCTAAATCTTTTTTAGCCATTCTAAGAAATCTAGTTTTCCATTGCCTTTGATGTATATTTCGCCATTTGCTTTTCATAGCTTCGCTACCGGACGGAAATCTGGCATTATTTTTTTTTCGTTCCAAATTTCCAGCCTTTGTAAAGAATTTTAGAATCGTCTATAATCTGAGTATAGTCTTTCATCACTTCCGAATTTTTGATACTGTCTTCGGAAGGAGACAAAGAAAATAGTAAATCCATTAATTCCGGCGTCCTTTTATATTTTGCCCCGTCGTAAACGATCGCATCTTTTCCGACAGTAATAGGTTTACCTCCTTTAAACAGTTTCTGTTCTTCTATTTTTATCAATGGTTCGAAAATACTCCAATTATCGTGAATATTTTGTAATATTTTACCTAGTTCCGGATCTCCATTCACCTTAATTTTTTCGTCCGAGTCCGTTACAGGGGTAGGATATTCTTCCGACTTTGTTATAATAGGCGCTTCTATCATAGGGGGTAACGATTCTCCGGCCTTTTTCGCGATTTTTTCGGGTAAATATTCCAGGATTGCAGGGATTTCTCCTACTTTTTTTTCGACTTCTTCTAATCGAGAAGTAACGGGTTTAAAAGTTTTCTCCATTTCTTCCGTTCTGAGATAATCACCTGTTTTTAGTTCTCTATCCGTTTGCCGGATTCTTCCCTTCATAGCTAGATAGTCTCTAACTAAGGAATTCCGTTTGGAATGATTGGTAATTCGTAAAAATGACATTTTTTAATATTTAAAAAATTTCGCCCGCGGAAATCGGGAATCGTAAAATCGGGAAACGTAAAATCGGAAAATCGGGAATCGTAAAATCATAAAATCGGAAATCGGAAATATTTGATGAGTTAACCAAAAATTTTAATATAAAAAAAAATGAGAGGGGAAAATATAACAGTAATCCGGAATTTAGACGAGCGTCTGATCAAACGTCTAAAAACGGTTCAAAGAGATAAAATTCGTTTCGGGAACGCCATTAGGAAATTAGAAACTAATGTATTCGATGGTCCCAAAGATTCGCTTTGTCCTAAAAAAAGGAAAATTTCGGTAGAATTTCCGTTGTATAAATTCCATCACGGTTATTTTTATAAATTAAGACCGGTTTTTTATTACGAATATAGCACGATACGTTTTCATTTTCCGATCAATTTCGAAAAAATGGAAATGGTAGTTAAAACCTCTTATAGACCTCTAGGAATTAAAAAGGAAATAAACTTTTATGAAATTTCTATACTTAAAGAATTTGATAGAATGGTCCTAAGATTTCTTTACCCCCCGAAAATGGAAAGAAAAAACGATGAAATATTATTCTTCTGTCTTTACTTCAGCGATTCGGATTGGCCCGATGGATGCCCGTTCGATTTCGGCAGTTGGTTTTCTCTAGAAGATACTATTACGCTTTAGATATATATCTCTTTTCGAGATATATATCTTTATAACGAAGTCGAGTTTTCTACTCGTGACTCCGTATCGATTTCGCAAGTACAACTACAGTAGAATTTCGGAAATCCCTTAAAAGGGCAGCAAACCCTCGTGATGTTTTTCAACCAATTTCCGAAAGGACTCGCGTTGTTCCCGTCTGCCCCGTTCGATCAAATTTTCTTCTTCCCCAGTCGTTAACGTTTTCTTCTCTTTTGACGAATATCTTTCTTCATTTTCTTATATTTTTCCAATTCTTCTAAGATTAATTTAAATTCTTCGTCCGTAATACGGTTGTCAGCGATCGATTTAGAAATATGAGAAGTTATCATATCTAATTTCGAATCGGCTATAGCGCGAATCTCTTGATGTTTTTCTCCTTTCGTTCTCGTCCTTTTTACCGCGTATTTTCCCAGTACGGCGATTAAACCGGTAACTAACGCCAATACTTCTATAGCAGTCGTGACTGGAATAGCTACGACGGTTGATAGGAATACGATTCCCCCTGCGCTAGTCGCTATCGCTATCGTTTGTAAAATGGTATCTACGTTATCGGAGATTTTCGAAATCCTAAAACATTTTTTCATAAGAGCTTCCCTTTTCTTAACTTCTTCCTCGAGAAACGTTTGAATTTCCAAAATTTTACGAAGGCGATAGGAATGACCCCCGCTACCATTAGTCGTTTGCAAAGCCGGAATCCTATATGAAGGGGGACTACTATCCCTCCGATCATCCGGCGGAGCCGAAGGAATAGGAAGGTCTGCTTCCGGTAAACTAGGATAAGTTTTTCGATCTAAATCCGTCATTTTTTAAAACGTTTAATTTTTAAAATATCGCAATTCGCAAAACGGATTGCCCTCGGGAATGGTTACTTTGTTCGGGGTAAAATTGTAAAGGTAGACGATGACATCTTTCATTTCGTCGGAAGAATACGTTCCGTTAAAGATCGTTAAAGAATCTTTCCAAGACGTAGAAGTAGACGCGATTAATATTCCTCAAGACATACTATATCCGAATCCCAAAGATAATCTTTTTCCTTCTTTCGGAGAAATCGCGATTTTTTTCTTGGGAATATATATCCCATGTCATATGGTCAAATTCCCCCGTACTTTTAATTTTTCTTTTCAAAGGGGGGAACGAAATGTTCGAATCCGGTCTCCAATGTATAGTCTTAGGTTGAGAATTAAAATCGGGACGTCTTCTTTTAGTATTCATTTTTTCTATACGAAAATATTTTACAATATATACTTTATGATAGGAATATTTTTAAACGGGGAATCGTCTCCGAGTAACAAGCCGGTTCCGTCCTGTATCGTTTTTCCGTCGGATAGGTATAACCCGTCCCCTTATCGTTCTAATCCTCTACCGGTATAAGGACGAAGATATAAACCTTTTTCGTCCGTTTGCATTTGGGCGACATGGGGACCCTTTTTCAAATACAAACCTTTTCCCATAATTTTATCTACTAAACTGCACGCGAGCGATCCTAAAGCTCCTTGCGCTAACGACGGGAGAATTTTCGACGCCCCTTTCATAAGTATCGGGCCTACGGTTCTAGCTAATGTCGCAAGAAATCCTCCTATTTGTTCTTTATTATGCATCAATTGAGCTCTCGATAGAGCAACTTGAGTCCCGCGACCTTTCGATCTCGCTTTTTCCATTTTCGCTAATTGCCTTTTCGTAAAATATATTTCGTCGGGTCCTTCCATTTGGGAAGGGGATAATCTTACGGTCGTAGAACTTCGATCTTTGATAGCTTTCGCTAAAGTTTTCTTTTGTCCCTCCGTAAACGAAACGCCTTTTAACGTATGTTCGGTTCTTACCATTTTATGTATATAGATTTTTTTAATTTTTCTAAGATGAAAACGTATCGTAATTTCTTCTCCCCTAAAATCTAACATATTACCGTTTTGATCGGTTACCGTTACTTCTAAACTATCGATTTTATCGTCGTAAATAATGGGGAGATAAATAGGATGGGGGGATTCTCGACGATTTTATAACCCGGGGCGACTTTAGGAAAAAACTATAGATAGCGTTAGATCTATAACTCCCGACGTAACTTCCACCGATGATATCGACGTTAATCACGATCGAATTTACCGGAAGAATTTGTACTATACGATCGCTTACATGATAGCCGGCTTCTAAAACTTTTTCGCTAAATCCCAATAATTTTCCTAACGAATTAGGTATTTCAAAATCTACCTTGTATCCGTCGTTAATTGTAACGGAAGATTTAAGGGTATGTTCTTCCGGATCTAACCTAATAGGATATTCGTCGTTCGTAGGATCGTAGTCCCCATTTTCTTTCAAGTGTCTCTTTAGTTCTTTATAAATATTATCTATATCGTAGCTACCTTTAGGAAGAGTAAATTTCTTATACCCGGTAGGGTTCCAATAAGCGAAAGCATTATTACCCGCTTGAATATTAGGAATACTGTAATACGTCTCGAGATTGAAGAGGGCCATTTCCCAATAAGAATTTCCTAGATCGATATGGGGAGTAAAATTCTTCCTAAACTTCGTCGTTTGATCCGTGACTATGATTTGTTTAGATATCATTTTTTAAAAGAAGAAGATTTAAATATTTTTTCTTACGTATTTAAAAAATGGAGAATATCGTAAAACCCGTAGTAAAATTAGTAAGAAGAAAATCGATTACGGAAGAAGAAACGGAGACGAAAATTTGTACAGGGGGGTATACGGACAAAGAAACGGTTACGACTACAACAATTACGATGATAGAAACGGAAGAAACGGAAGAAGAAACGACAGAGATTTAAAAAATATAATATATATTTTTTAAATTTTTTCTCTAGGAATATTTTTAACTAACCGCTAATCTTACTAGAATTTCGATGTAAGCGGATATAATACCTGGATTATTCGAGAAGTGTCCAATAGTCATTTGACAACAACTTATATCCGCTATCTGGTCGAGTATAAAAAAATTTCTTTCGTTTAAAGTTCCTGACCTCAAAGCATTTGGCTTTTTAACCTCAAACGTTAATTTTTCGTAAACTTTACAGGTATAAATTCTTGAGTCTGAGGATGTATCGGGTTTTATAAATAAATATTTATTCTTATCGTCAAATACGTGCACAAATAAGTTTTTAGTCTCATCAGGATATTCACCAGTATAAAGCTTATCCAAATGAAATAGATGTTCGTTTTTTGCTTCTTCTCGAATTTTAATATTACGTATCGTTATTTGTATTTTGCACGGTAAAGGTTTAGAATTTAACTCAGAAAATATGGCCAGGGTTATCTTTTCGATTCGATCGTGTATAGGCGAAAAGAAAAAATTTTCGTCTCCGTTTAAAAAATGAAAATATTTCCTGCTTTTAAACTCTCCTGTACTACTAGCTCTAATTACGGTAAAAGTGGGAGTTTTCGGAATATTTAAATTCTCGATCTTACTAGTATTTTCGTCCATTAATCGTTTAAGTTTAGTCGTCTCCGTATTCTTTCGTCGCGGCATCTTTTTCTTCTTCCGGTTCTTTTAAATTTATGAATCTATGATTTTTTGCGTCTATAGTTCCCCCGTTTTCGTCCTCTTTAACTTTAACTTTAGCGATCTCTGTATCGACGTATTCTTTCGAAGCCAGTTCGTTTTTGTTTCTAGGCATTCGTACCCCTCCTATTTTATTTCCCCCGAAATATATTTTATCTTTCGCTATAAATCCCCCGTTTCTAAATTCGAAAGGATTCGAGGAATCGACATATTCTTTTGTCGCGGCTTCTTCGGGATTAGTCGGTAAACGTATATTTTTTATCGTATTACCGCCCATCTTTAAATCCCCGCACATGGTACTGCTTCCGTCTTGTCTTACGTATTTGTCGGCTATATACACGAGAGATACTCCGAAACGATTCTCGGGATCGTCGTCGTAGTCATTCTGGATATAAGGTTGTCCTAACTTGTTTATAGGCATTTTATTAAAAATATATATTTTTACGCGAAAATATATATTACCAAAATGCCCAGGGGGGTATATGGGGCGAAATATGGCAAAGCCAGGGACTATTTTTCTCTCATTAAATACGAAACGATAGGATATAAATCGTATCCTCGAGAAAGATTTTCCAAAATGAAAACGCAGAGATGTCCGCAAATATAAGAATTTAAATCTTGGACCTGATCGGACAAATAGTACATCGGGGATCGTAAATAGTCCCGTAATTCCAACGGCGGTTGAATTCCGTAGCTATCGAAATAGTACTTAGTCCCTTTAATCCGATACCACGCGACCCAATGCGTCCCGGGTCCTTTCGCGTCGTCGAGATTTAAAATACCACAATCTCTTTCTTCGTTAGGTCTTTCCAGAAGGGAATCTCTGGAAAATATACCTCTCCAACCTTCGAGATCTTTACAAACTTTTTCCAGGTCGATATTCGAAAGTATTCGATCGGGAAGTTTAGAAGTTAACGTATTAGACAGACCGGTTTTAGTTCCTCGTCCTGTCAGTCCTTCCTTCGGTCGGGTCCCTTCGGGTAGTCCTTCTCCGATTCCAAAATCTAAATTTTCTTCTAGTTCGTTTCGTTTACTTTTCCTTTTTATGTCCTTTGGTCTCTCGGCTTCTTTCTTGACGGCTTCGCACCCCCGACAAGCGTCTTCTTTCTTTCTAGATCTTCCGAAATCTTTTAGATTAGGATTCATAGGACGTTCGGTCTTTTGAAATTCTTGCGTGTAAAATATTCCGTCGACTTTATGACCGTGAACGTCTTCGACGTGATACGTAATGAGATCGGTTTTTCCTATTTTATAAACTTTATAAATTTCGTGCATCCAATTTTGCTCGTATCCTTTTTCCATATTCGCTTTAATTTTCGCTAATCTTACCTTGTCTCCTACGGAAATATCGTTTTTCTTAATCTTCTTTTCGATTTCTTTCTCCGATTTCCTTTTCCTCTCAAAAGCTTTTTCGTAAACGACATCTTCGTTTACGGGAAGACTCGCCTGTACTTGCGTCATTCCTATCGTACTATGTACGGTATTATTATATTCTTCGACTAAAGACGGCATCTCGTCGAGAATTCCTTTTTTACCGTGATCGGTCATATATTTCCAGATTTTTCCTTTGATCGTTTTTACGAATCTTTCAGCAACAGCGGCTTTACTTCGACCGTCGGTATGATATAGACTGATATCTTTGAATACAGAAGCTCCCCCTCTCGGATCTGCCGACGGTCTAAAAGGACATTCCTTTTCCTCGTGACGTTTTAAGTTACCTTTCGTCGAAAAATATCTTTCGCAATACCGGCATTGAAATTTGGTTGCGAGAACTTCTTGAGCTTCGCTATCTTTTTGGTTTCTTCGTAAAAGACCTACAAATTCCGAACCCCGATCGGTCCAAAACCTTTTAGGTTTTCTTCCCGACGATTCGAATATATCGAGTAATGCGTCTTTGACATTGGTAGCCGTTTTCCTATCTCCTTTCATATGTACGACCCAAGCGTATTTCAAAAAAACGTCTAATACGACCAGAAAAGTAGGTTTAAGTTCGTTCCCTTTAGCATCCCTATTTAATTTTTCTTTTTCTTCGTATTCCTTCGGTATAAACATTAAATCCGCGGTCCAGGTATCGTCTATGCCGGGAACGGATACCTTTTTGGTAGGAAAATTCCTTCTAACGTTTCGATGTAATTCGTCTCCCAAGGTTTTTACGACCGCGATTTTTTTTTCAATCGGAAAAATGTCGGCTTGGTTCAGGGGATCCCCCATACCCAATTTAGCCTTAGTACTTATAATAGGTCTAACGAACGCCCTATCTATTCTTTCTCGAAAAGTCAGTTTAACGATATGATCTATAGTTTTTACCATATCGGCGTCGAAAATCGCGTTTCTCGACTTCGTATCCGGGTATTTCCTATAACAAATATCGTGAAACATAGACGCCTGATCGACCCTATTAATCAGACGATATTTCGCTTTTGGGGTTCCGTCGGGATTTAATCTTTTCTTTAAATTCGTCCCCGGCCCCGTAAAGTTATGACCCGGCATTCTTCTGGAATTTCTCGTCGTTTCTTCCGTCGGAGAATTCGTTCGAGTTTTACGTTTGCATTTTATCCAATAGATTTCGGTCATCTTTTTATATTAATATGAAAAAATATGGAAATAGACGACTATTCGTGGAATACGAATACTAACGTTAGGAACAATAATCCCATGTTTCCTAGTAGTATCAGGGGACTGATCATAGGAAGTTCGGGTTGCGGGAAAATGACGCTATTGTTTAATCTATTGTTAAAACCGGGTTGGTTAGACTACGATAAATTATTTATTTTCGGGAAAAATTTATTCGAGCAAGACAAATATAGGATACTCAGGGAAGGATTAGAAGCGGGACTCACGAAGGAAGAACTGAACGAATTTTTTTTACGTAAAGACAAGATACGAGAATTGGGGAGACCCCTTAAAGATTTATTTAAAGAAGTCGCGAAGGATCTACGACGAACGGCGGTACCGTCATCGTCCCTAGTTTCCATAACAACGGAAAAGAGGTACCCGAACCGGGAGACTTAAATCGTAAAGATAAAAATTTAATGATCTTCGATGACTTAATGCTAGAAAAACAAAATAAATGCGAGCAATACTATACGAGGGGAAGGCATAGTAACGTCGATTGTTTTTACTTGTCGCAAAACTTTTTCGCTTTGCCGAGACAGACGATTCGAGAAAACGTGAATTTTATATGCTTCTATCCTCAAGACGATAGAAACTTAAGTATCCTTTATAATACGTACGCGTCTCAAGATATGGACGTCAACGCGTTTAAAAAATTCTGCAGAGATTGCTGGGATTTTCCTTACGGTTTCGTCGTCATAGATCGGACCAGTACTAGAGACAGGGGAAAATATCGCTGCGGATTTGATCGGTTCTTTATCCCTCACGCATTGTAAAAATAGTACAGGGGGTTACACGGGCAAAAAAATTACGTTACTCTCCGAAGAAAAGTAACATAATCGAGAAAAGAAAAAAATGGGTGAGAGGAAAATCAGCGTCTAAACCGGATACTAACCAAATCTCTGAAAGAACAACGAAATGCAGTCGAAATAGCGTCGCGAGGTAGCCAAAAAAAGGACTCGGGTCCCTAGGGGCTCGGGCCCCTATTTTTAGATAGATAGGAAATTTCTTTAATTCAAAATTTATTCGCTCGCTGTTCTAGCCGACATAAGTTGATTATATTCATAGTCTTTGTCTTCTTCGGGTTCGCGATATTTTTCGACTTCTCGGACCAAAACGGCTAAAACTTTGATAGACATTCCGGATTCGCGCGAATTACGTTTTCTCCATATTCCCCCTACTTTAATAGTATAAACACCGTCAAGAATACGATCTCGATAGAAATCTTCGTAATTTATGTTTTTAAAACCTTTACCTTCAGGATCCGGTTGTTGAAAGAAAGACGCACCGAATTTTTCCGTATCTACTTTCACTTTGACGAAACCGTCCGATTTATATCTTTCTAAAATACCGCTTAATAAAAAATCTTCTTCTAACTGTCGTACGAATCGTCATCGAAATTCTCGAGTATCGCGTTTAAAAATTCTTCGAGCATGTCGTTGTAAGCGATATTAATATATATCGTTCTTTTTTGATAATCGAGTATCGTCGGTCTATTAGGGGGACCCGACGCGTATAAATTCAGGTAAACCCCTCGTCTTCCTTTCTTAAGAAAATCGCGGTAGACTATTTCTTCCGATTTCTTAGATCCCCGAATCGTATTTTCTTCCCCTAACATAAATGTCGTTTTCTTCGTCGTATTTTCGATAGAACTCATATCTTTTTTTTATATATTACTTAAATTTTTTTAAGTTATATATAAAATAAAAAATGAAGCGTTATTCTTTCGTTTTTAACGAGAATTGCAATATCGTGACGCCAAGGAAGCTGACAATCAGTCAAGCGGCGCCAACGATTACATCGACGACTATAACGAAGTCGAAATCGAGAAAAGAGAAAACTATAGAAACGAAAGCGAAAAAATCCGCGTTAAACGGGTATTTCAAGGAAATGCAATTTTCTATCCCTAACGGGAACGACGTCGACATAGAAAATTATTTAAACAAGACGAGGTCTAGCGTATTAAACGCGTTTCAGAAAAATTCCGGTACGAAAGTAATTATGACTTTAGTCGCGCAAATGAGAAAAGACGAACAAGTCGTTTACAAATATTTTAATTCGAGACCTCATACCGTTTATCCTTGGAATAGTAAGGAAAAAATATACGAAAAACTATACTCGGAAGTCCTAGAATCTTTCGCGGGAAAAGAATACAAAGGTAGCGGATGGAGATTAATAGGAAACGAATGCATTTCTTTGAGTTTCGGGAAATACGTTCCTTTTACGGGCGGTTGTTCCCGGGTAGAATTACCCGAATGGCTTAAAGGAAAGAGAGCGCTAGTATCCATGCATACCGTGGATCAAAGATGTTTCTATTGGAGCATATTACGATTTTTTAATCCGACCGAAAAGAACAAACGGAGAGTCGATCAAGAATTAAAGAAAATTTACCGGGAAGATCCTAATCGATACGCGGATTTTAGCGATGTAAACTATCCTACGACGAGCGACGATATCGAAAAATTTCAAGAGAAAAACCCCCATATACATCTCGTGATATACGGCGTCGATGATGAAAACGAAAGAACGCCCGTCATATACGATGGGAAGGATTCCATTAGGTCCCTTCAGACGGGTCGAGAGGTTCCGAGAATATATTTACTCTATTACGAAGAACATTTTTACCTCGTCGAAAATATATCTAGATTACTATATAGCCAAATTTCTAAACATAAGGCTCGAAAAGAAGTTTGTTATAAATGTCAATAGGTATTTTCTTCCCGAGAAAAATTAGAATGTCATGAGAAGAAATGTAGCGACGCTGCTTTGCTAGAACTTCCTAAATTTCCCAATCATATCGTCTCTTACAAGGAAAAGAAAAACGGGACACCTCCCGCTTTTTGCGTATACGCGGATTTCGAATCTTTTCTAATTCCGTATGACGAAGATAGTAAATTTCAGAAGCATAAACCTTCGTGTTTTTCCTTTTTCGTAAAATTGTCGGACGAAAACGTTCGAGAATCGTCTCTAACGACGTATACCGCGAAAGACGATAAAGACGACGTCGGAAAGGTATTCGTAAAAAAATTAATGGCCGCCGTACACACCTACGTTAGATAATGGAACGAAAAGAATGGAAAAACCCCCGCTTTTACGCCGGTATTCTTTCATAACTTAGGAGGATACGACACCCATCTCTTCATTAAACAATTAGCCGCTTATAGTACCGGAAGAATGACCGTATTACCTTCGAACGAACAAAAATATATATCTTTCTCAAAATATTTAAATATTCGCGGTAAATATCACGAAGTTCGTTTTCTCGATAGTTATCGATTTCTCGATTCTAGCGTCGAACAATTAGCTGGAGAATTGGGAAAAGACGAATTGATAGAAACCGAGAAACGTTTCCCGTCGATACCCTCGCGTATTCTCCGGGGAAAAGGTATATATCCGTACGAATGGATGGATAGTATCTATAAATTAAATAGTCCTCGTTTTCCGCCGATAGAAAACTTCTATTCTTGACTTCGCGGAAAAGGTATTTTGCGAGAAGAATACGACCTAGGGCTCGAAAGTTGGAAAGCTTTCAATTGTAAAACGATGAAAGATTACCAAGAAATATACTGCGAACGAGACGTCCTTCTATTGACCGATATTTTCAAGAATTTCAGGAAACTTAATATCGAAGAATACGGAATAGATCCTATCGAATGCTATACCCTTCCGGGTACGTCCTGGCAAAACATGTTAAGATATACGGGGAAAGAAATAGAATTAATTACGGATAGGGAAACGTACGAAGATTTCGAGAAAGGAATTCGAGGGGGCGTCTCGATGTCTATCGTTCGTCACGCGAAAGCGAACAATCGATACCTGTCCGATTACGATTTGAACATCAAAAGTTCTTTTATATTTTACGTCGACAAAAACAATCTTTACGGAGATGCCATGAGTGAAGAATTGCCGTACGCGATCGAAAGGAAAATGAAAGATTGCGAATTAAAAGACTGGGAAAATTTCCCTTGCGCGGTAGTCGTAGACTTGGAAATACCGGACAGTTTACACGATTTCCTAAACGATTATCCTATCGCTCCCGAACATATTACGAAAAACGGGGTCAAAAACTCGTCCCGAATTTAAGGAATCGCGAAGAATATCTTTGCTACAGAGAACCATTAAAGTTTTACGTACGGATGGGAGCTAAGATTACGAAAATTTATAGGGGTTATATTTTTCGCGTCGAGAAATGGCTCGAACCTTATATCGAGAACAATACGAAGAAAAGGATGAAAGCGACGAAGGTGAAAAAATCTAGCGCGGTTTCGTTTTACAAGAAGGCTAACAATAGTATCTACGGAAAAACGATAGAAAATCCTAGAAAAAGATGTAACGTAGAACTTACGAATCGGAAAGAACGAGCGGAAAAACTGGTAAGAAGTCCCGAATATACGAAGTTTACGACATTTTCGAATGATCTCGTCGCGGTCCATAAGAAGAAGACTATCGTCAAATGCAACAAACCTAAATACGTTGGTTTCGCGATTTTGGAATTGTCTAAACTTAAAATGTATCGTACGTTTTACGAATATTTACTTCCTAAATTCGAGAATCGTCTGTCATTACTGTATTCGGATACGGACAGTTTTATCTTTCGCGTTAAAAGCGAGGATATTTACGAAGAATTTTCGAAAGATCTCAATACGAATTTTGATACGAGTAACTATCCGGAAAATCACCCTTTGCATAGTAAGAAAAACGCGAATCGGTTAGGGTTCTTTAAAGACGAATGCAAAGGAAAACCGATCAAGGAAATCGCGAGTACCTGCGCGAAAATATATTGTATTAGAATGGGAGACGAAAAGGAAAATATCGTCAGATGCAAAGGAATCGGAAATACCGTGAAAAACGAACTTACGATGGAAGACTTTCTTTCTTGCGTATACGACGGGAAAGAAAAAAGGATAGACTTTAACGTTATAAGCAGTAAAAATCACGAAATTTTTACGGAGCCCGTTAAAAAGATAGCGTTAGTACCGACGCAAGACGTTCGATACGTTTTAGACGATCGCGTACATACCCTATCGGCGGGTCATTATAAATTAAAAGGAATAGATTTTTAAAAAAAATGTCAGTAATCGATCCTTTTTTTCTCGAATGCGCCGTCAGCGAAACGAATCCGGAAAAAAGGGAGAAAATACTCGACTCAGAACGAACGGCTATCGTTTTAGAGACTCGTACGAACCTACGGTTCGCGAGGAAAGTACTGTTTACGAAATACGGGACTATGGAGATTCCTTCGAACTATTCGAACGAAGGAAAAGAAAAGCTTCTCGAGCTGTTAGATCGCAAAAATTCGGACGTCGAAAATATTAAAAACGAGATTCGGGAATACGAAAAACGATGGGGTCGAAGGAAAGCGGAAAAAAAGGCGTTTCCTAGATCGTTGCATCGTTAATTTAGATCTTTCTTGGACCGAAAAAGTTTACGTAAAACGTATCGTTTCGATCGGATTAATATTTAATCTTTTCAAGGAGAAAAATGACGGCGAGATATCCGAACTATCTTTTAAAAGAGATGAAAGATTAAGGATATATATCTTGACGAAGATATATATCCCTATATACCCCCCTGCGAATATTTTAAACCCTAATCCGGCGAGGCGGAAAACAATATATCGGTTCGACGGAATTGTACAATCGAAATCTACTTTCGATTAAATCAAAGATCGTTTTGTGGATTTTTCCTAATACGGTTTCATCTATATCATCGTCATTTAGTCTATATTTCTCTACGTAATATTCTTTCGTTGTCCCTCCCATAAAATATTCGTCGGTAATATGGTACTTTCTTTCGGGTCTCGGGGTTCCTTTGGGCAATAAGCTATCGCGATAATCTTTAAGGTTCTTTTCGCATTGCCATTCGATCGAGTACGTAAGCTCCCTTAATTCCTTGTACGATAGATTCCGTAAATCATAAATAAAACAAATACACGCAAATTCGGAACCGTGTTTTAACTCCATCCCGATTCGAAACTTCTCGGCCTCTGTAAGACTAATATTCTGATTTTCCAACTCCATTTTCTATAGCGATATTTTCCTTTAAGCCAGATTCGATATTTCCCGAATATTATAATTCGCCGGAATCGTACGAAAATATCCAATCTCGACTATCTTTTAAAAGAGATGAAAGATCAAGGATATATATCTTGACTAAGATATATATCCCTATATACCCCCCTGCGAATATCTTAAACCCTAATCGGGCGAGACTGATACGGTGATTCGACAGAATCGTAATTTTCACATCTATATCGAATTAAATCTTCAATCGCTTGCTCGAATTTTCTTAAATCGAGATGGACCATATCGCGAAGACCGTATTTCCTTACTTAATATCCTTTCTGTTTTCCGTTCGAGAAAAGTTCGTTTCCAATATTACATATTCTTTTGGGTTTCGGGGTTCCTTCGGGTAACCGGCTATCGCGATAATCTTTATGGTTCTTTTCGATTTGCCATTGTATCGCGTACGTAAGCTCCCTTAATTCCTCGTACGATAGTTTCTGTAGACGATATTTCTCGCAAAAAAATAAAGAATCTGCTCCGTACATCATTCCCATCTCAATTTCAAACGAATCTTCATCCCAAAATTCTAAGATATCGCTCTCGATTTCATTTTCCAACTCCATTTTCTATAGCGATATTTTCCTTTAAGCCAGATTCGATATTTCCCGAAATGTTATAATTCGCCGGAATCGTATAAAATTTTTCCTCGGATAAAATCTTTTGTCATCTTCATTAATTTTTTAAATTCTGTACTCTTAAGATAGTATAATCCGTGTTCATTTAGATAATATTCTTTCGGGTTTTCTTTAAAATATTCGTCGGTAATCCGATACTTTATTTCGGGTTCCGGGGTTCCTTCGTATAAATGGCAAACGCAAAAATCTTCATATTTCTTTTCGTATAGCCATCGTATCGCGTACGTAAGCTCCTTTAATCCCTTGTACGATAATTCCCATAGACGATATTTATTACATTCTAAAAAAAAAAGTGGCCGAATCTATCAAACATTTCGTTTTGGAATAAACATTTTTTGTCTATCGAATCTTCTTCAAAACCCGAATCTTCTTCAATATTCGAATCTTCTTCGATATATTCCACGTTCCATTTTCTATAGAATATTTTTTATTTAAATAGGAGAGATGTATATTTGGGGTTTCTAGAACAGTTTTCCGGATTTTCTCGATTCGTCAATTAGTATCTTAATTAATAAAGGTATTTTCTTTTTTTCTTTTCTTAGTTTTTTTCTTCTTCTTCTTCTTCTTCTTCCTTAGCTTCTTTTCTTTCCTTAGCCCTTCTTCTTTTTTTAAAATCCTTTCAAGCTGGCAAGTCAAAGCCTTCGAACCTAACAACCTCAAAAAAACGTCGTCGACCCGATAAGGGAGACGGCGTCTAAAACCCAACGACCTCTACAATCCCTACGACTTCTGAAATCCTACGATCTTCGCGAGACTATAGGGGACCCTCTAGGGATTGGAAAATAGGAAGATAGCGGGGATTGGAAGATAGCGGGGATAAGAAGATAACAGGGATTGGAAGATAGCAGGGATTGCAGGGATTGGAAGAAAGAAACTATAGGGGATACCCTAGGGAAAAATAGAGGGAAAAAAATACGAGAAAAAATACGGGAAAAAAGTCGAGAAAAAATCGGGAAAAAAATCGGGAACTGTGCTAAGAAGAAGGCGAAAAACAAAGAGAAAGAATTTTAGAGAGAAACAAGGGAGAAAACTTACGCTGAAAGCTTACGCCGAAAAAAACCAGCCTCGTCGGATTATTAATTAAGATACTAATTGACGAATCGAGAAAATCCGGAAAACTGTTCTAGAAACCCCAAATATACATCTCTCTCCTGGATATACAGATGTTACCTGTGAAACAGGTTTGTGTTTCATATTCTCAAAATTTTACGGATACATTACGATGCGTGAATTTCAACTTCAAAGTAGTCTAATCCATAAAGCGAATATGATTTAGGAAAAAAGGAAACAAACTCTGCAGTCAGAACTAATATGTAAATATAGTCACCAAGATATTTCGACAGGTAAGGGAACCGTCGTTTTCTGCTGTTCATTTCTTTAAAGAAATTTTAAAGTCTTCAACTCAATGGTTAATTAAAATGCATCATTATTACTCCATTACAGATCGTTGTCCTCCACGTACCAATTAACAGACTTCTTAAAGGTACATGTACATCTATATTCGTTTTCAGGCAGTTTTCAAGTCATTTCATCTTTATTTTATCAAACTATAATAATTTTTGTATCTTCGTGCCAAATGTTGTCCCTGAGGGCTGCAAGGTTGCACAAATTACGACAGATGGACAATGAATTTCATTTTGTGGCAGCCTTCGACGAAATCGCTGTTATCGTTTCCGGTTTTAAATGGGGTCAAATCCTTTGAGTTTCTCTACCCGTTAAACGATATAGATTGGTAATTTATATATGTTTACACAGCTGGCCAAATTCTAAGCCATTTTCAAGTCTTTCAAGTTTTAACAGCGTTTTTTTTTTCTCGGCTGTAACGTTGTATCTTTAAAAACAGTACAGGAGACCCTATTTTTTTGTCAAAGATCTCCACTTAGTAACTTGGTCGAAAGAGGAGGCAGCCGGCCACGTGTGGAAAAAGTGCATAAACTGATAAAATTAGATATGATCCATTGATAGGGGAGTCAGCCATCGGTAAAATACATTTGAGACATGCTCTGTGAAAAGGGGGGCTTAATGCATCTGCAAAAAGTATCGACCCATGTCAGCCTGCGCAGTCCGCGCAGGCTGACATGGGTCGAAACTGTTTGCCATTGGTCAATAAAATTGTGTGTCTAAGCTTTTTGCATACGGTTTTAGGTGTTAGGAAAGTGGTTTGGGGTGTAATGACAGTGGTTCGGTGTGTTTTGGGATGTTTCTCTCACATCTGCTATGTAGACTTACAAGGCCAATGTCAAAGCTAGAGCTAATTCAGCTCTGAAGTTCATTGTTTGTGTAACTGAAGAAAAAAAAAAGAAAGTAGCGAAATTGTATATTGCATTTCAAAAATCAAAATACAACTATTAACATTTGAGACCATGAGGCAGCGTTGCATTGCTTACAAGGAGGGGGTTTTTTTTATCCTCATAAATTTAGTATAATTACATATTGCATGACGATGACACGTGATTTTTCAATTTTTCAGTTCTTCCAGGGGGAAGTTGTGATCTTGGTGTAAACTGTGTTGAACATGCAAAATGTGAAGATGGCGTGTGTAACTGCATAAGCCCATATATTGTCGCCAGGGACGGGCGATATTGCACTTATGGTATGTTATAGTTTATCGTCGATTGAGTGTCACCTAGTTAAAGTTAAACCATTAGAACTTTAGGTAAAGCAGGTACAAACCACGCTTGGATAGTAAGATGACGAGGTTGGTTTATCCTTTACCACAGTTTTAACGAACCTGAACAAGAATGCTGTTGAAAACATTGTGGGAAAAGGAGAAAATACTGGTAACCCAGCATTTTCCCCTTTTTCCCACAATGTTTTCTACCCTTTCTGAGACGAATGTTGTCATTTCAGACACACTTGCTTTACCGTTTGCAAATGCTGTGAATTTGGACAGGTCTAAAATGTTTTCGTTCGTAAAGAGTTAAGCGGTTACAAGAAATGACGTAAATGTATAACTCTAACTTGATAAACCTTTCGTTAACAGTTCACATTGTTTGTGTTCGGGAAAACATATTTAAAACCACGAACCGTGACGAGATAATATAAACGTTATCCAGTTGGGTCTATAAATTATCTCGTCACGGTACATGATTTTAAACCTGTTATCACAAACATAAACAATAATATAAAGTGATAACGAAAGGTTTATCAAGTGAGAAGTATACCGGAGTTACCCATTCAGTATTTTTGCTTTCGACTTTTGTGTGTATACAACTCACACGGGGACCGCTGTTCAACCCTTTCCCAAACAAGCCCTGGTTTTCACGTGTCTGCAGTACAAGTATTTTGAAAACACTGTGGGAAAAGGAGAAATTGCTCGTAACGAGCAATTTCTCCTTTTCCCACAGTGTTTTCTACCCTTTTTGAGACCTCTCTGCCATTTTCATCAAATTTAAAATTGTCGTCTGCAAACTCTTTCAATTTGGACCAGTCCAAAATCTGTCGTTTGGGAAAGGGTTAAGTATATAGTGAAACCACTGTAACTCGTCATTTCACCCTTTCAGCGCCATAGGCGGAAACAGGGACTTTTGCGGACGGCATACATCAAGATCAGACTGAACAGAAGGTGCAGTCTGATCTTTGATCTATACCTTCCGCTTGTTTGGTCAAGCCTTTATGATGATAATCTTCTGGAGACTCAGTGGATTCCATTTACAGCCTTCAAAAGAAGCCGAGTTTGTTTATTTGGCGCCGAAAGAGTTAATGAATATTCCGTATTTTTACGTGAACTATTTATAGATCTCCGGCAAATTTACGATTTTATAGGACGTTTACCTCGAGATCATGTGTCCAGGTATTTTACCTCTACACCATGTACACAGCGACAAGATCAGTTTATTATACAAACATATAAACTCTTGTCCTGCTAAATGAGTTGACTGTAACTTTCATACCGATAGTAAAGATCAGAATTAATGCCATTTAAAACTTATGTTTTGGAAAAAAATATCTCCTTATCGGACTGTGTAGATCCAAGATCAGACTGCACGTTCTGTGCAGTCTGATCTTGATCTATCTTGTCCGCGAAAGGTCAGAGAGGCTCACTTAGCAGCCTACAGGTTGAACATTTGAAGGTTCCTTTTCCTGAAATGTTTTTCAAAAGCTCCTTTGTTACGGTCGTGAAAATTCGGGGTTGTTTGGCAACGGGTTCGTAATTCATAGAATTTCTCGGCCACAACTTATACTTCGGCCGTACTTGACACACTGAAAACGAATTCTATTAATTCTGTGTTTATAACCGGTTTCAGTTCAAAGAACTATCAAACTGTGTTTTCGTTTCGATTAAAGAATGCGATTTATTTATTTATTGAATGGTGTTTAACGCCGCTTTCAACATTATTTCAGTCATATAACGGCGACAGCTCACATATTCATGCATTTCCTGGGTTTCACCATTGCTGGACCAGGGCTTTGAAGCGTCTTGCCCAAGAACACTTCCACTACACTCCAGTGTATTCAGTGACGCCCGAACCCGGGACCTCCAGGTCACGAGTCCTTGACTTTACCACTGAGCCACGCAGGACCTCTTAAAGAAAGGGGGCTTTTTTCGGCCAGGGATATCATTTCAACGAAATTGTGTGTTATTCTATTTTCCGTAGGTTGCAGCGATCAATGTGAGAGCAATACAGTGGACTCGTATTCCATATCTGGTGACGTTTGTGGCAACAAATTCAAGAGATGCGTTAATCAAACCCAGTATACCGAGAACTGTGGCCCTCATGATGTATTCGATCCGGCCAATGGCGTTTGTGTCTGCGTCCCAAGAACCACGGCAGATTGGTGCAATCCGGACACACCAGAAAGCAAACTCGAAGCTAAATGTGAAATGAAATGCTTGAATGACACTGTAACACCATAAACCTGGATCCATATTCACCAAGCATTCTTAAGAATATTCTTAGTATTATTCTCCAGAATTTTCTAAATTTGAAAGTAACACAACTTCTGATTGGCTAAACCATTTGGTTTAGCCAATTAGAAGTTGTGTTACATTCAAATTTAGAAAATCTTGAAGAGTAAGACTAAGATTATTCTCAAGAATGGTTGGTGAATACGGACCCTGGCCTTTCTTACTTGGTACTTGCTCAAACAATAGGATTTGTCTGTAGTTGGGTTGCAAACATTGAGGGAAAAGGAGACTTACTAACAGCATTTCCCCCTTTTCCTACAGTGTTTTCAAAACCTATGTTCCTCATGGTTGTTTGTAAAAGAATAAACATATCGAAATGAAAACGAATTTGGAGGAGTTCATGAAGTATTAATGACGCCATATTAGCCTTTTCACACATAACAAAATTTTAGATTTGTCCAAATTCAACGTATTTGCAGACGACAAAATAAATGTCAATCAAAAATCGATATTTATTTCAGTAGGGCAGAAAAGGAGAAAATGCTGGTAACCAGCTGAATGCAGAACGAATGTCTGCGAATGTCTTTGATCTCACCACGAAATTCTATCGTGTTGTGCGTGCCCTCTGCGTAATTCCTGAATCAGTTCGTACGAAGGACGTTGAAAGAACGCGTTTAACTCGTTTTTAATACGTTGGAATTCATTAGAAAAATTTGTTGGACGAATGCTACCGTGCAGGTATCGATCTGTTGTCGCACTGTACCGTTTGTATTGCGTATGGGTTGTTCCGGTTAACATTCGTCGAAAAAGAAATCGACGCACTCAAGCGAATAACGACATATGCCAACGACCTTGAGAGTATGCTAACGAATGCTAAAACATCTCCGCTGGAATACGCAGGGTCAATTCGTATAAGTGTAAACGCATGTAAGGTAAAATTTTTGCGGTATATAAAAAACGATCTACTGTATTACATTGTTTGTTACAAAGCTAAATAGGTACATGTTCATGTACACATGGCGACGGCTCTGTAATACCCTCATTTCACTGGGTGGGGATTCGGCTAAGCTTCGAAATTTTGGTCGAAACGCCGTGAATCGTTGGTGAAACGACAACACGCTCAATAGAAACGCCTTGATTGTAGTAGAAGCGTATCGGAAGCTTCATGATCGCTCCATTCTACTGAGCGTCGATTCCGCTACGCTTCAAATTTTGGAAAAAACGCCGCGAATCGTAGAAGGAACGGCAACAGCGCAGTAGAAACGCCTTGATCGTAGAAGAAGTCTATCGAAAGCTTCATGATCGCCACTTCACGGTGCTTGTTTTGACATTGCTTAAGATTTGCGTAACTGGATCGCCTTTGGCTCAAAGCGTCACAAAATCCTAGTTAAAGCGTAGCAAGAAATTCGTAAATGCAGCGGTATCGTAGCCGCAGTGCGAGTAACGTCGCGCAGTGCAGCGCATCATAACTAAAGCAACGCCCAACCCTATCAATCTCTTGTTCATAACCCCAACCTGCAGCACAGCTGCTGTGGCAATCCGATCCATTTTCTTCGAAGGCCGATGGTCAGCTGCTGCCGAATCAGTTAAATCGCCTATTATATATAGAAACGTTCCAAAAGCACAACAGAAGCTCAGCTCCTGCCCATAAGTCATAGCAAGGTCGCAGCAGCAACGTAGTAAGCCTGAAATCCTGAAAAGCGTAGTAGAAGCATCTCGGAAAGAATCAGCCAGTCAGTCTGTCGGGCCTTTTGCCAGTCTGTCCGTATGTCTGTCTGACGGAATGTGTACACGCACATAGGTTAACTTGCGTCCCGAACTCAGCGGCGCCCCCCCCTCCTGCGGCTTTTCTGTCACTACAGTGTAAATTTGTGGGAGTATAAACGAGACACTACACGTGCAAGAAGCGATTTTCATACGTCTGCTTTTAACTCTTTACCATACAATCCCGAGTTTTAACAACCCTGAGAAAAAAAAAAAAAACTTTGAAAACATATGTGGGAAAACAAGAAATGGTAATCAGCATTTCTCTTTTTCACAAAAATGTTCTTTGGCATTGTTTAACTCTTTACTAAACGACAAAAATTTAGAATGGTCCAAATTGAAAGCATTTGCAGACGACAAAATAAATGTAATTGAAAAATTGAAAGTGTTTTGAGTAGTATAGCAAACATTGTGGGAAAAGGAGAAAATGCTGGTTACTAGCATTTTCTCCTTTTCCCACAAGGTTTTCAAAGGACTTCTTTCACAGGGTTGTTAAAAGTCGGGATTGTGTGGTAAAGAGTTAAACAAACCTCATCATTTCAGCCACATTTAATTTATCGTCTGCAAATCCTTTCAATTTGGACAAGTGTAAAATTTATCTAGTATAGAACTAAACGTTGCAAAATTATCTCCCTTTGAACTTTGACATCTGTTTTCGCATAATTCACGGAGTTAAATTCTGTCTCATTTTCGATAGAATCACTTGGCAAAGGGTATTATATTAAATTTTTGTATAAACACATTACTCATACTCTGTGAAAAGGGTTTCATTTCATCTGCAAAAAAGTATCGCCCCATGTCAGCCTGGGCAGTCCGCACACCTGAGTCGAAACCTTTTGTCGTAGGCATGTCAATTTCTGCATGTCAAAGGACCATTGTACTTCACGATTCACTAGGTTACAAAGCAAAATGAATTCTATAGGTCCATACTTTTATGATTGATTGATTGATTGATTGAATAGTGTTTAACGCCGTTTTCAACATTATTTCAGTTATATCGCGGCGGCCAGTGCACCTATCCATGCTTTCCTGGAGTTTCTTTTACCAGTACTCCGCACAGTATTCTTTCCAAGCCACTGGTTGCTTTCCCACATAACCATCGTCGACACAATGGTCAGCGGTGAGAGAGGAATGAATCCTGTCGCAATGACTATCATCAATCCTCGGAAAGAGATTGGCGAAGCCGGGGATCCAACCAGCGACCTCCTGTTCTCAAGTCCTACACACTCTACCGACTGAGCTACGGGGGCTTGGCCCATACTTTTATGGGTCCATAGTTATATGATGAGTTGTACAATGCATCACGGAGATGCATTAAACCCCCTTTTGCCACAGCGCTGTGCACATGTATATAGTAGCATTCACTATTTAAAGGCATGAGAATTACATGTATATATCTTGTACAGTCACCTTTGAGTAAAACGATCGAAAATATCAGTAAGTAGAAAAACTCAGTGCTATCTGTCTTGCTGTTCAGTGAATAGTGTAACGTCGTATTCAACCTTTTTTTTTTCATATATATTACGGCGGCCTATGCATTTCCTGAACTTCTTTACCACCGCTTTTCACAACATTCCGTCAAAGCCATTGGCAGCTTTCCCACATAAACATCGCCCAAGCCACGTCCACCGGATAGAGGAAAGCGACTTCTGTCGCGATGACCAACACCAATCCTCTAAAAGAGCTAAGACCAAACTGGGATTCGAATACACAACACCTGGATCACAAGCCCTAACGTTACTGAGCCACCAGACTCGGCTCGAAAAAAGGATCATATGTTTAAGCGTTAACCCTTTACCACACAGTCCCGAGTTTTCACAAATGAGCCTGAAGAAGAAAGCCTTTGAAAACACTGAGAGAAAAGGAGGAAATACTGGTAACCAGAATTTTCTCCCGTTTCCACATGCTTTCTTACCTTTCAAGGGTAATGTAGTCGATTGGACAACACTGAATTTGTCGTCTGCAAAGGCTTTCAAGTTGGACATGCATAAAATTTTGTCGTCTGGTAAAAGGTGAAACCCTTATCCTGCTGAATGAATTAAATAAAACCTTCAATCCGATAGTAAAAACTCGAATAATGTTATTCAAAACTTATTCTCTTGGATAAAAATATATCCTCATCGGACAGTGTAGATCCAAGATCGGACTGCACGTTCTGTGCAGTCTGATCTTGATCCACACTGTCCGCAAAAGGTCAGTGAGTCGCGCTTAGCAGCCTGAAGGTTAAAAAACAAAAGCTCAATTGATGAGAATGTGTTTTAAACGGACATCTTCTGATTAATGTTTCAGAAATCAAAAGTCTAAAGAAAGGAACTTTATTTCATGCTTTTGGATAGTTTATCAGGAAATAATGGTGAATTATAGTTTGATAATTTCACCGTTTCGACCAGTCAACTGACCGATAGACACACTCACAGGAACGGAAATACCGAGTGCTCCCCTCTACTCTGCAAGTCCCAACAAAAGAGTTAGAAGCATGAAATAAATAGATTTTTTTTTTCGGTGAAAGGTCGAAATATATTCGTCTCGTGTACATCATACGCTAATATTTTCATACACATTACCGATGATGTTCACTCGAAATAAAGTTCGATCTTTCACCGAAAAAAACAAATATTTTCTATATATTCATATTATCACAGACCAATTCAGATGGCATTGTGAGCGGAATTCTTATGGTTACCTGACAAAGTCATCCGATCATTTATTATGATGTTGTGAAATAAAAATATCTGCCCTGAATTCACTAATGTGTGTAAGAAAAAAATCAGGTAGAAGAACTGAAATGCAGTTATCTCAACTGATTTATTGAGTAATTTCAAGTGGAAATATGTTTACAGTGATATACTGCGTTGCTGATATTAAACTTTTCTGTTGACCCTTTCAGCTTTCAATTCGACCTCTGTAGACAGCTGAAAAAATCATACTGCCTGTTCTGTGTAGTCTGATCTTCATATATCTTCAAATCTTCACGCGACTTGAAAACGTGAGAAGTAGGTCACATGTCTGTCATGTAATGCTTAAGAGGTTTCTCCTTTTACACAGCGGCAATCATGTAATGCCTTACTTATTTGTTTACATGTACCAAAATATATCGAAATTAAAAGCAATAAGCTATTTGAAAACATTGACCTCTCCTGGCTTCTTTTTTTAAGAAGCTAACTTGTTTGGTCAAGTGTTAAAAGAAGTTGTTGACAGGAAGTAATGTTTTAGGCTATTAACTCTTTACCTCACGACAGTTTTAGACCCATCCAAATTAAAAGCATTTGCAGACAACTATTTCAGTGTGACTCAAATGATGCTGTTTGTCTTTTATAGGGTAGAAAACATTGTGGGAAAAGGAGAAAATGCTGGTTACCAGCATTTTCTCCTTTTCCCACAATGTTTTCTGAAGGCTTCAGCATCAGAGTCGTTAAAAGTCGGGATTGTGTGGTAAAGAGTTAACTGAATGTTTTGTTCAGTATTTTCACTGACAAATTACAGGATGGTATTCAGAAATGCAGGAAAGGTAAGTGTTTATTCAGCTAAAGATACATACATTTGAGAGACCTGTGAACAGTGTATGGTCTAACTTCTATTACTGGAAGAAAAGAGGGCAACTTTACCTAAGTATGCACAGTATGTAGCTAAAGCATTTATGAATTCTCAGCCAGGGCCCCCAAGTTCTATGGGAATCAGTGAGTTTAGATTTTTGTCCTATTCTTCCGTTAAATGCATTTTTTTTTCGCTGTATACTGTAATTAGCATGTTTGCCTGTCCTCGTGTTAGTTGTAAGCGCATTGGTATATTTGTTTCACGCACTTCATCTTACGTTTTTCGTCATTGTTTGTACATCTGATAACCAGAAATAACAGATGTGATGAGTCTGATTTCCAGACGTCCGTGTTGCGGGGGGGGGGGGGGGTGGGTGGGTTGGGTGTGGGCTGTATAGATCTATACCAGACAGCACAGCGCATGAAATCTTATCTGAAGCTAAATTTAGACTGATGTTTTGTCGGAAATAATTACCTAAAATAGCCTTGATTTTTTTTTACTGAATAAATGCTCCAGTTCATATCTTTGTTGTTATGAGGGTACCCAAAACCTGTATTTATAACTGTGATCTATTACAGTGTACTCTGCTAAATACAATTGAAGAAGAATGGTACTCAGATTAGATTTGGTAGGACTCTGAAATGTCATTTCATAATAAATTACTCACAGGGTTTTACTGTAAAACTCAAAGCTTATAAATGGCTGACTAAGATTCTACAGGTTGCAAAAGATGTTACCACTACTTAAATATCAAATTCTTCCATTTAGAAAGAAATGTGTTTCTAATCAAAGAAGAAAACTTAGTGAATGGTTTTCATTGTAGTAAACATTAACTTTTACCAAACAATCCAAAGTTTTAACAATTTTAGAGATGGTTTTTGACTACGTAGTGAGTGGAGGAGAAAATGCTGGTTACCACCATTGTCTCCTTTTCCCTCAATGTTTTCTACGTTCCAAACAGAAACTTCAGGTTTTGAGTCATATTTATTTTGTTGGCTGCAAATGGTTTGACAGGTCTAGAATTTTGTCACCTTGTAAAGAGTTATCAAAGCTGAAGATAAGTGGTTGCTTCTTTTTCAAATATTTTAGGAATGCCCAATTCTGGACCGATGCGACCTCCAATGGGACCCCAAGGTAAGCATAGTGTAATAAATGACCCATGAACAAAACGGTCTATGAGGACCCTTTAAAATGAAAGGCTTTTGAAAACATTGTTGAAAAAGGAGAAAATCCCTGTAACTCTTCACAACGCAATCCTGAGTTTTAATGACCTAAAGGAAGAAGGGTTAAGAAAACATTCTGCCAAAAAGAAAAAATGCTGGAAACCAGCATTTTCTCCTTTTCCTGTAATGTTTTCTGCCACTGCAAAGACAGTTTTGTGTTTCGAGCTTCATTTCATTTGTCATTTGCAATTCGACCGAGTCTAAAATTTAGTCCATTGGTAAAGAGTTAATCATCATTTTCTCCTTTTTCCACAATGTTTTCTACTTTTTCAGTCAAATTCCATCATTGAGCCCTATTTCATTATGTTCTATGCAAATGCTTTCAGTTTTGCCAAATCTGTGATTTTGTTATCAGATTAGAAGTTCACATGCATCCATTATTATACAATTACATGCATTGCAATATATTTTGACTTGTTTTTGCGGTAGGCCAGTCTTAAACTTTGTTGTTTTGACAAATCTGTGATTTTGTTATCAGATTAGAAGTTCACATGCATCCATTATTATACAGTTACATGCATTGCAACATATTTTGACTTGTTTTTTTATGTGCAATCGTTTTGTTGCTGTCGTTGATAATGTTCCAAAATACCGTGGTCATGGCATTAAACACACAATCTGCGTTTAACAAACTACTTATGAGATTAATATTCTAGGATATCCTTGCCCTTGTTTCTTCAATAGAGTAATTACTACTTAAGATTTCTTTAAATGTGTAATACATGATTTAGCCATGCTCTGTGAAAAGAGGTCTTAATGCATCTGCAAAAAGTATCGATGCAGGTCAGCCTGCGCAGTCTGCGCAGGCTGACCTGGGCCAAAACTTTTCGCTGTTGGTCAGTTTTTTGTATATCGAAGGACCACTGTACCTCAAGATTCAGTTGGTTTTTAAAAAAAGTGGCTATTATGGATCCATAATTATGTGAAAGCTTGATTGGTACAACAATTCACGGAGATGCATTAAGCCCCCCTTTGCCAGAGCATGGCTTATATATAGATGATGAAAAACTAATGTTCATATCCACTTGTTCAGTGATCCAGCACAAACCTGCTTTTAAGGATTTTCGTTCCTCAATTTCTTAGATATGCACTTTTAAAACAGCCTTTATGATGCAATGTATTGTTTTACACTTTGAGAAACTGTCTATTTCTTATAAGCCTTTACCGAATGCTCATGTGTTTTAACTTCCGTTAGGAATTAGGCTTTTGAAAACATTATTGGAAAAGGAGAAAATGCAGGTTACCAGCATTTTCTGTGGCTCCTACAATGTTTTCTACCCCATTAATAACAAATCACATCTTGTAGACAAGATTTTATCTGTTATCTGCAAATGCCTTCAATGTTGTAAAGAGTTGCTAGGGCGCCAAGCATGACAGAAAGGAGAATAGAAAGGTCTGCCCATGATTCATGTAACTTGAACATGGTTCATGCTTTGTGAAAAAGTGGATTTTATGCATATGCAAAAAGTATCCACCCACATCAGCCTAGGCTGACCTGGGTCAAAACATTGGGCTGTTGGTCAATTATCTGCATGTCAAAGGACAGTCATTTGTTGGACAAAATGGATTTTATGTATCTGTAATCATGTAAGGAATGGCTTGATATAATGCATCACAGAGATGTATTAAACCCCCTTTTTTCCCAAAGTGTTACATACATGTGAGCCATGCTCTGACAAAAGGGGGCTTAATGCATCTCCATGACGCATAATACCAATGAAGCCATCACATATTCCTGGATCCATTATAGCCAATTTTATTTAACAACCGACTTAATCATGAGGTAGACTGGTCCTTTGACATGCAAAAAAATTAACCAATAGCGAAAAGTTTTGGCCCAGGTCAGCCTGCGCGGACTGCGCAGGCTGACCTGGTCGATACTTTTCGCAGTTGCATTAAGCCCATTTTAAGCATGGCTCATGTATCTTTGTAGACTTCAGTACTTTGCTGATAATAAAGGTACTTCATTGCAGGAATGATGGGGATGCCAAACCAGGGAATGTTTGGAATGGGATACCAGGGTAACAGTTTTAGACCGCCGATGCCTGGTGGACGATTTTAGTGGACAGTAGAGGGGCACTGTTTGAGAAGACATTGGAAGTGGTAGAAGATCAGATTCTTAGGGACTTGAAATAATGCAGTTAAGTGGCTAAGTTTTACCGGCATTCTTAGTCCAGGGACTGTGTCACAAAGATTTTGGTTGTTTTTTGTCTTTTTCAGCTTTTGAAAATTGCGAAATAAAAATTACGTGAAGAAATTCATGTGCAGGTAAGAGTTGGAGAAGGTGGTTATCAATTGTTAACAACTATCGGGTAAGTGATCAAACAAATACTTGTCTGAATGGCTGTCAGGATTTGATGGTCACATTGAACTCATATCCTCCGAAACAAATTTGCTGCAGGAAACATTGAAAAAAGGGGATAATTTGATATGAACTTGGGATTGATGTATGAATGTGATAAAAGCTTTGTCTGTGTTCACCACTATGTTTGCAAAAGCAGTCTACTGTAAGATGGAAAAAGTCTGTGGGGGGGGGGGAGCAGTGAGTTAAAGATGAACTGAATGCTGCTAAGACTAATTTCTAAAGTAAAAAAGTCATGACAAGCTATTTTCATTTTGCTCTTTTTATTATGGATTGAGCCGTGTCACCCTGATGACTTCATAGTAAAGTTTCTTTTGGACAGAAATTCACACCTTCATGCCATTCTATTTAACCCTTTCCCAAACAAGCCCTGGTTTTCATGTGTCTGCAGTACAGGTCTTTTGAAAACACTGTGGGAAAAGGAGAAATTGCTCGTAACGAACAATTTCTCCTTTTGCCACAGTGTTTTCTACCCTTTTTGATCACTTTCTGCCATTTTCATCGAATTTAAAATTGTCGTCTGCAAACTCTTTCAATTTGGACCAGTCCAAAATTTGTCGTTTGGGAAAGGGTTAAGGTAGAATGCTGATATGTATTATTGCTCCTTGTCTCACAATTTTTTCTAAAGCTGTTATCTGCAGGGGTATTATGATCTGATAATTATGTGATTGTGGAGTAAATGTTTTATTGTGGTCTAAGCTGATGCCAGCATTTGCAAGTAAGTGTGTAGAACTTTTACATATCATCCATTGTTTACCCTCTACCAAAAGACCCCTTCTTTTTTATGATCCTGGTAAAGAACACTTTCAATCTGGAAAAGAAGGAAATGCAGGTTAGCATCTTTTCCCTTTTCCAATAAGTTTTCTGTTCTTACAAAGACAAATTCTATAACTTGAGCCACTTGTAATGGTCATCTGCAGATGCTATCAACATGGACTAGGTAATTTTGTCATCAGTATGGAAACTTTATGTGTCCGGAAATATTAGGTGATTTCTGTCACTGAGGAGGATAGTTTGACAGTAAGTGTTGCGAATATCTCTCCTCTGTGATGGCAAATCACCTACATTGAGTTTGAAAGTTATTACAAAAACAAATAAAACAGATGAAGTGAGTGATGATTTGTGTAAAATACAAATTGAATTTTATGTACAGAAATGGACTTTGTGTAAATTTTAAGGTATGTAAATATTGCTTTTAACTGAAATTAAAACATTGTAAGAAAGTTTGTATTTGTTTGATTTTGTGTAATAGTATTGTATCCTTAAGATAAACTTGATCACAACCTACATGACTCTCAAAGTATTCCTTCACAAAAAACCCCAAAGCCCTCTTCCTCTTCACAAAATATTTCATCAAAAAAAGCTTCAAAGCCATCTGCCCCTTCAAAACACTCTCCTAAGAAACCCCAACCTCCATCTTCACAGTCTACAAATAAACCAAATGTTCCACCTAAAGATAACAAATCTTATCATGTACCCCGATCACCAAAAAGATCTTCCTCGAAATCTAAACCACAGTCCAGAGATAACCATGGATCCTGTGAAATTGCAGTCACAGTAGATGATCCGGTCCCTACCTCCAACAGATTTTCGGAGTTAGAGGACATGGATGCAGATACTGAAAATCCAGAAGGTGAGGCTTCAGATTCAGAAGCCTCTATCTGGTCCATTTCTAAAGATACTTGGAACAAGGACACTGACACTTGGCAATCGTCCAAACCCGAGACAACTGTAATTAAATCTTAATCTATTTTAAAATGTATTGGTTTACGGCCTCTTTTTTACTTTAGCTTTTATACTCTCTTCATGCACTATGGATACCATAATCCAGTGGAATTGTCGAGGTCTAAAGTCAAACTTTGACGAACTTTCCCTTTTAATCAATGATCACAAACCAGTTGCTGTTTGTCTGCAAGAAACCTTCCTTAAGCGGGAGGATGATATTTCTGTCAAATATCATTCCATTTAGAATAAAGTCTTTACCGAAGGCGAGAAAGCTAGAGGTGGTGTTTCTATTGTTGTCAATAACAACATTCCTCATAAAGTTATCTCTCTTAACACAAACTTGCAAGCTGTTGCCATCAGATTATCTTTACACAGTGCCGTTACACTATGTTCTTTATATCTCCCCCCAAACACACCTATTAATGAGACCAATCTGAATGATCTCATTTCCCAATTGCCATCACCCTATGTTCTTGCTGGGGACTTTAATGGTCACAATGTTATGTGGGGTTGTAATGATACTAACCAGAGAGGTTTACAGTTGGAGAACTTCATTTCGAATAACTCTTTATCTTTCATGATGATAACAAATCCAAAACCTACTTGCATCCAGCAACTGGATCTTACTCTTCTATTGATTTAACCTTATGCAGCCCAGTCTTACTTCCCAATTTCACTTGGAAAGTGAAAGAGGATTTGTGTGGAAGTGATCACTTCCCTATTATCTTTTCATCTACACAACCATCCAGCAGCATAAAACCGCAGAAATGGAAGCTCTCCAAAGCCAATTGGAATAGATTTGAAACCCTCTGTGAACAGACCATTACACATGACAAGTTTGGAGATTGCGATGATCCCGCAAAACTTTTTACTTCGCTGTTAATTGATGCAGCTAAACAGTCTGTCCCTCAGACCTCGACAAATCCAAAACGTCCTGACAAGCCTTGGTACAATGATGATTGTAAACAGGCTGTCAGAGACAGAAAACAAACCCTTAGAAAGTTTAACCTCAGACCTACCAAAGAAAATCATGACTTATTCCGTATTTCCAGGGCAAAGGCTCGTCGTACCATTAGAGAAAGTAAGCGCAAGGCTTGGAGACAATATGTCTCTAAATTAAATAGTAGAACTACTACTAAAAAAACCTGGGACATGATCAGAAAGATCAATGGCAAAGGCCAACCCCCTCTCAGTCACCTTGAAGTTAACAATACTTCGTTGGAAACACCCCCAGGATATAGCTGGTGCTCTTGCCGACACCTTTTGCAAAAAGTCTTCCTCTGCAAACTATTCTGAAAAGTTTCAGAGGAATAAAGCCAGAGAAGAAAAGAAAAAACTTAATTTCAATTCTTCTAATTCAGAGCACTATAATAAACTCTTCACCTTTAAAGAATTAAAATCTGCTCTGAATAAAGCTCACGATTCTTCTCCTGGTCAAGATAAAGTTCATTACCAGTTTTTAAAACACTTACCTTTTACTTCTCTCTCTGTTTTACTTGATATTTTTAATGATATCTGGCAGTCCGGTGATTTTCCTTCGTCCTGGCGAGAGGCACTAGTCATTCCTATCCCAAAACCTGGCAAGGATGCTAGTGACCCCGCCAACTATCGTCCAATAGCTCTTACTAGTTGTCTCTGCAAGACTCTAGAACGTATGGTAAACGACAGGCTTGTCTGGTTTTTAGAAAAAAACAACCTCATCGTTGATGTACAGAGTGGATTTCGTCGTCAACGTGGCACCATCGATCATCTTGTCCGCTTTGAAACCTTTGTCAGAGAAGCCTTTATTAATAGACAACATGTAGTATCTGTCTTTTTCGACCTTGAAAGCGCTTATGATACGACTTGGAAATACGGAATTCTTAAAGACTTACATGACTTTGGTCTTCGAGGCCGTCTTCCTCTTTTTATCTCAGCCTTCTTGGATGAACGTCTTTTCCGCGTCCGAGTTGGCAATACTGTCTCGGGAGCCCGTGAACAGGAGATGGGTGTGCCCCAAGGATGTATTCTCTCTGTTACACTTTTTAGTGTAAAAATAAACAGTATAGTTAAAGCTATCTGTCCTGGTGTAGACTGTTCTCTTTATGTTGATGACTTTGTTATATGCTTCAGATCTCAACATATGAATATTATTGAGAGACAACTTCAACAGTGTCTCAACAAACTCCAAACGTGGTCTGAAGAAAATGGCTTCAAATTTTCAAAGTCCAAAACAAAATGCATGCACCTTTGTAATTTACGTGGTGTTCATCCAGACCCTGAACTGTATTTGGACAAAACTAAAATTGAAGTCGTTTCTGAGTTTAAATTTCTTGGAGTCATCTTTGACAGAAAGCTTTCCTTCCTTCCTCACATCACTACACTTAAAAAGAAATGCAAGAAGGCTCTTAATCTTTTAAAGGTTGTGGCCCATTCTGAATGGGGAGCAGACCGTAAAGTCCTCTTGCGGCTTTATCGGTCTTTAGTCCGCTCGAAATTAGACTATGGATCTATTGTATACGGATCAGCCCGTAAATCTTGTCTTAAAATTCTCGATCCTATACACCACGAAGGCCTGCGTCTTGTACTTGGAGCTTTCAGAACTTCTCCCGTCAATAGTCTGTATGTTGAGGCTAATGAACCTTCTCTTTCTTACAGGAGGGAAAAACTCTCACTTCAATATCTTTTAAAACTGAAGTCAAATCGTTTTAATCCAACTCATAAAGTTGTTTTTAAACCTCAATATAAACGTCTTTTTGAAAGGAAACCAAATGTTATTCCCCCATTTGGTATCCGCATGGAGCCCATTGTAGATAACCTTGGCATAGACACTGAGTCTATTGCCGATTATAAAATCTCTGAAATCCCTCCATGGACACTAAACAGTGCAGAATTCAGATTTGACCTCGCATCTGACAAAAAGTCTGTCACGGATAGAACTGTGTTTCATGCTAGATACAACGAGATAAAGGAGCATTATTTTTCCTTCAAACCAATGTATACAGATGGATCTAAAGAGGGAAATTCTGTAGCAGCTGCCGCTATTTATGGAGAAAGGAACTTAAAGTGCCGCCTTCCAAACAATTTCTCTATCTTCTCTGCAGAAATTAAAGCTATTGATCTTGCCCTTAATCTAGCTGAACATTCTAATTCCAACCGTTTCATTATCTTTTCGGACTCTTTGTCAACATTACAGGCCCTTTCAAATCAACGACTTGAGAATCCCTTGATCTGTACTCTACTTGAAAGGATCTCACAAATTTCTTCTATGAATAGATTGGTGTTCTGCTGGCTTCCAAGTCATGTAGGCATCAAAGGCAATGAAAATGCCGATAGGTCTGCCAAATCTGCACCTAACCTTCCCATTTCAGATTTTAAAATTCCACACACTGATTTTAAATCCTCTGTTTTAACACATATCCAATCTTCTTGGCAATCCCAGTGGGATGCTGATGTTTTCAATAAACTACATTCAGTTAAATGGTGAATGGTACCCCGTTTACAGGTCTGTTCGTCGAGAAGAAGTGATAATTGCACGACTTCGAATTGGCCATTCACGCATGACACATTCCTGGCTCTTGACCAGAGATGATGCCCCTGAATGTATTCCATGCAATGCACCCTTCTCTATAAAACACATTCTACTAGATTGCATTGACTTTCAGCCAGTTCGTACAAAATATTTCAACGTCGATAGTTTAAAAAATCTTTTTGATTCTGTCAGCGTTGAATCTATTATCGCTTTCATAAAGGAGATTGGCATTTACAATAAACTGTGATATTTACTTTTTAGTTTCTTATCCACCTTTTTACATTCTTTACACATCTTTATATAAAATATCTTGTCAGCTGATTCACAATCTTACCTTTTTTAATCTAAAACTTTTGAGTAGACATGGAATGCCCAGCCACTCAATATCATATTTTATGCACATTATAAATGACACATACTTCTTCTTCATTTTAAAAACTTCTTACTATCAATCCAACATTTTTGCATCTCCTTAATGGGAGGATTAGCCCTCTTGGGGGCATCTTTTCTCATTGGAGACAGGACCTCTTTAATGGGAGTGTTTTGATCCCATTGGAGACTCCACACTTTCTCAATTTTAAGTTCTCATTACCTTTAAGCTACTATTCACATTCTTAACTTTTTCATTTAAAACTTTGAGTAGGCAGGGTTTATCCTGCCACTCAATATCATATTTTATGCACATTAAATCTTAATTTAACACTTCTACTATCAATCCAACTTTCTGTTCAAATCCTTTAATCACATTCCTAACTTTGTGATTTAAAACTTTTTGAGTAGATAGGGATTGCCCTGTCACTCAATTATTTCCATTATACATATGAAGATCACACATAACACTTCTTAATCCAACTCTTTTATCATTATTAATGTATTCAAACTTTTTTCAGTTTAAACAATTTCACTTTTATTATCTTTTAACACAGATATGCGCGCTAAATGACCAAAGCTGTCGATGCGCCATAAAAACAACATTCATTCATTCATTCACAACCTACATGTGTTACATCTAGATATTTGAGAATGTAGCCTGAATCAGACCCCACCTGTGAACAAGCTGTATTCAGGAATTACAGGCTTCCATATATATTCTTCCTATCTGTGTGTTATGCTAGGGTTCACCACTATGGTTAACTGGGAAAAAGAAAATGAAAAAAGATTAAAATGCTGTTGCTGTATATCCCCAAAGTTAGAAATAGATGCATAATTCACTCATGGTAATAAAGTCCCCTTGCTCTGTCAAAAGCATGAAGAGCCAAAATCTGTTGTACCCTTGATTAATTCTTTTATTTTATGCCAGACTTGTGCATGTCTAAAGGTTTAGGGGGAAAAATGTATTTCATGTAAAGTTTGCAAAGTTTTCTTGCCTTCCTTTGCGTTTTCTAAGTAGTCATAAAGGAATTTACTTGTTTATAGATGTATGCTGAATGGCTATCATTTCTGTGCATTGTACAGGTCTTTTATGGTGAAAAGTGTAAGATTTGCAATTCTAGGGCCTTAGATACAGTTCTCAATGGAAACAATGGGAGTTTTCTGGGCAAAAATCTTAATCTTCTACATACCAATCCCGAGTTTTCACGACCCAATAGCAGAAAGCTTTTAAAAACATTGTGGAAAAGAAGAAATTGTAGATAATTTCACCTTTTACAACGATGTTGTCTACCCTATGAGAGAACTTAGTTATGTTTGTACCAACTTTGAATTTGTCATCTGCAGATGTTTAGAATTTTGACAAGTCCAAAATTTATTGTGTGTGGGAAAAGGTTAAGAGCCATATAGCCTAGAACTTCTATAGCACAGAGCACACATTGATAAGTGAGCTGGTGCCATGATAAGGCTGAAATAATGTTGAAAGCATTGTAAAATGCCATTCAGTCAACCAATAATATCACTCTCTTATGACGTTTTTTTTTTTTTTATATTTGTCTATTCTTAGTTTACCTGTCGTCCATAAGGCACTTTTTTTCTGTTTTCTGAAGCTAGCTGTATTGAGAATGTATTTGCACTGTAGTAGGTTTCAAGACGGCCAATCTGAAGCTGATTGTCTGTAATCAATAAAATAGCAATTTGCCGTGAATTTTTATATTAAATGTATGAAGAAAATCAGTATGCATAAATTTTATTACCACTGAATTTTAAGGTATATATTTACATGTAGAAGTACTTGTTATTAACTAATTTTTAATGAAGTAAGAAAAATATTAGAATGATCTCTGAATTGCATGTTTTCATATAGAAGCAGCTGGAGACAGCCAGAAGCAGTTAAGTGTAGTCACAGCTCTTGCTGTTGGGCCTCTGTGCCCCCAACAAACTGTTGGTGACATATGTAATTTAATGAAAGACAAGATGTCAAGTTCTAATTTTACCGGATGAACATTACTGTATTTACAGGCAAGTTGTCACAGTATCTTTAAATGTAGGATACTGTTGGGTTTCTGCCCCCAACATGTATATGTTGGCGACTTTTTATCATCTCTTGAACACCTGATTTCTAGAATTGACTTCTTTTCTTCAATATTTCATTTTCATGTGTTAACTGATGCAGGATCTAGCTCTGGAAACAGGCAAGTCGTCACAGTATCTGTTAGATACTGTTGGGCATCCGCCCCCAAGATAATGTTGGCGACTTTTTTGTTTACTTTTTTGTTTACGTAGTTGTGCTTGAATGTATTTTTCTCTGAATTTGATTCCCTCTAGAAGTAGGTTTCAAAATAAAAAAAAATCTGCAGTAACCTTAGTTGTGCAAAGAGCTTATTATCAAGAAAAAAGAGTGTAGTTAGGAAGAATTGTCAAATATGTATCTTAAATCAAGGCCTACACTTTCTTTCAAGCGTACATGATTGAAGTATAGATAATGGAGAATTACCATAGTTTGGCTCTGCATCCTATCTGTGAGAATGTTGATACTCTTGTTTCATTGTTTTGATTATTGAAAGTAGGAAGCAATAATGGTTTGAAGATAAGTTTGAGTAGTAGTACATGCTGACAGGGATAAAGTCCCAAACTTTCAGTGAACTTAATGAGTACTATGTATCTCTTTGCTTGTCATCTTTAGAGACAAGTTGTGAAGCGGATGACTTAGAAAAGATATTCATAGAATGAAATGAGTTGAGGACAGTTTAACACTTGTGACAACATGGCTGAAGGAGTTTTTACTTGTCACCACCAACTTCTGCTTTTGCCACTTAGTTTTCAAAAGTGTCCGATGTAAGATTGAGCGTCATCTGCAGGAAGTTAAGATTGAAACGTCTCCATTCCATAAATGAAACTACAGATTTGCATTTTTTGTAAGTGTTAATTGTACTCAAGGTTTATTGGAGCCACAAGTATATGTAAGACATTGCTCAAAGCTGTGATACTGATTGTTAAAAGTATTCATGGCAAGTTAAACTACAACCAACTATTTCTTTCTATTGACAGTGAGGTTTGAAGATGATATACAGCCTGTCAAATCTCACCGGTAGGTGTTAATGCTTTGTTTTGAATGCTGCAAAATATTGTGTTACAAGATTCATTTTAGTAATGATCGTGGTGACAAAAGTGGGATATAAATCATGCATAGGCCATACTTTCACAAATTTTTTAACCTCTCTTTTCTAGACATAAGATTTGTAGCCGATTCCAATCGTTTTACGTACCCAAATGAAAGGATTTACGGCCATCCTGGTATCACAATGAGTTTGTCTGACTTTTCTGAATGGTATGGTTAACATTTAGGTAGACTGTATGGTTATGAGGACAAAGTTCTTACATTTGTGCAGGTATATGAAAAGTACCAGATATAAAATGTGAAGGAGAGTACATGGCAGATTTATAAATCTTTTCCAGCAATACCATTTTTTTTTTTCCTTTAAATTTTTACTCTCAAATTGCAGAGAGCAAAATAATTGATACCAATCTGTTATTTAAAAAAAAAAAGAATGAAAACCAATAGAAAAATATACTTCTTGGAATGGCCAGTACCAATTCCATTATTTGAAGGCTGTTATCGCCAGAATATCAGAGTAGATCCAAGATCAGATTTCGTCCTGTACAGTTTGATCTTTGATCTACACTGACAGCAAAAGTAAGTTTGGCTCCCCACTTGGAAGGATAAAAACAGTCTCTGGTAAATTGCACCAAGAAAAAGAAACCAGAAGATATGCAGCATGTTTTACAGACTCTGTTGTGTAATAGTACTTGCTCAAATCAGATCGTGGTCATCAGCTTACATGGCACTGCTTTATACCAAAACCAGTGGATCCGTAGTTATAATTTTATTGAAATGGAAAGAATGCAGAGTCATGTTTTGTACAAGCTAGCGACGTTGATAGATGAACAGTTAAGTGGATTTAAATAGAAATACGTCTCAAAGTCTGACTGTCAGTGGTCCGTTTACACGTAGTGTTATTTTTTTTTTTGTACAAGGGATCGATTTGGGAAACCATTGTCCAGGATGTTCTTTTAAGTATTAGGGTTTAAAATAGTCGTATAGTTAACCCTTTCCCAAACGACAAATTTTTGGACTGGTCCAAATTAAAAGAGTTTGCAGACGACAATTTTAAATTTGATGAAAATGGCAGAAAGTTATCAAAAAGGGTGGAAAACACTGTGGGAAAAGGAGAAATTGCTCGTTACGAGCAATTTCTCCTTTTCCCACAGTGTTTTCAAAAGACTTGTACAACAGATACGTGAAAACCAGGGCTTGTTTGGGAAAGGGTTAAACAAGTTTTCTGCGTTAAAATAAGACTTGAATGAGTGATTTAATATTTTGTTTTTCTTGAGCAAAAATGAAATAGTTTTTTTTTTCTTGCACAAGAAGACGGGTTTTGAAAGTGTTTATATAAATATGCGAACAAAATGACTAAGAAATATTTACCTATGATAACTTTCAGGTGTAGAAGAAAAAGCTTCGTCTGAAAAGCAACCTCTGACAGTCAATTAGTCCAGTGTTCATAGAGGTATCGTGTTTCTTTATCAGTACTCTGTTTCACAAGTAGTTTTCTCTGATGTGTCCCAGTTGCAGTGATGCCCAACTTTACACTTTAACCCCTAGCCTGCTAAATACGTGAAATTAAACTTTAAAAACAAAATTTTGCTATTTCAAAGGTACTTTTGGGGAGAAATATCTCCTTATCGAACAGTGTAAATCAAAGATCAGAGAGCACGTTTTGTGCAGTCTGATCTTGATCTACACTGTCCGCAAAAGGTCATTGAGTCGCGCTTAGCGGCCTAAGGGTTAAAAGCAGAAGCGCTAGTTTAGGTATTCAGTGTAGACCTAGATCAGACTGTACCAAGAGTATCTAACTTGTAGACTCAAGACATTTTGAGAGATGTTCAGCCCAGTGCTTACTTCTTTCTTCTGTTTGCTTCATACGTGTAGAGATCTGGGAGTAGAAGTTAATGTGCATTAGAGAAGCCTACGAGAAATTGTTGGGCTACGGCCCCCAACATCAAACGTTGGTGACTTGCTTTAAAAGGATCTTCTCTTGCCAGAGAAAGGCAAGGATGTAGGAAGGTGTGTAGTAGAGTTTGTTAGTGGTCAGTTTTTTTTTGCTGGTTGCCATTTCACGAATGGTCTTTACAATGAACAGGGATTTGTTTTAAATTACTTACCCCCTGTGTTTAAAATAACCCATTGACATACAAATCAGCCGGCTCTACGGAAGGAGGGTTTAATCCTTTACCAAACGACAAAATTTTAGACTGGTCCAAATTGAAAGCATTTGCAGACGAGAAATTAAAGGTGGCCCAGAAGATGAAATTTGTCATCGATAGGTTCGAAAACATTGTGGGAAAAGGAGAAAATGCTGGTTACCAGCATTTTCTCCTTTTTCCCACAATGTTTTTAAAAGGCCTCTTTCTCAGGGTCGTTAGAAGTCGGGATTGTGTGGTAAAGGGTTTAGACGACAAATTAAAGGTGGCCCAAAAGATGAAATTTGTGATCGATAGGTTCGAAAACATTGTGGGAAAAGGAGAAAATGCTGGTAACCAGCAATTTCTCCTTTTTCCCACAATGTTTTCAAAAGGCCTCTTTCTCAGGGTCGCTAAAGGTCGGGATTGTGTGGTAAAGGGTTTCCATCCAGATGAGCCTGTGCAGTCCGCACAGGCTGACCCGAGTCGATTGTTTGCCATTTGTCTATTTACTGCGTGCCAAAGAACCAGTCTACCCTGAGATTCAGTCAATTGATGGACGAAATGGATGTTTTCGATCCATAATTATATGATGACTTGCTAGGTATAGTGTATCACTGAGATGCATTAAGACCCCTTTCGCTAGAGCGGCGCTCAAGTGTAACAAGTTATAATTGGTACACTTTACCCATTACCGCACAATGCCGCCTTTTAACGACCCCAGGAAAGAAGCCTTTTGAAAACATTGTGGGAAAAGGGGAAAATGCTGGTTACCAGCATTTTCTCCTTTTCCCACAATGGTTTCTACCCTAACAAAGAAAGACTGCACCTTTTGAGCCACAATAAAATTGCCTTCTGCAAATGCTTTCGTTTTGGACAAGGCTAAAATTTTGTCGTCTGGTAAAGGATTAAGCTTTCATGAAATATTGTGGGAAAACATGAGTAATGCTTGTTAACTCTTTCTGAAACATTATTTAATTTATCCCGTGCCGAGCCCCGGTAGCTCAGCCGAGAGCGTACAGGACTTGAGGACACGGAGTCGCTGGTTCTATTCCCGGCTCGGCCAATTTCTTTCCGAGGATTGATGATGGTCATTGCGACAGGATTCATTCCTCTCTCATCGCTGACCATTGTTTCGACGATGGTTATGTGGGAAAGCAGCCAGTGGCTTGGATAGAATATTGTGCGGAGTACTGGTAAAAGAAACTCCAGGAAGGCATGGATAGGTACACTGGCCGCTGCGATATAACTGAAATTCAATCAGTCAATCAACACAATCCCGAATTTCAACGACTCTGATGAAGGAGGTTTTCTGCCTTTTCAAATAAAAGTTTCATTTAGTCACATTTACCTTTTGATCTGCAAATGCTTCGAATTTGGACAAGTCTGAAATAGTAAATAGGTAAATAGTTCAGACCCCTTCAATTTTAAAGTGTTCGCAGACGATGGATTAAATGCGGCTCAAATGATGGAATTCTACTTTATAAGGGTAGAAAACATGTGGGAAATTAGAGAAATGCTGCTAACTAGCATTTTCTTTTCTCCTTGTCCCAAAATGTTCCCAGTGTCATATGTTCCAACAATGTTCCCTTGTCCGCAGGATCGTTAAAACCCGGGACTGATTAGTGTGGTATTATGGATGCAGTTCCTTCGAAGATTTGTGATTTCGTATTCCTTGATTTTATCAGGTCTGTCTCGCAGAAATGTTTAGCATTTGTAAAATTGTTGGGAATAACCATCTACAAATGAGCCATGCTGTTTGAAAAGGGATTTTAATGCATACGCAAAAAAAGTATCGACTCATGTCAGCCTGCGCAATCCGCGCAGGCTGACATGGGCCGAAACTTTTTACTATCTTTAAATTTTCTGCCTGTCCAAAGACCAATCTAGCTCTTGATTCAGTCGGTTGTGAAACAAGAAAGGATTTCAAGGGGCCATAATTACGTGATGTCTTGTTTGGTGTAATGCATTACGGAGATGCATTAAGCCCCCTTTTTGCCAGAGCGTGGCTCAAATGATTTTCTCGATTTTTTTTTTTTATATTGGGCGTTGATAAGCGTTTATGAAAGAGCTGAATTAGCCTTTTTGTAGCAATTGCAAACACTGTTCCTGCAACAGGAAGAGTGTGACGTTAGTGATGCCCTTTGCATCATGGTAAGACTGTATTTAAACACATGCTGCATTGCTCCTGCATTGACTGTTGAACGCTGTCACATAAGCATGCTTTAGTGATACTAATCAACGTAAATTTGAGTTCTTTTGATTCACAAAAAAATGTGCGTAGGAGAAAGTTTAGGTAGAAAAACAGATGAAGGTGATGACTGAAATAGTGCTTGAAGTGGATGTGTTGAACAGTGACGACCTTGGTTGTTAAAAGGCATTCGTCTTAAACAACTGCCATCTAAAACAACTTCCGTACCTTTACAGATGTATGACTTGTAAGACTTGACTAAACAATGACATGGCTTTCTGTGAACACATTTCCATACAAACGCGCCTTTTTTTTTCCGCCCCACAAAGTGAAAAGCTTCTGGAAAACTTTTTTTGCAGAGGAGCAATCGCTTGTTACAAGCAGGTGCCCTGTGCCCACAGTGTGTTTCGTGTCATTGAAAAATGGCATTTTCATTTCCTTCAAATCTTCTTCCTCTTTGTCCTTTGTACTAGCTGCATTGTAGTGATGTGTCCGTAAATAGTGTGTACGACAATGTCACTAAGAAGCTCAAACGATGGAAAGAATGAACCCTTTACCAAACTACAATGTTATACACTTGTCCAAATTGAAAGCTGCTGTAGACGTCAAATTTTAAAGTGACTAAACCCTGGACCCATAGAATTTTCTATAAAAGGAAAAAAAAAAAAAAAAAAAATGTGAGAAAAGGAGAAAATTGTGGTGACTAGCATTTTCTTTTCCCACAATAATTTCGAGGACCTTTCTACCTAAGGATCGTGAAAGCAAGGGGTCGTGTGCATTGTAAAGAGTTAAATACATATGAGCCATGCTCTGTGAAAAGGGGGCTTAATGCATCTGCAAAAAGGATCGACCCACGTCAGCCTGCGCATTCCGCGCAGGCTGACCTGGACCGAAATCTTTTGCTCTTGGTCAGTTTTCTGCATGTCAAAGGACCAGTGTACGTACCTCATGATTCAGTCGGTTTTTGGACAGACTGGATTTTATGGATCCGTAATTACGTCATTACTTGCTTGGTATCATGGATCACGGAGGTGCATGAAGCCCCCTTTTGCCAGGGCATAGCTCGTATAAAATGTGAAAACGGTTTGGAATTGCCTGCTGATTTAAAAACAGCGTTGTTTGTGGACGGAAAACAATGTGCTTTTCAATGTCTTGTGTTGGATCCCCTGATTGCCAAGAAACTGACTGGCAACTTGGAAATCGAAAGAAGAAAATTGTGTTTCATGGGCCTGGAAGAACACTTGGCAATAGTACGGACCTATAACTGTCTTCTTGGGAAACTTGTTTTTACAGAATGAAGAGGATGGACTGTTATTTGAGATGGTTTACCAGAGAATTAATTTAGCAAAAATATGCAGATTGTGTATACATGATATGATATCTTATGATAACGGAGAAAGAATATCTAGCAAAAGTATGAAGATCTTGTGTGCATGTATTGTGATAATAGAGAATGAATATCTAGCAAATGATATGCAGATTATCTTTACGAGTATTTTGATCCTATTGTGTTTGGTGCTCCTCCCCCCCCCCCCCCCCCCCCCACCCCAAAAGTCGAAAGCTATACACGAAGCATAAGGAAGAAATATCTGAAACTTGCATTGTATTGAAAACATTGGTGGGAAGGGCAACTGCTCGTTACACCAGACGACAAAATTTTGGCCTTGTCCAAATTGAAAGCATTTGCAGACGACAATTTCAGTGTGACTCAATTGGCGCAATTTTTCTGTAATAGAGTAGAAAACATTGTGGGAAAAGGAGAAAATGCTGGTTACCAGCATTTTCTCCTTTTCCCACAATGTTTTCAAAAGGCTTCTTTTGCAGGGTCCTTAAAAGGCGGCATGGTGTGGTAAAGGGTTAACTCTTTACACTACGGGAGTTTGAAACTTTACTGTGTTGTAATCTGTTGATAAATCTAAATCCGCGTAATATCTATTTCAAGTTTTACCATTGTGTAACCTTGGGATCTCCCAGCTCTCTGCGAATTGTGGATCAAGATTTGACTACACAGAACGTGCAATCTAATTTCGAACTTAATCCTGTCTAATGTTTTATATCTTGTATATTATGAGCGGTGCTCTGGAACGGCCTTGAAATTGCATAATTTCTTCCTAGTTGAAAATAACGATTTCATTAAATTCTGAGCCATGCTCTAGCAAAAGGGGGCTTAATGTATCTCCGTGATGAATTATACCAATCGAGCCATCACATAATTATGGATCCATAATAGCCACTTTTTTTTTTAAACAACCGACTGAATCACGAGTTAGACTGGTCCTTTGACACACAGAAAATTGACCAATAGCGAAAACTTTCGGCCCAGGTCAGCCTGCGAGGACTGCGCAGGCTGACCTCGGTCGGTACTGTTCGCAGATGCAGTAAGCCCCCTATTCACAGAGCATGGCTCATTCATGTGTGACTTTAACCCATTCCCTCATGAAAAAAAATTTGAACTTGGACAAATTTAAAGCATTTTCATGCCACATTATGTAAATGTAGCTTAAAAAGACTTATTTTTTTCTTTGAAAGAGTGGAAAACTTCGTCGAAAAAGGAGAAAATGCTGATTATTAGCATGTTCTACTTTTTCCACAATGTTTTCAAAAGCCTTTCACATCAGCGTCGTTAAAACTCGGGATTGTGTGGTAAAGGGTCAATGAAGCGTTCTGTTTATTGTATTGCGAATTGTCATTGAGAATTTTGTTTAACTCTTTACCTAACAACTAACATTTATACAGATTCGAAATGAGAGCATTTGCAGATGGCATTTATATTGTGGCTCAAGTGATGGAATTTCTCTTTTGATATTGTAGAAAACATTGCGGGAAAAGGAGAAAATGCTGGTTACCAGCATTTTCTTCTTTTTCAACAACGTTTTTGAACGCTTTATTCCTCAAGGTCGTTAGACCTCGGGATTGTTTGAAAAAGAGTTAAAAAGTGTTCTTACGACCAAACAAGTCTACCTTGCAAAGAAATACTTGTATCGTATGGCACACATGTCGTCTACAAATGCTTTCAATTCCGGCAAGTCTAAAAATTTTTCGTCCAGTAAAGGGTTTAAAATTTTTTTCTCCAAGTAAAAGGAAGTGTTTTGTGATAGTTTTGGCAATATACATGTATGTGCTTTTGTAATTTGTTTGTTTCCAATGGATCCCATTTTGTCAACCGATTCTTTTAAAAACATTAAAATGATCAGCAAAACGTTTCAACTGCGCTTCCTTGTACTTCTCTTTTCCTTTTGAATTGTTCCTATCCTTCCCAGCAAATATCAAAGTATGGGAAATATCAAATTTTGTTTTAAAATTTCTGATGGATCGATGTTTAGGAACTTTCATGAGGTTAGAAAATTGTGCAGCAACAGGTTTGGTTTCACACGTAAGCAACGAAAACTATTGCTTAACTGATTTGTTATGAATAGGTTCTTAAATTTTGTCTAAATGATCTGAAAAAAAAAAAAACCGTCAAACTATTGCAAACATTACCTCGGTCTTAACTTGTTGTGTCGGTCGTCATCTTTGGTTGTACACGACTTTACCAAAATTTCCTCACAGATTGTGTTCCTAGGATACCCTGCATCATGGTAGCAAAAACACGATGGCCGCTAGAGCTAAAATGGAGCATTTACAAGACGACAAAAGTCTAGGCTTGTCCAAATACAAAGCATTTGCAGACGACATTTTAAATTTAGCTCAGTTATGGTGATGGTCTGTGATAGCGTAGAAAACGTGGGAAGAGGAAAAAATGCTGGTTACGGAGAAAATGCTAGTTACCAGCATTTTCTCCCTTTTCCACAAGGTTTTTCAAAAGGCTATTTCTCCAGGTTCGTGAAAACTCGTCAGCGTGTGGTAGAGTTAAAAACCATAACAAGTTGACCCCCCTTTAAAACCCTAGACGCGTTTCGGACTTACCTTGCAGGAAAATTCATTTGGTGGCAGTCCGTTGAAAATTTATCCGACCGTCCTACTCGGCAAGATTGCTGTCAAAGCTAGAAATTAAAAAAAAAAAACCGTCGCTTTGCAGGATTTATCGCTTTCCCTTACAATGCCGACTTTTAACGACTCTGAGAAAGAAGGCTTTTGAAAACATTGTGGCAAAAGGAGAAAATGCTGTAAACCAGTATTTTCTCCTTTTCTCACAATGTTTTCAACTCTATTAAAGACATATTTTTTTTGTTTAGAGTAATATTTGATTTGTCGCCTGCAAATGCTTTCAATTTAGAATAGGATAAAATTTTGTCGTCTGGCAAAGAGTTAATGACATCAAAAGTGTTTTTTTGATTACTCCGCACCAAAGAAACATCATGGTAAAATAAAGATAATTAAGGTGAACCGAGGTCTGAAAATTGATATATGAGCAATCGGAAAACAGTTCGATAAAAGAAGGAACAATTATTCGCTACGAGCATTGTAAATGCAGTTCGAAATGTGCCCACAAAGGTAAAGGTCGGACGAACCGAGGGGGTGGTTGTGGCAAATAGACTATGCAGAAATTGTATATCCGATACTTCCTGATTGATTATTGAAGGTAATCAATTCTTAGCCACGATCTGGGAAAATGGGGATTAAATGCACCTCTGAGAGGCATGATACAAAGCAAGTCATCACATAATTGTGGACCCATAAAATCCATTTTGTACAACAAGTGACTGAATCATGAGGTACACTGATCCTTTGACCTGCAGAAAATCGGCAAATGGCGAAAATTTCGACCTAGATCAGCCTGCCTTTTTATCAGAGCTTGGCTCATTTTTTTTCACAAGTCGAGCCCGGTAGCCCAGGGGTTACCAGCAGGATTGGTAACCTGAGTGTGCGTGATGGAATCCCAACCCACCTTTATTCCCACGGAATACGGATCCCACAGCCCGGCCTATTTCTTTCCAAAGATTACTGAGTCATTGCAACAGACAGGATTCATTCCTCTTAACGCCCATTATTATTTCAACCATGGTTATGTGGGAAAACAGCCAGTCATTTAGGAAAGATTCTGTGCAAAGTGCTCGTGAAAGAAAATCCTGGAAAGCATGGAAAGATTGTTAACCATTTGGCTGCTAAGCGTGACTCACTGACCTCTTGCGGACAGTGTAGATCAAGATCAGACGGCACAGAACGTGCAGGCTGATCTTGGATTTATACTGTTCGATAAGGAGATATATTTTCTCCAAAAAGTAGGTTTGAAATAACATTATTCGGGTTTTTACTAACGGCTTGAAAGTTTTATTTAACTTACTTAGCAGGATAAAGATTAAAATGCACGAATGTATACCTCGTACAACAGGTAAACGTCTTCTTGTTATTCTTTTAATTGTTCATGTGTAATTCTATACAAAACGTTCTGAACTTCCTGATTTATTTTATGTAGGTACATGTATATAATTACGAAACGTATATTGCATGACGGCATACATTGCTTTTGTTAAGTGGTAAATTTAGAATCACACTATTCAAGACTGAGGCACACATGGCATGACACACAGGGATTGTGGGCCAGTATTCCAAGGTTTGTATTTTTGGCCCGCCAAAATTTTGGTGAAGACTTGAGCAAAAGAAAATGAGCCATGCTCTGTGAAAAGGGGGCTTCATGCATCTCCGTAATGTAGTATACCAAGCAAGACAACACATAATTATGGATCCATAATAGCCAACTTGTTTTAACAACCGACTTAATCATGAGGTAGACAGGTCCTTGGACGTACAGATTATTGACCAGTAGCAAAAAGGTTTTGGCCCAGGTCAGCCTGCCCGGACTGCGCAGGCTGACCTGGGTCGATGCTTTTCGCAGATGCATTAAGTCCCCTCTTCACAGAGCATGGCTCAAATATTTTCTCTTTCAGCTATGAAGCATTTTAATTTTAAGTTCTGTGTTCACGTGAAAAACTTTAGCCATATATGAAAAGGTGCACTGTTTACCGGGACAAAACCGTAATTCTTGTCCTCACAAAATGTATTTCAATGAACCCGCTCCCCTTCATGTAGACTTGTAGAACTCTTTTTTTTTTTTGTAAGACAGAACTGAAGAATTTTTTAAGAAAACGTTGTAAGCAAATCAAACATTCTTCCGTGGATATTCTATTTACTGAAGTGGGAATCGTAACCTGAAAAACCAAATCGTATATAATCTTAAGCCCGCTCGGGTAGCTCAGTGGTTAGCGTATCTGACTCGTGACCTGGTGGTTGCGAGTTCGATACCCGGCTGAGGCAAACTTTCTTTCCGGCGATGTTTCGCCTCTCACCTCTGATGCATGTAAGAAAAGCAGTCCGTGGCTTTGAAAAGAAAGTTGTGTCAGTACCGGTGTGAGAAAGTCTGGAAACACGTGGCTGCGTCACTGACCGCCATGATATGACCTGAGCTGTTAAAATGGCATTAAACTCCAATACAAACATATAAGCTTGACCTCTTTCTACAGCTGAAAATACAATCAGCCCATTTTTGGTAAAATCGTATAGGCCTGACTAAACAACCGGATGGTGTAGAGCTAAGATCAGACGGCACGTTCTGTGCGGTTTGATCTTGATCTATGCCGTCCGCTAAAGCCCTGTATTCGCCTATGTCGCTGAAGGGTTACTTACACAGGAAACATAGACAAGTGTCTTGTCACTGTGAGTTGACAGAAATACTTATGACCAGGGCTTTCAAAAGGGGTTATTCAGCTTTTTACAAGTCAAACAAAACTTCTCTTTACTGAATTTAGTAACGCAATAAATCTAACTAGCAAATTATCAATAAATAATGAAAAGAGTTGGACAAAAAACTTCTAGATGGTATTTCTTTAGCAGGCTACATGCCTTTTATTTTTGCTTTTGTTTCGCACCAGTATTTTGCAAAGACTAGTTAGAATGGTACATTATTAGTTGTCCGGTCAGGTAGCAGGGACTTGGAAAATTGTTCACTGCTGTGGCAAATCATGTCGCCCCAAACCCAAGGGGCGACCTGATTTGCCACAGCCGTGAACAAGTTTCCAATCCCCCTACCACCTGACGGGACAACGAATCTATTATACTGCAAAGTTTTACCATTCCAACGTGTATAATCACAGGCCTTTGAAATTCTATTTGTCTATCACGGAACACCAGAATTTTCCTTGGTCGATCACTGCAGATCGGTGCATCGCCTGTGTATCACGGAGTACTCAAATTTTCTTTACACTGTTACTATAAATAGCACATTGGCGAATGCCTCTATATTGTCCTTCTATATACGATATAGAGACAGTCGCCAATGTGCTATTTATAGTAACGGTGTCCGCTCAGGAAAATTTTGTCATCCCGTCACTCCCGTGATAGATCAATGGAATTTCAGTAGCCTATGGTATAATTCAGCGAAAATTTCGTGTTTTATGGTCTTACAAATCGAGTATGTTTACGAAATCGAATGTCCCTTCTGAGTGCCCAAAACTCACCTAAAAATGACGTCACTGAAATTTGACGTCATTGAAACGTAGGTAAAACGTGCACTTTGGTGCATGAAGTCACTGCGGTAGACATTCGACGTATTTTTATTTAAACATGGATTAAACAACTCTAACTAAAGTGACTATTCATTTTATGATTTGTTGGTAAAAGTAAACGACCATTAGTGGTTTCAAACGACCATTAGTTTATCATTATTCTTTTTAGTCACATTCGTCACAAAGCATGAACTTTAACACTTCACAGTTTGTTTTCATGATGATTAGACGCTGCCATCTTTGATGTTGCTGTGCTGTACCCTGGGAGCTGCCAGTTAGTCTGGATTACCTGCCCCACCACTACGTTAGACTTTTGAAGTACGGCGGGGTACCAGACTAGTTGGTTGGTTATTTCCGTTTATTTATCGTCGCTACCGGTTGCCCATCTGAGCGACGCCCCCAGAAGACGGTTAATTGTTACGGGGGATAGTGCAAGGATACAGGTCGAAACTACTGAGAGCTTCGCCTGGTTCTTTAACGTGCTCCGCGTATAGCACCGTCACACGGGACCTCGGTTTAATGTCTCATCCGAAAGACTATTAGTAACTTTTAGTTGGCCAGCCGGGGATGCGAACCCACAATCTGTAGGACATTGTGTTCACGAGTCCTACGCTCTACCTACTGAGCTATATCGGCTGGTTCCAGACTAGTTGCCATTGTACAACATTATATATTCGGAGCATAGGCCTATTATCCAATCAGATGGCGAGAAATTTCTTTGCAGTATAATAAGGAGTCTGGTACCCAGCCGTACTACAAGAGTATGTCAGGCAAAGCGCAATAATGGCGAGCCCTGTTGATAATATGCAGAGGTAACGGGATACTGTCATTTTACTTGATCAGATCGGATCATAGATTGCATTCAAAACAGATCGGTTGCAATAAAGTAATGGTAGTGAGGTTTTTTAATTGTCGTTCTTATTTACCCAGAAAAACTACAAATCAGAAATGCTTTAAGTATCCAAAATGTCAATGGACCGATATAACGTCCGAAAACAGGCTACTTTTAAAATGATACATAGTCAAGTTTATATTTAAACCATACCTCAACAGCACGTTTTAGATTCGGTAATATATATTTTGTACAAAACTGATCTCTTTTTATTCACTGATCAAACTGGATCACATACTCGTAAAATTGGGAAAAACAGGAAAGTATGTAGGGCTGCGATTGAGGACGCCATGGAGGCCGCCATTATTGCGCTTTGCCTGACCCTATAACGTAGTGGTAGGGGCAGGTCATTTAGACTATATATTAAGATCCTTAGAACGCTTCCATTATGTGACGAATTCAAATAAGCAAGTTGCCGTCATATTTGATCTCATAAAGATAGACAGAGTTACCGATTGCAACACTACTACCCTTGCCACTGAAACGCCAGAATTGCACCTTTTTCACGTTTACCGCCCAGTTTGTAGAGAAATATATGAGCCAAGCTGTGTAAAAAAGGGCGTTTAATTAATCTGCAAATGGTATTGACCCAGGTCAGCCTGCGCACAAGCTGACCGTATTTCGAAACTTTTTGCTGCTGGTTAATTTTCTGCGTGTCAAAGGACCATTTTATGTAACTTATTTAGCAGGATAAGATTTAAGTAACTTGAAGACGATATACTCTTATGAAATCAAGACTAATCTAATCATTAAAATGGGGTCATCATATGACACAGGATAACTTTATCTACAACAAAACATTTATTGTTTCAAATACAGAAGGGAAAAAAAAAACATAGTAATTTCTTTATCCTCTTCGTCATGGCGACATTTTTCGGCGTAGCTGAATGTGCTGACCTTGACCTACTTTTTGGTATTTAAAAAAAAAAAAAAAAATGAATAAATAAAAATTTGTGATTGGTCAAAAATGTAGGCGCGTTTAGTTTAATGGCCCTGCATATTTGCTGGCAAATTTAACACCGTCTGCCTTTTTTTGAAGAATGATATTTCTTGTTTCTCATAAATGCTAGTCGAATCTCCGTTAGAAAAATTGTTGACTTCTACTCTTTATTTAAAACGATAAGAATTTCTACCTCAATGTTCACGTCGTCAGCCAAAAGTTGTACATTTTTGCACGTGGATTCCTTAACACCAATATGAGTTCCTTTTGTACATTTTATACGTATTCGTAGAAGCCAGGTTTTGGAAATGCTTTTCCGTGACCAATTTGGAGACACCAATCATGACCTTTCGGTCAAATGTTACCTACACGAGGTTTTAGAACGTCTGTTTAAAAAAGCTAGAGCTGCTGTGGCTTTTTGATAAAAAAAAAAAAAAAAAAACAATATCAGACACTAAAATGCCATCTTACAGATCAACCCGACCTGCTTGTGGCAAAGTTGTTTGACTATCGAACTAACGATAAGTCAAGGTTTAGGATTCATTCTGCAACTGCCAGCCCCCCACCCCCTCCCTATGATTTTTGTGGGAGGGCGAGTCTTCATCCTCCACGAGTCGTTCAAACTGAAAGCAATTTCAAACGATAATTAAGATGTGGCTCCAATGATTGGTTTTGTCATTGTCAGGTTAGAAAACATTGTATGAAAAGGAGGAAAAGCCAGTCGCCAGCATTTTCTCCTTTTCTGACAATGCTTTCAAAATAACTCTTCCTACCCATCGTTTAAACACTGGGAATTGTATGATAAAGGCTTAATAGAATAAAACGATAGAGGATGTGGTAAACGTGATAAACAAGAAATATCTTTAAAAAAGAATAGACGGCATAAGTGGAACAGGAAAATGAATATTAAACTTTTTTTTTTTTCATTGCTCAATTTAAAGAAAGATAGTAAGCAATAACTTCGACAGCGGTAGTCTCTTTTTCCTCTTTATTTTTGATTTCGTTGAAAGAGGATTTTTTATTGTACGGACACACTTCAAGTGCACGTCGCTTAGCTTGATCGGTGAGCTGCGCATCCTACCGTACCACCTAGACAGCTCTTTAACCGAAGGCTGCTGCGCCCGACTCACTGACCTTTCGCACATTCTGTGCAGTCTGATCTTGATCTACACTGTCCGATAAGGATATATTTTTCCCCAAAAAAGTAACTTTGAAATAGCCATATTTGGGTTTCTGCTATCGACTTGAAAGTTTTATGCTAGTTATTTAGCAGAAGAGGGGTTAAACATTTGCATGCTTTAAATGGTTAGATAGATAACTGCTCTGCATAACGCACTCATTCGGCTAATTCCGAAATCTAATGAGGTTGCTCGGATTGCATTTAGACAAGTAATATTTGGTTATTGAGTAACGCTTGAAAAAAATACAAATAGTATAAGAAAAGGATCCTTTTCTTCACATTAGCTCGCTATGGTGTTTACAAATAAAGGCACCTGTAGCGATTAGCAGCACCAACGCTTGTATATTAGTGCCATAAATGTGCGAGCAAATAGGCCAACAGGGTCCCGCTGAATAAACATGTACTTATTTGTGACCAATGACAAATTTCTATATATTTATTCGATTTCATTATACCAAAGAGTAGGTAAGAGCCAGCGTATTCCGCCACGCCGAAAGATCCCGACAAATATAGACATACAAGTATGTAAACGAACGAATCTATTCGTAGAATTACATTTTATTGTTCGAGGGTTCAATTACACGCATAATTATATAAGATCTGTTACATATTATTTCACGTTGTATTAGGAAGTGAATAGAACACAAATTATACATAACTATGAATTTCTCAGTTTGAATTCGACCTTGGATAGGAGAAATATAAATATAATAGTTTTTGTGCTTATTTACTCTGTACCAAACGATTCCGTGACGAGGGCTGTAAAAAAAAAAAAAAAAAAATGGGAATAGTTGAAAATGTCGGTAACCCGCATTTCTCCTTCTCTCATCATGTATTTTACTCTTTCAGAGACAAATCCCATCATTTTAGCCACGTTTTGTTCAAACCATGGGCTTTGTCTATGAAAGTGAAAACCTACATTTTCTCCATATCCCACAATATTTTAAAAACCTATCTTTGTCAGAGTCGTTCAATTACGGGATCGTTTGGTAAAGAGCTACTTATGACAGACCCAAAATGTTATCGTCGGATAAAAATGTCTGGCAATTGATTGTAATGTTTTATTGAAACAGATTTCACCACATCTTTTTAGGTAGGAAGAACCGAAAATGGATAGACGTACAAATATGACGCGGGTAAGAACAGTTTCTGTTTTAACTCCCTTGAGCACGAAATGCTCCTCTAAAGTTTTAATCTGGGTCATTGCCCGGCGTCCGTCACCATCGGCCGTCGCCATTACTCTCTTTGAAAAACTTTACCTCGTAAAACATTTGGCAAATTCAAAATCATATGCACGGGATCAATTTTTTGAACGATTTTAATTTGCTGCATTTACAGGAAAAAGGAGTGAAATCGAGATTAGGAAATAGAAACCTTTTGAAGACCTACTTCTAGAAAATTGCTGCTGGTAACATGGGAGTATTCTTCGCGAAGTTTTTAACACATTGAGGAGTTGTACGAATTATGCAGAAAAGGTTATATCTCTATTTGTGCAGCATTTTACCAACAGACCCGAAATAACATGCTTCGAAACGATCTGTATTATTGAGTTTGTCTAAAGCCATTACCAGACAAATGCAATTTTTGACGACTGATAAAAATACTGTGGGTGAAGGAGCATTTGCTTGTTTCTATTAACTGCTCCTTTTCTCCAGAAAAAGAAAATCTTTTGTATCATTGAAAAATAATGTTACTTTCATTTAATATTTGTGCGTCGTGTTACTTGCACTAACGTTACAAGGAATTTATGTTTGAAAATACATTGTATTGTTACCTATCAGTCTAACAAATGTTCCACATGTAAGTCTAAAATCCGAGCTCGTATGTTTAGAAAATCTGAAACAAAAGATTTCGGACGATCAGAAAGCCTGTCAGTTGTAAGTCTGAAGTTCAAACGCTGTGTAGTCGAGACCTAATCACATTTAGAACAAAATGACAATTATAATCAACTTGTATCCTCTTACTCTTGACAGCGTAGACCGAAACCAGAGAGCCCCCGAAGAACACGTAGGGTATGTTTGCTTACAGATTACTTGACTTGTAATTTTTAATGTTTGCACCTGTCTTTTGTGTGTTTTTAGCTCACCTGAGCATAAAGTGCTAAAGGTGAGCTTTTGTGATCGTGCTGCGTCCGTCGTCCGTCGTGCGGTCGTCAACATTTACCTTGTGTGCACTCTAGAGGCCACATTTTCAGCCAGATCCTCATGGAACTTGGTTAGAATGTTTGTCTGGATAAAATCTCGGACAAGTTCGAAATTGGGTCACATCAGGTCAAAAAGTAGGTCACAGGGCCAGATCTTAGAAAAACCTTGTGTGCACTCTAGAGGCCACATTTTCAGCCTGATACTCATGAAACTTGGTCAGAATGTTTGTCTGGATAAAATCTCGGACAAGTTTAAAATTTGGTCACGTGGGGTCAAAAAGTAGGTCACGGGGCCAAATCTTAGAAAAAGCTTGTGTGCACTGTAGAGGCCAAATTTTCAGCCTGTTACTCGTGAAACTTGGTCATGATGTTTGTCTGGATAAAATCTTGCTCATGTTTGAAATCAGTTTATGCTGGGTCAAAAAGTAGGTCACCGGGCAAAATCTTAGAAAAAGCTTGTGTGCACTCTAGAGGCCACATTTTTAGCCTGATACTCATGAAACTTGGTCAGAATGTTTATCTCGATAAAATTTTGGACTAGTTCGAAAGTGGGTCATGTCGGATCAACAAATAGGTCACTGGGTCAAATCTTAGAAAAACCTTGTGTGCACTTTAGAGGCCACATTTTCAGCTATATACTCATGAAACTTGGTCAAAATAATTGTCTTGATGAAATCTCGGACAAGTTGGGCGACATCGGGTCAAAAAGTAGGTCACTGGGCCAAATCTTAGAAAAACCTTGTCACTCTAGAAGTCACATTTTCTGCCTGATACTCATGAAACTTGGTTGGAATGTTTGTTTTGTTAAAATTTTTGGCACATAGAAAATTGGGTCCTGTTGAGTCAAAAAGTAGGTCACTGGGCCAAATCACAGAATAACCTTGTGTGCACTCTAAAGGCCACATTTTCAGCTTGATATTCATGAAACTTTGTCAGAATGTTTGTCTGGTTAAAATCTTGGACTGGTTTGAAATTGGGTCACGCCAGGTCAAAAAGTAGGTCGAGGGGCTAAATCTTACAAAAAGCTTGTGTGCACTTTAAGGGCCACATTTGAAGCCTTATACTCATGAAACTTGGTCAGAATGTTTGTTTGAATAAAATCTCCGACAAGTGCGAAATTAGGTACCGTCGAGTCAAAAAAAGTAGGTCACAGGGCCAAATATTAGAAAAATATTGTGTGACTCTAGAGGCAACATTTTGAGCCAGATTAGAAATTCAAAGATAGGCTAAACTAGTCAAAAAGTAGATCACTTACACTCGTACGTTTTACATCATCACGACCAGGATCTTTTCAGCCTTATTAATTCTAGTTGACCTTACTCAGGTGAGCGCTTTAGTCCCAATGGCCCTCTTGTTTCATTAAGGTTTAGACATATCTTGGACCATTTCTTTCATATGATTACTTTGCTATTGAATCCATTTTTTTTTTTTTTTTTTCCGAATTCATACTACCAATCTAATTGGTAAAAAGTGAAATGGGCCACCGAGAATGAGTACCTATGCGCACCTGAAAGAGAATAGATCTAAATGTGACAATTAATTGTTTTTCGTGATAGTTTTTGTAATGATGGTCGCATTTCAAACATGAACATTTTTCTTTTTTTTTTATTGAAAACGTCGTTATCAGCTGAACATACTCTTTATTGTGATAACAGTTTCGAAAGATAATAATAATAACAATAACAATAATGATAATGATTTTTTGCCCAAGATGATTTCAACTTTTCAATGCAGTGACTTTATATTTGCGATACGCATTTGCATCAGTTGTCATTCACATTTCCCCGTTTGAAGCAATGTTTTCAATAGGAAGTTAATGCAGATTATTTTGTCAAGCTTGTTTGCTTGTATTGGAGTTTAATGTCGTTTTAACAGCTTAGGTCATATCACGGCGGTCAGTGCACCTACGCATGTGTTTCCTGGTTTTCTCACACCAGTACTGACACAACTTGCTTTCCAAGCCACTGACTATTTTCATCACATGCATCTGAGGTGAGAGGCGAAACCTCTCCGGCAAGAAAAATTGCCGCAACCGGGTATCGAACTTGCAACCACCAGGTCACTATTTAGATACGCCAACCACTGAGCTACCCGGCGGGGACATTCTGTCAAAATAATTCAACAGTAGCAAAAAACGTTTTTTCTTTCTGTTTCTATGCAAAAGGTTCATTATGGCGATGACAACCACCCGCATGAGACGCCGTCGACAGTGTCTCGATCAAAACTGGTAAGTTGACAGTCATAATTATACAACTCTACATGCAGCAAAGTATGGTATCAGTTGGTGCTTGCACTGTCTTTGTAACTACAGCTAGATTTTGCGGTAATTGTGTTGTTATATGGTAGAGTTTTTGCTCACTGAACCTTGAGTAGGTTGGTTGTATCCCCTTCTAGCAGATGATCGTTATCGTTCCCCAAAGTTGGTCTCCCAACGATGGTCAGTTAGGCTGACTTCATTGTTTCACAACGTTCTTTATCTCTGAAAAATTTGACTAAGAAATGTATTGGTGGATTTTGTATCCAGGTGTATTTTTTGTTGGAGCTTAGCTGCATTGCTGTAGGGACAGATATTATACCAAGCAATTCATCATATAATTTCGGATCTATAAAATTAACTTCGTCTGAATCACTTAGCAGTTTGGTTCTTGGACATGCAGAAAAATGACCAAAAGCAATAAATTTCGACCAGTGTTAGCCTGCGCGGACTGCATAGGCTTACCCAGTCGATAGTTTTTGCAAATGCATTAAATCTCCGTTTCAAAGAGCATGACTCATATGGTTGATTTTTTTTTTGCAATATTGAATATGTCATATATGTCATATGGTAAAAAGTTATGCTTAACTATACTATATAAGGTACCTTTTGAATAATAATAATAACAATAATAATAATAACTTATTGCCAGGGAGCCTAGGACACCACGTATTTGGGGTTAGGCCATTTGCCCCACCTGTGGTGTCCGTAACTCCACGGAACATTTTCTGCTGGACTGCAGCGTTCACTCGGTTGCAAGGCAGAAGTTCTCCAGTGCTCTTTCTCGGGAGGATGTAGTTTTTAACATAAATAATATACTTTTTCCGTCTAAAGCCCTGCAATCCTCCGTTTTTAAAGTACTGGAGACATATATAGCTGACTGTCAGATGACTGATAAAATTTGACTTTCAGTCACTCAACATAAAGGGCACGCCGTGGTCTGTAAACTTAGTATGACAAAGCCCTCTGTCTTTTATTGTTCTAATAATATACTTTAAGGTCCCTTTTTTTCCTTCAAATGTATCTGTTCTAGACATTTCTTTTTCATTAAGATCAGGCTTTTTTATACCTATATAAGGATTTCTCCTCTCTCTTTTTTTTTTTTTTTTTTTCTCTTCTTTTATATAATAGACCAACGGCGCGCTCCACAAATCCGCCCCAGTATGTATTGTTGTTCCAGAGAGCTCTCTCCCCCCACCTTTTTTTTTTCCTTCTCCCACATATTTTTCAAAATCTGCAAGCTGGCACTTTGCTTAGTTACCTTCCTATATTGTTATATCAATATACAGTTATTTCTTCAAGTACATGGGTGAGGTAACTTGTCAGCCCTTTTTTATAAACTCGTTTTTACATTATTTAGTATCCCACTTATAATAAAATATACTTTGGGATTTACAGGTCACTAGATCAGGCATGGGTATTCTCCTTCTAACAAGGGATTTTTATTTATTTTTTCCTTTGTGATAAGTCCTGAGTAGAATCACTGTGACCAGGTATATCTTTTAAGCTTTTCATTTTAGACTAGTGTTATTTTCAACTTTGGGAGGCAGTTGTCAGTCAGTTCGCCCCGGATCTGATCCGGGTCGATAATTGGTTTTTAAGTTGATGTTACTTAGAGACACGGGGGCTTTTACTATGTACGGCCTGAGCCCCCTTGGTCGGTCCCTATAGGGATTGTATTATTTCTCAGTGCTTAACCCTCTTCTCCAAGATCATCATCATCATAAAAATAATAACCTGATGTCACATATTGATCTAGAAGATCGATGAAAAAGATCAGCTAGAGTCAGATCAGTCATTGGCTTCAACAATTAATTTAGTTCGGCAAGATAATGCTTACTTTTTTTTAACTGTTCTTTGAATATACACATCTGAATAAACCAATTAGAAAATATCTATCCTAAAGTCTGGACACGTGTACATATTTGAAAAAGTGCTGCATACATAGCCTTCTTTGTGATGATCACCTGCGTGGCTTATGTTAATACCCTAGCCAAAGTATGCTTTAACCTTAGGAGTTCAGAGATCGCAAATCAAAGTACAACCATATGAGTTAAATTAGGATTGTGGAGGCCTACACACCAGTCCTGTCAATGAAGCGAGTAGGTTTCATGTGGATTTCAATACACATTATATGTGCGCCTGTTTTTGAACACATCATGAACCACGATGTATTGATAAAAAGAATCTAACATGACTTGACGTCTTGGGCAAAATCTCGCTTCTGAACACTCTTTTTCTAGAATCGTTAAATAAAGTTTTATCTCAAATGCCAAGTCATGTCAAATCGTGTATTTCATAGTCACTAGCAGCTGTAATCACTAAAAAATTAACCAAACATTAAAACTGTGGATGGACTACTTGTTAATATAAGAAAACACCGCCCCACCCGAATATCCAGCAAACGATGAGTCAGTCAGTGTCGTTTGTGTTACATAATCATCGGTATAGATGGATGGACAACTAGTGTAAAGAATTTGGGCAGCTTTTTAGCGTATCGCAGGATTGAGCAAAAAGTCTTTAGTGTATTCGAAAACATTCGAATGGATTTTGAAATACGAAAAATATTTTTGTGACCATAAAAATGTAAAACATTGTACTCTTTCTTTTTATAAAAACAAACATCATTGCTTCACTCACTTTTTCGTTGGCAATCTTTTTAAATTCGGAATAGAGTTTTGCAATGATACTAACAAGTGACAAGCGTTCTTTCAGAAGTAGATGCCATTGAATGACGAAACACTTATAAGTTGTTACCGATAGGCCTACATGTCAGGTTTCGGCCAACGGTTGGAAAGGCACAGATTTTGCGAACAGTGTACACCAAGTTAAGAGTGCAGAGAATGTGCCATCTTATCTTGGATCTACGATGTCCGTTATTTTGACACTGGATTGAAAATAGGTGGAAATGAATGTATACAGGTTTGGTCTAGTTTAACACCAAACTTCATGTATACACACTATACAATGCTAAACAATCAAATGTCAACTTCGGCACGCCCCTTTTGATTTGTGGATACGCCTTGTAACAGGGCCTATTCACCCAAGGCACCAAAAGACACCCTACAATACCCAAAACAAGAAAATATTGATATATTCTTTTCCATAAAAGGGTCTGAAAGATGTTAATATGATATATTTACTAACATATGACTTATTTTTACAAATCTTTTCCAATTACTACAAGACCTTAGACACATTTAGACAGAGTGACTACCACATGCATTGCCAAGTGCCGTAACCAGGGGCCTGCATTCAGTGGTGTACACGTACATCGTTTGCTGTCCCTGCTGCTGTAACCAGGGTCCTGCGTGCACAGCCTTTGCTTTTTCACGTCCCTACTGCACTGTCATGGAACCTGCATTGTATGGTGTGCACATATTCAAAGCGTTTTCTGTCCCTACTGTTCTTAAAAAAGAACTGCATCCTATGGAGTGCATAGCCTTTGGACGCTTCCTGCCCCAACTGCACCTTCAAGAGACTTGCACTGTGTGGTGTTAATATTTTTAGAGCGTTTTCTGTCCCTATTGACGTAACCAGGGACCTGCATTGTATGGTATGGTATACACGGTTGTTCGGAGTTTTCTGTCCCTACTGCAGTTACAGGGGACCTGTTTGATGATGTGCGCGACCTACATTATATAAGCATTATATGGTATGCACGTTATTTAGAGTGTTTTCCTTCGTTACCGACGTAACGAGGAACTAGCATTCTATGGTGTGCACAGTTTTTTGGCGTTTTCTGAGCCTACTGCTGCAACAAGGGATCTGCATTATATGGTGTGCACATAACACAGGGCGTTTTCTCTCCTAACTGTCGTAACCGGAGACCTGCATTATATGGTGTGCACATTCTTTGGAGCGTTTCCTGTTCCAACTGCACTTTGAAGTGACCTTCATTGTATGTTGTGAACATTATTCTGGCGTTCCTTGTCACTACTGTTCTTCAACTGTACACGCATTCTATGGTGTGCACGGTTTTGGGGCGTTTTCTGTCCCTGGTACAAATGCAAGGGACCTGCATAAGAGAACGGTGTGCACATTGTTTGGGGAGTTTTCTCTCCTTAGTGCTGTAACTAGGGACCTGCATTCTATGGTGCTTACATTACTTAGAGCACTTTCTGTTTCTACTGACATAACAAGGGAACTGCATTCTATGGTGTGCTCATCATTTAAAGAATTTTCTGTCTTTACTGACATAACCAGGGGCCTGCATTCACTTGTCCTTTAGTCACTGGCGTGCACATCATTTAGAGCGTTTTCTGTCCCTACTGCAGTAATAGGAGACCAGCATTTCATGGTGTGCACAGCTTTTTACCGTTTTCTTTCCCTACTGCACTTTCAAGGGACATGCATTGTACGAGGGATCTGTATTCTATGGTGTGCATACAGAATTTATGGATAAAAAATAGTGTTAAAATTTATCAAAAGTAAAACCATCGTGTGTAAAATCCTGATTAATCATTTTATACCAGTTTAGATATCTTATAAAAATGATATGTACGCGATAAAGATCAGTATACAACACCTACTGCGAATCAATAGGGAAATGTGCGAGAACTTAGTTGCCGCCCATAATACATGGATCCGTGGCGATAATATAAATCGACTTCAATGGTTACTGTTGATAAGGGTTTCCAAACAACCACAGTTTTTACATATACAGTATAGCAGAAAGGCTTCTTAAATCGTGCTGTTATGACTGTTTCTCTCGATTAAATTACGGAAAAATATTCCTTTTCATATGTTTTCTGCCGATGATGAATTCTCGGTAAGAAATTTTATGGATACTTGAACTTATTTACATAAGGATATTTGCAAAAAGTGTGAATTTCAGGGGCTACGGACAATGAAATACCTTTGTGTGTAAGCAAAGTTTTGAACTTCAGTGAGAAAGAATGAAAAGCCTCATAAACCCCAGTTTTGCCTAAGAATAATAGAATTAAAGGTGCTTAATTTTCGTAAGGTCTTTTAGTTTGTCTTAACATCATATAAATAAATTACATACAATTTTGAAATATTTATAGATTGTCTCATTCAACAGATATGTGTAAGTCTAAGAAAAGTTTCATTTTCAAATTAAGGGAAAATGGTTGCCTGATAATTTAAAATGCGTGAAGTGTGCTGTCAACTAGCAAACTTGTTAATATCATTGACGGTAGTTTGTTTTATCTTATGATATACTGAAGACAACGGGTCGTCGAGTGGATTACAGCGGCAATCAAACACACATTCCATCAGTGAACAGTTTACCGTCATACCCTTTGAAATGGCAGATGTGCTCATCCACTTATATATGGCTAAGTCAAAAGTCGATTTATTTAACCTAAGTTGCCTTTTGAGCTGAACTTCCAAAACCGTTGAAAGCCACGCCTTGATTCTGCGTTATATGGTATGTTTCCTGTCACGAATCCATGATTAGCACAAGAGCTTCGCAAAGCGGCGCATATACGCCCGAAGGGGCTTGTCAGTGAAATTAGTTGAAATGACGGAAGGGCCATGAATGAAGAGTAGTTAATCTCCATGATATGTGAAAAATATTAAAGGGCAATAGCTAAAAAAAGAAGGGTGGCACAGTTACAAATTTTGTGAATTGCTGTTCTCCACAAGGTGTTCTATCAGTCTTGAAAAGTTCAAGATCATAGCTTTTATATTTTAGAAATCATGGCCCAGACGAAAATTCAAAGAGAAAACTAACAAAGGGCAATAACTAAAAAAGAAGGATGGCAGAGTTATGGTTCTTGTGCAGTGCACTTCTTCATAATGTGTTCTATTAGTCTTTGAAGTTTCAAGATGATAGGTTTTAAAGTTTTGGAGTTATGGCCTGGACAAAAATTCAAACTGAAAATTAACAAAGGGCAATAACTAAAAAAATAAAGGTTGCAGAGTTATGGTTCATGTGGACTGCACTTCTCCATAATGGGTTCTATTAGTGTATGAAGTTGCAAGTTATTAGCTTTTATAGTTTGGAAGTTATGGCCTGGACAAAAATTCAAACTGAAAATTAACAAAGGGCAATAACTCAAAAAATAAAAGTGGCATAGTTATGGTTCATGTGCGATGCACTTCTCCACAATGTGTTCTATCAGTGTATGAAGTTCCAAGTTAATAGCTTTTATAGTTTAGAAGTTATGGCCTGGACAAAAATTCAAACTGAAAATTAACAAAGGGCTGTAACTCAAAAAATAACGGTGGCGGAGTTATGGTTCATGTGCACTGCACTTCTCCATAATGTGTTCTATCAGTGTATGTAGTTTCAATTTGATACCTTTTACGGTATGGAAGTTATGGCCTGAACAAAAATTCAAAGTGAAAAGTTGGTTATTTCAGAAATCAAGGGCAGATAATTTTGGAACGCAAACAGCGATCAAAATTCTAAGACCCAGGTGCACAACTAGACATCATGGAGATTCATTGTGGCAAGTTTCAAATAATTCCGATGAAAACTGTAGGAGGAGTTGCACACACAAGAAATTGCTAACGGATGGACGGACGGACGGACGGACGGACAGACGGACGGACGGACGACCGGGGGTATAACATAATACGACCTTTCGGGCGTATAATTATAATGGTGTGTATTTAGCGACAACCAATGTATATATGTGTATCTTTGACATCAGACAAATGAAACAATAATGAAATACCCTCAATCACACTTTTTCTCCTGTCAATTAAACCACACCAATGGAAAAAATCGAATTAACTGATAAATTTGAACCGTTGCACTTCTATATAATAGCGATTCCACAGTAAGGACCTACCCAGGGTCAAAGAATGCGTCCAAAGTTCTAGCCGCCCTGTTTTTCACTAGCACTTCTCAAAATTAGTTCAAGCCTGAATTTCAAGATTAGGCATCGGATCTGCAAAGACGTTCTGTCTTGGCCAGTGGGATTGGTTAGTCTTAGAATTCAGACAGATTGGTGAGTACAAACCCTGATTTTTGATAGTTGATAGATGTATCTTGTGAAGAAATTAGACAATTGTAGACGTAAATATAAATCTGAAACAATTGTGAATAAAAGTGTATTTGCTTAAAAAAAAAAAAAAAAAAGGCCTATGTGTCCTATTTCCCTGTGTGAGATAATAAAGGTAACTTTTCTATTTGATTTGTAGGTCAGAACTTCAAGCCGGAAGAATGGCACTGTACAGGTGTGTGGCAGATGTAACCATTCAAAACTTTTTTCTGCATCCTTTCTGTATACTTATTTCTCCTCTGAATCTATCAATATGATCTCAACACTTAAAATTTAGACTGTTGAATGCGAAAACTTGATATCTTCATCAAGTAGAAAGGCCAATATGGAGCAGTTTCAAGACCGAGTGTTAATCTGATCTAAAAGGCTATTGGACATCTAATCGTGCTTTAAATTAAAGACCCATTTTCGCAGCGAGGCTGAAATGTGCCCGTCAAATTCAATGAATTACAGACTAACATAACATGTGTTAAACTTACTTTACTTTAAAACAGTCAAAGTTGTGAACAATGGCGGGGAGCCGCAAAAATTGTCGCTAGATTGCACCCACGTATGAATTCTACTTGCGAGTACAAGATAGAAAATCCCGTCCTTGCCTTGTTTCCTTTTCATTTTAACTTTAGGTTTTTTGAACATACTAATTTTTTATTTCTTTTGATTTTGAAAATATTCCGCCGCACCCTTGATACCAAATTCCGACGCCTAGATTGTTGCAATAGCTTACCTTTGCAGAGTATTTCTACTCCGTATTCTGAGTTCACTTCACTAATACGCAAGGTGAAGGTCGTTAGTATTTATGTGACATGTACTATTTCATATTCTTGATTTGATAACCTAGAAATTACAGTGAAATAAACCAAGGTATCCAAAAATCGAAACTGAATTTTCGATCGTAGGCTATGCCATTTCGCAAACGAGATGGCACTGAGCAACAAGAGCGACAAAACCTTGATGAATTAACGATGGAATGGGGTATACTGGATTGGAAATAAGTAATATTGGATCTGTGGGTTGAAGTTGAGACAAAACCCGAACCCTTTCTTCGTAGCCAACCCTTGATGTTTAACCCAGATTTTCGACATTCCTGACTTATCATTGTATTTTTTTGTAATTTTGTATTTTTTTCTTTTCCGAAACAAAGAATTCACATGACTTATCAACTGATCATGACAGATCACCGAGACAATTTACGAGTCCAGGTTTAGGGGTAACGTATAGTGATTTAGTATATCTATTTAGTTTTGTAATATTATTCCGTTGGTGTAGAGAGAATACTATACGTAAGAAAAAGAGCAAGGAAAGGAACTTTTTATTTTTCTGAGGGGTGCCAGAGAGCGTCTAGATAATGAATTTTTTGACTGATTGAATGCTGTTTTTACTGCTTTTTCGAACAGTGTACACCAAGTTAAGAGTGCACAAATTGTGCTGTCCGTTATTTTGACACAGGACTGGTTCAACAGTTAAGTACTAGGAACTAAGAATACTTTCAAAGTTCTAGCAGCCCTCATTTTTACCAACACTTGTTACCATTGTTTTAGGTCTGTACTTCAAAATTGATCATCTCATAGTAAAAGAGGTTCTATTGAGGCCAATCAGATTGTTAGTTTAAGATCTTAGAATTAAAGGTGAATTTCAACTAGTTGATGAATACGAACCCTGCTTTTGATAGTAGTTCGACGTATCCTTTGAAAAAAAAAATTTTTTTTTCTAAGGCTTGAATAAAAGTTTAAAACAACCGTGTATAATTTTTTAAAGACATAACACATGCAGTGAGGTGTGTTCATTTAATACAACAATATTTATTAAAGTTTGGCATGGTAACTCATTCTTTTTTGATACTTTTTTGTAGGTCAGACTTTCAAGCAGGGAGTATAGCAGTTCACAGGTTTGTTGAATATGTTACTTTTAAACCGTTTGGGGGCATTCTTTATTATACTTACTTCTTCCCTGAATCTATACAAATTGATCTCTTACACTTAACATTTAGACTATTGAATGGGAAACTTGTTATTTTTACCAAGCAGAAAGGCCATTATGGCGCAGTTTTGTTCAAGACAGAGTGTTAAGCTGATCTAAAAATAGTATTGCACATCAAATTGTGCTCCGAATTAAAGACTCATTTTGGGAGTGAGGCTGAAATACGATTGTCAAATTCCAAGTATACAGACTTACTTATTGTCGGTGTGTCCAACAGACTAAATTAAATGAGTGAGGATAAATTGTGGACACGTATGGGAAGTCGGAATAGAATATCCCATAGATTCCAACCAGAGTCATTTATTATCACATCTAAAATCGAATTCTACTCTCGATTTCAACAAAAAAATGCTGTCTTTGTCTTCTTTTCCCATTTTTTTCAACGACCCCGATCATTTAAACTCAAAATGAATGTTCATGCACGTATACTGAATTTTATATTTGTTTTGTCTTTGAAAATATTCCACCGCAACCTTGATGTCCATTTCCGACGCTGTCGAGCGTTTCTGTGTTGAGTTCATGCGAATTAGATTGTTGCAACGTCGTGCCTTTGTAGAGTATTTCTCCTCCGTTTTTTGTGTTCACTTCATTAATACGCAAGGTGAAGGTCGTAAGCATTCATGTGACATGTATAATTTCATATTCTTGATTTGATAACCTAGAAATCTTAGTGGAACAAACTGAGGTACCCAAACGTCAAAATTGAATTTTGGATCGTAGACTATGCAATCTCGCAAACGTCAGAAATAATATTTGGCACTGAGCAACAAAAGCGACTAAATCTAGATGAATTAACGATGGAATTGGGCATACTGAATCTTTGGGTTGCAGTTGAGACAAAACCCCTTTTATCTTCTTAGCGAACCCTTGATTTTTGACATTCGTGACTTATCATTGTATTTTTTTCTTTTCCGAAACAAAGAATTCATATGGCTTATCAACCGATCATGACAGATCACCGAGACAAATTACGAGTCCAGGTTTAGGGGTAACGTATAGTGATTAAGTAGATCTATTTAGTTTTGTAATATTCATTCCATTGGTGTAGAGAGAATACTATACGTATGAAACAGAGCAAGGAAAGGAACTTTTTATTATTCTGAGAGGTGCCAGAGAGCGTCTAGATAATGAATTGTTTGACTGATTGAATGCTGTTTTTACTGCTTTTGCAAACAACGTACACCACGTTAAGACTGCACAAAATGTGTTGTCCTAACTTGAATCTACGGTGTCCGTTATTTTGACACAGGATTGGTTCAACAATTAAGTACTAGGAACTAAGAATACTTTCAAAGTTCTAGCAGCCCTCATTTTTACCAACACTTGTTAACATTGTGTTTTTGGTCTTTACTTCAAAATTGATCATCTCATAGTAAAAGAGGTTCTATTGTGGCCAATCAGATTGTTAGTTTAAGATCTTAGAATTAAAGGTGAATTTCAACTGGTTGATGAGTACGAACCCTGCTTTTGATAGTATTTCAACGTATGTTTTGAAAAAGAAAAAAAAAAAAAAAAAAACGGTTTTTTCTTAGGCATGAATAAAAGTTTAGAACAACAGTGTATAAATTTCTTTTCAGACATAACACAAGCGGTGAGTTGTGTTCATTTAATACAACAATATTTAATCAAGTTTGGCAGGGTAATTCATTCTTTTTGATAACTTATTGTAGGTCAGACTTTCAAGCAGGGAGTATAGCACTTCACAGGTTTGTTGAATATGTTACTTTTAAACCGTTTGGGAGCATTCTTTCTTATACTCACTTCTTCCCTGAATCTATTCAAATTGATCTCTTACACTTAACATTTAGATTATTAAATGGAAAACTTGTTATTTTTACCAAGCAGAAAGGCCATTATGGAGCAGTTTGTTTCAAGACAGAGTGTTATTTGTGATCTAAAAATAGTATTGGACATCAAATTGTGATCAGAATTAAAGACTCATTTTGGGAGTGAGGCTGAAATACGCTTGTCAAATTCCAAGTATAAAGACTTACTTATTGCCTGTGTGTCCAACAGACTGAATTAAATAAGTGAGGATAAATTGTTAACACGTATGGGAAGTCGGAATAAAATATTCCATAGATTCCAACCAGAGTCATTTGCATAATATCACATCTAAAATCGAATTCTACTCTCGATTTCAACAAAAAAATGCTGTCCTTATCTTCTTTTCCTCTTTTTTTTTTTTTTTTTTCAACGACCCTGATCATTTAAACTCAAAATGAATGTTCTGAACATATACTGAATTTATATTTCTGTTTTGTCTTTGAAAATATTCCGCCGCACCCTTGATGTCCATTTCCGACGCTGTCGAGCGTTTCTGTGTTGATTTCATGCGAATTAGATTGTTGCAACGTCGTGCCTTTGTAGAGTATTTCTCCTCCGTTTTTTGTGTTCACTTCATTAATACGCAAGGTGAAGGTCGTAAGCATTCATGTGACATGTATAATTTCATATTCTTGATTTGATAACCTAGAAATCTTAGTAGAACAAACTGAGGTACCCAAACGTCAAAATTGAATTTTGGATCGTAGACTATGCAATCTCGCAAACGTCAGAAATAATATTTGGCACTGAGCAACAAGAGCGACTAAATCTAGATGAATTAACGGTGGAATGGGGCATACTGAATCTTTGGGTTGCAGTTGAGACAAAACCCCTTTTATCTTCTTAGCGAACCCTTGATTTTTGACATTCGTGACTTATCATTGTATTTTTTTCTTTTCCGAAACAAAGAATTCACATATCTTGATGAATTAACGATGGAATGGGGTATACTGGATTGGAAATAAGTAAAATTGGATTTTGAGTTGAAGTTGAAACAAAACCATTTTTTAATTTATCTTCGTAGCGAACCCTTGATGTTTTACCCAGATTTTTGACATTCCTGACTTATCATTGTATTTTTTTCTTTTCCGAAACAAAGAATTCATATGGCTTATCAACTGATCATGACAGATCACCGAGACAAATTACGAGTCCAGGTTTATGGGTAACGTATAGTGATTTAGTATATCTATTTAGTTTTGTAATATTATTCCATTGGTGTAGAGAGAATACTATACGTATGAAACAGAGCAAGGAAAGGAACTTTTTATTATTCTGAGAGGTGCCAGAGAGCGTCTAGATAATGAATTGTTTGACTGATTGAATGCTGTTTTTACTGCTTTTGCAAACAGTGTACACCACGTTAAGACTGCACAAAATGTGTTGTCCTAACTTGAATCTACGGTGTCCGTTATTTTGACACAGGATTGGTTCAACAATTAAGTACTAGGAACTAAGAATACTTTCAAAGTTCTAGCAGCCCTCATTTTTACCAACACTTGTTAACATCGTTTTAGGTCTTTACTTCAAAATTGATCATCTCATAGTAAAAGAGGTTCTATTGTGGCCAATCAGATTGTTAGTTTAAGATCTTAGAATTAAAGGTGAATTTCAACTAGTTGATAAGTACGAACCCTGCTTTTGATAGTATTTCAACGTATGTTTTGAAAAAAAAAAAAAAAATACGGATTTTTCTTAAGCATGAATAAAAGTTTAAAACAACCGTGCATATTTTTTTTCAGACATAACACATGCAGTGAGGTGTGTTCATTTAATACAACAATATTTATTAAAGTTTGGCAGGGTAATTCATTCTTTTTGACAACTTTTTGTAGGTTAGACTTTCAAACAGGGAGTACAGCACTTCACAGGTTTGTTCAATATGTTACTTTTAAACCTTTTTGAGGCATTCTTTCTTATAGTTACTTCTTCCCTGAATCTATTCAAATTGATCTCTTACACTTAACATTTAGACTATTAAATGGGAAACTTGTTATTTTTACCGAGAAGAGAGGCCATTTTGGCGCAGTTTTGTTTCAAGACAGAGTGTTAATCTGATCTGAAAATGCAATTCCCCTTTATAAATAAGTAAGGTGAAGATTCATGTGACATGTATTATTTCATATTCTTGATTTGATAACAGAGAAATGACAGAGGAATAAGCCAAGGTACCCGAAATTCTGAATTGAATTTTCGATCGTCGACTATGCAACCTCGCAAGCGTCATATTTGACATTGAGCATCAAAAACTACTAAAGCTTTATGAATTCATGTCCCAGTAGCCTCCAAAATTAAACAACTGGGTGTTAAAATGCATCTGAATTTAAATTGTGCCATTTTAAAAGTATGGCAGTTATTGTGAAGATGACAATTCATTATTGTACTATTGGTCCAAGCGTTAGTCGCTGGTAGGAATATGAATTTTAAAACCAGGCCAATAAAAAGTAAACAAAGGATAGAGGGACCTGACAACTTTGAAACGGGCTTTAAAATCATTTTCCTACTAGGGACTGACAATTGGACCTACCGTACAATAACAGATTGTCATCTTTATAGTATTTTCCATATTTATTAAATAGTATGATTTAAATTCTAATGCATTTTACCATCCCAATTGTTTACTCATGGCCGTTACTGGGACTTAAAGATGAAATTGGTCAAAGTGGATTTTGGACATCTAATCTTGCTTTGAATTAAAGACGCATTTTTTGGAGAGAGGCTGTAATACGCTCGTCAAATTCAACAGATTACAGACTTACTTATTGTGTTAAACTGACTGAATTACTTCAGTACGGTCAAAGTTGTGAAAACTTGGGGGAAGCCTCAAAATTGAATCGCTAGATTTCACGCATTTGCATACCACATCTGAAATAAAATTCTACTCGTGATTACAAGAAAGAAAATACTGTTCTCGTCTTCTTTCTCTCTTTTCTTGCGACCCTTTTCATTTAAAGGTTATATGTCCTTGGTTTCACCAGTACTAGGGGTCTGAAGAGTAAGAAACTTCTAAGAAAACCCCAGTGCTTCGAGTAAGGCGCGAATCTTGGGCTTCCAGGATACGAACCCTACACTTTACCACTGAGCCACGCAGGGCTCCTCAAGCTTATGGAAAAGAATGCGAAGGAAAGTTTGCAAAGGAGATGGAGAACCTTTTTAGACTCTTTTTTTTTTTTCTGCACCCCCAGAGATTTTAAATGTAGAAATCGGAAAAAAAGGTGGGAAAAAGTTTTCAGATATAGGGGAGGGGCATAAAAGTTTTTTGTACCATTTCCAAAATTATTAGGGGTTGCCCGTTCTAGTCCCTCTGCCCCTACGTCTCTGCTTAAACATAATAAATTGTGAAACAGTTTGCTTTCAATTTCATGCAGAAAATTAAACCCTTAAAAGACATTCTAGTGCCATAAATAAAAAGTCATGTTATTATTAAGTGATATCTCCTACATGTACACCATCATTTCTTGAATTTTCACTTCAGGATTCTGGAGGCTCTTCATATGTGGAAGTAAGTTTTCCTGGTGATCCTGCAAGTCACCAAAGCACGGTAAGGACAAAAGACTGACGAGCTTTGCTGTACTTTATCTTAGGCCTATGTATTTATTTATTTAGTTGGTATAACCTCATAACGCAAACGTTAAATAAATCTTTCCTACCCCCTCCTTTCATTTGGGGTTTTACATTAGATATGCGTTTGAGGTTTGGTTCACACACACACACACACACACACACACACACACACTTTTTTACATCACCTTTTTCGATTCAATTTTCAATAGGATTATTAATTCAGTCATGCTGTGTGAACGCAGGGTTGGGGTGGGGGGGGGGTTAACGCATGTTGACTGGGGTCAGCCTGAGATGTCTTTCTTTCATTATATTAATGTAAAGTCTGAATTATTATTTTCCTTTTTTTTAATTTTCTTTTGTTTATTTTTCATATATAAAGAATTGATTAAACTTAAATTTTGAGCACGAAATCAGTTGGACATTACTTAAATTTATGAGGTAATTTTGTTGAAATGGTATCTCCCACCGAAAAAGACCTTTTTTTATAGAAACATATAAGAGGTATTGTGTTTTCCATGTACACGTGGCCTTTTTGTTGTTGATCTATAATGAAATTATACATTAGGCCCCCATTTTCCATGACGTGGCATTTCATTAAATAAAAACTAATAGTGATTGTAGCTTATGATAAACAATATAAATATGAAGTTTCATATTTTTTTTTCCGATAGTTAAAGAGATATTGGTCCATAATGGAAATACACAACAGGTCCCTTTTTTTTCCATGACACGGCATTAAGGTAAATTGGAAAAAAATGGTATATCAGTGGACAATCATAAGGAACGCATGTATGAAGTTTCATCAAATTTCGTCAAGAATTTTAGAAACTATCTGTCCGGATGGACGGACACATGGAGAAACGGACGGACAGACAACCCAAAAACTATATCGCCTCGCGTCAGCAGGGGATGATAAGCCCGACACCTGATTCGAGAACACTATGTTTTAGTATGTCTTTGGTATCATTTCAGAATACTAGTAAAAGATGGCCACTTACAGTGTTGATAGCTCTTTGTCTTGCAGTGTTGATTATAGGTGGAGTTCTATTTGGATTATTTGTTTTTGGAGGAAACTCGAGAAAAGGTATGAAAAATGAAAAAAAAGTTTACACTCCTGTCTCAAAATATGGTAAACTATGTTTTTACTGTTACTGATTCCTTGTGATACATCACTGGCAGAAGCGCTTAAAAAAATTGTTTACTAACATGCAAGTGAAAACTGATTTTCATAGGACTTAATGGCTTTTTAAAGATATCTTTTCTTCCAGATTGATTGATTGATTGATTGATTGATTGGATGAGGCTACTTTCAACATTGTTTCAGTCATATCACGACGACAGTTGACAGATCCACGTGATGCCCCGGGTTTCATTAGCACTAAGCTGGGGCTGCGAAACGTCTTGCCCATGGACACTTCCATGAAAAACCTAGTACTTCGAGTGGATCGAGACCGAAGTTCCGGGCCTACAAAATCCTTCGCTATACCACTGAGCCACGCAGGGCCCAGAAAGGACACCAGAATTGTTCAAAATTGTCTCTATCCTGGCAGAAGAGTACTCGTAAGAAATAAGAAAGTATTAACTCATTACAAAACTGCAGATGTTTAGACTTATCCAGATTGAAAGCATTTGAAAGCGACAAACTAAATGTGACAAAATATATTTGATTTTTCCTTGAAACAGTAAAAAGAAATGTGGAAAAGTTAGAAAATACTGATTACCAGGGATTTTTCCTTTTCCAACAATGTTTTCAACAGCCTCCTTTCTTAGAGTCGTTAAAACACTTGTTTTTTTTTTTGCAAAGAGTATTAACTAACATACAGCCGATAAAGAAGTGCAAATATGAAGCGGCGAAACAGAAAAAAGATGTTTCTTATATATGAGCCATGATATGCGAAAAGGGGGTTCAATGCATAAAAAAAAAAAAAAAAAAAGATTTTCGAACCATGTCAGCCTGCGCAGTCCGCGCAGGCTTACATGGGTCGAAAATTTTGGCAATTTGTAAGTTTTCTGCATGTCCAAGCACCATTCTACATGCACCCTACTGATTTGGTCGGTTGTTATACAAAATATTTTGTTGATCCATAATCATGTGATGACTCGCTTGCTATAATGCATCACGGAGATGCATTAAACCCCCTCTTGCCAGATTTTGGCTATATAATTCTCTTTCTTGTCACAGTTTTCCGAATGATTCTCCATGGTAAAAGATTATAGGCTAGCTAATTGTACATCATGTAAATGCATACATTTATTTTTCAGACCCACTCCTGCCACATATCTTTGTTACTGACCTGAAGACCAACATATCAGCTAACATCTCAGTATCCAAAGAGCTTTATGAAATATTTGATTCTGCAAACATTACTCAACCTGACGGCCAAAGTTATCAGATTGAACTGAAGGTAATGTTTTTAGCTGTGATCTTGCTGAATAAATAAAGTACACGTTTCCAGCATAGAGTATTTTAGAAAGTACGTTTTGTTTATTTACATGGATCGGGATATCGGGTATCTCTTTTTGTCTGACAGCATCATGAGGTAGTATGGTCCTGGCACAAACAAAAAATCACTAATAGCAAAAAGTATCGGTAAGATAACATACATTATTTCATGCTTTCCGGTAGGATATCGAGAAATAGCGGTGAAAATATTTTTCGATATTACACGGGTACGACCAGTGAGAATACCGACCACGGGGAGTTTGTACTGATTTTTATGGAAGTCTCGACAAGAAAAGGCGTTGGAAGCATGAAATAAATAGAATATTTGTTTTTTTCGGTGAAAGATCGAAATTTATTTCATCTCGTGAACATCGTCGGTAATATTTTCACTTGCGCCACGAGTGAAAATATTACCGACGATGTTCACGAGATGAAATAAATTTCGATCTTTCACCGAAAAAAACAAATATCCTCTATGTATATCAATAATCATTCTGGTGTGAGTCTACGAACGTTTTTCACAGTTTATTCAGTCTTGCTCATTGTGTAATGTGATTGATTGAATGGTGTTTTACGCCGCTTTCAACATTATTTAAGTCATATCGCGGCGACAGCTTGCATATTCATGTATTTCATTGATTTCACCAGCTCTAGGCTAGGGCTCTGAAGTGTCTTGCTCAAGGAAACTCCCACGTAAAACCCAGTGGATCCAGTGAGGCTCGAACCCGATCCTTCCAGGTCACAAATCCTACACTTTACTACTGAGCCACGCAGGACCCCTTTCTCATTGTATACCAAAGGTCCATCGATAAATCAATTGGAAACGTTATATGACTATGAGGGGCGCAATGGGAAAAGGGTTTTAAAGCGTCTTCGTCATGCATTATACAAGGCAAACCGTCGCATACTTTCTATGTATTTCGTCTAAATGGCTTAATCATGAAGTAGAATGGCCCTTCCTTTGATATGCAGAAAATTTGGCAATAGCAAGGAGTTTCGATCCGTGTCAGCGTTCGCGTACCGCGCAGGCTGACTTGGGTCGATATCTTTTGCAGATGCATTAAACCACCTTTCCACCGAGCATGACTACTATGAAATGATACCTAGTTTGGACATCAAAAGAAACATAAATAAATGTGAGGTTACAGAATTCTACACTGCGTATAAAGCTAAAGAATTGTGAAGAAACATCCTAGACGAATTTGTTGTGCAGCAAACATGTGCAATCTGCTAATGCATCAACAATCACTGATGTAAAGCGTTGTTGGCAGTATTCAAAGTAAAATAAAAAAGCTGAGAAAACCAGTTAAAAAATGAAATAAAACAACACATTATTATAGAAAAGAAGAAATTATGACTACAGAGAATTTTATTTAAGACAATTTTTCTTTTCTGAATTTGCCACCATGTTTCTAGCAGTACCTACAACAAAATGTCTGTAACTATGTATAAAGTAAAGAGATAAAACTCCCAAATTAACAACAACTTATAATTTCATTTACAGAACAAGACGAAAACACTGTCAACATCAGAAAGTCCATGGAAGATTACAGAGAAGGTTAATGAAAATCACGTTACTGTTAGTTTTGATGGACCTATCGCAAAGTGCACCTCTGAGGGTAGCTATAATGTAACATGGATTAAAGACAATCAAGTTATAGGAGACGATAGCTTTACAATCAACATCAATAGTAAGTCTTTAGCTTTTTTATGAAATGGGTGTCAAGTTAATAAAACAGCATCTTTATTGTCGATATTTACAACTTTACATTCTAAGGGTTGCACTGAATATATGTTCTGAGTCGTCCGTTCGCCTCATGGTACATCCGTCCGTTCGCAATATCTGGTGCAGCTATCTCCTGCTGTCTTCGTAGTAATTCCCTCCAGCATGATACCACAAGAATTTGAGATTTCTACATTTTCAGTAGGAACTTTCTAGATTCATGCGCCATTGAATTAAGAAACAAGCATTTTCCTACGCTGCTTTTCTCGTTTTTCCCCATCTGAAATCCTTTAAGGAGATATGCGGCAGTTTTCCTTGCACACCGGCCTACACACGTTTCTCTTTTATAATTATATTCCACGGGTTAGCATGACAGAAAGACACTATCTTTGTATCTGTGATATGTCGGTTGCCTTTTAAGTATCAGACAATCAGGCGGAAGAAAAATGGGAGATTTACAAATGATTGGAGGCCAAATCACGCCAAAATAGACATTTATCATAAAGGGAAGTAATTCATTATGTCAATAACTTTTAAATATCCACCGTGTTTCTAAAAAATGTCCCGCTTGATATACTTTTTTAAAAAATCATTTTACAGGATATTAGAAAGCACTATTTCTGTGCAAAGTTTAAAAAAATCTGTCCGCTGATATATTTTTTAATTGCAGAAAATTGATCAGAAAATAAGTCTTTGTTGACACGTAAGAATATTTCCAATTACTACTGTAATCTGTTTAGTGCCTTAATTGTCTCTATAAATCCTTTTTACTATTGGCAAACATTACATTCCTAGGAATAATCATTTATTTGAGCAGTATTTGTTACTGTAAGAACATTTTTTTTTAGGTTTGAAATTAAAGTCTATTTTCTGTAATTTTAACAAGAGTGATCCCCTTAGAAGAACTGTATCTTTGTATTTTGCTCCGCAACATATGATTTTCTTTTCATTTTTTACTTAGCATACATTTATATCATCATCTGGGCGAAAGTAAAAAAAAAATCTGTCCATAGGAAAAAAACTGTGGAAGATTGTCATTAAATTTACCCGTTTCATCTTTATGGCATATAAGGTTGTACATTGCACTTTTATCCTGGTCGCTCAGACGTCACAGACATCCAGGCAAATATAGAAGCAATGTCTAGTGCGGCCGTTCTAGTACTTTCGATATTTGTTTCTTGAAACATACCACAATGTTTTTTTTTCTATCAGGCACATGTGCAAGGCTAAAACTTTAGTCCTACAATTGATAACCTTTTAGAGTTTTTGTCTTTTAAATTTAGATAGATAATATTGCTTTTGCAGCTCTCTTATCGAACAGTTTCCATAAAAGAGTTTAGAATTTACCACAATGGTTCTCTGCAATATTTAGAAGTGCATAGCTTAATTTTCAATACCGGGCAATTATCAGAGCCAATAGTACAACAAAACTTATACATTTACCAATTAAACTTTATTGTTTTGGAGAAAACATGGCCAAGACAGTCAAGTTATATTGAATATTAAAACCTGTTCAAATTAATCAGTCTTTAATTTTACTGCAAAATGTTTTTTCCACAAATAGACTCAAGTCAGTAATTTTCCTTTCACTAAAACATCTCATAATAACATATGCTGTTGTGGAACCCAAACCAGCTGCAAATCAATAGTAATAGAACTATGTTGTTGGAGAACCAAACCCAGCCTATTCAAATGTCAATTACTAATACACATATTACACTAAGGCCAACTGAACATTCAGTCGTCAAAAACTTTCACATTAACTCAACAATTTTGCAACTGCTGGGGAACCAAACAGCTGTTCGAAGTCCAAACAGGTCTTTGAATTTTAATGCCTGCCAATGGGCGGCCCAAAGAAGGGCCGCACACCTCCACAGAGGAAAAATTTCCGCTCTTGTAAAACAGAAATTCAATAATAACTAGAAAGACTGTCTGGCCATTGAAAAGTGGAACTCTTCAACAGGATAAACAGCAACAGACGGATTCCTCATAAACTTTCGAGAGCAGCCTGCAAAGAATTGAGGAATATATCATTACCAATAAATGATAGGTGAACACAATCATCATGAAAAAGGTGTGGAATTCTTGTCATGAAAATCAACATGCTTTTTAGCTCTATGCCCTTTTTGTGTTAAGAAATGAATAACATCCATATTTATTCGATACCTAGTTTGGTTCATTGCTTTTTCATTGTTAGAGTAGCGCCACGATAACCCTGGTAGTATCGATGACCATACCAATTTAACACCTGGATAACATGTCATTACTCGGTCCAGGGTCTCCTTTATTGGATGTCTAATATAACCAAGAGGCTCTCTTCCCACATCATTGCCTCAAAAATGTAGAACAATGAACTGCAGTATAGAATGATGTCTTGAATTGTCCAGGAGAGCTTGCAACACTCCTAAAGTTAACAAAACTGGTCGTCCTGTCCAAGCACACCTGACGCCATACCGATCTAATGCCAAATTCTCCCCCATTGGTCTGTGCTTTGCATGTTTTCATGCATTTCGAATGAGAGCAGATCCAATTATCCTAATGTCTTGCCCTGAAAATCTTGGGTACAATTAGCACATGTTTTCATGGCAATCTGCATTAAGGTACTATTTTATTAAGCCTTATACGGCGCCTATTAGTATTTGACAAGCTAGACCACCTACCCAATACCTTTATATCCTCATCAGGAACATTTTGTAAACTCGCTGTAGTTGCTGCTCCTATCCTGAAAGAGTGACCCTTAAGTCTCTATCCTCATCAGGAACATTTTGTAAACTCGCTGTAGTTGCTGCTCCTATCCTGAAAGAGTGACTCTTAAACCTCTATCCTCATCAGGAACATTTTGTAAACTCGCTGTAGTAGCTGCTCCTATCCTGAAAGAGTGACCCTTAAACCTCTTTGGATATATGCCAGTACATTTTAGTGCTTTTGCTGGCAATGCAGCAAATTGGTATTTTGTAAGAGGAAAAGTAATGAAATGAATAAACAGAGGACCATGCACCTTTGGTCTTGCAGATAAATATTGTTTTACAAACTTAACAGGACACACATTTGAATCCTTTAATTGCTGGAAAATCAGGGTAGACCCCTTTCCACACTGGTTTGTTATAAAAAAGCTTATGAGTAACTTAACTTCATTACCACTTGTCTCAACATCCCCAACTTGTATGACTCTCGATAGGTAACTATTCCTAGTTTCTAGGGCAATTTCACATATTCGTAGAAAACCAAAAATGCCATAGAAAACGCCGTCTTAAAAAGTAAAGCTTCATAAGAAGAGGAACAAATGTGATCTAGAGCTCGTGGCGGTTTCTTTAAAATATGCAAGGTTATTGGTGCCCTGGTATCTGGAAAATACCCTTTCCTCTGCAAACCCTGTAATAGTTTCCTAACTATAAATACCTGAGTTCGATCAAAAATTAAGGAGTTACTTAGTTTTATATGAAATGAAATCCCTGATTTATAAGCATTTACAGAAGAATAGGCATACTGTTTTGAAGACAAATAATAGACAGAATTCACAATCTGATCTAGAGTAGGTGGCCATAAATCTGGCAAATTAAATTGGAATCTAAATTCTTGGAAGTTTTTCAAAGCCAAGTTGTACAGTTTTCTGGTTCTTTGGGAACGAGACCCCAATAATAAGTCATTCATTTCTGCAACAAAAGGTCCAAGAACTCCAGAGGGATGGGCAATAGGTTCTTGCATGCCTGTGGAGCAAGAGAAAAGAACAATGAAAAATCTTTGAGAGATAACGCATCTGCTATCTAGTTATTCTTACCAGGAATATGAATTGCTTTTATATGAAAGTCATGTTGCAGTAAAAGCAAGACAATATATCTAAGTAGGACCATGACCCAAGGAGATTTTGAGGTCTTCATACTCAAAATAAACACAACCGTTTCATTGTCTATGTTAAACTTAATTTTTTTCCTACACAATTCTTCAAAGGTAACAAGCAAGGGCCACAGGAATAACTTCCAGGAAGGTTATATCTTTCAAAATGCCGCTATCATGCCATTCTTCTGGCCACTTATAGAAAGACCATTTACCTGCAAAATATGCACCACAACCTAATTCCGCCCTGACTGCACTATCTGTATAAATTTGCAATTGCTCACTGGACACTCAGTCCAAGTTTAAAAATAATGAGACGCCATTGTAGTGCTTTAAAAACATTTTCCACATTATAAGGTCTGCTTTTATTTCCTTTGTGGGCCTAATTTTATGATGTGGCTTTCATGGTGCCATGACACCATACAGACGTTGGAGAAAAGCTCTTCCGGGGGGTAATGCTTTTGTACAGAATGCGAGCAGATTTTCACAACCAAAAGGCAACCAAGGCCCCGTGTAGGGAATCTTTTAGCCTCTAGAAAAACTAACTATCAAAAATGAAGAATTAGGGTAATTACCTCCTTTAGAATAGAAATCAAATACTGAACTCTAATTGGCGATTTTCCAAGTGACCAAATTTCACCTCTGTGGACGAAAATTATGCCTACTAGCATTGTTCAAGTTGAGGCGTGGCCTTGGCTGTGGAATGGGAGCACCAAAGCTATAAGCGTGCTGGAAACTTTGATTATAGTTACTATGGATAAATTGAGGGTGGCTGGGACGTGTTTGATGTTGAGAATAATGGAATGTAGGTGATTGACACATGTAAGATGGGTGCAAGCCTGAACAAGAGAGAAAAACATGTTGATACCGACATCGGGATTTTGCGCAAAAACCCTTTGAATTATATTCAAAACAGCGACCAGTAAGTGTTTCTATGTTTTCTCTGACAATGCATTGTCCCCACTCAAATTGCATGTAAGCCATAAATGCACGTCAATTGTGGCCCAGTTCTTTTCTGGACAAAGCACCATCCGCATTCTAAACTGCTGATCATAATTTAGCCATTTTTGAGCTGAATTGGAATATGCAACGTTCCTGATAGCGGTCAGGTACTTAATTAATTGGCTCACTTTATCTGGGTGTTTCTGAATGAAGATAAGAATAAAGTTTTAAAAAAAAGCCTCAGTCCACTGATTTATATCTTTGATCTGGTTCTTTTTCTGCTTCTTTTGAAGAACAAAGGTATTATTAATAAACTTTACTCGCTGCTCTTCAGCCAGCGAGAAATTTTCTTTTAATGAGTATTTAGATCAATATATTTTCCATCCCAATTTTTTTTGCTTTGTCTGATCCGAAATGAAAATGTCAGTATCAAATAATGGATTAATGGAGACTGGGTCAATAAATACTGCATCGGGTTGACCGGATACAGATTTATACATACTAGACTCACACGATGGACCTGCGACCTAAATGTCAGGCATGGCCCCAGGCCTAGCTACAGGGACATGAATGGCCCCAGCTAAAGACTCAACCTCATTTTGTCAGAAGATTCTGCTGGGGGGGGGTCCACAACTCCTCCCTGATGCAAATGATCTATGCATTTCTTTTTCCTTTACTGTTCCACCTGTCCCCTCAAACTCTCTCTCTTGGACTGCCTCTTTGGCATTTTTATCTAACAAAGTAAATCATAGGAATAGAAAGACTTTTAGACTCCAAAATGCCAGAAATATTTTTTTAAAAAAACTACGACCTTTTTATATAACAAAGCATGAAACAGAATGTTATTACGATTGGTTACAAATTCATATAATTTACAATCGAATATCGACTGCAATCTTACGAGAAAGTTTTGGTACGAAGCGGATAGTGTACGGATGCAGAAGAGAATATCCGAAAAAACAAATTCTCACTTAATTCCGATGAAAAAAAGGGGGGAAGGATCACTTTGAGGGAATATTCTTTGAGGAAACGCAACGAACTGACGTGTATACGGACTATTCTAAATTTTAAGTAGGTATAACAGTGGTTTTGTCGAATCATTCTCGGTACAATGTTAAATTATTAGATACTTCCCCCGTGTATTCGTGAAATTGAACGTCCAGACATATTTTGATGGGTCAATGCCCGTATGAAATTTATCAAAGTATCTTTTTGTCACCGAATCAAAATTGTAACAATAAAAAATAACCCCAACTAGGCTTTTTGTTTACCCAACATCATTCATTAAACGTTTTTCCTTTTTTCAATTACACCTTACGTAGATACCTTTTTCACATCTGGACAAATTTGGAGGGTTAACTCCATGGAAAAGGAGTTCCACTGTAAAAGAATTACAGGTTGTGCGAAATCTCGTCTAGATGTTTCAAGAAATGGTGAATCGTCAAACACGCCTCTTAACGGTAAGTAAATGTCTTCGTAACATCAAGGGAGAGACTGTTGGTTTTAATAGTGCATATCTTATGTTTATAATTATGAATAAGGATTTGCTAACCTTTGAAATTAATATGAGCGATATGACAAATATATATTATTCATGTATCTCGAGTTGTATCGGCAACATTTAGAATTTGTGGTATTTGTCATGGAAAAATCGTAACGCGTTTGCTTAATTTGTTTATGGATTAGCAGAATGTCTACAACAGATGATCATGCAACAACACAACCGAACATCGATTCCCATGAAAGAGTCTGCCACAAAAGCTGTTCTTATAGAGGTTTTTTTTTTTTTTTTTTAAATATCTGCTTACTTATGTAATTATTCGATCTGATTTTATTGTATATCAGAGGTTTTGAACGTGACTGGATGAATTATAAACAGTTTCTAAAGGTTTTCTTTATGGCTTAGGATTCAAACTAAAATGACAATTTAAAAAAAATACTACAGAAATCATACATAGTAATATTTTAATCAAGATTTGGGCAAACTGCTGGCCTTTTTGGGTGATCACAAGGGTATTTCTTTTCTAATATTTAACTTTGTGAACTAATTTTAGGTCCAGATTTATTAAGACTTATGCCTATCTAACATTATAGAGATAAAAATTCTTTCCAAGTTTTAAAAATTGTCTAAATTTCGTCATGGTAAAGGAAAATTGTATGATACAGAAATAATTGCTTTTGTGTGTTTTTTCCTTTGGATTTTTATTCTATTAATGTAATGCCTGTCTGTAAACCTTAGTTGCTTGAGTACGTTTTAGTTGTCTATGTAGGTAAGTTATGTATTATGCTTGTTTAAGTTGTTTTGTATGTATTTTCTCTAATTGTGATAAATTTTACTTTAAATGTGCTAACAAATCTATCAATATGTAAATGTTGCATGTCTTAACCAGATCTTATTTCTTTGACCGCCTTTATACGTTTGTTCTAAATATTCTATTATTATGTTTGTCGGCAAATGGCTCTCAGCTAATTTGTTAATCTAGTCCGATGTTGAATGAAGCTTCTTGTATCTTGTATGTTTCCGTAATAAACTATATGAAAAGTGTGGCCTCTACGGGGATAAGAAACTGTTCTTTTTTCTTTATGTATTACCTGTGATGCATTATGTTTGAGAAAGCTTTAAGATACACAACTGGCAAAGTTTCATTAAGATCCGGGAAACTAGTAGCCCTAGTATTTCATTATTTACTACAGCAGATGTTCCGCGGACATGTAATTTTACATACAATCCGGATGACGGAAATACAGATGAATGTAGTGGAATGACAAATTACTCTTCAATTATCTGTGAGACTTTTTCAAGAGCACAAGAAAACGTAAATGAAGAAAATTCCAAGATACTTATATCAGGTATTACAATTTTATTTAAGGTCTGCGACATCATACGTTCATTCGTTCGCTCGTTCGTGCATGCGTTCATTCGTGCGTGCGTGCGTGTGTGTGTATGTGTTCTTTTTTCTATTTATAATGGGTTAATGTACGATAATTTATTAAGACATTTGCACTTGCATACATTTTACTGTTGCATTGAATGCCAAAAAGTCAAAATAGATTATCAAAATCTCTGAAAGTCTCACACAGAATAGGTAAAGGGCCCAAGGTAATATTATGTATCATGCAAAATTTCAGTACAGTAACTAAAGCACCTTTTACAATATTTCAAAATTAAAGGGGTCCCTTTGAACTTTAAACTACTTTTACCATTCTGCTAAAAGTTCAACCTGAATGGTTTACGATTATCTAATTTCAGAGTGTGACAATAAGCCCTGCAAAAATGGAACCTGTCAACTATCAAAGGAAGGAACGGAATACATATGTATCTGTTTTGAGGGATTCTATGGTAGACACTGCGAAAGCGGTAAGGGCTGGTAGTTTAGTCTCACTTTTAAAAAAGCTTGATGTGGTAATCAAGTCATCAGCAGCTCTCTGAACATGTCACATTATATTTAACTTCGATAAACTCGCTAGTACACCATAAATCAGAATCAAAGGACACAAAGTCCTGGAAAGCGGATTTGTGGAGTAGCATAAAGCTGTAATATGTTGTAATATAAAAAAATAATACCACATGCAACACATGTGCAATCATTTTAAAATTGAGTCAGCAAGGGCAAGGAAAATCAAAATTGTTCTGCCGAGCGGGTCGTACAGTGACTGCTATTCTATTAGCTAAGGAGTGGTAATTTGATCCGTCAATCTTACGCAGATTTTTACTGGTATTAGATTTCGGAATAAATATATATGTATACACGTGTAAGACAGTATATAGTGACAAAGGCGAGGTTGAGGTGTATTTTCTAAAACTGAAAGTAGAATGGGCGCAAGCGTGAATGAGAGTATATTTGGTTTAGGTCAAACCATAGTACAGTGTGAGCGCGCATGCGTCGTTATGCGTGATGTATTTGGTTCCGGTCAGAACGATCACAGTAAGCGGATTTGCTATACAAATCCGCTAAAAAAGGATAACGTACCAAACATCTCTGAGCCATGCTGAGCGAATGGGCGGTTTAATGCATTTGCAAAAAGTGTCGACTCATATCAGCCTGCTCATTCCGTGCAGTCTGACCTAGGTCGAAACTTTTTGCATATTGAAAAAACGATTCTAACTCATTGATCGGTCGGTTGTTACACAAAATAGCTTTATGGATCCATAATTACCGGTATGTGATTACTGGCTTGGTATAATGCATCACCGAGTTGCATTAACTCTTTACCACACGACAAAAATGTAGACTAGTCCAAATTGAAAGCATTTGCAGACGACAAAATGATTGTGACTGAAAAAATGAAATTTGTTCTGTGAAGGATAGAAAACATTGTGGGAAAAGGAGAAAATGCTGGTTACCAGCATTTTCTCCATTTCCCACAATGTTTTCAAAAGGCTTCTTTCTCAAGGTCGTTAAAAGTCGGGATTGTGTGGTAAAGAGTTTAACCCCTTTTTTTCTGGAGCGCCCCTGATGTGTATATTTTGTTATGAAAAAAACATCGAGACGCATTCATATTTTTCTTCTGGAATTTTCTGAAGTAATTTTCATGAGAAGGTGCAAATTCATTATTAATGAAATCGGTAAGTGAATGTTTACTGTCAATAACTCTCTTGTTAAGGTGCAAAAATTTTATTTTGCATTTCAGATTAATTTTTTTGCAATTTCAGAGATAGATGAGTGTCAAAGTAACCCATGCAAAAATGAGGCAACCTGTATTGACAATGTCAATGGGTATGACTGCACATGCGCACCAGGATATGGCGGAGACACTTGCGATATAGGTTTTTATATTCAACCCTGAGTAGTTCGTGGATAAGAATAATTATTTTCTGTTCAGCAATGTATTTTAAAAAAAAGGAAAAAAGACATCTTGAGAGTATCATTCAAAAAATATTTTGACACTCGAGAAATTTCTCTTATCATACACAGTTTCTTTCCATTTGTTATAGTAGGATTTTGCTGCAGATGATATTTTACTGATGCAATTTACTTAGCTATGTGTTAATTGAACTGAATTGTGTTTTACGCCGCTTTCAACATTATTTCAGTCATATCACGGCGACAGCTCACATATTCATTTATTTCCTGGAGTTCACCAGTACCGGGCTAGGGCTCTGAAGTGTCTTGTCAAGGACACTCCCGCGAAAAAAACAGCGGATCAGGCAGGGCTCGAACCTGGGACCTCCTGGTTACGAGTCCCACACTTTACCACTGAGCCACGCAGGACCCCTAGCTACGTGTTAAACATAACTGCTTGATCTGCATAAGGTACAAAAAGTAACTTGAGTTTAAACTGTTCCTGATTTCAGGTATTGATGAGTGTTCTAGTGCCCCTTGCCAGAACGACGGTTCTTGTGTAGACTTGGTCAATGGATTTTCTTGTATATGCAAGGACGGTTTCTCAGGAGTTAGATGCCAAATAGGTTTGTAACTTTTAAGTATTTATAATCGACTTCGTTTTATGCTTGATCTAAAACTATATTCATTAACCCTTTACCGCACAATGCCGCCTCTATTAACGCCCCTGAGAAAGAAGCCTTTTGAAAAAACATTGTGGGAAAAGGAGAAAATGCTGGTCAAACAGGTTGTGTAACTTGTAACTTTTTAAAACTTTTCATGCTGTTCACACGATGTTTTTTATGTACTCTGTAACATGGAAACTGTGTACATCCTTTGTCCTCTTTGTATGCTGAGTTTAAGAGTATGAAATGTAATAATTCATCGTTGAACTTTCTTTGCTGCGTTCTTTTATGAACTGTAATACTGTATCGCTGAAACCTTTTCATTAAAACCTAAAGGCGCCGTTTTTCTGTGTACTCTGTTACATGAAAACTGTGTACATCCTTTGTCATCTTTGTATGCTAGGTTGTAAGTGTATGAAATGTAATAATTCATCGTTGAACTTTCTTTGCTGCGTTCTTTTATGAACTGTAATACTGTATCGCTGAAACCTTTTCATTAAAACCTAAAGGCGCCGTTTTTCTGTGTACTCTGTTACATGAAAACTGTGTACATCCTTTGTCATCTTTGTATGCTAGGTTGTAAGTGAATGAAATGTAAAATTTCAACGTTGAACTTTCTTTGCTGCGTTCATTTATGAATTGTAATACTGTATCGCTGAAACCTTTTCATTAAAACCTAAAGGCATCGTTTTTATATGGCAAGTGATTTTTTTAAATGAAAAGCTTCTGTCTGAAAGCAAGAAATATTAGGCTTTACCATTTTGGTTGGTTCCTCAAACTCGCTTTTAAGTTGTAATAGTAATTGTCATCCAAAAAATAGAAGTGCCCAAAAATGAACATGGAAAATATACAATATTATTTGTTCTTGAGTATTTTTATATGCACACTTTCTTAACTGACTGTAAGAAACGGAATGAAATAATATAGACACTGACTTACTCAAATTTACATCTGAATAAAGATTGAAAATATTTTACTTTATTGTGGCGCTATTCTTTGGCAGCAATAAAATTATATAATCGCGTCTCATGTTGTTGTTGGGCAATAGGACACACAAAAAAAACCTCACCTAATCTTTAACCCTTTACCACACAATCCCAACTTTTAACGACCCTAAGAAAGAAGCCTTTTGAAAACCTTGTGGGAAAAGGAGAAAATGCTGGTAACCAGCATTTTCTCCTTTTCCCACAATGTTTTCTACCCTTTCCAGAATAAACTTCAGTTTTTTAGCCACATTTATTTTGTCTCCTGCAAATGCTTTCAATTTGGGCCAGTCTGAAATTTTGTCGTTTGGTAAAGAGTTAAGTCGTATCTCCATCATGTAAACTTGGTGTCAGTCGCACGAGCTCATGAAAACCAATCAGCTGGTATAAATGTTATTTGTGGGTCCGAAGAAGAAGCATTATGTCTTATTTCAGATATCGATGAGTGTTCTAGTACCCCTTGCATGAATGACGGTGCTTGTGTAGACTTGGTCAATGGATTTTCTTGTACATGCAAGGACGGCTTCTCGGGCGTTACATGCCAAACAGGTTTTGTAACATCTAACTATTTTATGTAGACTTCTTATACTCTCCTTATGAATTTTTATAAACTTTCTGTTTACTCTGTAAAATGAAATACAGCACTCACTCAACCCCTTTTACACCCGAACTAAAATTATTTCATATATCTTATTTGGCAAAATTTATTTTGGGCAGAATTTATTTTATACAAAACATTTAACATTGGACACGATCCTTGAACCTGATTTTTAAATTCCTTGTTCATCTGTTATATCCTTGATCAACAGATGAATATTTCGAAAACAAATCTGACGGTTAGTCAATACGTCTATGAATTGTTTTTGAATGGAATGGTTTATTTCTTGCTTTATTTACAACTTTAAATGAAATATAAATGACACTGGCTCATTCAAATGTTTGATATATTTTTTCCACGCGGATAAATGGTTGCACAATTTTTTTTTTTATTTAACGGATAGTGCTATTCTTAGGCAGCTCTGAAAGAGGGTATGCGAAGTAAAATTAAGCCGTCTTTTAAAACCATATCTTATTTTGGGACACTTGCTGTTCGTTGATAGACTAAATAAATTTGATCAATACAAATGCATGTTTGCCTTGAGTCTGTCAGAGAGGTAAAGCGTCGAAAGTGCTTTTATTTGTTCCATTGAGAACTATTCTTTGACAATTTCAGATATAGACGAATGCCAAAGTAACCCATGTAGCAATGAAGCAACGTGCACTGACAAGGTCAACGGGTATGAGTGCACATGTGCACCAGGATATGAAGGGGACGCTTGCGAGATAGGTATTCGTTTCTAACCTCTCTCTCTCTCATTCTGTCTCTGTCTCTGTCTCTGTCTCTCTCTCTCTGATTTTATTTTGTCTAAGAAAAAACCCTTTCCTCAAATGAATCGAAAATTTTTCTTAGAAAATATCATTTTCTAAATAGTTTGAAAATCAAGATATTTTCCTATCATAAGGTTGTAATGCACGGGCTACAGTGATTTTTCTTGTTGATGTAATGGACTCTTCTATGTAGTAAACATGGATCTTTTGATCTGAATGAGGCAAAATGTCCAGAAATCATAATTTGAGTTTAAAACTGTTTCTTATTACAGACATCGATGAGTGTTTTGGTAACCCTTGTCAGAACGACGGTTCTTGTGTAGACTTGGTCAATGGATTTTCTTGTATATGCAAGGACGGCCTCTCAGGAGTTAGATGCCAAACAGAATTTGTAATTCATAAAAGTATTTATAATCGACTTCGTTTTATGCTTGATCTAAAACTGTACTCATTAAAGACCTTTTGAATTGAAATATAAAGCATTGGATTTGGTTAGATTTGACTAAGTACTTATTAAGTACTATTGTGAAAAAAAGCTTCTTTTCCAAAACATTTAATAAAAGTCTTCAATCTCCATTATCCTAGTCATAAAGTAGATCTAAATTGAAATATTTATATATATAAGTAGTGATTTGTAAAACTAAAATAGAGGTTAAGGAAAATGAATTGGTATAAAACTCTTATTTAACCATATTCTATGAAAAGGGGGTTTACAGCATCTGCGAAAATCGTCGACCCCGGGTCAGCCCGTGCAGTCCGCACATGCTGACTCGGGTAGAAAACTTTTGCTAATGGTCAATTTTCTGCATGTCAAAAGACCTGTTCGCCGCTTGATTTAGATAGTTGTTAGACATAATTGATTTTATGGATCCATTGATCTGCGATGACTTTCTTGGTTTCATGAATCACGGAACCCCTTTTGCCAGAGCCCTACTTATTTACTTTTGATTCTAACATTGTCTTTATTGGTCTTAGAACACGATTGAAAAAAAGACAAGGGCACTTACGAATTGTTTAATATGGTATTTTTACGGGAGATCACTCCTTCATTACGGCATAGCTTTCCCGTATAAAATCTATACCTGACAACTGCGTTGGGGAGAATTCTCTTCAAGCTCAGAGGTTAGTGTATTGGTCTTTCAAACCTCGATAAACGAGGATCTTTGCCCCCCCACGGGTGCGAATCCCAGCCGTTGCGGTTTGTATTTGAGCTATGCATTTGTTGCGAACTTTCATATTCGTAAGATGGGGGCTCGTCCGGGATTGGCCATTGAGCCATTTGTCTGCCCGTTATCGGCCGTTGAGCCATTTGTTGTCTAATTAGTAGACTTTCTGCCTAATAAAGCTTTCCGTCATCAAAAATGATGACTTCTCTTAAGAGGGGGTGTGTTACAGATCACTCCTTCCTTACGGTATAGCTTTCCCGTATAAAATTAATACCAGTCAACTGCGTTGGGAAGAATACTCTTTAGCTCAGGGATTAGTGTATTGATCTTTCAAACCTCGATAAACGAGGATCTTTGCCCGCACGAGTTCGAATCCCAGCCGTTGTGGTTTGTATTTGAGCTATGCAATTGTTGCGAACTTTCATGTTCGTAAGACTATCTTTACATTATGTCTAAGATGCTAACCATTTGGATCTCTGAATCTCTGACAATCAAACAAACAATTAAACAAATTATTTCAAACCTGACTTAAGGTTTTGGGAAAAAAAGAGTCAATCAATATAACAATCGATACTTGTTGGTAATGCGTGCTTATTATTACCAGATCGTCGTGACGGTGAAGCTTTTTTCATTGTTCCTTTCAAAACAATTCTTCAACAATTTCAGAGACAAACGAATGTCAGAGTAACCCATGTCGCAATGGAGCAACCTGTAATGATAAAGTCAACGGGTATGACTGCACATGTGCACCAGGATATGAAGGAAGGACTTGTCAGATAGGTATTTATTTTTAAAGAAAAAACTGAGTATTTTTGTCGGAGAATAATCCTTTTCTCCAAATGAGAGGCATTAAGCCTTAACTTGCTAAAGAACTGAAATGAACTCAAGTCGTTTGTAAAAACCCAAATATTGCTATTTCAAGGTTATTTTGGGGAGAAAAATATCTCTTTGTCGGACATTGTAGCTCACAGATCAGACTGAACAGAATGTGCAGTCTGATCTTGATCTACAATGTCCGCTGAAGGTCCTTGAGTCGCGCTTAGCAGCCTAAGGGTAAAGAAGAAAAAATTAGAAGTAAAAATTAGAAAGTAAAGTTTTATGAATATTTTGATGGTCGAGAAATCTTTTGGCACACACTTTTTTTCTATGTGCTAGAGTAATATGAGTTATTGATTCGTACAATGTCTTTTTTTATACCCCTTAACATGGTTTCTTGATCCGAATTAGGTAAAATGGCAAGAAATCGTAATTTCAAGTGCAAAACTGTATCATATTTCAGATATCGATGACTGTTCTAGTGCCCCTTGTCAGAATGACGGTTCTTGTGTAGACTTGGTCAATGGATTTTCTTGTAGATGCAAGGACGGCTTCTCGGGAGTTAGATGCCAAACAGGTTTGCAACTTTTAACTTTTTTAAACTGTCATTTTTCATGCTGTTCATGTGATTTTTTTCATGTACTCTGTAACATGGAAACTGTGCACACTCTTTGACCTCTTTGTATGCTGGGTTGTAAGCGTATGAAATGTAATAATTCATCGTTGAACTTTCTTTGCTGCGTTCATTTATAAATTGTAATACTGTATCGCTAAAACCTTTTTATTAAAACTAAAGGCATTGTTTTTTTCAGATTTATATGGCAAATGATTTTTTTTAAATGAAAAGCTTCTGTTTGAAAGCAAGAAATATTAGGCTTTACCGTTTTGGTTGATTCCTCAAACTCGCTTTTAAGTTATAATAGTAGTTGTCATCCAATGAATAGAAGTGCCCAAAAATGAACATGGAAAATATACAATATTGTTTGTTCTTGAAAAAATTTTATATGCACACTTTCTTAATTGACTGTAAGAAACGGAATGAAATAATATAGACACTGACTTACTCAAATTTACATCTGAATAAAGATTGAAAATATTTTACTTTATTGTGGCGCTGTTCTTTGGCAGCACTAGAATTATATAATCGCGTCTCATGTTGTTGTTGGGCAAAAGGACACGCACACACAAAAAAACCTCACCTAATCTTTAAGTCGAATCTCCATCTTGTAAACTTGGTGTCAGTCGCTCGAGCTCCTGTATAACCAATCATGGAAATTTGACCATGTTCAAAACACGACTGGTTACGATCGGTTGAGGCTCTGCCGTGACTTCGATACCTTGCAAAACATCGGTGTGGGTGGTCGTGCAACACTGGTCCGAAAGTAATGCAGACTGTGATTCGAATTCTGGGTGCAAAACAAATTTGTGTGAGGCTTAAAAGAATAAATTTGCGTTTGATCTGTTTGCTAGTGCGAATTGCTAAACAAGTTGCTTTTTTAGCCTTTTCAAGTTATTCGGATACATTACATGTACATTACCTGAACAGCAACTTCAAACCATCCGTGCCAGTTATCATAAATGCGCCAGTTAGCATAACTGCGTCTTTTAATCTCTTTTGCAGTAAAATATGTAGTATGTTTTGTAAAGGGTTAAATAACTACAACAACACGTATTAAAATTTTAAAGTTTATGTACTGTACGACGTTTCGGCATTTGCCTTCTTCAGGAGTACATAATAAAATCAATTGCTATAAACAAACATGACGTCATAAACGTTACGTAACACAGAGAATTGCGGGAAAAAAAACGCATAAGAAAGCGTGCAATTTAGCGTAAATGAGTAAGACATATTATTAAGCATACCTTAGATTCACCGCAAAAACATCGCAACTGCAGCCTGATTCAAGCTGTAGTTACGAGGTCTCCACAGCAAACAGGCGATATATGAACTCCATAATAAAGCAAAGATATGATTACGTAACATAATGAGATGGCACCAAAAACAGTTAAGGGTGCAATACAAGTCAATACAAGTGTGCACAGATGTGTTGCCTGTAATAAGTGAAGGAGAGCGCGTAACCGGATAATAAGTATACTTTAATTCCTATATAAAAAAACAATAAAAAATATATATAAAAAATATATAAAAAAAAAAATATAGAAAAAAGAAATATATATATAAAAAAAGAATAGTATGTTTTGTAAAAAAATAATGTGCCACCAGATCAAGATAAAAAAATGGTCAATTAGAATTTAACTGATATAAAATTAAAAATGTCTACTTTCATATGAGTACAAATGATTATCCCTTTTAATTAATAGTTGTTCTGCTTCTGCCTATAGATGTAGTTGAATTGGCTCGACAAACTTTCAAAACAATGTTTAAAATGACAGGGGATGTGGTGATGTTGATCGGGTGATGTTTGTCTCAATGAATTTCAATGAATGAAGAGGAACCCACATAAATGTGTCATACTCATATTTATCGTCAGTAATATTTTGACAAGTCACGTTATTGGTGAAATAAATTGAAGCAGGTGTAAACTCAAATAGTCAGTCATAACTTATGCGATCAAGTTTTATGTACATTTAAGACATTGATGAATGCTCCAGTGAGCCATGTTTGAATGGTGGTACATGCACGGACGAGGTTAATGGATACACTTGCGCTTGCTCTCCTGGATATACAGATGTTACCTGTGAAACAGGTTTGTGTTTCATATTCTCAAAATTTTACGGATACATTACGATGCGTGAATTTCAACTTCAAAGTAGTCTAATCCAGAAAGCGAATATGATTTAGGAAAAAAGGAAACAAGCTCTGCAGTCAGAACTAATATGTAAATATAGTCATTAAGATATTTCGACAGGTAAGGGAACCGTCATTTTCTGCTGTTCATTTCTTTAAAGAAATTTTAAAGTCTTCAACTCAATCGTTAATTAAAATGCATCATTATTACTCCAGTACAGATCATTGTCCTCCACGTACCAATTAACAGACTTCTTAAAGGTACATGTACATCTATATTCGTTTTCAGGCAGTTTTCAAGTCATTTCATCTTTATTTTATCAAACTATAATAATTTTTGTATCTTCGTGCCAAATGTTGTCCCTGAGGGCTGCAAGGTTGCACAAATTACGACAGATGGACAATGAATTTCATTTTGCGGCAGCCTTCGACGAAATCGCTGTTATCGTTTCCGGTTTTAAATGGGGTCAAATCCTTTGAGTTTCTCTACCCGTTAAACGATATAGATTGGTAATTTATATATGTTTACACAGCTGGCCAAATTCTAAGCCATTTTCAAGTCTTTCAAGTTTTAACAGCGTTTTTTTTTTCTCGGCTGTAACGTTGTATCTTTAAAAACAGTACAGGAGACCCTATTTTTTTGTCAAAGATCTCCACTTAGTAACTTGGTCGAAAGAGGAGGCAGCCGGCCACGTGTGGAAAAAGTGCATAAACTGATAAAATTAGATATGATCCATTGATAGGGGAGTCAGCCATCGGTAAAATACATTTGAGACATGCTCTGTGAAAAGGGGGGCTTAATGCATCTGCAAAAAGTATCGACCCATGTCAGACTGCGCAGTCCGCGCAGGCTGACATGGGTCGAAACTGTTTGCCATTGGTCAATAAAATTGTGTGTCTAAGCTTTTTGCATACGGTTTTAGGTGTTAGGAAAGTGGTTTGGGGTGTAATGACAGTGGTTCGGTGTGTTTTGGGATGTTTCTCTCACATCTGCTATGTAGACTTACAAGGCCAATGTCAAAGCTAGAGCTAATTCAACTCTGAAGTTCATTGTTTGTGTAACTGAAGAAAAAAAAAAGAAAGTAGCGAAATTGTATATTGCATTTCAAAAATCAAAATACAACTATTAACATTTGAGACCATGAGGCAGCGTTGCATTGCTTACAAGGAGGGTTTTTTTTTTATCCTCATAAATTTAGTATAATTACATATTGCATGACGATGACACGTGATTTTTCAATTTTTCAGTTCTTCCAGGGGGAAGTTGTGATCTTGGTGTAAACTGTGTTGAACATGCAAAATGTGAAGATGGCGTGTGTAACTGCATAAGCCCATATATTGTCGCCAGGGACGGGCGATATTGCACTTATGGTATGTTATAGTTTATCGTCGATTGAGTGTCACCTAGTTAAAGTTAAACCATTAGAACTTTAGGTAAAGCAGGTACAAACCACGCTTGGATAGTAAGATGACGAGGTTGGTTTATCCTTTACCACAGTTTTAACGAACCTGAACAAGAATGCTGTTGAAAACATTGTGGGAAAAGGAGAAAATACTGGTAACCCAGCATTTTCCCCTTTTTCCCACAATGTTTTCTACCCTTTCTGAGACGAATGTTGTCATTTCAGACACACTTGCTTTACCGTTTGCAAATGCTGTGAATTTGGACAGGTCTAAAATGTTTTCGTTCGTAAAGAGTTAAGCGGTTACAAGAAATGACGTAAATGTATAACTCTAACTTGATAAACCTTTCGTTAACAGTTCACATTGTTTGTGTTCGGGAAAACATATTTAAAACCACGAACCGTGACGAGATAATATAAACGTTATCCAGTTGGGTCTATAAATTATCTCGTCACGGTACATGATTTTAAACCTGTTATCACAAACATAAACAATAATATAAAGTGATAACGAAAGGTTTATCAAGTGAGAAGTATACCGGAGTTACCCATTCAGTATTTTTGCTTTCGACTTTTGTGTGTATACAACTCACACGGGGACCGCTGTTCAACCCTTTCCCAAACAAGCCCTGGTTTTCACGTGTCTGCAGTACAAGTATTTTGAAAACACTGTGGGAAAAGGAGAAATTGCTCGTAACGAGCAATTTCTCCTTTCCCACAGTGTTTTCTACCCTTTTTGAGACCTCTCTGCCATTTTCATCAAATTTAAAATTGTCGTCTGCAAACTCTTTCAATTTGGACCAGTCCAAAATTTGTCGTTTGGGAAAGGGTTAAGTATATAGTGAAACCACTGTAACTCGTCATTTCACCCTTTCAGCGCCATAGGCGGAAACAGGGACTTTTGCGGACGGCATACATCAAGATCAGACTGAACAGAAGGTGCAGTCTGATCTTTGATCTATACCTTCCGCTTGTTTGGTCAAGCCTTTATGATGATAATCTTCTGGAGACTCAGTGGATTCCATTTACAGCCTTCAAAAGAAGCCGAGTTTGTTTATTTGGCGCCGAAAGAGTTAATGAATATTCCGTATTTTTACGTGAACTATTTATAGATCTCCGGCAAATTTACGATTTTATAGGACGTTTACCTCGAGATCATGTGTCCAGGTATTTTACCTCTACACCATGTACACAGCGACAAGATCAGTTTATTATACAAACATATAAACTCTTGTCCTGCTAAATGAGTTGACTGTAACTTTCATACCGATAGTAAAGATCAGAATTAATGCCATTTAAAACTTATGTTTTGGAAAAAAATATCTCCTTATCGGACAGTGTAGATCCAAGATCAGACTGCACGTTCTGTGCAGTCTGATCTTGATCTATCTTGTCCGCGAAAGGTCAGAGAGGCTCACTTAGCAGCCTACAGGTTGAACATTTGAAGGTTCCTTTTCCTGAAATGTTTTTCAAAAGCTCCTTTGTTACGGTCGTGAAAATTCGGGGTTGTTTGGCAACGGGTTCGTAATTCATAGAATTTCTCGGCCACAACTTATACTTCGGCCGTACTTGACACACTGAAAACGAATTCTATTAATTCTGTGTTTATAACCGGTTTCAGTTCAAAGAACTATCAAACTGTGTTTTCGTTTCGATTAAAGAATGCGATTTATTTATTTATTGAATGGTGTTTAACGCCGCTTTCAACATTATTTCAGTCATATAACGGCGACAGCTCACATATTCATGCATTTCCTGGGTTTCACCATTGCTGGACCAGGGCTTTGAAGCGTCTTGCCCAAGAACACTTCCACTACACTCCAGTGTATTCAGTGACGCCCGAACCCGGGACCTCCAGGTCACGAGTCCTTGACTTTACCACTGAGCCACGCAGGACCTCTTAAAGAAAGGGGGCTTTTTTCGGCCAGGGATATCATTTCAACGAAATTGTGTGTTATTCTATTTTCCGTAGGTTGCAGCGATCAATGTGAGAGCAATACAGTGGACTCGTATTCCATATCTGGTGACGTTTGTGGCAACAAATTCAAGAGATGCGTTAATCAAACCCAGTATACCGAGAACTGTGGCCCTCATGATGTATTCGATCCGGCCAATGGCGTTTGTGTCTGCGTCCCAAGAACCACGGCAGATTGGTGCAATCCGGACACACCAGAAAGCAAACTCGAAGCTAAATGTGAAATGAAATGCTTGAATGACACTGTAACACCATAAACCTGGATCCATATTCACCAAGCATTCTTAAGAATATTCTTAGTATTATTCTCCAGAATTTTCTAAATTTGAAAGTAACACAACTTCTGATTGGCTAAACCATTTGGTTTAGCCAATTAGAAGTTGTGTTACATTCAAATTTAGAAAATCTTGAAGAGTAAGACTAAGATTATTCTCAAGAATGGTTGGTGAATACGGACCCTGGCCTTTCTTACTTGGTACTTGCTCAAACAATAGGATTTGTCTGTAGTTGGGTTGCAAACATTGAGGGAAAAGGAGACTTACTAACAGCATTTCCCCCTTTTCCTACAGTGTTTTCAAAACCTATGTTCCTCATGGTTGTTTGTAAAAGAATAAACATATCGAAATGAAAACGAATTTGGAGGAGTTCATGAAGTATTACTTACGCCATATAAGCCTTTTAACACATAACAAAATTTTAGATTTGTCCAAATTCAACGTATTTGCAGACGACAAAATAAATGTCAATCAAAAATCGATATTTATTTCAGTAGGGCAGAAAAGGAGAAAATGCTGGTAACCAGCTGAATGCAGAACGAATGTCTGCGAATGTCTTTGATCTCACCACGAAATTCTATCGTGTTGTGCGTGCCCTCTGCGTAATTCCTGAATCAGTTCGTACGAAGGACGTTGAAAGAACGCGTTTAACTCGTTTTTAATACGTTGGAATTCATTAGAAAAATTTGTTGGACGAATGCTACCGTGCAGGTATCGATCTGTTGTCGCACTGTACCGTTTGTATTGCGTATGGGTTGTTCCGGTTAACATTCGTCGAAAAAGAAATCGACGCACTCAAGCGAATAACGACATATGCCAACGACCTTGAGAGTATGCTAACGAATGCTAAAACATCTCCGCTGGAATACGCAGGGTCAATTCGTATAAGTGTAAACGCATGTAAGGTAAAATTTTTGCGGTATATAAAAAACGATCTACTGTATTACATTGTTTGTTACAAAGCTAAATAGGTACATGTTCATGTACACATGGCGACGGCTCTGTAATACCCTCATTTCACTGGGTGGGGATTCGGCTAAGCTTCGAAATTTTGGTCGAAACGCCGTGAATCGTTGGTGAAACGACAACACGCTCAATAGAAACGCCTTGATTGTAGTAGAAGCGTATCGGAAGCTTCATGATCGCTCCATTCTACTGAGCGTCGATTCCGCTACGCTTCAAATTTTGGAAAAAACGCCGCGAATCGTAGAAGGAACGGCAACAGCGCAGTAGAAACGCCTTGATCGTAGAAGAAGTCTATCGAAAGCTTCATGATCGCCACTTCACGGTGCTTGTTTTGACATTGCTTAAGATTTGCGTAACTGGATCGCCTTTGGCTCAAAGCGTCACAAAATCCTAGTTAAAGCGTAGCAAGAAATTCGTAAATGCAGCGGTATCGTAGCCGCAGTGCGAGTAACGTCGCGCAGTGCAGCGCATCATAACAAAAGCAACGCCCAACCCTATCAATCTCTTGTTCATAACCCCAACCTGCAGCACAGCTGCTGTAGCAATCCGATCCATTTTCTTCGAAGGCCGATGGTCAGCTGCTGCCAAATCAGTTAAATCGCCTATTATATATAGAAACGTTCCAAAAGCACAACAGAAGCTCAGCTCCTGCCCATAAGTCATAGCAAGGTCGCAGCAGCAACGTAGTAAGCCTGAAATCCTGAAAAGCGTAGTAGAAGCATCTCGGAAAGAATCAGCCAGTCAGTCTGTCGGGCCTTTTGCCAGTCTGTCCGTATGTCTGTCTGACGGAATGTGTACACGCACATAGGTTAACTTGCGTCTCGAACTCAGCGGGCCCCCCCCCCTCCTGCGGCTTTTCTGTCACTACAGAGTAAATTTGTGGGAGTATAAACGAGACACTACACGTGCAAGAAGCGATTTTCATACGTCTGCTTTTAACTCTTTACCATACAATCCCGAGTTTTAACAACCCTGAGAAAAAAAAAACTTTGAAAACATATGTGGGAAAACAAGAAATGGTAATCAGCATTTCTCTTTTTCACAAAAATGTTCTTTGGCATTGTTTAACTCTTTACTAAACGACAAAAATTTAGAATGGTCCAAATTGAAAGCATTTGCAGACGACAAAATAAATGTAATTGAAAAATTGAAAGTGTTTTGAGTAGTATAGCAAACATTGTGGGAAAAGGAGAAAATGCTGGTTACTAGCATTTTCTCCTTTTCCCACAAGGTTTTCAAAGGACTTCTTTCACAGGGTTGTTAAAAGTCGGGATTGTGTGGTAAAGAGTTAAACAAACCTCATCATTTCAGCCACATTTAATTTATCGTCTGCAAATCCTTTCAATTTGGACAAGTGTAAAATTTATCTAGTATAGAACTAAACGTTGCAAAATTATCTCCCTTTGAACTTTGACATCTGTTTTCGCATAATTCACGGAGTTAAATTCTGTCTCATTTTCGATAGAATCACTTGACAAAGGGTATTATATTAAATTTTTGTATAAACACATTACTCATACTCTGTGAAAAGGGTTTCATTTCATCTGCAAAAAAGTATCGCCCCATGTCAGCCTGGGCAGTCCGCACACCTGAGTCGAAACCTTTTGTCGTAGGCATGTCAATTTCTGCATGTCAAAGGACCATTGTACTTCACGATTCACTAGGTTACAAAGCAAAATGAATTCTATAGGTCCATACTTTTATGATTGATTGATTGATGGATTGAATAGTGTTTAACGCCGTTTTCAACATTATTTCAGTTATATCGCGGCGGCCAGTGCACCTATCCATGCTTTCCTGGAGTTTCTTTTACCAGTACTCCGCACAGTATTCTTTCCAAGCCACTGGTTGCTTTCCCACATAACCATCGTCGACACAATGGTCAGCGGTGAGAGAGGAATGAATCCTGTCGCAATGACTATCATCAATCCTCGGAAAGAGATTGGCCAAGCCGGGGATCCAACCAGCGATCTCCTGTTCTCAAGTCCTACACGCTACCGACTGAGCTACGGGGGCTTGGCCCATACTTTTATGGGTCCATAGTTATATGATGAGTTGTACAATGCATCACGGAGATGCATTAAACCCCCTTTTGCCACAGCGCTGTGCACATGTATATAGTAGCATTCACTATTTAAAGGCATGAGAATTACATGTACATATCTTGTACAGTCACCTTTGAGTAAAACGATCGAAAATATCAGTAAGTAGAAAAACTCAGTGCTATCTGTCTTGCTGTTCAGTGAATAGTGTAACGTCGTATTCAACCTTTTATTTTTTTTTATATATATTACGGCGGCCTATGCATTCCCTGAACTTCTTTACCACCGCTTTTCACAACATTCCGTCAAAGCCATTGGCAGCTTTCCCACATAAACATCGCCCAAGCCACGTCCACCGGACAGAGGAAAGTGACTTCTGTCGCGATGACCAACACCAATCCTCTAAAAGAGCTAAGACCAAGCTGGGATTCGAATACACAACACCTGGATCACAAGCCCTAACGTTACTGAGCCTCCAGACTCGGCTCGAAAAAAGGATCATATGTTTAAGCGTTAACCCTTTACCACACAGTCCCGAGTTTTCACAAATGAGCCTGAAGAAGAAAGCCTTTGAAAACACTGAGAGAAAAGGAGGAAATACTGGTAACCAGAATTTTCTCCCGTTTCCACATGCTTTCTTACCTTTCAAGGGTAATGTAGTCGATTGGACAACACTGAATTTGTCGTCTGCAAAGGCTTTCAAGTTGGACATGCATAAAATTTTGTCGTCTGGTAAAAGGTGAAACCCTTATCCTGCTGAATGAATTAAATAAAACCTTCAATCCGATAGTAAAAACTCGAATAATGTTATTCAAAACTTATTCTCTTGGATAAAAATATATCCTCATCGGACAGTGTAGATCCAAGATCAGACTGCATGTTCTGTGCAGTCTGATCTTGATCTACACTGTCCGCAAAAGGTCGGTGAGTCGCGCTTAGCAGCCTGAGGGTTAAAAAACAAAAGCTCAATTGATGAAAATGTGTTTTAAATGGACATCTTCTGATTAATGTTTCAGAAAGAAAGGAACTTTATTTCATGCTTTTCGATAGTTTATCGGGAAATAATGGTGAATTATAGTTTGATAATTTCACCGTTTCGACCAGTGTATTGACCGATAGACACACTCACAGGAACGGAAATACCGAGAGCTCCCCTGTACTCTGCAAGTCCCAACGAAAAAGAGTTAGAAGCATGAAATAAATATTTTTTTTTTTGGTGAAAGGTCGAAATATATTTCGTCTCGTGAACATCATACGCTAATATTTTCACTCGTGGCTTCGCCACTCGTAAAAAATATTACCGATGATGTTCACTCGAAATAAACTTAGATCTTTCACCGAAAAAAACAAATATCTCAACTGATTTATTGAGTTATTTCAAGTGGAAATATGTTTACAGTGATATACTGTGTTACTGATATTAAACTTTTCTGTTGACTCTTTCAGCTTTCGATTCGATCTCTTTAGACAGCTGAAAAAAAAAAAAAAAAACAGCCCATTGAAAAGCAGAAAAAAAAAAATCATCTTTTTGGTTTAAATAGCTCTTTCACTACTAATGACAATTTTAATAGCTTTTGCGGATGGTGTAGATCAAGATCAGACTGCACAGAACGTGCAGTCTGATCTTTGATCTACACCATCCGCTATCCAATGCTAGATTATGACGCAATTAATCTTCAGTAACAGTGGGAATCTCCTTCTAGACCGCGAAAATAATGTGGAATTTCTGTAGTTAGTGGTGAAAGAGATACGCCAGCGGACTGTATAGGTCCAACATCATACTGCCTGTTCTGTGTAGTCTGATCTTCATATATGCCGTCCGTAAAAGCCCCTGTTTTCGTCTGTCTCGTTGAAAGGGTTAAAGAAGTCCTTCGTTATAAGAAATATCGTTTAAAAAAAGATATATGGCGTAAGAGACACTAGAATATGAATATTGAAACTCTTTTGTGGCTCAATATGAAGTATATAAAGAAAAGTAAAATAAAGAAAAGTAACCTCGCGAGCAGCTGCCTCTTTTTCATCACATTTCGTAGAAAAGTATTATTGGAAGCCGGCTATTGAAGCCGGCTTCCAGTAGGAATGCTTTTTTTTTTTTATGCACATGGGGAATTTTGGGATACATCATTGCACAACTTTTCCGACATATTCACTCAAATACTTTTAATAGTATGTTGCTATTGAGCTCAAAATTATGTATTTTTTTTTTTGTATGTACTATTGAGATGAATTTCGAGCATGAAAAGTAAGGATTTCGTATTCATAGATATTTATTTAATAACTGATTAATGATTGATCCCACAGGCAGCGTAACTCTTCTTAAACTAGTATAGACTGGTACTAGTTACCTCCCCTGATACTACTATACGTGTAATACACGATACAACAAGGGACCAGTTTAAAACTAGTAGATTAGCGCAATATTACGCATTTTTTCCCCTTGTGCTGTTCACATACATTGCGAGCATGAAAACTACAGATTTTGTATTTTTTGAACTCTTATTTCTAGAAACGCTCAATAAGATTTTAATCGGTAAAATGGTCCTGTGCCATGCAGAAAATGTACAAATAGCTAAAAGTATTGACCCACGTCAGCCAGTGGGGACTGCACAGGCTGACATGAGTTGATACTTTTTGCAGATACATTAAACTCCCCTTTCACAGAGCATGTCTCAGATTTTTTGTTCCACCGTGTCTATTTTTAACTGTGTGCAATATATTGTATTTTAGTAGGAAAGTTTGTAGGTGTGTAATTAATCTGTTTACTATTGGAAAATTTTTGTAATAACTTTTTTGTAAGAATGTACCTTTGTTGTGACAAGCCTTGCATACTCAGAGCACAACTGAGACACACTAAATCCTAGGACATTTATTTATGAGCCATGCTCTGTGAAAAGGGGGATTGATGCATTTGCAGAAAGTATTGGCCCAGGTTAGCCTGCGCAGTCCGAGCAGGCTAACTTGGACCGACACTTTTTGCTTTGGTAATTTTTCAGCATGTCAAAAACCAGTGTACCTCACCTTTCAGTTGGTTGCTAGACAAAGTGGATTTTATGGATCTATAAATATGTGATGACTTGCTTGAATTATGGATGACAGAGATACATTAAGTCCCCTTTTGCCAGAGCATTATCGGGAATTCACGATACATTAATTAACGTAACGCCAATTAGCGCGTTCCGCGCCAAATGGTAGTTAAATGTGACGTCACTTCTGGCAGTTAAGAAAAACAATAAAAGAAAGGATACGAACCTACAACGCGTAGTACGTCTGGTCTATTTCTCACACTACATTTTTTGGTGCCGTGACCAAACAAAGATGAAGATTGACAGACTACTAACTATGCGTAACGCACACAGAAAAGTTATCGACCAACAGTTGCTGAAAATTGAGATTACCAAGCAGCATGAGACGTTTTGCGAGTTTGACATTATTCTTTCGGGAATAACTTCTAAGTTCGAGTCCGTCAAATCGTTAAACGAGAAGATTCTAGAGCAGATAGATGTCGCAGAGCTGGACGAAGAGATGGTGGAAGCGGAACAACACGTTTTAGACATCGAGATTAAATTGGGCAAGTTAAAGGAGTATCGAAGTTCAAAGTGTACGGAGCCGGAGAGACAAACTTACACCGAGACACGCAGACTAAATCCTACAGCCTCGGAATTTATTCCACCCCCAACAGATGATCTCATCCCCACTGTGAGTATTTCTTCTCATTCCACACAGTTTCACCGCTTACCTAAGCTGACACTTCCGTCGTTTAATGGTGACATCCTACAATGGCAGACATTCTGGGATTCTTTTGAATCTTCTATACATCTGAATATGAATTTAACTGATGTTCAAAAGTTCAACTACCTTAAATCACAATTAGAAGGCGCCGCCGCATCAACTATAGAGGGATTTGCATTAACCAACGCAAATTACGGTAGAGCAATTGAACTTTTACGAGAAAGATTCGGTCAAATTCATAAAATCACGAACGCCTACATGCAAGCTTTTCTGCAGATTCCAGCTCCAAACAACACATTACCGAGTCTTAGAAACTACTACGATAGGCTTGAGACATACATTCGTGGGTTAGAGTCATTAGGAGAATTTCAAGATTCTTACGGTAAACTGCTGGTGCCGATTATTCTAAACAAACTCCCACAAGAGATCCGCCGAAATCTAGCACGTGAGAATGGGAGTGACAATTGGTTGTTAGGGGACCTACGATCGGCAATATGCAAGGAAATTACAATATTAGAGGCTAGTCAACCAACCGAAACTTTCCATGGGATAACCGCATCATTTCTGGCCGAAACTAAAGAAAAATCTCACACACATGCGCAACACAAACCGCGTTACAGTAGCCAAACGGACATCAAGTTATGTGTTTATTGCGGTGAGCCACACAAACCTGTGAACTGTACAAAGTTAAAAACCACCGAAGAACGCACTGAACTTGTGAAAAAGAAACGCCTGTGTTTTAACTGCCTCGGTAAACATCAAGTGTCAAAATGTTCCTCCAGTAAGCGATGCTTAAAATGCAACAGGAAACATCATACCAGTATATGTAACAGTAATACACATACTAGTCACAAAAGTTCAAAAACAACAGATAGTGCAGCGCTTCATACACAAACGGCTGATAGTGAAATCAGATATGTGGACACACGGCCTGATACCGGTATATTTCACTCATCACAGAAGAAACCCAACGTTTTGTTGCAAACGGCAGTTGCACCAGTGTGTTATAACGACACTACTTTGGACGGTAATATTCTGTTTGATCTTGGTGCACAAAGTTCATTCATCACTCAGACATTCGCTCAGAAACTAGGTCTACAACCGACTGGTTCCGACATTATTCAAGTAGCATCATTCGGAGATACAAACAAGAAAATTCAGCATCTAGACACAGCTACCGTCAGCCTGATTACAGACAATGGTGAAAAGATTTCCTTAAATGTCATGATTGTGCCAACAATAGCAGTACCTATCCGAAACATACAACGATCCGTTACTTCACTGCCATACTTAAGGAGCCTGAAACTCGCACATCCTGTGACAGACGATGAACAGTTCGAAATATCTCTACTCATCGGTGCAGACCACTACTGGAAAATAGTTCAGAACAAAACTGTTCGTGGAAATGGACCTACTACCATCAGATCTAAAATAGGCTACTTACTTTCTGGCCCACTTCCGGTTACATCGAATAAAAAGGATTACTACATGATGAACGTCATTACCAGACCGCCGGAGACTGATCAGTTAGAACGTTTTTGGAAGCTAGAATCACTGGGAATATCGGCTGAAAAAGACAGTAACAGACAGGAAGTTTTAGAAGAATACCAGCAGAAATGCATATCATTCACTAACGGTCGCTACGTTGCAAAATTACCATGGAAACAGGATCATTCACCACTTCCGACAAACTTCGATGTCGCATTAAAAAGGACTCAAAGCACAATTCGTAAACTAACAAAAGAACCAACGCTTCTCCAAAGGTATGGCGAAATAATCAAAGAACAAGAAAAAAGGGGTTTCATCGAAAGAGTTATCTCCCCTGACGAACGGACGACCAGTCGCATTCACTACATACCGCACCACGCTGTCAAGAAAGATTCGACAACCACACCGATCCGAATAGTATTCGACTGTAGTTGTCGGAAATCAGCAGGCCATCCTAGCCTAAACGATTGTCTTCAGACAACACCCCCAGAACTGAATGATCTAACTAGCATACTCGTGAGATTCAGACTAAACAAATATGCAGTATCTACAGACATAGAAAAAGCCTTTCTTCAAGTCGGACTACATGAAGACGATCGGGATGTGACTCGATTCTTATGGCTATCCGATCCTACAGACGCTAACAGTCCGTTTTATACATATCGTTATAAATCTGTCCTATTTGGCGCAACGTGCTCACCGTTCATTTTAGGCGCAACACTATTGAAACACTTGAATGAAAATGCAGAGAACACAGTTTCTCAAGTGTTGAAACGAGACCTGTATGTTGACAATGTTTTGTCAAGTTTTGAAGAAGAAAAGGATGTTCTACAATATTTCAGTAAAGCTCGGACGTTGATGTCATCGGCAAATTTCAATCTAAGATCATGGACTTCAAACAGTCAAAAGTTACGTGAGATCGCAAATGCACAAAACATCCTTGATACAGACTCGAACACAAAAGTTCTTGGCATGAGATGGAACTCAGAGACTGATGAAATGATGTTTCCAACAAAAATAATCCATACATCAACACATATCACGAAACGGGAAGTATTAAAACAGACGTCGAAAATCTATGATCCGCTCGGTTTGCTGAGTCCCGTAACTGTTCGTGCTAAAATCATGTTACAAGACATCTGGAAAAACAAGTTGGATTGGGATACAGAATTACCTCAGACCTACCAAATACAATGGAAAGAAATTGCAAAGGACTTGAGAAATATTACTATGATGTCAATTCCCAGATGTTATTTCCCAGTATCCACAACCAATATCACAAATGGCGATGATAAAATTTCCCAGAAAAACGAGACCCTACAGAGAGAAGACGTGAAATGTCTTCATATATTCGTTGACGCAAGTGTACAGTCGTACGGAGCAGTAGCTTACATATGTAAAGATAACCGATCAGAATTCGTCATGGCGAAGACCAGAGTAGCACCCATGAAACCATTGACAGTGCCAAGACTTGAACTTATGGCCGCAGTCATTGGATCAAGATTAGCAAGACACTTAGAAGAACCCCTACAGATCAACACGATTTACATGTGGTCTGATAGCCAGATAGCTTTACATTGGATCAGCACACCAAAAACAAGAAAACGGTTTGTTGAAAATCGAGTACGAGAAATACAAGAACTTACCAAGAATCGTAAATGGCGATATTGTCCAACAAAAGATAATCCAGCCGATTCGCTTACCCGTGATATCTCAGCTGAGCACTTCACAAACAACGATCTATGGTTACATGGACCTTCTTGGCTCCATGATTGTTCAAACTGGCCAACTTGGAATATGAGCTATTCTGACATGACTGTATTAGCTACTTTTGACGAGAACGAACCAGAAGCAGATAGCCAACCGAATGAGCCTACATATACACCACACACAGTGACCGACTTTACCCGATACAGTAAATTACGAAAACTTTTCAGGGTCACAGCTTATGTTTTAAGATTCATTTTCAACTGTCACAGAACCTCAGAATCCAGACGTACTGGTCCGTTAACCTTAAATGAGATTAATATTGCAGAGCAGCGTTTAATGAGGAACGTACAAGAAATATCATACCGAGATGAAATCGAGAATATACAGTCGAAATCTAGACGTAAATCCTTAGTGAAACAGCTTAGACTTTTCATAGATGATTCAAATCTTTTGCGATGTGGTGGGAGAATTCATAATGCTCCATTGTCCGAAATGACAAAATTTCCGTATTTACTTCCGCCTAATCACTATTTTACACGCTTAGTCGTACAAGACGCCCACGAGAGGGTACTCCATGCGGGAGCCAGCACAACGATAACATTTCTTCGACAGAAGTACTGGATCACTTCAATACGTCAGTGCGTGAAAACCATTCTTCGAAAATGTGTTACCTGCCGTAAAGTTTCGGGAAAAGCGTTCTGCAGTCCGGATCCGCCTCCGCTACCGAAAAACAGAATTGAAGATCCTACACCATTTAAAGTCACTGGAGTTGACTTCAGTGGGACTTTATACGTAAAAGAGAAGTCGGGTAACGAATCCAAAGCTTACATTTGCCTGTTCACATGCGCCTCAACCCGTGCAGTTCATCTAGAGCTCGTTTCTGATTTAGCCGAAGAAACATTCATGCAAGCTTTCAGACGATTCTGTAGCCGCAGATCGGTACCGAAGATCATGATCTCTGACAATGCTTCAACCTACCTTGCTGCAGCTAATCACATCAAACGTATTTTCGAATCGCCGACACTGAAAGAAAACCTTCGAGATAAAGGGACAGAGTGGCAATTTATCCCAAGTAGAGCCCCTTGGTACGGTGGTTGGTGGGAACGTTTGATTGGTCTGACGAAAACTGCCCTGAAAAAGATCCTTGGTCGAGCCTATGTGACCTTTGATTCTCTTCATACTATAATCACAGAGATAGAAGCAATCCTCAATGACCGACCATTAACGTACACCGAGTCTGACTGTTCAGAGCCTGAACCTCTTACACCAGCACATCTCTTATATGGTAGGAGGGTTACAGAGCTTCCATACCCAGACGATCCAGCTGACGTAATTAACCGATCCACGACCCCGAAGAGTGACTTAAACCACGTGACTAAGAGGGCGAAAACACAAACTCAGCTAATTGAACGTTTTCAGTCCAGATGGCGTCACGAATACTTAACCGCCCTTAGAGAGTTTCATCGTACTACCGGAAGAAACGACCAAACCACTAACATCGGAGATGTAGTGCAGATCCACGCAGACAAGCCGAGATGTCGTTGGAAACTTGCCGTGATCGAGGAAGTCGTGAAAGGACGTGATGGTCTTGTGCGCGCCGCAAAAATAAAAACTGATAACTGTGTGACACTTCATCCCGTTACGAAACTATACCCCCTAGAAGTTATTTCATAAATATGGACTGTGCTATTGGTTTATATGAGAAATTTGTGGACTGTGATAGATCAAGATTAGCCAATATCCATTTGTGAATTAAAGGAGAAATATAAACTTTAAATATGTGTCGCTAAAATGACACTATCATATAAGTAAGCAAATACCTGTACACTTAAATAATTTTTCATTACTAGATTGGCAATTTCATGCACAGAATTCTTTCTTAATCAGTGACGTTTTTTAATTCAAATTATAACTTTGTTAATTATTACATTTATACTATTTTCGAGGGCCGGAGTATATCGGGAATTCACGATACATTAATTAACGTAACGCCAATTAGCGCGTTCCGCGCCAAATGGTAGTTAAATGTGACGTCACTTCTGGCAGTTAAGAAAAACAATAAAAGAAAGGATACGAACCTACAACGCGTAGTACGTCTGGTCTATTTCTCACACTACAAGCATGTCTCATATGTTTTAATAACCCTGAGGAAGAAGACTATTGAAACGTAGTTGCAGGAGGACAAAATGCTGGTTACCATCATTTTCTCCTTTTCATACAATGTTTTCTACCCTTTCAAAGGTCTAAAGTAAGGCTGGAAAGGAAATGTAATGGAACTTTTGATGTAGCGTTTAAGGGTATTGCACTTATTTTTAGGGCTTTAGGGCTTCGGCCAAACTTGGGTTTTGCACCTAGTTATAAATGACCCTCGACAGCTTTTGACTGATGTTGTACATCATTGCACTTGAGCCATGCTCTGTGAAAAAGGGTCTTAATGAATCTGGGAAAAGTATCAACCCAAGTCAGCCCGCTTGGACTGTGCAGGCTGACCTGGGCTGAAACTTTTCGCCATTGGTAAATTTTCTGTATATTTAGGAACAGTCTACCTGATGATTAAGTTGATTGTATTAAAAAAGAGGCTACATGTATTGTTGATCCTTAATTATGTGATGGCTTGCTTGGTATCATGGATCACGGAGATGCATTAAACCCCCTTTTGCCAGAGCATGGCTCATTTACATGTTCAACTATTACATTGTAAGGGGGCTATTCAGATTTTCATAGTCAAACCAAACTTGAAAATATTTTATTGCTCAATTTAGTAAGGCAATAGCTGACTAAGAATCAAGAAATAACGCAAGAAGCAAAGGAAAAACAAATTGATGGTACTTCTTCAGTGGACTAGTTAGCCTCTTAACTCTGAACCCTACAACAGAATTTAGAACTTGTCCAAATTCAAAGCAGTTGCAGACGACAAATCCAATTTGGTTATAATGATGAGATTTGTCTCTAAAATGGTAGAAAGCATTGTTGGAAAAGGAAGAAATACTTGTGATAAGCATTTTATACTTTTATTGCAATGGTTACAGAAGTTTTCTTCTTCAGGGTCACTAGAAAATATAATTGTTTAGTGAAGGATTAAATCTTTACCACATAATCCCGACCTTTAACGACCCTGAGAAAGAAGCCTTTTGAAAACATTGTTGGAAAAGGAGAAAATGCTGGTAACCAGCATTTTCTCCTTCCCCACAATGATTTCTAACCTTTCAGAACAATTGCAATCATTTTAGCCACATTGAAATTGTCGTCTGCAAATGCTTCAAACTTGGACAGGGATAAAATTTTGGACAGTGTTGTCCAAATTCAAAGCAGTTGCAGACGACAAATTAGATTTTGTTATAATGATGAGATTTGGCTCTGAAATGATAGAAAGCATTGTGGAAAAGGAGAAAATGCTTGTGACAAGCATTTTATACTTTTCTCGCAATGGTTTCAGAAGGCTTTTTCTTCATGGTCATTAATTAGAACATGTAATTGTTTGGTAAAGGTTTTTTTAGCTTTTGGCTAAAATTTTGTGAAGACTTGTTGGAATGTCAAGTGATCATGCAATAATATGCATCAGCTACGGCAGAGCTCCAGATAGAGGGAGTGATTTTGATTTCAAAATTCAAAATATTAATCAATCTCCACTAAACCCCATGTTATGGGTACTCATTAGAATCGTCTCATCGAGACGATTCTAATGAGTACCCACAACGTAGGGTTTGGAAGGGAAATAATGGATTTAGAATAATATCACTCCCTCTTACCTGGAGGTCTGACTACGGTATGTAGGATCATATTCATGTAAGAATGATAACAGTATTTTGATCTTGTCAATATAGAGAAAATACCTAATCCAAAATGACCATGCTCTTATCTGAAGAGCAAAATTGCACCTTTCCTGTTTACTGAATGTAACTGTCCTCTTTCCGAATGCATGCAGGAAAAACAGTGAAGTTTATATTAGTGTTTAACTCTTTACCACACAATCCCGTGTTTTAACGACCCTGAGAAAGAGGCATTATGAAAACATCGAGGGAAAAGGCCAAATTGTTGCAGTCGGTAAAATTTTCTACTGGGTCTGTATTCACCAACCATTCTTAAGAACATTCTTAGTCTTATTCTCCAGAATTTTTAATTTAAAAGTAACACAACTTCTGATAAGCGAGTTATTCCTAAAGCACCTTCCTCACTGATGGTAACAAAAAGATTGCCGGCTTCTTTGATGCTATGCATCAAAAGTTTGTCTTGTTGGATTTTGGGTAACGCTTACGAAATTAGATTTCCAAATAGCACAAGAAAAGAACCGAATAAATAAACCGAAATAAAAAAAAACTGAAATAGGAAAAAGACATGTTTTCTTTTTATATGATGGATTTCTAAAAGGATTTGTTATATTGATTTGATTGCAAATGACCTTTCCAGTAGTTGTAATTTTTCATTAAACAAATAAAGCTACACACACAAAAAAAGAGTTTCGTTAAAAAATGAGAACACCGCGGGAAAAGATCACGCGACTTGAAAACGTGAGAAGTAGGTCACATGTCTGTCATGTAATGCTTAAGAGGTTTCTCCTTTTTACACAGCGGCAATCATGTAATGCCTTACTTATTTGTTTACATGTACCAAAATATATCGAAATTAAAAGCAATAAGCTATTTGAAAACATTGACCTCTCCTGGCTTCTTTTTTAAAGAAGCTAACTTGTTTGGTCAAGAGTTAAAAGAAGTTGTTGACAGGAAGTAATGTTTTAGGCTATTAACTCTTTACCTCACGACAGTTTTAGACCCATCCAAATTGAAGCATTTGCAGACAACTATTTCAGTGTGACTCAAATGATGCTGTTTGTCTTTTATAGGGTAGAAAACATTGTGGGAAAAGGAGAAAATGCTGCTTACCAGCATTTTCTCCTTTTCCCACAATGTTTTCTGAAGGCTTCAGCATCAGAGTCGTTAAAAGTCGGGATTGTGTGGTAAAGAGTTAACTGAATGTTTTGTTCAGTATTTTCACTGACAAATTACAGGATGGTATTCAGAAATGCAGGAAAGGTAAGTGTTTATTCAGCTAAAGATACATACATTTGAGAGACCTGTGAACAGTGTATGGTCTAACTTCTATTACAGGAAGAAAAGAGGGCAACTTTACCTAAGTATGCACAGTATGTAGCTAAAGCATTTATGAATTCTCAGCCAGGGCCCCCAAGTTCTATGGGAATGAGTGAGTTTAGATTTTTGTCCTATTCTTCTGTTAAATCCATTTTTTTTTCTCTGTATACTGTAAATTATGGATCCATAATTATGTGAAGGCTTGATTGGTACACCAATTCACGGAGATGCATTAAGCCCCCCTTTGCCAGAGAATGGCTCATATATAGATGATGAAAAACTAATGTTCATTTCCACTTGTTCAGTGATCCCACACAAACCTGCTTTTAAGGATTTTCGTTCTTCAATTTCTTAGATATGCACTTTTAAAACAGCCTTTATGATGCAATGTATTGTTTTACACTTTGAGAAAATGTCTATTCCTTATAAGCCTTTACCTAGTGATCATGTGTTTTAACTTCCGTTAGGAATTAGGCTTTTGAAAACATTATTGGAAAAGGAGAAAATGCAGGTTATCAGCATTTTCTCTGGCTCCTACAATGTTTTCTACCCCATTAATAACAAATCACATCTTGTAGACAAGATTTTATCTGTTATCTGCAAATGCCTTCAATGTTGTAAAGAGTTGCTAGGGCGCCAAGCATGACAGAAAGGAGAACAGAAAGGTCTGCCCATGATTCATGTAACTTGAACATGGTTCATGCTTTGTGAAAAAGTGGATTTTATGCATATGCAAAAAGTATCCACCCATATCAGCCTAGGCTGGCCTGGGTCAAAACATTGGGCTATTGGTCAATTATCTGCATGTCAAAGGACAGTCATTTGTTGGACAAAATGGATTTTATGTATCTATAATCATGTAAGGAATGGCTTGATATAATGCATCACAGAGATGCATTAAACCCCCTTTTTCCCAGAGTGTTACATACATGTGAGCCATGCTCTGACAAAAGGGGGCTTAATGCTTTTCTCCATGACGCATGATACCAATCAAGCCATCACATATTTCTGGATCCATTATGGCCATTTTTTTTTAACAACCGACTTAATCATCAGTTAGACTGGTCCTTTGACATGCAAAAAATTGACCAATAGCGAAAAGTTTCGGCCCAGTTCAGTCTGCGCGGATTGCGCAGGCTGACCTGGGTCGATACTTTTCGCAGTTGCATTAAGCCCATTTTAAGCATCGCTCATGTATCTTTGTAGACTTCAGTACTTTGCTGATAATAAAGGTTCTTTCTTTGCAGGAATGATGGGGATGCCAAACCAGGGAATGTTTGGAATGGGATACCAGGGTAACAGTTTTAGACCGCCGATGCCTGGTGGACGATTTTAGTGGACAGTAGAGGGGCACTGTTTGAGAAGACATTGGAAGTGGTAGAAGATCAGATTCTTAGGGAATTGAAATAATGCAGTTAAGTGGCTAAGTTTTACCGGCATTCTTAGTCCAGGGACTGTGTCACAAAGATTTTGGTTGTTTTTTGTCTTTTTCAGCTTTTGAAAATTGCGAAATAAAAATTATGTGAAGAAATTCATGTGCAGGTAAGAGTTGGAGAGGGTGGTTATCAATTGTTAACAACTATCGGGTAAGTGATCAAACAAATACTTGTCTGAATGGCTGTCAGGATTTGATGGTCACATTGAACTCATATCCTCCGAAACAAATTTGCTGTAGGAAACATTGAAAAAAGGGGATAATTTGATATGAACTTGGGATTGATGTATGAATGTGATAAAAGCTTTGTCTGTGTTCACCACTATGTTTGCAAAAGCAATCTACTGTAAGATGAAAAAAGTCTGTAGCGGGGGGGGGGGGGGGGGGAGCAGTGAGTTAAAGGTGAACTGAATGCTGCTAAAACTAATTTCTAAAGTAAAAAAGTCATGACAAGCTATTTTCATTTTGCTCTTTTTATTATGGGTTGAGCCTTGTCACCCTGATGACTTCATAGTAAAGTTTCTTTTGGACAGAAATTCACACCTTCATGCCATTCTATTTAACCCTTTCCCAAACAAGCCCTGGTTTTCATGTGTCTGCAGTACAAGTCTTTTGAAAACACTGTGGGAAAAGGAGAAATTGCTCGTAACGAGCAATTTCTCATTTTCCCACAGTGTTTTCTACCCTTTTTGATCACTTTCTGCCATTTTCATCGAATTTAAAATTGTCGTCTGCAAACTCTTTCAATTTGGACCAGTCCAAAATTTGTTGTTTGGGAAAGGGTTAAGGTAGAATGCTGATGTGTATTATTGCTCCTTGTCTCACAATGTTTTCTAAAGCTGTTATCTGCAGGGGTATTATGATTTGATAATTATGTGATTGTGGAGTAAATGTCTTATTGTGGTCTAAGCTGATGCCAGCATTTTCAAGTAAGTGTGTAGAACTTTTACATATCATCCATTGTTTACCCTCTACCAAAAGACCCCTTCTTTTTTATGATCCTGGTAAAGAACATTTTCAGAGTCAATCTGGAAAAGAAGGAAATGCAGGTTAGCATCTTTTCCCTTTTCCAAAAAGTTTTCTGTTCTTACAAAGACAAATTCTATAACTTGAGCCACTTTGAATGGTCATCTGCAGATGCTGTCAACATGGACTAGTTAATTTTGTCATCAGTATGGAAACTTTATGTGTCCGGAAATATTAGGTGATTTCTGTCACTGAGGAGGATAGTTTGACAGTAAGTGTTGCGAGTATCTCTCCTCTGTGATGGCAAATCACCTACATTGAGTTTGAAAGTTTTTACAGAAACAAATAAAACACATGAAGTGAGTGACGATTTGTGTAAAATACAAATTGAATTTTATGTACAGAAATGGACTTTGTGTAAATTTTAAGGTATGTAAATATTGCTTTTAACTGAAATTAAAACATTGTGAGAAAGTTTGTATTTGTTTGATTTTGTGTAATAGTATTGTATCCTTAAGATGAACTTGATCACAACCTACATGTGTTACATCTAGATATTTGAGAATGTAGCCTGAATCAGACTCCACCTGTGAACAAGCTGTATTCAGGAATTACAGGCTTCCATATATATTCCTCCTATCTGTATGTTATGCTAGGGTTCACCACTATGGTTAACTGGGAAAAAGAAGATGAAAAAAGATTCAAATGCTGTTGCTGTATATCCCCAAAGTTAGAAATAGATGCATAATTCACGCATGGTAATAAAGTCCCCTTGCTCTGTCAAAAGCATGAAAAGCCAAAATCTTTGTACCCTTGATTAATTCTTTTATTTTATGCCAGACTTGTGCAAGTCTAAAGGTTTAGGGAAAAAATGTATTTCATGTACAGTTTGCAACGTTTTCTTGCCTTCCTTTGCGTTTTCTAAGTAGTGATAAAGGAATTTACTTGTTTATAGATGTATGCTGAATGGCTATCATTTCTGCGCATTGTACATGTCTTTTATGGTGAAAGTGTAAGATTTGCAATTCTAAGGCCATAGATACAGTTCTCAATGAAGCAATGGGAGTTTCTGGGCAAAAAAACTTAGCCTTTTACCAACCAATCCCGAGTTTTCACGACCCAATAGCAGAGAGCTTTTAAAACCATTGTGGGAAAAGAAGAAATTGTTGATAATTTCACGTTTTACAACGATGTTGTCTACCCTATGAGAGAACTTAGTTATGTTTGTACCAATTTTGAATTTGTCATCTGCAGATGTTTAGAATTTTGACAAGTCCAAAATTTATTGAGTGTGGGAAAAGGTTAAGAGCCATATAGCCTAGAACTTCTATAGCCCAGGACACACATTGATAAGTGGGCTGGTGCCATGATAAGGCTGAAATAATGTTGAAAGCATTGTGAAATGCCATTCAGTCAACCAATAATATCACTCTCTTTTGATGTTATTTTTTGTATTTGTCTATTCTCAGTTTTCCTGTCCTCCATAAGGCACTTTTTTCCTTCTGTTTTCTTAAGCTAGCTGTATTTAGGATGTATTTGCACTGTAGTAGGTTTCAAGACGGCCAATCTAAAGCTGATTGTCTGTAATCAATAAAATAGCAATTTGCCGTGAATTTTTATACTAAATGTATGAAGAAGATCAGTATGCATAAATGTTATTGCCACTGAATTTTAAGGTATATATTTACATGTAGAACTACTTGTTATTTACTAATTTTTAATGAAGTAAGAAAAATATTAGAATGATGTCTGAATTGCATGGTTTCATATAGAAGCAGCTGAAGACAGCCAGAAGCAGTTAAGTGTAGTCACAGCTCTTGCTGTTGGGCCTCTGTGCCCCCAACAACCTGTTGGTGACATATGTAATTTAATGAAAGACAAGATGTCAAGTTCTAATTTTACCGGATGAACATTACTGTATTTACAGGCAAGTTGTCACAGTATCTTTATATGTAGGATACTGTTGGGTTTCTGCCCCCAACATGTATATGTTGGCGACTTTTTATCATCTCTTGAACACCTGATCTCTAGAATTGACTTCTTTTTTTCAATATTTCATTTTCATGTGTTAACTGATGCTGGATCTAGCTCTGGAAACAGGCAAGTCGTCACAGTATCTGTTAGATACTGTTGGGCATTCGCCCCCAACATAATGTTGACGACTTTTTTGTTTACTTTTTTGTTTACGTAGTTGTGCTTTAATGTATTTTTCTCTGAATTTGATTCCCTCTAGAAGTAGGTTTCAAAATAAAAAAAAAAAAAAATCTGCAGTAACCTTAGTTGTGCAAAGAGCTTATTATCAAGAAAAAAGAGTGTAGTAAGGAAGAATTGTCAAATATGTATCTTAAATCAAGGCCTACACTTTCTTTCAAGCGTACAGGATTGAAGTATAGATAATGGAGAATTACCATAGTTTGGCTCTGCATCCTATCTGTGAGAATGTTGATACTTTTGTTTCATTGTTTTGATTATTGAAAGTAGGAAGCAATAATGGTTTGAAGATAAGTTTGAATAGTATTACATGCTGACAGGGATAAAGTCCCAAACTTTCAGTGAACTTAATGAGTACTATGTATCTCTTTGCTTGTCATCTTTAGAGACAAGTTGTTAAGCGGATGACTTAGAAAAGATACTCATAGAATGAAATGAGTTGAGGACAGTTTAACACTTGTGACAACATGACTGAAGGAGTTTTTACTTGTCACCACCAACTTCTGCTTTTGCCACTTAGTTTTCAAAAGTGTCCGATGTAAGATTGAGCGTCATCTGCAGGAAGTTAAGATTAAAACGTCTCCATTCCATAAATGAAACCACAGATTTGCATTTTTTGTAAGTGTTAATTGTACTCAAGGTTTATTGGAGCCACAAGTATATGTAAGACATTGCTCATAGCTGTGATACTGGTTGTTAAAAGTATTCATGGCAAGTTAAACTACAACCAACTATTTCTTTCTATTGACAGTGAGGTTTGAAGATGATATACAGCCTGTCAAATCTCACCGGTAGGTGTTAATGCTTTGTTTTGAATGCTGCAAAATATTGTGTTACAAGATTCATTTTAGTAATGATCGTGGTGACAAAAGTGGGATATAAATCATGCATAGGCCATACTTTCACAAATTTTTTAACTTCTCTTTTCTAGACATAAGATTTGTAGCCGATTTGAATCGTTTTACGTACCCAAATGAAAGGATTTACGGCCATCCTGGTATCACAATGAGTTTGTCTGACTTTTCTGAATGGTATGGTTAACATTTAGGTAGACTGTATGGTTATGAGGACAAAGTTCTTGCATTTGTGCAGGTATATGAAAAGTACCAGATATAAAATGTGAAGGAGAGTACATGGCAGGTTTATAAATCTTATCCAGCAATACCATTTATTTATTTTTATTTTTTTTTTTTTTCCTTCAAATTTTTACTCTCAAATTGCAGAGAGCAAAATAATTGATACCAATCTGTTATTTAAAAAAAAAAGAATGAAAACCAATAGAAAAATATACTTCTTGGAATGGCCAGTACCAATTTCGTTATTTGAAGGCTGTTATCGCCAGAATATCAGAGTAGATCCAAGATCAGATTTCGTCCTGTACAGTTTGATCTTTGATCTACACTGACAGCAAAAGTAAGTTTGGCTCCCCACTTGGAAGGATAAAAATAGTCTCTGGTAAATTGCACCAAGAATCGACAGAGAAAAAAAAAGAAACCAGAAGATATGCAGCATGTTTTACAGACTCTGTTGTGTAATAGTACTTGCTCAAATCAGATCGTGGTCATCAGCTTACATGGCACTGCTTTATACCAAAAGCAGTGGATCCGTAGTGATAATTTTAGTGAAATGGAAAGAATGCAGAGTCATGTTTTGTACAAACTAGCGACGTTGATAGATGAATAGTTAAGTGGATTTAAATAGAAATATGTTGCAAAGACTGACTGTCAAAGGTCCTTTTACACGTAGTGTTATTTTTACAAGGGATCGATTTGGGAAACCATTGTCCAGGATGTTCTTTTAAGTATTAAGGTTTAAAATAGTCGTATAGTTAACCCTTTCCCAAACGACAAATTTTTGGACTGGTCCAAATTGAAAGAGTTTGCAGACGACAATTTTAAATTTGATGAAAATGGCAGAAAGTTATCAAAAAGGGTGGAAAACACTGTGGGAAAAGGAGAAATTGTTTGTAACGAGCAATTTCTCCTTTTCCCACAGTGTTTTCAAAAGACTTGTACTGCAGACACGTGAAAACCAGGGCTTGTTTGGGAAAGGTTAACCAAGTTTTCTGCGTTAAAATAAGACTTTAATGAGTGATTTAATATTTTGTTTTTCTTGAGCAAAAATGAAATAGTTTTTTTTTTCTTGCACAAGACGACGGGTTTTGAAAGTGTTTTTATAAATTTGCTAACAAAATGACTTAGAAATATTTACCTATGATAACTTTCAGGTGTAGAAGAAAAAGCTTCGTCTGAAAAGCAACCTCTGAACAGTCAATTAGTCCAATGTTCATAGAGGTACCGTGTTTCTTTATCAGTACTCTGTTTCACAAGTCACAATTTCTGTAGTTTTCTCTGATGTGTCCCAGTTGCAGTGATGCCTAACTTTACACTTTAACCCTTATCCTGCCAAATACGTGAAATTAAACTTTAAAACCAAAATTTTGCTATTTCAAAGGTATTTTTGGGGGAGAGATATCTCCTTATCGAACAGTGTAAATCAAAGATCAGACAGCACGTTTTGTGCAGTCTGATTTTGATCTACACTGTCCGCAAAAGGTCATTGAGTCGCGCTTAGCTGCCTAAGGGTTAAAAGCAGAAGGGCTAGTTTAGGTACTCATTGGCAGTGTAGACCTAGATCAGACTGTACCAAGAGTATCTAACTTGTAGACTCAAGACATTTTGAGAGATGTTCAGCCCAGTGCTTACTTCTTTCTTCTGTTTGCTTCATACGTGTAGAGATCTGGGAGCGAAGTTCATGTGCATTAGAGAAGCCTACGAGAAATTGTTGGGCTACGGCCCCCAACATCAAACGTTGGTGACTTGCTTTAAAAGGATCTTCTCTTGCCAGAGAAAGGCAAGGATGTAGGAAGATGTCTAGTAGAGTTTTGTTAGTGGTCAGTCTTTTTTTTTGCTGGTTGCCATTTCACGAGTGGTCTTTACAATGAACAGGGATTTGTTTTAAATTACTTACCCCCTGTGTTTAAAATAACCCATTGACATACAAAACAGCCGTGCTCTATGGTAGGAGGGTTTAACCCTTTACCAAACGACAAAATTTTAGACTGGTCCAAATTGAAAGCATTTGCAGACGACATATTAAAGGTGGCCCAGAAGATGAAATTTGTCATCGATAGGTTCGAAAACATTGTGGGAAAAGGAGAAAATGCTGGTTACCAGCATTTTCTCCTTTTTCCCACAATGTTTTAAAAAGACCTCTTTCTCAGGATCGTTAGAAGTCGGGATTGTGTGGTAAAGGGTTTGGACGACAAATTAAAGGTGGCCCAAAAGATGAAATTTGTGATCGATAGGTTCGAAAACATTGTGGGAAAAGGAGAAAATGCTGGTAACCAGCAATTTCTCCTTTTTCCCACAATGTTTTCAAAAGGCCTCTTTCTCAGGGTCGCTAGAGGTCGGGATTGTGTGGTAAAGGGTTTCCATCCAGATGAGCCTGTGCAGTCCGCACAGGCTGACCCGAGTCGATTGTTTGCCATTTGTCTATTTACTGCGTGCCAAAGAACCAGTCTACCCTGAGATTCAGTCAATTGATGGACGAAATGGATGTTTTCGATCCATAATTATATGATGACTTGCTAGGTATAGTGCATCACTGAGATGCATTAAGCCCCCTTTCGCTAGAGCGGCGCTCAAGTGTAACAAGTTATAATTGGTACACTTTACCCATTACCGCACAATGCCGCCTTTTAACGACCCCAGGAAAGAAGCCTTTTGAAAACATTGTGGGAAAAGGGGAAAATGCTGGTCACCAACATTTTCTCCTTTTCCTACAATGTTTTCTACCCTATCGAAGAAAAATTGCACCATTTGAGCCACATTAAAAATGCCTTCTGCAAAAGGTTTCATTTTGGACAAGGCTAAAATTTTGTCGTCTGGTAAAGGGTTAAGCTTTCATGAAAGTATTGTGGGAAAACGAGTAATGCTTGTTAACTCCTTCTGAAACATTATTTAATTTATCCCGTGCCGAGCCCCGGTAGCTCAGCCGAGAGCGTACAGGACTTGAGGACACGGAGTCGCTGGTTCGATTCCCGGCTACGCCAATTTCTTTCCGAGGATTGATGATGGTCATTGCGACAGGATTCATTCCTTTCTCACCGCTGACCATTGTTTCGACGATGCTTATGTGGGAAAGCAGCCAGTGGCTTGGAAAGAATATTGTGCGGAGTACTGGTAAAAGAAACTCCAGGAAGGCATGGATAGGTGCACTGGCCGCCGCGATATAACTGAAATTCAATCCATCGATCAACACAATCCCGAATTTCAACGACTGTGATGGAGGTTTTCTACCTTTTCAAATAAAAGTTTCATGTAGTCACATTTAGTTTCTTGGCTGCAAATGCTTCGAATTTTGACAAGTCTGAAATTCAGCCGTTTGGTAAATGGTTCAGACGCCTTCAATTTAAAATTGTTTGCAAACGACGGATTAAACGCGGCTCAAATGATGGAATTCTACTTTATAAGGGTGGAAAACATGTGGGAAATTAGAGAAATGCTGCTAACTAGCATTTTCTTTTCTCCTTGTCCCAAAATGTTCCCAGTGTCATATGTTCCAACAATGTTCCCTTGTCCGCAGGATCGTTAAAACCCGGGACTGATTAGTATGATATTATGGGTGCATTTCCTTCGAAGATTTGTGAGTTCGTATTCCTTTATCAGGTCTGTCTCGCAGAAATGTTTAGCATTTGTAAAATTGTTGGGAATAACCATGTTCAAATGAGCCATGCTGTTTGAAAAGGGATTTTAATGCATACGCGAAAAAAGTATCGACTCATGTCAGCCTGCGCAATCCGCGCAGGCTGACATGGGCCAAAATTTTTTACTATCTTTAAATTTTCTGCCTGTGCAAGGACGAATCTAGCTCATGATTCAGTCGGTTGTGAAACAAGAAAGGATTTCAAGGGTCCATAATTACGTGATGTCTTGTTTGGTGTAATCCATTACGAAGATGCAGGAAGCCCCCTTTTTGCCAGAGCGTGGCTCAAATGATTTTTTCTCGATTTTTTTTTTATATATTGGGCATTGATAAGCGTTTATGAAAGAGCTGAATTAGCCTTTTTGTAGCAATTGCAAACACTGTTCCTGCAACAGGAAGAGTGTGACGTTAGTGATGCCCTTCGCATCATGGTAATACTGTATTTAGACACATGCTGCATTGCTGCTACATTGACTGTTGAACGCCTTCACATAAGCAGGCTTTAGTGATACTAATCAACGTAAATTTGAGTTCTTTTGATTCACACACACAAAAAAAAAAAGATGTGCGTAGGAGAAAGTTTAGGTAGAAAAACAGATGAAGGTGATGACTGAAATAGTGCTATAAGTGGGTGTGTTGAACAGTGACAACCTTGGTTGTTAAAAGGCATTCGTCTTAGACAACTGCCGTCTAAAACAACTGACCCACCTTTTCAGATGTAGGACTTGTAAAGACTTGACTAAACAATGACATGGCTTTCTGTGAACACATTTCCATACAAACGCGCCTTTTTTTTCCGCCCCACAAAGTGAAAAGCTTCTGGAAAATTTTTTTGCAGAGGAGCAATCGCTTGTTACAAGCAGGTGCCCTGTGCCCACAGTGTGTTTCGTGTCATTGAAAAATGGCATTTTCATTTCCTTCAAATCTTTTTCCTCTCTGTCCATTGTACTAGCTGCATTGTAGTGGTGTGTCCGTAAATAGTGTGTACTATTAATGTCACTAAGATGCTCAAACGATGGAAAGAATGAACCCTTTACCAAAGTACAATGTTATACACTTGTCCAAATTGAAAGCTGCTGTAGACGTCAAATTTTAAAGTGACTAAACCCTGAACCCACAGAATTTTCTATAAAAGAGCAAAAAAAAAAAATGTGAGAAAAGGAGAAAATTGTGGTGACCAGCATTTTCTCCTTTTCCCACAATAATTTCGAGGACCTTTCTACCTCAGGATCGTGAAAGCAAGAGGTTATGTGCATGGTAAAGAGTTGGTTAAAATACATGTGAGCCATGCTCTGTGAAAAGGGGGCTTAATGCATCTGCAAAAAAGGATCGACCCACGTCAGCCTCCGCAGGCTGACCTGGGCCGAAACCTTTTGCTCTTGGTCAGTTTTCTGCATGTCAAAGGACCAGTGTACGTACCTCATGATTCAGTCGGTTGTTAGACAAACTGGATTTTATGGATCCGTAATTACGTCATTACTTGCTTGGTATCATGGATCACGGAGGTGCATGAAGCCCCCTTTTGCCAGAGCATGGCTCGTATAAAATGTGAAAACGGTTTGGAATTGCCTGCTGATCTAAAAACAGCGTTGTTTGTGGACGGAAAACAATGTGCTCTTCAATGTCTTGTGTTGGATCCCCTGATTGCCCAGAAACTGAATGGCAACTTGGAAATCGAAAGAAGAAAATTGTGTTTTGTGGACCTGGAAGAACACTCGGCAATAGTACGGACCTATAACTGTCTTCTTAGGAAACTTGTTTTTACAGAATGAAGACGATGGACGGTGTTTTGAGATAGTAGTAGTAATGTTCGGACAATTTCAGAATATGCCTGCAGCCCTGCAGCCCTGCAGCCCCTGCAGCGTCACACATAACTGCCCAAAAACAATGGAATCATTCACGCGTGACTGCCCACGAACAATGGGGTATTATTCCGGAGAACAAGGACCGGAAATTCCAATGTAGGATGACGTCATACCACGGTGTCTGCGAGGCTGCGATGCCTGCGATGCCCCAAAACAATGGAATCGTGCACGCGTGACAGCCCAAGAACAATGGGGTAGTATTCTAAGAACAATAGGATTATTATTTCGAGAACAATAGGGTAGGTTCGATTATATCTACCACTCCCGAATGACGTCACGGGATATTTCTCATACCAAAGAACAATGGGGTAAGTGTCGTATGTCTGTCCGGAAACTGTGCTGTCATACTATAAGACTCCCTGCTGCAGTCCCGTGACTCATACCACGTAACAATAGGATTATTATTTCGAGAACAATGGGGTAAGTATCGTAGATGTGTGCAGCCCCTTGACTCATACCACGGAAGAATAGGATTATAATTTCGAAAACAATAGGATAGATATCGTTTACCTACCACACCTTAATAATGTCATACCACCGAAAAAATGTGGACCGTAGGTTCGCTACCGTAACGTCCGTGATACGAATTCAATCATGTTGAAAGCGGCGTCAAACACCAATCAGAAATTTTCTCCTCGTGCCATATCGTTTTACAATTGAAAACACACCTGAATGTCATTATCCCAAACGCATGGACAATGAGTTTTCGAACAAACCCTGCTGCCGTGCGGTTGTTGGCACAGAGATGGGTATTACACAATAGTCTGGAGTGGGGTAACATTATTTGGTAGCTCTTTTTTGGGATAAGTCATACACCTGTAGAAACTGGAAAGGAACCTGGTTCACGATAAGTGGACTGGTCGTGCGTATTGCGGAATGAATTTTAATCAAGAACATGCGAAAGTTCGATCCAGTGTAAAGGATGAAAACTATATACCATCTGGCTCGTGTTTAAGGTATCGATTTCAATACGGTACACGCCTATCGACTGATTAGATCATGACCTATTGTGTACCCGGTGTTAAATGACCGGGTAGGACCAAGGACTCGATAAATTATTGCATGGTGGTTCTTTTCAACATTATTTCTATTATATCGCGACGGCCAGTGCGCCTATCCGTGCTTTCCTGGAGTTTCTAGTAGCCTTTTTTCTGTTTAACGTGATATATTTTAAACAAAAACGAAAGGTTGACGGAAAAAGGATGCCAATTTTGATACCGCAGAAGCCCTGCTCCAAAGAGATCACTTACGATTATCGTCTTCTGCCTTATTTTTTTTTTTTTTTTTTTTTTTTTTTTTTTCTGGGGTAGAATGAGATCAGTGTAGATCAAGATCAGACAGTAGTCTAAAAGCTTTAATAATGGCTTGACAAAGACTCGATAAATTATTGCATGGTGTTAAACGTCCTTTTCAACATTATTTCTATTATATCGCGACGGCCGGTGCGCCTATCCGTGCTTTCCTGGAGTTTCTAGTAGCATTTTTTTCTGTTTATCGTGATATGTTTTAAACAAAAACGAAAGGTTGACGGAAAAATGATGCCAATTTTGATACCGCAGAAGCCCTGCTCCAAAGAGATCACTTAAAATTGTCGGCTGCTGCCTTATTGTTTTTTTTTTTTTTTTTTTGGGGGGGGGGGGTAGAATGAGATCAGTGTACATCAAGATCAGACAGTAGTCTAAAAGCTCTAATAATGGTTTGACAAGCGTGATATCCAGTTATATCAGTTTAGTGTCGATTGATTTTTTTCCGGGGTAATGAGATCAGTGTAGATCAAGATCAGACAGTTTTCTGAAAGCTCTAATAATGGCTTGACAAGCGTGATATCCAGTTATATCAGTTTAGTGTCGATTGATTTTTTTTTTTTTCGGGGTAATGAGATCAGTGTAGATCAAGATCAGACACGTTATCGAGTTTACCGAGCTAATGCGTTACAAAGATATCGAGTTATTTCAGTTTAGTTTTATGCCACACTAAACCGGTGTACTTAGGCTGCAGTCTGCAAGTCCAATCTTGTTTCACCGGAAAACAATAGATAAATCATGTCACACAATGCTAAGTTCGATCCAGATCAGTTTGCCCGAACTTAACGATACTCTTTGCTTTAAGATTCCTTTTTACTTTGATGTATGAGAACAATCTCTGCAATAGTACGATGAATGAATATGGTAATGCGTCAACAATCCCCACCCCCAACCCCCCATTTTCTTTTTATACGCCCGTCGAAGACGGGACGTATTATGGGATCACCCGTGGCGGGCGGGCGGGCGGCGTCCAGTTCTTTGTCCGGAGCATATCTCCAAAACTATACTACCTATGGTTATGAAATTTCATGCGTGGATAGATCTCATCAAGGGGGAGTGCAGTGCACAGGAATCATAACTCTTGCTTCCTTAATTTTTCAGTTATTGCCCTTTCTTGTTTTTCATACTTGAATTTTGTCCGGTGAATATCTCCAATACTATACTACCTACGGTTATGAAATTTCATGAGTGGATAGATCTCATCAAGGGGGAGTGCAGTGCACAGGAATCATAACTCTTGCTTCCTTAATTTTTGAGTTATTGCCCTTTCTTGTTTTTCATACTTGAATTTTGTCCGGTGAATATCTCGAAAACTATACTACCTACGGTTATGAAATTTCGTGAGTGGATAGATCTCATCAAGGGGGAGTGCAGTGCACAGGAATCATAACTCTTGCTTCCTTAATTTTTGAGTTATTGCCCTTTCTTGTTTTTCATACTTGAATTTTGTCCAGTGAATATCTCCAATACTATACTACCTAGGGTTATGAAATTTCATGAGTGGATAGATCTCATCAAGGGGGAGTGCAGTGCACAGGAATCATAACTCTTGCTTCCTTAATTTTTGAGTTATTGCCCTTTTTTGTTTTTCATACTTGAATTTTGTCAGGTGAATATCTCCAAAACTATACTACCTAGGGTTATGAAATTTCATGAGTGGATAGATCTCATCAAAGGGGAGTGCAGTGCACAGGAATCATAACTCTTGCTTCCTTAATTTTTGAGTTATTGCCCTTTCTTGTTTTTCATATTTGAATTTTGTCCGGTGAATATCTCCAATACTATACTACCTAGGGTTATGAAATTTCATGAGTGGATAGATCTCATCAAGGGGGGGGGGTGCAGTGCACAGGAATCATAACTCTTGCTTCCTTAATTTTTGACTTATTGCCCTTTGTTGTTTTTCATACTTGAATTTTGTCCGGAGCATATCTCCAAAACTATACTACCTACGGTTATGAAATTTCATGCATGGATAGATCTCATCAAGGGGGAGTGCAGTGCACAGGAATCATAACTCTTGCTTCCTCAATTTTTCAGTTATTGTCCTTTCTTGTTTTTCATACTTGAATTTTGTCCGGTGAATATCTCCAATACTATACTACCTACGGTTATGAAATTTCATGTCTGCATACATCTCATTAAGGGGCAGTGCAGTGCACAGGAATCATAACTCTTGCTTCCTCAATTTTTCAGTTATTGCCCTTTCTTCTTTTTCATACTTGCATTTTCTCCGGTGAATATCTCCAAAACTATACTACCTAGGGTTATGAAATTTCATGAGTGGATAGATCTCATCAAGGGGGAGTGCAGTGCACAGGAATCATAACTCTTCCTTCCTTAATTTTTGACTTATTTTCATACTTGAATTTTGTCTCGAGCATATCTCCAAAACTATACTACCTATGGCTATGAAATTTCATGCGTAGATAGATCTCATCAACTGGGAGTGCAGTGCACATGAACCATAACTCTTGCTTAATTTTTGACTTATTGCTCTTTCTTGTTTTTTTTTCGAACTTGAATTTTGTATGATGCATATCTCTCAAACTATACTACCTCGGGTTATGAAATTTTAGGGCTGGATACATCTCATCAAGGGGTAGTGCAGTGCACATGAAATATAAATTGCTTATTTTTTATGCACCCTTTCAAGACAGGATGTATTATGGGATCAGCCATGGCGCACAGGCATCCAGGTAGCATAACTTACACATCTTAAAACATATTAACTTTAAATTTGACAGTTGTGTTTGTTGTAATCATATGGGGTGCAGTGTACACAAAGAATAAATCTTCCTTCCTTATGAGTAATTGCCCTTTCTTCTTTTTCATACTTAAATTTTGTCAGCAGCATATCTCTCTTACTACACTACCTATGTATATGAAATTTCAGTGATGCATACATCTCAGATTATTAGAAACATAACTATTGCTTCCTTAACTTTTTCTTATTGTCCTTAGTCATTTTTCAGGCTTAAATTCAACACTATCGTATCTATGGATATCAACATAAAGTGTATAAACAAGAGTTCCGTCAACACAAATACACTGCCATTATCTTCAATCAACAGTAAAAAAAATATTCTGCACTACTATTTTTCTATACCTCCCCTTTATCATTATTATGCCCCAACTTTACAACTTGGGGTAAGACGGGCGTATCTTGCGACAATTTGCCGCTCTTGTTCTTTTTGAAAAGGTATAGACTGGGATAAGTTTTATCCATTGCGTGATTGAATGATCTGTTTTCATGGTGAAAATTACAAAGGGTATATCATTGTCCATACTCATTGATCATTCATCTCCGTCATGAATATTGGACTGACCTTGACTTTCAAATGATAGGAGAGGATGCGGTCTGCAAGGCCGAACGTTTCTCGTTATTGACTCACCTGAGATCATTAGTTTAAAAACAATAGAACGTTGCAGCGCATTATGTCACACAATGCAAACAATGTACTCGAATCGTTTAGACTCATGACAATAGGAGAGGGCACGGTCTGCATGTTCGAACATGTCTCGTCTCACCGGAAATACTGATGACGTAATCCGTTGATGATTCATTTTAAGGATGGTCCATTAACTGAAAATACATATACATTAGTGTAAACGAATCATGTATCTAGAGATAAACATTCAAAGCGTGAGGATCTGTGTTATTTGGAATTCGAAAAGAGTCATGTATAATTGATGCTTTCATCTCTTAGTCCTGGTTTTGACTGCTGTTGAGATCAGTATCGTTCGAAGTTCGCAAAATAGTTTTTGATGTTTTATTAGATATGAGCTTTGAGCAACATCTATGGGAATCGTCATACACTATGGCAGACCTCGAAGAAATTGATAGAATTGAAAAAGAATATATACAAAAGAGAGAAAGCAATAGTCTAGGTAACACTTTTCTCTCACTTTTTTCCTGAACCTTGTAATGCAGAGCAACGCGTAATGTGCCGAGTTTCTCCAAGATTAATCACATTCTTTTAGGGTTGATTGCTGTTTAACATCACTTTCGACATTATTTTAGTCATATCACGGCGACAGCTCACATATTCATGTACATTTTGGGTTTCACCGGTACAAGGCTAGGGCTCTGAAGTGTCTTGCCCAAAGACACTCCCACGACGTTGTTTTTAGGAAACTGAGCCAGTTTTCAATGTCTGCTTGAAACGTTTCCCCCTTTTTTTATGCAGATGAATCTTCTTTTCGGTTCAACGAAGACACTTTAATCTCTTTAACGATCCCGGTATTATACTCCACACCCGTCAACGAGACGATTAAAATGGGTTTAGAAATCAGCGTACATTTTGATCAAAGCTTAGAAGGTTTTTTTTTTTTTTTTTTTTTCTTTTACCGAGTCTATATTGCAGAATTTGACTTAAAAATACAGAGCATATTCGGCTCTACGTTTTGAGAATGTGTTAAAAGTGTTAACTTTAAAGCTTTCACAAGATAACAAATTTTTCGAAATTTTGAATGGGGTAAAATGTACCACTGTCGTCTTGTTCTCGTCGAGAACGTTCAGAGTACATATACGAGTATGGGTCTACGAGTTGTACTTTTTGAGTTTTGGCGACTTTATTAGAAAATTAGAATTAAAGCGACCAATTTTATTCAAAAATTGAATCATCTTGAAAGTATCACTGTTGTCTAGTTCTCGTCAAGAAAGTTCGGAAAATATAGTCGAGTATGGGTCTACGAGCTGTACGTTCTGAGTTTGGCGATGTTTTAGGAAGAAATGCACTTTAAAACGACCCGTGACTAAATTTCTAGAAGATTTGAATGAGTTGATAAATTCCACCATAGGTTAGATCTTGTCCAAAGGGTTCAGAATATTGAAACGAGTATGGGTCTACTGCAATACTTTTCTTTAACGGCACGATTTCGAATTTTAGAAAAGCAACCGATATGACTGCGTAAAAAAAAAGTCAAAAATTATTTTATTTCGCTTATTCGGGGTCAGATTGAGACGGGGTCTGTTTCTTTCGATTCCGGACAATGTCATTCCGCATCTCTCTGAGTTAGTCACGCATAGGTAACTTTATGTTTGAAAATTCGTCCTTTTTTCGGTTTAGGAAAGCCTTGTTTCTTGAGAGATGATCACTGTAATCAAGTAGGTGCGCTACAGTGTCCCAACTGTAATCCGACTGACTGGAAAAATTGGTAATAATGGAAGGAGTTATTCATTTATGTATTTTGAGAATGACAAGTTGTACCAAGACATTTTTGAACATGGAGAAAAAGTGGAAAACTCCTGGTATTTGTGAATTTGCATTGTGAAATATAAAAATGTTTACGTTAAAATGTTTAAACAGTACAATTATTACACATTTTTTTTAATTCTTTCAGATTAACATTGCATCGTTAATAATTTATTGTGGATAGTTTATTGTCAGTGATTTATTGTGAATAAAGTCAGTTGTAAAAATAACTTCAGTTGTAACTTTTTTCTCTCTGCTGGACATGTTTAAAAAAAAAAGTTTTACTTTCAATCGTGTTTTCATTTTATCATTAACCCTTCAAGAGAAAAGATTATTGAAAACTTTTTGGTGGGAAAATTTCTTGAAGAGGAAAAAACTTCTTAAAGAGAGAAAAACTTTTTGTGTGGGGGGAAAAATAAAGCAAAAACTATTTACTGGAGAATCACTTTTTTGTAGAGAAGTTTTTTTTTTTCTTTTAGAAAAGATTATTGAAAACTTTTTCTGGAAAAAAAAATATATATATATTTATGAGGAAAAACTTTTTTTTTTTTTCTTTTTATTATGGAGAAAAACTTTTTTCAGAGGAAAAAAAAAAATAAAGCAAAACCTGGAGAAAAACATTTTTGTTTTTGTGGAGAAAAACATTTAAAGCGATTTTTTTTTTAGAAAAAATTAATGAAGAGAGACAAACTTTTTTTTTGTGGGGAAAAAAACTTTTGTGATAAAAGAAGTGGAAACTTCTGTGATGAAAAGATTATTGAAAAGAGAAAAAAGATTTTTGTGAGGAAAAACTTTCTTGTGGAGCGAAAAACTTTTCTTTGAGGAAAAAAAAAAATGTAACTTGTCTATTTTATTTCATTTTTTTTTTTTTTTTTTTTTTTTTTTCTTTTTTTTTTTCTTTTTTTTTTTTTTTAATATTTCATCACACGACCATGTAGCTGTGGAAAAACAGAGTGGATTTTTCATAAATTGGTTAAGTATCGAGAAGACTTGTTCAATATTGTTTCCGAAAAAGTTGCTTGGTGTTACAAAGAATGACAACAAGCTCATAACCATATGTAGGAAAAAACAACTCCCTGTTTGAATTGATAAAATTTGTGAATGGCATTCTTGAGGATGAAAAGTAAATTGCCATTGATGTATCCATTCCTCATTTAGTCGTCTTTGGTGACATGTTAAGTGAAAAAAAAACAAAAAACTTTGAACCTTTGGTTACCAGAAAAGGTCGTCATCGCAGTGCAAGTGTAATTTACATCACACAAAATATGTTTCAACCATCAAAATCGAGTCGAACCATTAGTCGTAATTCGAGACATATGGTTTCATTTCGAAATGAGCGCGATAAATATGAAATTAAAACGCTGACTCTTGAATTGCAAGCTCTTCATTTGATTCCTACTTATGAAAATGCTACAACCAACGATGTTTCACTGTTATCTAGTCATAGATTTTCATTCGAACAAAGAACTGAGAATTAGAACTGTTATATTTTATCGTTGGTATAAACAACAGGATGAAAAAGGTCTTGTTGATTGGATTTAAAAAAAAGTCTGATTCTTTTCTTTAAGAATTATATTTCAAGTAACAATCATGTTCATGTCACAATGTTCGGGATGACAATATGTACCGCAAGATTATCAGGCTAATTTCATTATTTAGAGCCCTGAAGGCTTTAGACCTGAAGAAAGGGGGCTCAAAACACAACCCTCAAGGCCAAAAACATCCCTGTCATGGATAACCAACTGTCAAGAAAGAGCAACTTTATCATTTGCCATATCTTTAAAGACCAGACCACTCATATAAGTAAACAACACGGTATATATACTGCAGTAGTTTTTCATTGACATTTCGTTTACGCTCAAGACGGTCAATAGTAAACAGCGAGAAGCATGGTGACGGATTATGGTCTAGAATTTCTCCTTCTGTCGATGACGAAATGCTATCTGTCATTTTTTCTGCTGGCAATGCTACGTAACCCCATTTTGTCCCCGCATGAAGTAAAGAAAATAAGAAGATTGACAGCAGGTCAGGAGGTCAAGCGTCGGGCGGTAAGCAAATGCTTAACTTTCGGAAAAGTTGGGGGTTGTGCCTAAAACCATAGTCTCTAAAACAACAACAACAACAAAAACGGCCCTTTTCAGGGCTATCCAACTAGATCTTTCTCCAAAGAACAACTTCCTCAAATTGTCAATGATCTATTTCAAAACACCATTATTGTCTTTAAAGAAAAACATACATCTAGATCTAATTCATTATCATTACAATTTCATCGTAGAAAAAATCAACTCACTTTGATAGATAAGCAGAAAAAAAAAAAAAATGATACAAAAATTACAAGGACTGAACATCATTTTAACGAAAGTCGGTAGACCCTTGTTACAAAAAATTGTTTGTCTATCAAGAAAAGAGCATCAAAAAACATATACTTCGAACCCAAGAATATCGTAATGAGATAAGAGTGCTTACCTTAGCTTCCTCCCATTATAGCAGACTGTCCAAGACAGACAACCTTTTCCCGGTAGAAATGATTTTTTTTTTTTTTTCGGTCTGCTACCAACTTATGATATTTTTAAATAATTTATTGTTAACCGCTAACGATTTAAGCGGAAAGTTTCAATTTTCTTTCGGTGCAAGAAGAACTGCGATAGTTTGCCCACAAAGCCCGATGTGACTCAGATTAAATAGTTCAATAGGTTGAAAACGTGTACACTGTTAGAACAAAGAGTTTACACAACGATTTTTAATGTTCCTGCATAGCTATTCTCTCCTAAAGAGAACATACAATCAGAAACCCAACAAAACACGTTTAAAGTTGATATATGACCAGCCCGTGACTGTTTTCAACATTATTTTACATTTACATAATCGAGTATTTCCAGGTCATAGAAGAACCCTCTAATAGATGCTTCACTGTAACAAGGTTTGCTTGATATCGAGTTACATCATCTAAGTATTAATTTGATCACACATAAACCTCGCGTAAGTAGGGCGCAGTCTGCAAGTCTAATCTTGTCTTGTCTCCCCGAAAATCCTGATGACTTAATCCGTTGATGATTCATTTCTGCATTGAATGTTGGACTTTACTTGATTTTCAGATGTTTTCAACAATTCTCGACCTTCTCGAATCTCGGGTTGTTTCACGCAACCATTTTTTTGTTTTTGTTTTTTTAATTCCGAGTGGAATAGTATCAATGTAGATCAAGATCAGACTCTGTCGGCTTAAGTTAAACCAATTTCTTTTTCTTTTTCAACATACTTTTTTTATTCATTATATATTGAAACAGTAAAGGACAAGACAAAACGATACTGTTAAAAACAGCCCAGTTCAAGATCAGATACTTATGGTCTTAAGAGTGACTCAGGACTGTGAGTTAGCGAGGAGGTAAAAAGGTGGTGTGGGTCAGATTGACGAAAAGGGCCTGGTGTGTAAAAGAACAAAATATACAGTGTTGACCATTTTAAAGTGTTATTTTGAATGACCTGGATAATTACACCATAAAAGCTATGCATTGTTTATTCCCGTAATTAAAGAATTATACTGAAGTATATTCTTTTTTCCAGTCTCCTGCAAGTTTAGATCGCCATTTCTTCGTTAACTCATCATTATTTAGTTACTGTGTTAGCAGTCAGCCCCACTTTGTTTTTACATTTCATCGCTTTTCTTTAAAGTGTCGGTGGTTATAGTCTTCGAGAATGGAATCCAAGAGATACTTGCGTTTGTTGAAGGCATATTTCCAAGTTTCATCTATTTCAAAATAATCAATGTCCATTAAATCTTTCGCCATTTTGCGCACACTTCTATATACTTGATCCTTTTGAATGGCGTTAAACCACATCACCCGACCAGTTAAGTTACGAACCAACGCTTTCCACCTTTGTTTCATCTAATTTGGCCTATCAAACTGCTTCTTCCAATTACACATCACATGTCTCAGATATGTTTTGTATGAGACTATCCAACGGGTCATAGTCAGTCGCATTGTCTTCAGTGTCAGTTTCATTCGTTTCTTCGTATGACTGTTCATCCATGACCATAGACTTATCTGGCCCGAAAGGGTTAGCATACAGTTATGCAAACTGAATACATAATATTTGCCCCGAGGTCATTCATCGCTGGACCTGTAAATAACTACCTACAGCAAATTTTTATTTCACCATGTAAACGCCTTAAACCTTGAACAACTACATCTCTACGCAAAACTACACATCTTTAGACCAAACCAAAGTATAATTAAGATATTTTAAAGCAGCTACTTAAAACTTACCTGCTGAATTTCCCACAAAATGTGTAGATGTAGCCTTACTTCTTTTACTGTATTCAACAATACTCTGTCTCCAAGAATTTAAACGGCTGCAAAGTTATCTTTAATTCCGGAAAAAAGTTACTCTCAATAGGCATCTAGTACTGTTTTATGGCATCAAAACATCAAATCATTTACGCAATATGATTAAACACAGAAAATCGTTAGCTAGGATACACAAATAGATTTGTGAGGCATCAAGAAGTTTGTCTTGCGAAAAGGAGGAGTCAAAATGAGTCTTATGAGGAATCAGGAAGCAAGTCTGAGCGGAAAAGGAAGTTGTTAAATAAAACCGGAAACGGAATTGACGCAATAATGAAACCAGAGGAGGAAGTAATTTAAATGAATCCGAAAGCTGTTAAATGAAACCGGAAACAGTAGTGACGTAATGATTAAACCGGAAACGGAAGTGACATAATGATTTAACCGGAAACGGAACTGACGTGATGACTGAACCGAAAGCGGAGGTACTTAAATAAAACCGGAAACGGAAAGGTCGCAATATTTATCGTGGGAGGCGCCCTTTCCGTTTCCGGTTACAAAACATATCTGAGACATGTGATGTGTAATTGGAAGAAGCAGTTTGATAGGCCAAATTAGATGAAACAAAGGTGGAAAGCGTTGGTTCGTAACTGAACTGGTCGGGTGATGTGGTTTAACGCCATTCAAAAGGATCAAGTATATAGAAGTGCGCGCAAAATGGCGAAAGATTTAATGGACATTGATTATTTTGAAATAGATGAAACTTGGAAATATGCCTTCAACAAACGCAAGTATCTCTTGGATTCCATTCTCGAAGACTGTAACCCACCGACACTTTAAAGAAAAGCGATGAAATGTAAAAACAAAGTGGGGCTGACTGCTAACACAGTAACTAAATAATAATGAGTTAACGAAGAAATGGCGATCTAAACTTGCAGGAGACTGGAAAAAAGAATATACTTCAGTATAATTCTTTAATTACGGGAATAAACAATGCATAGCTTTTATGGTGTAATTATCCAGGTCATTCAAAATAACACTTTAAAATGGTCAACACTGTATATTTTGTTCTTTTACACACCAGGCCCTTTTCGTCAATCTGACCCACACCACCTTTATACCTCCTCGCTAACTCACAGTCCTGAGTCACTCTTAAGACCATACGTATCTGATCTTGAACTGGGCTGTTTTTAACAGTATCGTTTTGTCTTGTCCTTTACTGTTTCAATATATAATGAATAAAAAAAGTATGTTGAAAAAGAAAAAGAAATTGGTTTAACTTAAGCCGACAGAGTCTGATCTTGATCTACATTGATACTATTCCACTCGGAATTAAAAAAACAAAACAAAAAAAAAAAAATGGTTGCGTGAAACAACCCGAGATTCGAGAAGGTCGAGAATTGTTGAAAACATCTGAAAATCAAGTAAAGTCCAACATTCAATGCAGAAATGAATCATCAACGGATTAAGTCATCAGGATTTTCGGCGAGACAAGACAAGATTAGACTTGCAGACTGCGCCCTACTTACGCGAGGTTTATGTGTGATCAAATTAATACTTAGATGATGTAACTCGATATCAAGCAAACCTTGTTACAGTGAAGCATCTATTAGAGGGTTCTTCTATGACCTGGAAATACTCGATTATGTAAATGTAAAATAATGTTGAAAACAGTCACGGGCTGGTCATATATCAACTTTAAACGTGTTTTGTTGGGTTTCTGATTGTATGTTCTCTTTAGGAGAAAATGGCTATGCAGGAACATTAAAAATCGTTGTGTAAACTCTTTGTTCTAACAGTGTACACGTTTTCAACCTATTGAACTATTTAATCTGAGTTACATCGGGCTTTGTGGGCAAACTATCGCAGTTCTTCTTGCACCGAAAGAAAATTGAAACTTTCCGCTTAAATCGTTAGCGGTTAACAATAAATTATTTAAAAATATCATAAGTTGGTAGCAGACCGAAAAAAAAAAAAAAATCATTTCTACCGGGAAAAGGTTGTCTGTCTTGGACAGTCTGCTATAATGGGAGGAAGCTAAGGTAAGCACTCTTATCTCATTACGATATTCTTGGGTTCGAAGTATATGTTTTTTGATGCTCTTTTCTTGATAGACAAACAATTTTTTGTAACAAGGGTCTACCGACTTTCGTTAAAATGATGTTCAGTCCTTGTAATTTTTGTATCATTTTTTTTTTTTTTTTTTCTGCTTATCTATCAAAATGAGTTGATTTTTTCTACGATGAAATTGTAATGATAATGAATTAGATCTAGATGTATGTTTTTCTTTAAAGACAATAATGGTGTTTTGAAATAGATCATTGACAATTTGAGGAAGTTGTTCTTTGGAGAAAGATCTAGTTGGATAGCCCTGAAAAGGGCCGTTTTTGTTGTTGTTGTTGTTTTAGAGACTATGGTTTTAGGCACAACCCCCAACTTTTCCGAAAGTTAAGCATTTGCTTACCGCCCGACGCTTGACCTCCTGACCTGCTGTCAATCTTCTTATTTTCTTTACTTCATGCGGGGACAAAATGGGGTTACGTAGCATTGCCAGCAGAAAAAATGACAGATAGCATTTCGTCATCGACAGAAGGAGAAATTCTAGACCATAATCCGTCACCATGCTTCTCGCTGTTTACTATTGACCGTCTTGAGCGTAAACGAAATGTCAATGAAAAACTACTGCAGTATATATACCGTGTTGTTTACTTATATGAGTGGTCTGGTCTTTAAAGATATGGCAAATGATAAAGTTGCTCTTTCTTGACAGTTGGTTATCCATGACAGGGATGTTTTTGGCCTTGAGGGTTGTGTTTTGAGCCCCCTTTCTTCAGGTCTAAAGCCTTCAGGGCTCTAAATAATGAAATTAGCCTGATAATCTTGCGGTACATATTGTCATCCCGAACATTGTGACATGAACATGATTGTTACTTGAAATATAATTCTTAAAGAAAAGAATCAGACTTTTTTTTTAAATCAAATCAACAAGACCTTTTTCATCCTGTTGTTTATACCAACGATAAAATATAACAGTTCTAATTCTCAGTTCTTTGTTTGTTCAAATGAAAATCTATGACTAGATAACAGTGAAACATCGTTGGTTGTAGCATTTTCATAAGTAGGAATCAAATGAAGAGCTTGCAATTCAAGAGTCAGCGTTTTAATTTCATATTTATCGCGCTCATTTCGAAATGAAACCATATGTCTCGAATTACGACTAATGGTTCGACTCGATTTTGATGGTTGAAACATATTTTGTGTGATGTAAATTACACTTGCACTGCGATGACGACCTTTTCTGGTAACCAAAGGTTCAAAGTTTTTGTTGTTTTTTTTTTCACTTAACATGTCACCAAAGACGACTAAATGAGGAATGGATACATCAGTGGCAATTTACTTTTCATCCTCAAGAATGCCATTCACAAATTTTATCAATTCAAACAGGGAATTGTTTTTTCCTACATATGGTTATGAGCTTGTTGTCATTCTTTGTAACACCAAGCAACTTTTTCGGAAACAATATTGAACAAGTCTTCTCGATACTTAACCAATTTATGAAAAATCCACTCTGTTTTTCCACAGCTACATGGTCGCGTGATGAAATATTAAAAAAAAAAAAGAAAAAAAAAAAAAAGAAAAAAAATTGAAATAAAATAGACAAGTTACATTTTTTTTTTTCCTCAAAGAAAAGTTTTTTCGCTCCACAAGAAAGTTTTTCCTCACAAAAATCTTTTTTCTCTTTTCAATAATCTTTTCATCACAGAAGTTTCCGCTTCTTTTATCACAAAAGTTTTTTCCCCCACAAAAAAAAAGTTTGTCTCTCTTCATTAATTTTTTCTAAAAAAAAATCGCTTTAAATGTTTTTCTCCACAAAAACAAAAATGTTTTTCTCCAGTAAAAAAGTTTTTGCTTTATTTTTTTTTTTCCTCTGAAAAAAGTTTTTCTCCATAATAAAAAGAAAAAAAAAGTTTTCCCCCCATAAATATATTTTTTTTTTTCCAGAAAAAGTTTTCAATAATCTTTTCTAAAAGAAAAAAAAAAAAAACTTCTCTACAAAAAAGTTATTCTCCAGTAAATAGTTTTTGCTTTATTTCCCCCCCCCCCACGCAAAAAGTTTTTTTCTCTTTAAGAAGTTTTTTCCTCTTCAAGAAATTTTCCCACCAAAATTTTTCAATAATCTTTTCTCTTGAAGGGTTAATGATACAATGAAAACACGATTGAAAGTAAAACTTTTTTTTTTAAACATGTCCAGCAGAGAAAAAAAAAGTTACAACTGAAGTTATTTTTACAACTGACTTTATTCACAATAAATCACTGACAATAAACTATCCACAATAAATTATTAACGATGCAATGTTAATCTGAAAGAATAAAAAAAAAATGTGTAATAATTGTACTGTTTAAACATTTTAACGTAAACATTTTTATATTTCACAATGCAAATTCACAAATACCAGGAGTTTTCCACTTTTTCTCCATGTTCAAAAATGTCTTGGTACAACTTGTCATTCTCAAAATACATAAATGAATAACTCCTTCCATTATTACCAATTTTTCCAGTCAGTCGGATTACAGTTGGGACACTGTAGCGCACCTACTTGATTACAGTGATCATCTCTCAAGAAACAAGGCTTTCCTAAACCGAAAAAAGGACGAATTTTCAAACATAAAGTTACCTATGCGTGACTAACTCAGAGAGATACGGAATGACATTGTCCGGAATCGAAAGAAACAGACCCCGTCTCAATCTGACCCCGAATAAGCGAAATAAAATAATTTTTGACTTTTTTTTTACGCAGTCATATCGGTTGCTTTTCTAAAATTCGAAATCGTGCCGTTAAAGAAAAGTATTGCAGTAGACCCATACTCGTTTCAATATTCTGAACCCTTTGGACAAGATCTAACCTATGGTGGAACTTATCAACTCATTCAAATCTTCTAGAAATTTAGTCACGGGTCGTTTTAAAGTGCATTTCTTCCTAAAACATCGCCAAACTCAGAAAGTACAGCTCGTAGACCCATACTCGAATATATTTTCCGAACTTTCTTGACGAGAACTAGACAACAGTGATACTTTCAAGATGATTCAATTTTTGAATAAAATTGGTCGCTTTAATTCTAATTTTCTAATAAAGTCGCCAAAACTCAAAAAGTACAACTCGTAGACCCATACTCGTATATGTACTCTGAACGTTCTCGACGAGAACAAGACGACAGTGGTACATTTTACCCCATTCAAAATTTCGAAAAATTTGTTATCTTGTGAAAGCTTTAAAGTTAACACTTTTAACACATTCTCAAAACGTAGAGCCGAATATGCTCTGTATTTTTAAGTCAAATTCTGCAATATAGACTCGGTAAAAGAAAAAAAAAAAACCTTCTAAGCTTTGATCAAAATGTACGCTGATTTCTAAACCCATTTTAATCGTCTCGTTGACGGGTGTGGAGTATAATACCGGGATCGTTAAAGAGATTAAAGTGTCTTCGTTGAACCGAAAAGAAGATTCATCTGCATAAAAAAAGGGGGAAACGTTTCAAGCAGACATTGAAAACTGGCTCAGTTTCCTAAAAACAACGTCGTGGGAGTGTCTTTGGGCAAGACACTTCAGAGCCCTAGCCTTGTACCGGTGAAACCCAAAATGTACATGAATATGTGAGCTGTCGCCGTGATATGACTAAAATAATGTCGAAAGTGATGTTAAACATCTATCAACCCTAAAAGAATGTGATTAATCTTGGAGAAACTCGGCACATTACGCGTTGCTCTGCATTACAAGGTTCAGGAAAAAAGTGAGAGAAAAGTGTTACCTAGACTATTGCTTTCTCTCTTTTGTATATATTCTTTTTCAATTCTATCAATTTCTTCGAGGTCTGCCATAGTGTATGACGATTCCCATAGATGTTGCTCAAAGCTCATATCTAATAAAACATCAAAAACTATTTTGCGAACTTCGAACGATACTGATCTCAACAGCAGTCAAAACCAGGACTAAGAGATGAAAGCATCAATTATACATGACTCTTTTCGAATTCCAAATAACACAGATCCTCACGCTTTGAATGTTTATCTCTAGATACATGATTCGTTTACACTAATGTATATGTATTTTCAGTTAATGGACCATCCTTAAAATGAATCATCAACGGATTACGTCATCAGTATTTCCGGTGAGACGAGACATGTTCGAACATGCAGACCGTGCCCTCTCCTATTGTCATGAGTCTAAACGATTCGAGTACATTGTTTGCATTGTGTGACATAATGCGCTGCAACGTTCTATTGTTTTTAAACTAATGATCACAGGTGAGTCAATAACGAGACACGTTCGGACTTGCAGACCGCACCCTCTCCTATCATTTGAAAATCAAGGTCAGTCCAATATTCATGACGGAGATGAATGATCAATGAGTATGGACAATGATATACCCTTTGTAATTTTCACCATGAAAACAGATCATTCAATCACGCAATGGATAAAACTTATCCCAGTCTATACCTTTTCAAAAAGAAAAAGAAAAGGGGGGGGGGTTGGGGGGTGGGGATTGTTGACGCATTACCATATTCATTCATCGTACTATTGCAGGGATTGTTCTCATACATCAAAGTAAAAAGGAATCTTAAAGCAAAGAGTATCGTTAAGTTCGGGCAAACTGATCTGGATCGAACTTAGCATTGTGTGACATGATTTATCTATTGTTTTCCGGTGAAACAAGATTGGACTTGCAGACTGCAGCCTAAGTACACCGGTTTAGTGTGGCATAAAACTAAACTGAAATAACTCGATATCTTTGTAACGCATTAGCTCGGTAAACTCGATAACGTGTCTGATCTTGATCTACACTGATCTCATTACCCCGGAAAAAAATCAATCGACACTAAACTGATATAACTGGATATCACGCTTGTCAAGCCATTATTAGAGCTTTTAGACTACTGTCTGATCTTGATGTACACTGATCTCATTCTACCGCGAAAAAAAAAAAAAACAATAAGGCAGCAGCCGACAATTTTAAGTGATCTCTTTGGAGCAGGGCTTCTGCGGTATCAAAATTGGCATCATTTTTCCGTCAACCTTTCGTTTTTGTTTAAAACATATCACGATAAACAGAAAAAAATGCTACTAGAAACTCCAGGAAGCACGGATAGGCGCACCGGCCGTCGCGATATAATAGAAATAATGTTGAAAAGGACGTTTAACACCATGCAATAATTTATCGAGTCTTTGTCAAGCCATTATTAGAGCTTTTAGACTACTGTCTGATCTTGATCTACACTGATCTCATTCTACCCCAGAAAAAAAAAAAAAAAAAGGCAGAAGACGATAATCGTAAGTGATCTCTTTGGAGCAGGGCTTCTGCGGTATCAAAATTGGCATCCTTTTTCCGTCAACCTTTCGTTTTTGTTTAAAATATATCACGTTAAACAGAAAAAAGGCTACTAGAAACTCCAGGAAAGCACGGATAGGCGCACTGGCCGTCGCGATATAATAGAAATAATGTTGAAAAGAACCACCATGCAATAATTTATCGAGTCCTTGGTCCTACCCGGTCATTTAACACCGGGTACACAATAGGTCATGATCTAATCAGTCGATAGGCGTGTACCGTATTGAAATCGATACCTTAAACACGAGCCAGATGGTATATAGTTTTCATCCTTTACACTGGATCGACATTTCGCATGTTCTTGATTAAAATTCATTCCGCAATACGCACGACCAGTCCACTTATCGTGAACCAGGTTCCTTTCCAGTTTCTAAAGGTGTATGACTTATCCCAAAAAAGAGCTACTAAATAATGTTACCCCACTCCAGACTATTGTGCCATCTCTGTGCCAACAACCGCACGGCAGCAGGGTTTGTTCGAAAACTCATTGTCCATGCGTTTGGGATAATGACATTCAGGTGTGTTTTCAATTGTAAAACGATATGGCACGAGGAGAAAATTTCTGATTGGTGTTTAACGCCGCTTTCAACATGATTGAATTCGTATCACGGACGTTACGGTAGCGAACCTACGGTCCACATTTTTTCGGTGGTATGACATTATTAAGGTGTGGTAGGTAAACGATATCTATCCTATTGTTTTCGAAATTATAATCCTATTCTTCCGTGGTATGAGTCAAGGGGCTGCACACATCTACGATACTTAGCCCATTGTTCTCGAAAAATAATCCTATTGTTACGTGGTATGAGTCTCGGGACTGCAGCAGGGAGTCTTATAGTATGACAGCACAGTTTCCGGACAGACATACGACACTTACCCCATTGTTCTTTGGTATGAGAAATATCCCGTGACGTCATTCGGGAGTGGTAGATATAATCGAACCTACCCTATTGTTCTCGAAATAATAATCCTATTGTTCTTAGAATACTACCCCATTGTTCTTGGGCTGTCACGCGTGCACGATTCCACTGTTTTTGGGCATCGCAGCCTCGCAGACACCGTGGTATGACGTCATCCTACATTGGAATTTCCGGTCCTTGTTCTCCGGAATAATACCCCATTGTTCGTGGGCAGTCACGCGTGAATGATTCCATCGTTTTTGGGCAGTTATGTGTGACGCTGCAGGGGCTGCAGGGCTGCAGGCATATTCTGAAATTGTCCGAACATTACTACTGATAGTTTACCAGAGAATTAATTTAGCAAAAATATGCAGATTGTGTATACATGATATGATATCTTATGATAACAGAGAAAGAATATCTAGCAAAAGTATGAAGATCTTGTGTGCATGTATTGTGATAATATAGAATGAATGATCAAACTGTGCAAATCAACAGCTCTATTTTACTTTTGGGCTCAAGTGCACCAAATATTAAATTAGATATACTTCTTCTGGAAATCAAAAAAGTGTATCTTTTATTGCAGAAATAAATAAACCTTCAATAGGCGGATTAAGGAACCATCTTATTACTAATTTACACATTTACAAAAATACTTAGATGTTTGAAAAAGTAGAAGGTATCGTGACATTTGTAGAACATATCATATAAAACCTCCCATGAGCCGATTAAGATAGTGAATAATTGAAGACAAAACCAAACACAATCAATGAGTAAAAAGTAGAATTAAAGACATAAAACTTATCTTTTTTTTGGTCAATTTTAGCGCGCAAACAAACGCACCCACCCACACACCCACACACACACACACACTTTTTCATCACAAAAAAGCTTTGTTGTCACCTTTTGATCATTAGTTTGGCTTATCAATTAATATGTAAATTGGTTAAATTTGAAATGGTAAACTTGGAAAAGAAAAGAACTTGAAATTTGTTAACATAATGAAACATAATGATATTGTGAATATGTACTACTAACAAAATATTTACTAACAGTGATTTGTAAGGTATGTTGGGGGATGGCCACGACCCTCACATACCGATTGACGTGACAAATAAAGCTAAAAAAAGAAAGAGAATGAATATCTAGCAAAGATATGCAGATTATTTATACATGTATTGTGATCCTGTTGCGTTTGGTTCCCTTCCCCCGTTCCCCCAAAAGTCGACAGCTATACACAAAGCATAAGGAAGAGATACCTGAAACTTGCATTGGTGGGAAGGGCAAGTGCTCGTTACACCAGACGACAAAATTTTAGCCTTGTCCAAATCGAAAGCATTTGCAGACGACAGTTTCAGTGTGACTCAATTGGCGCAATTTTTCTGTAATAGGGTAGAAAACATTGTTGGAAAAGGAGAAAATGCTGGTTACCAGCATTTTCTCCTTTTCCCACAATGTTTTCAAAAGGCTTCTTTTGCAGGGTCCTTAAAAGGCGGCATAGTGTGGTAAAGGGTTAACTCTTTACACTACGGGAGCTTGAAACTATTCTGTGTTGTAATCTGTTGATAAATCTAAATCCGCGTAATATCTATTTCAAGTTTTACCATTGTGTAACCTTGGGATCTCCAAGCTCTCTGCGAATTGTGGATCAAGATTTGACTACACAGAACGTGCAGTCTAATTTCGAACTTAATCCTGTCTCCTATTTTATATCTTGTATTTTATGAGCGGTGCTCTGGAACGGCCTTGAAATCGCATAATTTCTTACTGGTTGAAAATAACGATTTCATTAAATTCTGAGCCATGCTCTAGCAAAACGGGGCTTAATGTATCTCCGTGATGCATTATACCAATCGAGCCATCACATAATTATGGATCCATAATAGCCACTTTTATTTTTTTAACAACCGACTGAATCACGAGTTAGACTGGTCCTTTGACACACAGAAAATTGACCAATAGCGAAAAGTTTCGGCTCAGGTCAGCCTGCGAGGACTGCGCAGGCTGACCTCGGTCGGTACTGTTCGCAGATGCAGTAAGCCCCCTTTTCACAGAGCATGGCTCATTTATGTGTGGCTTTAACCCATTCCCTCACGAAAAAAAATTTGAACTTGGACAAATTTAAAGCATTTTCATGCCACATATGTAAATTAGCTTAAAATACTTATTTTTTCTTTGAAAGAGTGGAAAACTTCGTCGGAAAAGGAGAAAATGCTGATTATCAGCATGTTCTACTTTTTCCACAATGTTTTCAAAAGCCTTTCACATCAGCGTCGTTAAAACTCGGGATTGTGTGGTAAAGGGTCAATGAAGCGTTCTATTTATTGTATTGCGAATTGTCATTGAGAATTTTGTTTAACTCTTTACCTAACAACTAACATTTATACAGATTCGAAATGAGAGCCTTTGCAGATGGCATTTATATTGCGGCTCAAGTGATGGAATTTCTCTTTGATATTGTAGAAAACATTGCGGGAAAAGGAGAAAATGCTGGTGACCAGCATTTTCTCCTTTTCCCTCAATGTTTTCAAAAGACCTTTTCAGGATCGTTAAAACACGGGATTGTGTGGTAAAGGGTTAACCCTTTAAAAAAATAATCCGGTTTTCTAACGAAACTGAAGTGAAGTCTTTTGAAAAATTGTCGGAAAAGAAGAAAATGCATTTTCTGCTTTTCCCATAATGTTTTCTACCCTTTCATAGACAGATTCCGTCATTTGAGCTACGTTATATTTGTCGTCTGCAAATGCTTTCAATTTGAACGAGTCTAAAATTTTGTCGTTTGGTAAAGATTTAACCCTTTACCGGATGATAAAAGTCTGGAGTTCCAAATTAAGCGTTTTCTGACGACAAAAATAAAAGCGGTTCAAATGATGGATTTGTCTATGGAAGGGTAGAAAACATTATGGGAAAAGGAGAAAATGCTGGTTATCAGCATTTTCTCCTTTTTCAACAATGTTTTCAAATGCCGTATTTCTCAAGGTCGTTAGAACTCCGTATTGTTTGGAAAATGGTGAAAGAGTCTTCTTACAACAAGAAAGTATACCTTTGAAAGAAATACATAATATACCTATCATTTCAAGCACATTTAATAATGTCGTCTGCAAATGCTTTCAATTCGCACAGGTCTATTTTTTGTCTTCATGTAAAAGGTTTAAAAATCTTTCTCCAAATAAAAATAGCTACGTTTCTTTGTTTGTTTCCAATGGATCATTTTCTGCTAACCGATCCTTTAAAAAAAAAAAAACATTAAAATGATCAGCAAAACTTTTCAAATGCGTTTCATGTTACTTCTTTTTTCGTTTTAATTTGTCCCTGTCCTTCCAAACAAATATTACAGTATGGTAAAATATTTTCTCTTAAAAAATCCGATGGATCGACGTTTACGAAACTTCACGAGGTTACAAAACAGTGCAGCAACAGTTTTGATTTCTCTGTAAGCAATCATAACCTTGCTTAACTGATTTGTTATGAATAATGACTTAAATTTTGTCGAAATGATCTGAAAAAACGTCAGACTATCCAAACATAACCTTGAGCTGCATATCTAAGTGTTGGATGGCAATTCGAACTTGGACTCTTATCCACTTTTGTATTTGAACCATAGAGGTTTTTAGCTCGCCAGAGCATTAAGTGCTTAAAGGTGAGCTATGTGATCGGTCTTAACTGTTGTGTCGGTCGTCATCTTTTGTTGTACACGACTTTTCCAAAAATTTCTTCACAGATTGTATTCCTAGGATACCCTGCATCATAGTAGCAAAAACACGATGGTCGCTAAAGCTGAAATGAAGGATTTACCAGAGAACATTTTAGACTTGTCCAAATTCAAAGTATTTGCAGACGACATATTAAATTTAGCTCAAGTGATGGTGATTGTCCTAGATAGTGTTGAAAATCTTGTGGGAATAGGAGAAGATGCTATTTACGGAAAAAATGCTGGTTACCGGCATTTTCTCCTTTTCCCGCAAGGTTTATTTCAAGGCGATTTCTTAGAGTCGTAAAAAGTCGTCATTGAGTGGTCGAGTGAAAACAACTCTTATAACAAGTTGACGCCCTTTTAACTCTTTACCAGGTGACAAAATTTTAGTTTTGTCCAACCTGAAAGCATTTGCACACAACAGTTTCAAAGAGTGTGGCTCATTTAAACTAGACCTCTTTCGACGGCTTGATTTTTATCTTACAGGCCTGACTAAACAATCGGACAGTAGGGCCTATAGAGCTAAGATCAGGCTGCACATTCTGTGCGATCTGATTTTAACCTATGCCGTCTGCTAAATCCCCTGTGTTTGCCAATGACGCTGAAACGGTTAATTACATAGGAAACTTAGATGAGTGTTTTGTCACCGTAACTTGACAGTAATACTTTTAGGCACGGCGATTAAAGGGGGGATAATCAGGTTTTTACAAATTAAATAAACAAAAACTTCTTAAATTCTCTATTTCTGAATTTAGTAACGCAATAGATCTACCTATCAAACTATCAATAAATAATAGAAAACAGTAAGAACCCCCCCCCCTCCCCAAACACACACACTTTTAAATAGTTTTTCTTTAATGTGCTATCATGTGGCCTCTTAGGTTTCCTTTAGGATTTCGCGCAAGTGTTTTGCAAAGGCTTGTGGGGATGTCGCACGATCGCCAGCACGCGTCGATTTTGTTGGGGTGTATTCAAATAAGCATGGTGACGTCATATCTGACCTCATAAAACAAGATTCCAAAACGACCAACCCCGTTATTGAGCTGCCCGGCCGCGGTAACTTTGTCGGTTTATGTCCATAAGCTGGCACTCTTAAGTAAAAAAGGCAAATGCAATTCGCGAAATGGGCAAATTGCTGAAAGAGGATTGATTAAAAATTTGTACAAGAAAGGTCCAGCACTTAAGGATGTACAAACTGATAACTGAAAAAAGTCCATGATATTATCATGGATGAGGCGAGTTATAGACAGGTATACACACGGCAAAACTTCTAACCGGCCACTTTTGTTTCCCCTGTAAATTTGACCAAGTAATAGATAGGCAAACATAAACAGATTGTAACTTACATATGAACGTTAGTCATGGCAGTGTAATGAAAAGATTCTCGAGTTTGCCGCCAGAAGGCATCTCTTTTTCAAAAAAAAGTGAAAACATATGGTTTGCTCATGTGTGGTGTCTATCAGCCGTAACAGTTAAAAAAAAAAAAAGAATCACAAATTACTGACATTTTGTCAACGATAAGAAAAAAGATGAAAATTATTGTCAGCACAATAATATAAATCGAAGGAAGGAGCATGAAGTTTTCAAAAAATGATTTTTCAATTTGTGGTGGTCAGTGAATAATGTTAAATAATTTCTTTTCAAAAGTGTAAGATCAAAAAATTCTTTTCAGACTTAGGCAGAGGTGTGCTTTTACACTGGTCAATTATTCTCCAAAATATCAAATCAAATGAACTGTCTCTTTTATGGACAGCGGATGCTAAAAAGAAGTCTACGGAGATTTCTAGCTTAAAAGAGGCCGTTTAGAAGTTTTGTTGAGTGTATAACCACTTCAATTGGGTTCCAAGACCTCTGATAGTTAATTTAGAAGCACACCGGACAGACTCTGTTGCGTGCTCATCCGACACTTTTAGAAGCAGATCCTGCTTACTTTCTGCATAGGTTTCTGTGGATGAAAAGTGGGCCCATCATTTCACGTTAGAGGTCAAACAACAGCCTACAATGGAAGCACCCTGTTTCACCCCTACTAAAGAAGGCAAAAACTGGTCCATCAGCTGGAAAGAATGTGGCCTCGAATTTCCGAGATGCTGATGGTATCCTGACGGTAGATTGTCTGCAAGGGACAAACAATCAACGGCCCATATTATGCATCGCTTCTTAAGTAGTTATGAGAAAATATTGACCTCAAGCGCCATGGAAAACTCAGTAAACGTGTGTTGTTTCACAAGGACAATGCAATGTTTACATATCTGTCATTGCCATGACTGCCATTAATGATTGTGGCTTTCAAATGATTGAGCATCTGTCGTATTCGCCTGATCTCGGTCGATCGGACTTCCATCTTCTTCCAAAATTGAATAAGGCCATCCAAGTGCCCACATTCGGTCAGATGATGATGCCATGCATGCAGTGGAGGACTTTTTAAGCGCTGATGAAAAGGACTTCTTTATAGGTGGCATTGAGGTCCCTACGTATCGCTGGTATAGTGTGTAGATACTGAAGAGAATTATGCAGGAAAAAATGCAATACTCATATGTCCGCCGAGAGTCAAATCCTTACATAAAACTATGAGGCTCGCGAACTATCAACCAGCCCTCGCATCTGTCGGTGTTTCACAAAAAATGCACAGCAAAGTAATCTAAATAGGTATCTTTTTCATAGTTGTATCAAGTCAACTCAGTAATTTAATATTCAAACCTTTATTCCCTCCCCACGACCTTTTTTATAGGGAGCGGCTGTTGAATCTCTTAAAATATATGGACTGTGCTCTGTGAAAAGGGGGCTTAATGCAGTCCGCGCAGGCTGACCTGGGCCTAAACTTTTCGCTAGAGGTCAATTTTCTGCATGTCAAAGAACCAGTCTACCTCATGATTCAGTCGGTTGTTAAATACAGTGGTTATTACGGAGCCATGATTATGTCATGGCTTGATTAGTACAATGCATCACAAAGATGCATTAAGCTCCCTTTTGCCAGACCATGGCTCATATCTAATAAACACCAATTCAGATTTAATCCTTTACAAAACGACAAAATTTGAGACTTGTCCAAATTGCAGAAGACAAATTGAAAAATTAATGTGGCTAAAAAAAGTAGAATTTGCCTTTGAAAAAGGAGGAGAAAACATTGTGGGAAAACAAGGTTTTTAAAAGTTTTCTTCTTTTGGGTCGTGAAAACTCCGGATTTACACGTCAACACATTTTGGCAATCAGGAAAAGACCCGTTTATCCTTTTACTGGCTATGACGACTGAACAGCTTTTGCATACTTCGTAGATCAAGATCAGACTACAGAAGTAGTGATGTTAGAGCACCAGCTGCCCCGACTGAGGAGGAGGAGGAGGAGGTTGAGGTGGAATGACCTTAACCGCCGCCATTTTGGATGTCCTTCAGGTCATCAGGTCATAAGGTGATGTCAGGACTAAAAATAGAGCTGAAAATCAGGTCAAAGCGTGTTTTCGTCGTGTCATTACTAAAAATAGGTGTAGATGGAAACATGTCGATGCATGTTTTTGGTTGATTCTTGAAATAGATGACCTATTACCGCGTGACGTGAGAATGGTGGGTCATACGTGATTGGGTTGACACGTGTCAGTGTTAAACGTCTTTTCAAATTTAGCGCTCATTTTGTAGCTTATGTAAGCCCATAGTGTGTGTACCATAGCGTGACACCTACCTTTCACCCCTTCACACGGTGCGTCTCTTCACTGAAATAGTTACGATAACTCGGTGACATATAAAAACGCTATAAATTCTGTTGCAAAAGAAATGTTAGATAAAGTGAAGGGACTGAAGGGGAACAAGCTACGACTTGCCATTATTCTCGCTGCTGGTTGGTTGATATTTTAAGTGTCCCATTATGAGGTAAGTTATAGTAACTACTATAGTCAGTAGCGACAATGACCCAAAAGCAAGTAGAGGGATATTTTCACAAGATGGATGAGTTTAGAAGTGTGACCTGGGGTGAACATCGAGTAAGTTGTCATTTTGACGACCGTTTTTCTTTGGAAGTGAAGCTAGGCAAATCATCGACATACGTGTTACTTCGAAGGGGGAGTAAATTCATTAAACTTCCTTTTGAGGTCTTTAACGCTATCTGTAACTCGCAAGTTAGTATTGCGTTTTTGAAAGAGTCTTTAGAAAAATATGACTGTTGCTGTCGATGGATGTGTTGCTATTGCGGACTTCGGTTTTCCACAGAAATGGAATGCCTTCATCATGAGGACCAAATACACGTCACAAATTGAGTTTCAGGAGAGTGAAACGGACACTATTGAAGACTGAAAATATATATAAATAGTGGGCAACACATGATCGGCTTATTTCAACATGGACAATTTACTGAATTCATATCTTGACTTTTTTTACGCAAAAGAAATTTTACGGTGTCAACCCCAAATAGTGCGCCGATTGTGCGAAGGATGCCAGATCGAATCTCTATCACAAACGGATCATTCATGTGTTTTATTAAGCCAGCAACAACAGTTAATTCTATACTTTGAAAACATACTATCCGAGATTGACGAGTGTGACATTCTGATCAAGTGGAGGGAAGCTGCATCTCAAATTGCGACTCCGGAGTATATTGCCATGTACGAGTTAAAATTGAATTGTCCTGACTGGCGGCAAACCATGAAAACACCAAGCTGGAAAAAACGAATTATGCAGATAACTTCTCAGCTCAGAAGTTTAGATAAATACTTTTGAACACGTGAGGCTCTCACATTGGATAAGGAGTTTGTACCGTGAAAATGGATTTACACAACTTGGCACATCGAGAATACGGTTTATTTAAGGACCGACTGGCGAGTTATTCGTTGTGGCCGCCGCAACTGAGTCAATCTGATTATAGTTTGGCTCACGCCGGATTGTTTTATAGTAACGTGAGTGACAGAGTGACTTGTTTTGCTTGTGGAGTTATGCTGTGGGGATGGAAATCCAATGATGATCCTTGGCTAGAACATTTCATTCACGGGAAGAACTGTTTTTATATGAAGATGGTTGGAGGTGTGAGACTCAAAGGTCATAGTGGCACACCAGCCATGTCTTCCAAACCATATGATTTGTGGGAGTGTGCCGCTCTTCAAGGTCCATGGGCAAAAAACGAGATGAAAGACGAGCCAGACGAGTGACATCAGACTTCCTTCGTTGCTTTGTCGATGAACAGGAATAATAAATCTGTGACATTTTACTAACTTTTTGTTCTGGGACAGACTTCCAAACATCGGACTTTTGATTCTGGGACAAAATTGTGAAGAAACGAAATGAATAAATCAAGTGGATTATACATGTTGTTTTATTACATAAACAAGATAATATTTTTTCAAAAATAAAGTTATGGAAATAAATATTACAAGTTTACAAAAGATATTATTTCTTACCCCGTCTTGTTAGGTTTTCAAGTCCATGTAGCACACTGCTAGTTTGCGTAGACTGGGTATTTTACAATATGTTTTGTACATAGGACAAAAGATCCAGTCTACTTTAAAAAAATAGAAAATATGTTCCAGCTTTCTATTGCTTCGTTTGAATAGATTTGATATTATATTTATCTATAGAACATACAATAAAATATCAAATCTATGTATTAAGTTTATAATATGTATAAAATTTATAATATGTAAAAATCATATTCCAGCTTTAGACATTTATGGATGTTGGAATAGATTTGATGTTTTATATATGTATAGAGCACAGGATAAAGTATCAGATCTATGTATCAAGTTTTAGATAATTGAATAAAGAAATTGAATATAGAAAACATGTTTCAGATTTATCAGATTAAGAGTAAACAAAGGGAAGTCACATGGTTTGTCTACGACATACGATGAAATTTCCAATCCAGATAAAGTCAACATAGTTATGTGCTTTATTCAGTTGGAAAATTCATCGCAGCGGGGTTTGCAACTTTGATTATATACAAAATCGTTCCTTACACAAAGAGGATATACACGCCAAAACAAGTCTTTTATATACTGATCATTTACCACAGGAGCACTTTCTATAAATGGTTGAACAATTGTTTCCATACATTTCCCTGAGAATCTTTGTTGTAAGATATAAACGCAATAAAGTCCACACACATTAGAATATTCACTTTGAAAGCGATGACGGTTTACACGTACGGTCTGGGCATGCCGACATAACCAGAGACTGAACAGTGAGTTATATACACCAGGATCCTGACCATAACTATCAAAACACTCTACTGTATTGTCACTAATGAAAAACGCGAGCCAATGTTGTCCAGGCCTGCTGCTGACATCGGTATTGGCAATAAATCCACATGATTTGTTGGGTAGGACGCATGGTAACTGATCAGCGGCAAACACACCCAAAGTTTGTTTGCGTAACACTGGGTCGCAGGAAATGATACATTGTAATTGTGAAGTGTTCATAATTGTACAATGACGTCTCTCTCTTGGTTTATTTCGAAGTATCCAGGACCTTCGCTGTACACAATACAACTCATGGGTTCTGAAACACAAGAAAATATATTTAAAACAAAAATGTCTTTTAAACAGGCGGCGTAACTTTAACCTTTTACCCGATCCATACGCATTTTGACACATAAACAACAAATAGCTTTTTTTTTTTTTTTTTTTTCTTACATTGTGGGAAAAAGGAGAAATTGCTCGTAACTCAGTTACTTTTATCCCCGTTTGTCATTACTTTTGAAATTGGAAGAGTCTAACATAGGTTTATCAGGTAAAGGATTAAGATAGATTACTTTTCAATTCTACAAATCAATGTCATCAGGGTCCAATTAGTGCTAGCAGTGCTTCGAGATAGTGTCTTCATAAATGTGCAAGCAACTAGCTCAGACATAAACTTAAAATGATGCTTACATTTGAAGTTAAAAATGCAGAATACAGACAAGTTGAGATTAAAACAGTAAAATTACCCGATAATGCTGTCTTGAATGAAACTTCGAGCCTCACATTGCCCATCTTCACCAATGATAGATATTCTCCGTGCTGAGGAAAGTTGGGTTCCAACTGAAAAGCGAATAACGTAGAACCGCTTATATAGTGATCTCTGTCCAGAAGGTTGCCCCCGTCTTCTCTCCATTTCCCACTCGAAACCAGCAAATTAGTGTAGCCTCGCATGATGGAAGTTCCTCCGGCGGCATCAAAGTCCAACTTGAGTGCACTTCTTTCTACGGGTAACCCATCGTTATAGACTACAATTTGTTGTATGGTGCAGTTCTCAAAGTTAAAGGGATTCGTTTTGTAATCCCCGCTTACAGCTTTACTTTTCACAAATCCAAGGACGATTTTATTTGGTCGTCTTCCCTGAAACATATTTTCCCAGGTGTAGTTGGTCGAACCAGTCGGAATACTCACTGATCTCACCTCGACCTTATTGTAGGGATACAGCGCGTTCTGCCTTTCAAGAATTTTTGAGTGTCCGTAGATGACGGCGGGGCTGACTCTGACTTTTTTCACCAGAATATAGATATCTTCGATATTTATGCGATAGTCGTTGGCATCGCCGGTCACTAGGCAAAAGTTGTTCGGGCTCCTGTACAATTTAATTTTGACATCCACCTGATTCAACAAATATCTCGACATGGAAAATAAATCATGGAAGATGGGCCCTTGTAAATCGATGCGTTTGGATTCGGCAATTGTATTAGCACGTTCGAAGAGTCCATTGTTGGTTCCAGAGGGATCAGTGACTCCTGGGCTGTCGGTATCATCTTGTATAAAAAGTTGAGTATCCAACTGACTTTTGACTGCATCTGTTCCGTAGTTTAACATCGTGTGAATATAAGCCCTGTAAGGGTTATAGTTACAATTCATCGTCGCTTTGTTTTGAAGAGTGACTTCTGTTGACGAAAAGAGCGCTTGAAGAAATAGGTTAGCCGGTCCGACTTTTGCCCCTTTCGTTAAAGCAGTACCATCTGCTTTTTCCACTTTCAGTCTAACGTAAAGTTGAGAGTTCTTGAGATCCACATAATCCATCGAATTTTGCCCGCTGATTTTAAACTCGAAGGGACTGTCATCCGAAACCTGCGATAGTGGGCGAATTTCATCGTAGTACACGTCTGTTACGCTTGTTTGGGTACTTGGCAAGTCGAAAACAGACAGCTCCGACACTAGGCCTTCTTTGAATTCAGTTTCATTAAACACCGACATTACTTGATTTCAAAGATGTCCGTCTGTTTGTTCCTTTTTAAAAGCTTTGCCTTTTTCCGTGACACCCTTCCTCTATCCTTTTGAGTCTTCCTGCGTTTATTTTGGCTACTCGAAGGATCCCTAGCCTTCCTTTTCTTGTTACTCCTACGAAGTCTTGAGAGACTTTGAAAGGCGTTCTCCACCTGTTTTGGATTTATATGTTCTCGTTCCAGCTGCGCTTTGGCCTGTGCAGTGACCTGTTCCGTAGGCAATACAGCATTAATAGCGACTTTCCTTTCTTCTGGGTGCGACGAAGGACTCACCTCAATGACGCTTGGAAATCTTCCTCTCCCAGTCTGTTGTAAGTTGGCTTTACCTCGGCTGACGCGATCAAAGAAATCGACCCAAAGTTGAGGGTTTGGCACGTACAGTTTCATTTTCACCAAAATGGATAGCGCTTGAAATGAAGTGTTAAATGCACGGGTTTCATTAAATGTGTGGAATCTGCGTTCGTTTCACGCTTTATATAGATTTCGAAGTCTCTGATTTCGTTCTTAGTCACGTCGAGGTAGAAGGGGTTGTCCAATATGTAATCCCATTTGTTTCTTGCATTCTTCTCAAGACGTCTCAAGAGGGCACGTTGTTCCCCATAGGCAATACTTCCTTTACATAAATCCGAATAAATGTAGAGTCCTTCGTCGGCAGTTATTTTCGAAATTCTGGCGTTTTCGGTAGCATGAAATTCAACCAGAGCAACTTTCCAAAGACCAGGTAAGAAAAGTGGAAACCCGAGTTGAATTCTAAATTTCGTTGTTGTATTATCCTCGAAAAAGACATTGCTCTCGTCACTTTGCACATACATATAGTGCTCCATCACAGCACGAAAAGCTGGATTCTGAAATCACTTGCGAGCACAGGTAATCGCTATTATGTCGTCGATAGAAACTCGATCACAGGTTTCAGGATCAGAGGCAAAATTGCTATGTGTTTTGCCAGAAGTCGCCGTTGCTGCTGACGAGTTAGATCTTTAGATACAAGTCGACGAATATTGATTTTGTGGAGCTCCAACTTCCTCTTAAGTTTGTCGTTAATAGGACAGTTCCCTTTAAGGACGTTGTAAATGGCTTCTTGTACGGCCCTCAGTTGTGTAGATGTTAAAGTCTTTACAATCGCCACTTTTTGATCGTCTGGAGAGTCAACCAATAATGAAAGTAACGGTAGATGTTTTCGAATCCACACTGCCATATTTAATGTTCAGATTCAATCAATTACAGCTCCTTTTAAATCGTCAATGTCTTCTGCATTAACCCACGAGTCAAATTTAGATGGCCAACCTTTCCAGCGTACTAACATTTGCTTTTGCCCAGCTCGAGTACGAGTATGAATCACTTTTTCGATGAAGTAGCCCGCCTGTTCATATGCTTTCTTTAACTGGTTCTGGTAAAAAGTTCCACTGACAACTTCTCCGGCATAATCTTTCAGTCGATATTGTGGAATACCGTCACTCACGAAACGACCATTAACAACAAATAGTTCGCGAGACCATCGTTCATCGTATTCTCGTTGAAAAGCTTTGCGTATAAAAGACACTCGCACGAGATCACCTACTTTATATTTATAAATGGCTTTGCCTCGTATCTTGTACTTTTTACCGACTGATTTGATCGGTGCTGGCATCCTGCTGTTGTCGAGTTTTGAAGTAGACTCATACTGTAATTTCCATAAGTCCACAGAGTCTTTGGGTTTAACGCTGATCGGTGTTTTTTTAATAGAACGATGGTGAGTCTTGTTGTAGCTTTCGGTGATTTGGGGAAGAACGTCAATCCATCGTCTTGTTTGTTTGTGCGTCATATAACGAACCAATCGAGATTTGATCGTTTTAATGGCTCTTTCGACATAGGAGGCCTTGACCACGTTATGAGTCACGAAAAATGTCACATTTTCTTTTTTGAGAAAAGTCTTGACATTTTTATTGAGAAATTCAGTTCCTTGGTCACTCCTAATATGACTCGGTTTCCGTCCAGTAGCAAACATTTGTCTCAAAGCTTCCACCATTTCTTCCCCTGTAGTGCTGCGTAGAGGAACCGTCCATACAAATTTCGATAAAACATCGATTGCTAAGACGAAATACGCATATCCTGCATTCTCTTTCTTGTAGAAAACCATGTTTGCGGTGTCCAAATCCCACTGATAATCCACAAAAGGAGCCACTACCCTCCGTCGCTTAAATTTCGATCTGGTTTCTCGATGAACGGCGTAATCTTCTTGCTTTAACAGCCAGTTTCGAATTTTTGATCTGCCAAGAACAAATTTACCATCTTTTCTAACAGCTCTATATAATTTCTCTACCCCACCATAAGCTCCAGCATGGGAAGGGTCGTAGTAGATACTCGCTAGATAATCGTCGTAGTTTACAGTCGAAACCATTTTACTTTTCCAGACACAATTTTCTCTGGTACTTTTCTTTTGACGGGGATACCCGGGGGAGGTGGTAAAGTGCCTTTGCCTATCTGATGTCTCGCGCTAGCTGCTAGCAAACTCGTCGGAACATTGGGCTCAATCAGGAGCTCACCGAATGCATCTTTGCCCACGGGTCGAAAGTCTTTATAGTCCTTCATGTGCACCTTGATCAGATCGACGATGTTAGAACCAGGTATAAGGGTACCTTTTAAAATCACTTCTCCTTTCGAATTCCATGAGACGTGTGGCTGAATGTAAGTAAGAAGGCTTTGCACCTGATTTCTAATAGATTTTGAAAAATAAGGCAGCAGTGATGCTAAAGTATTTCCTCGGTCCTCAGGCTCACTCCTCTCGCTTCTTTTTGTGTCGTTTTCTTTTTCTTCAACATAGTTTTTTGAAAAGGGTTGAACAGCATGTGTTTTAAAGCCTTCACTCGGAGACTCGCTGGCTGATAGCAAACATTGATAACGATCGTAAGGTAGCAAGATCATTTTTTTCATACTGACTGGTATATTACGGTATCCTCCGATAGAAAAACGTTGGTTCTCACTCGATAATCGTCTATGGTGCCTGGGGAGAAGTCCAATACCAAATAACCGTAAGGTTTCGAAGTGGCATCTTTATAAGCTTCCATCAGAAAGTTGCTTTTGCCCAAAAAGGCTTGTCTAGCCAAACACTGCAGTTGCGATACGTCCCTGGGATTTTTCATCAAAACAAAAATGTGCGTGTTAAGGTTGATCGTGCGACTATGTTTTCCTTTGCAGAACACGTTTTGATTAATATACAGCACGCTCAAATGTAAATGATGCACGCCCTTCACAAACAGGTTTTCCATTTCCACGGATGAGGTGACGTTGCTCATTAGATCGTCAAGAATGACCAAGTTGCAACTGTTGGTAGAATCGAAACTTTGCAGTAAGTCCTCGTTAGGTAAGCCTTGATAGAAAGTGACGAAAGGCAACTCCTTCTCCATCTTCTCAAATAAAGGTTGGTAGATGCCATAGCAATACAACACCTTTTCTGGTGGTGAGATAAACATATCCTCTTTCTCCCTCAATAAGCGAAAAGTCCAAAACGATTTGCCACTCATGGTGGCCCCCGACACAGCGATAGAAGTACATTCCGGAAAGGGATACATTTTGCTAATGATTTTGTGTAACTATTGAGCCGCCTTCTTAAAGAACTAATCTTCGAAATTAGTGGCTAGCATATCAATGAGCTCTTGGTCGTTGACTTCTTGTTCTTGAAGGGGTACGGGACATAACGTGATGTCCAGAGGTATAGTGTTGATGCTATCGTCTAGCACTTTTCTTTTACAGTAGAAGTAAGAGAAACCTCTCCTTTCCTGGGTGTAGGTGTAGATGGTGTTATCTCTGACTCGAAATCCATGGTTGGAGCTGCTTTCGGCTTTATGGGTCTTTAACACATGGCGAAATTTGGTCATGGGAGCTTTCAGATGACGTTTGCTGACTCCTTTAGAACTAAATTTAAATTCGTGGATTTTACGAAGAGGTGGTAGTTGACGTATTTTGGTCTTTCTATGTTTGGCACGATTTAAAAGACGAAGGGCAACAATGTGGTTTACAGAAGGTCTAACTGTTTTCGTTTTTCGCACAATATACGTTTTGCTACACAACCCGATCATTTCGTCACCTTGGTACTCGAGTTTAAATAGACCAGGTGTGCGCTTATCGTATTTGGTATGTTTGCTACAACAAGTGCGCAAAAACCAGTGGTTTTGTGCATCGGCCTCTGTCTCTTCATCTGTACAAAAGCCTTTGAGTCCATGACGGTATTTCTCAATCATGTCCGGTTTAATCACCTGCTCTAAGCTTGACCCTGAAATGGCCATGTAAGCTGAATCTGTGTCCATCTCACACCACTGGAAATCCGATTTTTCTACGTATTCAAGCATGAAATTGTAGTAAAACTCAAGCATCCTGAGCTTAGCATACTGCAGGATGAAATACCCGAGCTGAATGGGCAAATCCAGCTTGATTTTGCGTTTGGCCATTTCTATCTCGTAATACTGTTCTTCGGGATCCAGACAGTCTACCACTCGGAATAAGAGATCGTTTACTTTCAGGCAAGTTTCATTTTCACCTTGAATATATTGTATGTTTCGGTGCTTAGATTTGTCCATGATCAGGGAGCCGTAGCCGGAATTCCCGATGACCTTCATGGTTTCTGCTATAATGGCTGTATCTGGGTTAACATCCCCTTGACGACGGGCGTCGCTAACTTCTTGCACAAAATCTTTGAAGCAACGCTGGGCTTGGAATTCGACTAGTTGATAGATCTTAGTGACGACCATGCCGTGTTTTAAGTACCATCTGAGAAGGGGTGTGGCAATCAGCATTTGTTTCCCCCTCATACCTCCCACCAATAATCGTCGGGTTACCTGGGGCAAATTATAAGCTTTCACATGATCCTGCATATGATGGCCGGTTGCTTCGAAGGGGATGTCAGTCGTGCAAAACAAAGGAGACATTTCCTGAAAATACTGGTAGGGTGTCAAACTTGGGTGTCGAAAATACCATGGCCATTCTTTGGGTACCTCAATGTCGACCTCCACCATACCGAATAACTCTTCCTTAAAAACACCTTGGGGTATGTCATTCTCCGTAATTTTGCCTTTATGTCTTTGAAAAAAAACCAGGGCGCATGGAATCGATGAAATCGTAGATCGCCGGGTTCTTTCGACAGTACTCGCGAAACTGACATTCCCATATTTCAATAACTTGATGGTCCCTTTTTAGAAAGGCCGTAGTTTTTCTGGTTTTGTTGAATTTCTGGGATCTTGTTCCCTTCCATGTTTTGTCTCTGATCCCTTTTGTGACGGAACAAAGATGTCCGTGCCAGTAGCATCCGTGGAACTGGAAGACGGTTGCTTTTCCTCCAGGACTAGTAGCGGGAACATAACCATCGACTGGGAATTGCGCTATTTTGACTTCTCGTCCCGAATTTAATTTATGCTGAATGTTTAAGCCATGCGTATGAATAAGCCAATCCATCCAGTAATACGCAGCCATGTATTTATCTCGTATTTCGGGTCGGAAGTCGTTGTTGGCTAATCTACGCACAAAAGGACCTACTGGCATAGGTTTTCCTATAGCCTGTAGATAGAGTGCATTTGCATCGAATCCGAGAATGCTCCGGCAAAGTTTTCCTCCTCGTATCCGGGTTTTCCCTGCGCAATGATGACGATGTGAATATGATACTAGGCCCACCTACAATGTTCTGTTTGATAGTTTGGTAAAGATCGCTGTTGCTTTGGTCACAAAGGGCAAAGTTAGCATGCTGGCTTCGGGCAGACCTAAACAACAGCTGTCTGGCAATACCTGGTACGGAAATGGCTGTTTTGAAAACATCGAGGCCTTTGTCAAAGTAAAACTTTTGGAAACGTTCAACAGAATTGACAAAAGGCCCCACGTATAGATTGTTGTACCAGACGAGAAAGTCTTTAAACGTAGACATCTTGTTGTCAGCCCACACTTTCTGACAGAATTGGTAGTCCTCTGCGCTGATGTTACAACCTTTCAGGGCACTGTAAAAGTCTTTATGATCCGGCAAGGATGGATAATGTAACTTCTCGATGCTAGTAAACCAATCGTAACAAAAAAAGCCTTTCGCCTCTTCCACGTTAAAAGCTTTCAAGAACCCGGCATACGAGGAGCAAGCTGCGAGAAACTGTGACATGTCCAAAAATTTTAACTGATCCGATGCAATACAGGCATACGCATTGCATTTCTTAACAACGAATGTTCCCTTCTGTTCTTCATCGTGCATGTTTAGGTGTCTTGCTATACTTTGTTTGATAAGATTGAGGTCGTACTTGGCCGAATTGAACCCCAAAACGGGAACCTGAGACATGTATCCCTCAAATTGACCGTACAACTTTCTCAATGGATGGTTTTTCTCGCTGGTAAATTCTGGTGCATCGTCTTCCCCGGCTTCTTCTTCTAACCAGTCTTCAGTATCATTTAATTCTACGTCATCGTTCTCTTGATGACGTAACTGTTCGTCGATGGCCTTTAACACCCATCCCCACTTGTCTTCGGCCAGTTCAAAGACGCGACTGGCAAGGTCTTTCATCTTACCGACCATTTTTCCCACTAATCTGTCTTGAGATTCTTCTACAATACATGTAGGTTCCGTATATCCCTCGACGTTACTACAAATGGACACGCTGACGGGTACATGTTTCTGTGTCCATTGCAGCATAATAGTCGGGCTGTCATCAACTGGTTCCAACAAAGCCTCCAGATCATAACAGATAAACCAGGGAAAAAATCGCTCTTTTTCCGGAACATGGATATCGTATTGTTCCAATTTTTCGAAAATAGATTCTGTGGACTGGTAAAATCCCCCGGGATATACGAAATGCGTCTTCTTGTCGCAAGACCGTTGATGTCGATGCAAATTGAATGATCTAACAAAATGACGCTCGCAGGTTTTACACTGGTATTTCTTGGCATAGATGGCAAAATCGCGAATGTAAGACAAATGATTCTGGTAGAGATTAACGTACTTGGTGGAACCTTGTTGACCCCTAGATTTGTAAACGGAATGGGCAAAACCGTCCTCTGTCAAGTTGTAGACTTCTAAATTGACAAGGAATAATCTTTCAAAGGTTGGAAAATCTTCGAAGTTCAAGCCTTCAAATTCTCTCGTTGGTTGGTCGGACCACTGTTTATAGAAATCTTGAGCAGGACCTTCGATGGATTTGATGTCGTGACCTCGATGTAGAGCTAAACATCGGAAAGCGCACAGATTGTCTGTGTACGATTTGCCTGTATGTCGATTTTTCACCAATGGGTAGATACAATCCTTCTTTAAAAGGTAATCGGGCAACTGGCCTTGACCTATCGGGTAACTGGTGTTGAAAATGATATAATGTACGTTGGTCATTAACACCGGAATCCATTTGGTGTCTGGTTTGTGGCGCAAAAGTTCCTCAACAATTTCCAGTCTGCGAAGGCGCAAGCGCAGACGATTTAAATCAGCCCTTTTTGATACATAGAAGGGACGTTCGAAAATGCCGTTATTATTATACGGCACAAAATATCGATATTGTCCCGTCTCTCGGTGTTGTAAAATCACTCCAAATACAATGTTAAGACGAAAGGCTCGTTGTTCCCTGTTGTATATGTTGTCGGCAAAACCCATAAGCTGGACAAGTGTGATATCATTGTCTATAGGAAAGTTATAGACAGAGCGAACGGGGCCAAGGTTATGAGGCTCTAAAATCAATGGAGCATTAGCCTCATATACTTCCCGTAGCTGTTGGTCTTCACCTTCTCGGATCCAAGGTGCATTTGCATTATTCCAGGGGCGTGGTTGCAAAGCACCGCCAACTTGGTAGTGCTCCTGCATTCCATGTAAATATAGGTCACGGCGATTCTCGAATGATCGTGTACAACGCCGACATCGAAATGAGGAGCGAGTTGAAGGTTCAGAGGACGCAACTGAACTGTGACACGTCGTTATGGAATTCAAACTCTGAGAGGGACCAGTGACGGTCGATTGTTTGGAAGGTGGAGGTTCTTTCCCATGGCTCTGAAGATGTCTGCGCAGACCATCTGCCGTGGAACAGCGTTTGTTGCATGTCGGACAGACATGGCCTGTGTATGTACAAGTTTTCTCGTGTCGTTTTCTATTATCCAACCTGTTGAAACTTTTGTGACACGTGGAACATTGATACTTTTGACCATTGTGATCTGTAATTACATGGCGTTCTGAACAAGTTTTCTCATGACGATTTTTATTATCCAATCTGTTGAAACTTTTGTGACACGTGGAACATTGATAGTTTTGACCTGTGTGCTCTGTATTTACGTGTCGTTCCAGAGAAGATTTTGTCGAGTATTCACTGTGGCATATTTGTTGAGAGGGATCAGCAAGTATCTAGAAGTATACAAAAATAAAACACATTTATTAAACACACACGTACACTGAGAGAGAGAGAGAGAGAGACACAGACAGACAGACAGACAGACAAACAGAAAGACAGACAGACTGACAGAGAGAGAGAGAGACAGAGACAGTAGGGAGTTACTTGCAAAGAACTGAGTTGCAGTTCATTGTAAAATGATTAATATTAAAATTGTTTAAATATTGTGCTAAAAGAAAATTCCTGAAACAATGTGGTTACATTTCAAATATTCTAGTCACGTAAACTTACAGTCATATATCCCCCTAAACCATCTATCAACTTGTGTACTTCTTCGTGGTCGTTCAATTGATTGGGTTCATTAAAGAACGCCCCACACCATCGGCAGACAGACATTCTCTGAAATGAAAACAAATTAATCTTCAATTTTTAACTTGTAAATTCATCTGTAGCAGACACCGAGAATTGTCGCAATGTTACTTTGGGTATTTCAGTGCTTTGATTTGAACATTCGCTATTTTCTGTACTATGATTGTATGTCATTGTGAAACATCGGTACTTACAGTGCTTTGATCTTACAAAAATTCACACCTTTGGAAACATAATACATTCAGTACAGTCAGTGCTTTGATTTGACGACACTATAGTTATCAGTAAACATATCACACTCGGAACTTTCAGCGCTTTGATTACACGTGATGTGATTTTAGTGAGCTCGCTACTTTCGTAAGTCTGAAATATTCACCCTTACCCGCAACGTATTGTGTGATATAGAATATCGAACATAAGAAAAGACATCGTTAAAAAAAAAAAAGATTTTCCAAAACTCAAATTTTGATTTGCTCGGTGCTATTAGAGGCGTTTTCCCATGTTTTAATGTGACGCGGTACCTTTAACGCGTCACTAAGCTACAATTGAATTTTATCTCCGTTGTCAAGGCTACGGACTACATGTAGAAAATATTTAACCCCCAAAACCAGGTAAGTGTAACGTTATATGAATTATACGCAGATACATGTACTTTGTGGTTATAATGTGGACTGAAAAACCCTGGATATAAATCAAAGTTTTCTTTCTTGTTGGATTTTTTTTCCGTGATTGTGTTTCAATGTGCAAGGATTATGACTTTCTATTGAGAAACAAAGATTAGAAAATTAAGCTGTCTTGCCATGTTAATTATTTTTTTCAAGCTGGAATTCTGTTTAAATACCGAGAAATTCAGTTTTGAAAATGCGTGGTAAGACAAGAACATGCTGCACAGATTTAGTATCGAATACCTCAGGTGGACATTTCGTTCAGGTAGGAAACCTTTACATGCTTTAATGGTGAGGTCCTTCTTGAGAGGGAGGTGAAAAAAATTAAAGAGATAGACAGACAGACGGAGAAAGAGAGAGAGGCAGGCAGAGAGAGAAACTGAGAGGTTGGAGAAAGAGAGAGAGAGGCAGGCAGGCAGGCAGACAGACAGACAGATAGACAGATACACAGAGAGACACACACATAGAGAAACTGAGAGGTTGAGACACACAGTGAGAAACAGAGAAGAAAGTCAGATAGACATAGAAATTGAGAGGTAAAGAAAAAGAGAGAGACAGGCTGGTAGGCATGCGGGTAGAGAGACAGACAGAAAGACAAGACAGAGAGAAACAGGGTCAGATAGAGAGACAGTGAGACAGGCAAAAGAGAAAGTCAGGCAGATAGAAAAGAAGAAGAAAGTCGGATAGACAGAGAAACTGAGAGGTAGAGAAAAAGAGAGAGAGACAGACAGAGAGAGGAAGAGAAAAAGAGAGAAAGAGACAGACAGACAGGTAGACAGAGACAGGCAAGCAGGCATGCGGGTAGAGAGACAGACAGAAAGACAGGCAGGCCGACAGACAAGCAGAAAGACATACAGACAGGCAGACGGACAGACAGGCAGACAGAAAGATAGGCAGACAAAGGTATAAACAACAGATCTCATTTGTTCTGGTGATACACAGATAGTTTGTGCTGGCTAAAACTTGACTAACTTGTAATTGTGAGTCTCAAGTCAGTAGAATGGTTCTTTCCAAAAGTGTTTCCACCATGTTTAAGAAAAAATAATACTCCAAAGTCGAGTAAATGTTTCAAAGAAGACACGGAGTAGCTGTGTGATTCTGGCCACACAAGACTTGACACATATTTTTATATATCACCACAGATCCAGCAAAAGTCACAGACTATCAAAGAAAAAAAAAAAAACATGATAAATCCAAAATAATTTCGTTATAGATCCAGAGGAAGTCGACTGATAAAGATCCAATGCGTATAATTCCATACAAATCTAGCAAGTCACATAATACAAACACAAACACAGTAAATCCAAAATAGTTTCGTTATAGATCCAGAGAAACTCGAGCCATAAAGATCCAATATTCACCATGCGTATAATTCCATCTTTCACCTAACTCCACATTTAACCCTTGGGATTTTATTTTAAAAAGTAAGGTTTGCTAAACGTCGACTAAAACTCAACGTAAAATTCCAAAATATGGGTAAGATTATTTGTATAAATTTACTAGACCACTCAGGCTCACAAGACACGGGGCTAAAATAAATCTCCAAGGAGAGCCTAGCTATTTTATAAGCACACACACATCCCGCTCAATTCCCATGCATGAGTTTTAGGCTACCCCGTCATTTTGGTAGGGAAAAAGCCCGCCAATACTTTGGCGCGCACGCCAGACATCGTTTATTTTCGCTTTGTGACGTCCACCAGTTTTGATTCGCGCGCTTTTTAAAAGTACTTCCAAGGGCAACCGAAATATTAGTGAGATGTAGGACGATTTAACCCTTTCTTAAACAATCCCTTGTTGTATGGCTCTGGTATAGAAGCCTTTTGAAAATTTCGTGGAAAATGGAGATAATGTGCTGATAACCATAATTTTGTTCTTTTCCCACGATGTTTGCAGCCTGCTGGAAAAGAAACTTCAAATTTTAAGTTACATTTATTTTGTCGTCTACAAGTCCTTTGAACTTGGACCGATCTGAAATTTTGTCATTAGGCAAAGGGCCAGCATTTTGTTCTTTTCCCACAATGTTTGCACCCTGCTGGAAAATAGATTTTCAAATTTTGTGTTACATTTATTTTGTCGTCTGCAAGTGCTTTCAGTTTGGAGTGGTGTGAAACTCAGGCGTTTTGTTTAAATGTTTTCCAGAAATGCTTTACCATTCGTTAGTTTGATCGTCTATGTCACCAACATTTTAGTCTTTTGCCACAATGTTTGTCTGCAATCGTTTTTTCTACGCACACACATCTGCAGACGCTATGAATTTGGTTATAGTCTAAAGTTTAGTCACTTGGGAGAGGAGATGGAACAGTTAGACAGAAAGGGGAGAAACAAGAGAGTCGTTTTTTATCCTTTTGCCGCAATGTTTTCTTTCGCGAAAATGGACGTTTGTTAACCACGCGTAACTCACTATTTTCTATTTCTCTTCTTTTGCCATAATGTTAACGAACAACCCATCGTTAAGACCGTCCGTGAGTTTGATCATCTTTTATCATGTCACCAGCATTTTCTTCTTTTGCTACAATGTTTTCAAATAAAACATCATTGTTAGTAACGTCACATGCCTTTGGAATGTTTAACACCGGGTAAAGGGATGATGGGTAGGTGTCACGGGTTGGTACACACGATATGGACTTACATAAGCTACAAAATGTGCGCTAAATTTGAAATGAGAGGACGTTTAACACTGACACGTGGCAACCTTCATCACGTATGACTCTTTTGTCATTAGGTAAAGAGCCAGCATTTTTCTCCTTCACCCACAATATTTGTACCCTGCTGGAAAACAAGTTTCTATTTTTGGGTAACATTTATTTTGTCGTCTGCGAGCGCTTTGAATTTGGACCGGCCTGAAATTTCGTCGTTATGTAAAGAATCAGCATTTTGTTCTTTTCCCACAATGTTTGAACTCTGCTGGAAAATAGATTTTCAAATTTTGAGTTACATTTGTCGTCTGCAAGTACTTTCAGTTTGGAGTGGTGTGAAACTCAGGCGTTTTGTTACAATGTTTTCCAGAAATGCTTTACCACAGAAAGGGGAGAAAAGAGAGAGTCGTTTTTTCTCCTTTTGCCTCAATGTTTTCTTTCGCAAAAATAGCCGCTTGTAAACAACCTGTAACCAACTATTTTTATTTCTCCTTTTACCATAATGTTAACGAATAACCCTTCGTTTTGACCGTTCCTGAGTTTGACCATCTTTTATCATGTCACCAGCATTTTCTTCTTTTGTCACAATGTTTTCAAAAAAAAAAATTTTTTTTGTACGCTTAGTAACGTCACCTGCCTTTGGAATGTTTAACACCGGATAAAGTGGGGGGGGGGGTTTAGCTAGGTGTCACGCTATGGTACACACACTATGGGCTTACATAAGCTACAAAATGAGCGCTAAATTTGAAAAGACGTTTAACACTGACACGTGTCAACCCAATCACGTATGACCCACCATTCTCACGTCACGCGGTAATAGGTCATCTATTTCAAGAATCAACCAAAAACATGCATCGACATGTTTCCATCTACACCTATTTTTAGTTATGACACGACGAAAACACGCTTTGACCTGATTTTCAGCTCTATTTTTAGTCCTGACATCACCTGATGATCTGATGACCTGAAGGACATTCAAAATGGCGGCGGTTAAGGTCATTCCACCTCAACCTCCTCCTCCTCCTCCTCAATCGGGGCAGCTGGTGCTCTAACATCACTACTTACAGAGAAAGTCCAGAATGATCTTTAAACGACACTGTCCGCTACCTAATGCTAAAGTTTGACCCAGATCGTCTTCAATTGCAGTGGAAATCTACTGCCAAAAATATGTTGAAAAAAGTCAATATTTTAACCCTTAACCTGCTAAATAAGTGAAACGAAACTTTCAAGCCGATGGTAAAACCCATAATACCGCTATTTCAAAGTTATTGGGAGGGGGGGAGTATAATCTCCTTAACGGATGGTGTAGAATCAAGATAAGGCTGCATGTTCTGTGCAGTCTACTCTTAATCTACACTGTCCGCAGTGGTCCTTTAGTCGCGCTTAGCAGCCTAAGGGTTAATACACGGTAAAAGAGCTTTAAAAGCGCATTGAGAAATAGCTCGATACATGTTTCTCTCATTGCTAAAATTATTTCAAAGATTGCCGTCTTTAGATTACAGTAAGTAAAAAATGTTCTGTTTAACCTGTTAAACCTATACCAAACACTCCCATGTTTTAACAACCCAAAATGATAAAAGGTTTTTATATAACGCTGTGAGAAAAGGAGCAAATGCTCAGCATTTACTCCTTTTGTCAGAATGTTTTGTACTCTTACTAAAGACAAATTCCATCGTGTAAGTCGCTCTAATTTTGTCGTAAGCAAATGCTTTCAATTCGGACAGGTAAAAAGTTAAGTAGTTTGCGAGCTTTAGACTCCTCCGAAAGCAATAATAGCCTGACAATTAAAATGAGGTCATCTTATGATGCAAGATATCTTTATTGAAAAGAAAAAACTGGTCGTGTGAAATACAGGAATGAACTCATTAATTTTTTTTTCACTCTGTCATGGCGATATATATATATTTTTTTTTTCAGATAAGGCAAATCCTCTCTCTGTTGGAAAACCGGAGACTTATAAATACTCTCTGTTTGAAAAAACAAGAATTTTCCACCTTACCGTTTGCCTAGATTATTCTCGATGTCAGTCAGAAGCTGTACATTTTTAAGGCTCGATTCGTTAATTCTTCAACACGAGTTTCTTTTATACATTTTGTAGAAGCCAGGGCTTAGAAACATTTTGGGATAAAGGGGCAACTGTTGCTTGTTACAAGCAGGTGCTCCCTATCCCATAATGTGTTTTCGTGACCGATTAAGAGACGACATTGATCTTTACGTCAAACGTTACATGCAAGACGTTTGAGACAATCCTATTTGACAAAAAAAAAAGATGCTGTTTTGGATTTTTTAAAAACTGCTAATTCGATACTAAATTGTCATCAAGTACAGATCAACCCGACCCGCGTATTACAAAGTTGCTTATGTGGGCAGCACGAAATCTTCCTAAATCTTTTTGGGGAATCTTTGGGAGAGATATGGGAGAGATTTAGGTAAATTTAAGAAAGATTTTGGTAGATTTGGGTTGCTCCTGCCACCCTTATTTTGATATAGAAGAACGTGATGTGGGAAAATGAGAGAGCGCTTGTGGCAGATCTTCCTACGTCTTTGCGAATTTTTGTTCACGCTATATAGGTATACAGACCAAGAAAATGTCAACCTATCCTTTCAGCGCCAACGGGCTTTTGCTTATAGACCAAGATCAGACTATATAGAAATTGCAGTCTGGTGTTGGATTTATACCTTCCGCTTGTTTAGTGAAGCATATAAGATAATGTACATTGTAACTTTAGCTGTCGAAAGAGGTAAAATTTACATACAATGTATACAGAGTAAAAATAGTGTTGCACCCCCTGTGTTTTTACCGGCATGAATGATATGAAATGGGTTCGAAATTAGAATCTGGCTGCTGCATACACCAACAAACCAGTCTGTTGCCTCTAAAATGAATTGAATTGAGGTATCCCTTGTCTTTATGGCAGCTGCTACATACAGTTGTATCTAGCTGTTTCAACCTCATGTGAGAGGTATAAGACGAAGACTGCAAGCTGTTATACAAGCCCCGGGCGGAAGTACGCACTATTGACCGTGTGTGACCATTCTCTGCTGGTCATTTTCAGCCTTCCGTAAGTTTTCGACATTAAATTCCCAGATTTAATCAACCTTTAAATCTTCTCGCTTTTCTTAAATTCGAATGCAATGTCTAAGCAAAATATTCCTACTTGTCATGAGGTCAAGGGATACCTCTGTTTAGTTCATTTCATGGGCAAAAGACTGGTCTGTTGGTGTATGCAGCAGCCGGATTCTAATTTCTATCGCATTTTATATTATTCAAGTCAGAGAATCAAACCCAGTAAAAACACAGTGGCTGCAAGACTTTTTTTTTACTGTGTATATTTGGAGATGTAAGCGTTAACTCTGTACCAGACAAATGAGGACCAGAGGACATTCGAGGGGCTCCCGTGATTGATAAAGTAGTGTTCGAATATATATATATATATATATATATATATATAAACAAACGATATAGCCGGAACCCAGGCTAATGCGATCCCTGATTGACCTTATTAATGACAATGATGGTAAGTGATCTTGTTTACAAGATTACATGACAATCAAGAATAGTGGAAAGGTCGTTTCATCTATTTCTGCGTTAACTCTTTATTAGACGACAAAAGGTCGACTCGTCCAAATGTATTGCAAACATTTTCATACGACAAATCAAATTTTCGTAGAACTACATTGTACTGTACGTGGGTTCGGTTACGCGCACCCTTATGTGTGAACTTTTACATGTTTCACGTCACGAACACAAAGTTTGATTGGAACAGGTAGTGAATAGACCTATACACGAATTATATAAAAGAAAATTATGAATTTGTTGAGTTTGTATTTGTTCTTGGATAGGGGAATAATAAAGAGGAAAGTTTATGTGTTTAATTACTCCATAACGAGCGATTCTGTAACGCAGTCAGTTGACAAAAATGTGGGAACAGTTGAAAATGTTGATTATCAGTAATTGTCTTTTTCACAACGTGTTTTTTTTTTTACCTTGTCAGAGACAAATTCAATCATTTGAGCCACAGTTTGCCCTTTTTCGCCCTTTTACCAGATGACAAAATTTTAGATTCTTCTGAATCGAAACTTCTTCGGACAATAAATTAAATGTGGCTAAAATCAATGGCTTTGTTTCTGAAAGGGTTGAGAATAATGGTATGAAAAGAACAAAATGCTGGTAAGCTACATTTTCTCCTTTTCCCACAATGTTTTGAAAAGTCTTTTCCTCAAGGATCTTTAAATCATGGGATTGTTGGGTGAAGTGTTAATTCAGACAGGTCTATTTTTTTTTTACATGTGATAGAAATGCCTGGCAACTAATTGTATTGTATTAATGAAAGAGAGTTTTCCACATCCTTTTATGAGGGAAGAATAAAAAACATGAAGCGGCGTGGAAATATGAAGCGGGTAAGAACAGTTTCTGTTTTAGCTCCCTTGAGCACGAAATTTTAGTATGGTCTGTGGCCCGGCATCCAGCACCACCGTCTGTCGCCACTAATTTCTCAGAAAAAAAAAACCTCTTATCTTTAAATCTTTAATACGAAATAGGGGCGAAAACTCGATTTAAAAATTAATAACTTTTAAAAGGACCTATACTACTATTTGACCAAGCTATCCAAATTTCATGTACTGCCGCTGGGCACGTGGGAGTATCCTTTGTGAGGTATACTTTTTAACACATTGAACTGTTGTAATGCAGTACAGGCTATTTTTGAGTCGCCTGGTTGCGTAGCAAGCAGGCTCTCATTGTTATCATCCTGATCTATGGGGTGACGTAAGCATACCTCCGGCCTTGTACTCCTTCCTGTGCCAAGTTCCGGTTTAAGAGAGAAAATATAGTTTTCTGATTATTCGGTAAACAACCCAGTTTTTTTTCTGTTGCAAATACTTTACAGTTGTGCCTTTTTGATAATGAATATGCTTTTGGTGTAGCATTTTACCTCTAGACTTGTTCAAAATAACACACTAAGAAACGACAATGTATTATTTAATCCGTCCAAAACCATTAACAGACAAACGCAATTTTTGAAAGCTTTTAAAAATATTGTGGGTGCAGGAAGATTTACTTGTACCTTAATGTTCCTTTTCTTACATAAATAAATAAATCCATAAATCAATAAAAACCTCTCAATTTCAAACTATCAACAAAAATCAACACGATTTATCTGAAACCTTAAAGTACCTTTCACAACTGTAGCTGTTTTTGCGGCAAATTTAGATCAAGATCAGAATGCACAAAATATGCATTCTGATCTTTGATCCACACGGTCTCGAAACCTTTAATGAAAGCTAACTTGAACTTGTTCTTAATTTAATTGTATCTCTACGCGAAAATGTGATATGAATTTATTCGGCCCTCTAGACCGGTGGAAGTGCTTCATTACTAAACTGGTCTGTGTCTGACAGGGTTAAAGACTCAATGAAAATCGTTAGGAAAGATTGCTGTTTAAGGTGGTTTTAAATTCATGTAATGCATAAATCATACTGGTGTTTAACTGTGTATATATGTTTTAAGGTTTCGCATTCATTTTAAATGGACTGTTCAAAAATGTTCATACAACTGTAGTGCGTTCAGTTCAGTTCGCACCTGAACGTATCGGTAGCGGCTTCCGGTTGCAAACCGTCGCAAACACTTTTTCATGGCGGTGCGCGAAGCGAACAAAGATGGCTGACAAGTGATAACTATTTTATATCGGCTTGTAAAAAAATAAAAAAAACTTAAGTATTTCTGGCTGTTTATAGAATTTTCTGTACATGCGCGAGTTGTAATCGATCATATAACTCTGGTTATGCAATCTTATTTTGTTATTTTTACCCATTTTAGTCATTATGAAAGTAAAAATGGCCAATTAAGGCCGATTTAAATGAAAAGCCAGGTATCCGGACGGAACTAGTATACGGATAATTTCGTATTAAATTTTTGAAACCCTTTATCACACAATCCCAAATTTTAACGACGCCGAGAAAGAAAAGTTTTGAAAACATCGTGGGAAAATGAGAAAATGCTGGTAACCGGCATTTTCTCCTTTTCGCATAATGTTTTCTACCCTTCCCAAAACAAATTCACTTTTTGGGTCACATCCATTTTGTAGTCTGCCAATGCTTTCGATTTGGACTTGTCTAAAATTTTGTTGTTTGATATAAAAGGGTTAAATATAGCAAATAATAAATGCAATCACTCACCCCCACGGACAAAAAAGAATGGATAACTTCTTGAATTGGTTAACACTTGATATAATCCAATCCCCTTGAATAAATCTCTTGTATAAATATTCTTTTTTTCCCGAAACAGAACGGCAAGGAACTCAAATTTTCTGGACACACAGAGCCAACATTCCCCATTTGATTTAAAATCTCACTATTTTGCCAATTTATTGAAAAGAATTTTGATAAGGAAAACTAAAAATGGTTGTTGGTGTCCCTTAACCCTTTACCAAACAATAGCGAGTTTTAACGACACAAAGCAAAAGAGGAAATTTGAAAACACTGTGATAAAAGGACAAAAAGCTGGTAATCAGCATTTTCTCCTTTTTCCACAACGTTTTCTTTCCTTTAAAAGACGAATTCCACACTTTTTACCATTTTGCAGTAAACTTTGACAGGATGACCCACGTCTATTAACTATTTACCAAACGACAATATTTTGGTCTCTAATTTAAAGCATTTGCAGGCGACAAAATAAAGGTACCTCAAGTGATGATAGAATAGAAAACATTGTGGGAAAAGGAGAAATGCTGGTTACCAGCATTTTCTCCTATACCCACGATGTTTTCAAAAGCGTTCTTCTTCGATGTCGTTAAAAGTCGGCATTGTGTGGTAAAGATTTTTTAGACCGCACAAGGTAATTTTAAATCTACACTGTGGGCTTTCCCTGCAAGATAGGGCTTCGAAATACTACACTGTATTTGGCTGGAGATATAATTGAAATTTATCTAGCAGTTAAACCCTTTACCACACAGTCCCGAGTTTCACGGCATTGACGGAGAAGGCCTTTGAAAACATTTTGGAAAAAAGAGAAAATGCTTGTAGCAAGCATTTTCTTCTTTCCCAAACATGTTTTCTTCCCTTCTAAAGACAATTGTCACCGTTCTTGCCATTTTTTATTTGTCAGCTGCAAATACTTTGGATTCGGACAAATCCAAGAGTTTGCTGTTTGGTGTTAAGTAAACTTAAAGTTTTGTATATTGTTTTTTTTTTTCGATTTCTGCTCACTGATTCCGTTTATATACATGTGCATATATATATGATCGTAGCTTGGGTTCCAGCCCGATCATTTTTTCTTTTTATATTTCGGATGAAACTCTGTCAAAAATGAGGACCAGAGGACATTCGAGGGGCTCCCGTGATTGATAAAGTAGTGTTCGAATATATATATATATATATATATAAACAAACGATATAGCCGGAACCCAGGCTAATGCGATCCCTGATTGACCTTATTAATGACAATGATGGTAAGTGATCTTGTTTACAAGATTACATGACAATCAAGAATAGTGGAAAGGTCGTTTCATCTATTTCTGCGTTAACTCTTTATTAGACGATAAAAGGTCGACTCGTCCAAATGTATTGCAAACATTTTCATACGACAAATCAAATTTAGGTCAAATAATGCTTTATGTCCATGTTAAGATAGAAAAATGTGGTTGGAAAAGGAATAATTAAAAAAAAGAGGAAATGCTGGTCACCACCGTTTTGTCCTCATTCCTCCATGATTTAAAAAGCCTTTTTTCTTGGAATCCGTTAAAATTTGTGCGGTTAAGGGTTAATCTTATAGTGTGAGAAATTGTGGTATTGGCTTTGATCACAACGGTCTACTAGGTCTCGGCATCAGTCGTTCAAGTCTACATATTCCTAATTTCTTTGACGGGAAAATAGAATCTGATAAATTCTAAATCTAGAGATCTAGATCTACAAATAACTAATTAAAAAAAAATGATCTATGGATGATAAACTTTGCGTAAATTAATTTGTCGAATGAATTATCATCGGTATTTGCTGATTGGATTTAAGAAAGCAGTCGTCAGTCGCCTTTCTCAAGTAAATAGCAAAACGGCATGCCGTTAGCAACCAACTGTAACCATGTAAACATATCTATGGCAAACGTTAGCGGTTAACGCGTTCAGTTAAGTGTTTACTGCGCGAACAGTTTGTGGCGACCGTTCGCCTTTAACTGAAGGCAGGGCTGATCATTATGTCTGACTTGACCTACAGAAAAACGAACGCTTCATGCTGGCCCAACTTAGGTGCGGAATTTTACCGTTACGGATTGAGACCGGCCGCTATACAGGTGAACCAGATAGCCGACTTTGTACATTTTGTGACAGTGCAGAGATAGAAAACGAGTGCCATTTTTGAGTCGCCTGGTTGCGTAGCAACCAGGCTCTCATTGTTATCATTTTGATCCATGGGGTGACGTAAGCATACCTCCGCCCTTGTACTGCTTCCTGTCCCAGTTCCGGTTTGCGAGACGTAACCTAGTTCCGTAAGTATTCGGTGAACAAGCGGACTTTTTTTTCCGTTGTAAAAGTATAACTCGGAAATGGTGAATTTTGTGATAATGAATATGTCTTTAAAGACTGAATGAACTATTCAACAGTTCGAATTTTTGAAACAATCATTTCGTCCACTTGCATATACGATAACCAATCGTTTACACAAGCATCAAGTATAATTTGCATATATCTATGTAGGTGGCAATCGTGAAACAGTTTCCGGATACGCCTAAAAAGAAATACTCTACGACTGAAATCGTCTTTTCTACGGCACGCTTCCATTTGTGGAAGAATGTTTAGCTTAAAACTACACAACTTTTTATTCTAGACTTTACATTACTTCCTTGCACTCGCATATTTTGGCTGAACCAAAACACAGGGATTTTTAGCGTTTTTTATGTTTTACATGTATATATAATACAAGGGATGCAACTGACATTATCGGCAAAGTCTACTTGTCATCACAAAAACACAAGTTACTTCGTCAATTTTACAGATAATCACATAAGGTCTACTTTATCTAGCTCATTAAACATTTTTCTAGCGAAAAATAACGTGGTTTCATGACTAAACGTTCAATGATTTGTGCTACAGAAGCCGGTTTCTCGACAAATAGGTCGAAATTGTTTGATCCGACACGGGTTCGTTCAGTGCGTTTGTCAGAGTAAATCTACTATTCTGTACAAGATCATGGCCAAAATACTTATCGGTTTGATAAAACAAGTAAATATCGTTAACCAACCTTCGTTGTTTAATAATAACACGAAGAATACAGCTCCAAATCGTCCGATGTTTGATCGATTCACTCAAATTTCAAGAAAGCAGCCATAATTGTTGTCACGTGATCAAAATGTATCGAGGCATTTCATTGGTCGGAACCAAAATCTTACAACCACCAATCTGAGGGCTTGACTCTTTACTCCACCGGAATTCAATACCCCAAAATAGATCTGCAATAACCCACACAAATTATAACTTTATTGCAGTGTTTGTATAAGGTGGACATACTGTCACGTAGTTTGTGAATCGCTAATATTTAGTTTATACCAATGCAGTATATAGATCTACAGCATTTAACTGGTGTGGACGCAATTCTAAATCCTACTGATTAGTGATTGTGACGGTCCAACATTACGTCCAGGCCCCGTGCCTATACAACTTGTTTGAGCTCAATCTCGTGCTCAAGGAGCGCATTCTTGCTCGTCTTCAGGAGTCCGACTCATAGTTTTGTGCAGAACGACGGCAGGACAGTGTATCCGAAGAAAACAAGTGTTGATTTGAACTTTTAAATGTTTTGCAAACAGATTTAAAATACCGCTTTCCCCATTGGAATCGTGGGAGGACAATACATGAGCTCTTCCAGATAATATGCTGGTAATAATCGATGTTAAAAATCGATGGTGTTCTATTTTTAAACGGAAGTTGATTGGTTGTCACGTAAACACTACGTTTTAAGGTTGGTTGCTACCTCTGTAGTCATTACATTTTAAGGTAGGGGGCTACTAATTTCAAGAAAATACAACCGAAGCTAGTGTTTGAGTTGATTTCGTTATTAAAACTGCTAAAACTACGGTAATTCACCCCATCACTTTTTGTTAACTGTTCAGGATAAGAATTCAATTTAATTTTGTTTGCAGGATCCGGCAAACTAGCTGGATCGACACTAGCTAGCATCAGCTGTCAAAGCCTCCATGTTGTTTGTCAATGTTCAGCATCCGAATATGTAATTTTTAGGTTCAAGACTATTCGACCCAATGCAAACAGTGGAGAAGAACAGGAGAATTTTGGAAATTTTGCCCGTTTATGTAGATTTTCCTGTTTGTATATAAGTCTGACGTTTTTCTTATTATCACTCATATATTATGATAATTATGTAAAATTTATTTATCTGGATTTACTACTTATAAAACGATTTACTTGAAACATAAACTAAAGTTGTAATGTATTTTATGCGTATGTATATGCTTTTTATCCATACTTGATCTTTGACACTTTCCAAACTTGGTTGCTTTTTGAAAAAAAAAAAAAGTTGTGACCCTGCGTCAGCATGCCTTAACATCTGCTAATTATCAATATGCTAGCGATAGCACCTTCAGATATACTGAAACACAGCTCAGTCAAGTCTTTCCGAAAAGTCCATTTAAAATGCCCCAAAATATTTGAGTGAGCTATGACTGCAACTAAGATTTAATTATAAACCGCCATTACTCATGACATTTAACATTTGTTTATTTGTATTGTAATTGTTTTCAAAAATGACATATAGGCCCGTGGGGCCGGGTGTCACTGATATCATCATTTATTTGTGAATCTAATTTGTTGCTTATGCACATGATCTACTTAGTTTTATTCATCCATCCATCCATCCATCCATCCATCTAAATGTCTAAATCCCCATCCATCCATCCATCCATCAACCTATCCATCCATCCATCCATCCATCCATCCATCCATATGATTGCCTAATAATTATAAACCGCCATTACTCATGACATTTAACATTTGTTTATTTGTATTGTAATTGTTTTCAAAAATGACATATAGGCCCGTTGGGCCGGGTGTCACTGATATCATCATTTATTTGTGAATTTAATTTGTTGCTTATGCACATGATCTACTTAGTTTTATTCATCCATCCATCCATCTAAATGTCTAAATCCCCATCCATCCATCCATCCATCCATCCATCCATCAACCTATCCATCCATCCATCCATCCATCTGATTGCCTAATAATTATAAACCGCCATTACTCCTGACATTTAACATTCGTTTATTTGTATTGTAATTGTTTTCAAAAATGACATATAGGCCCGTTGGGCCGGGTGTCACTGATATCATCATTTATTTGTGAATTTAATTTGTTGCTTATGCACATGTTACTATAATAAAATACTTATTTACTTACTTACTTACTTACACTACATCGCTTGAGTCGATTTAGCGCTGGCCTTCGTTGTTTTGTTTTAGCGATATAGATGTAGCGTTTTGTCAAAAGGAATAATGAAGTTGACCGCTTTCAATCCGTTATTTGAAATGCGAAAAATGATATGTCTTTTAGTGAGCCAAGTTTTACTTGGGGACTGTCATGGAACAAACCTACAAATAATCTTTTTGTGTAGAAACAGTCGACAAACAAATATTCAGCTGATTCTGGTTCGTCTTCACAAAAGTAACACAGAGGCGAGTTTTTTATCCAATTTTGTGGAGAAAAAGATTTGTCCCAAGGATTCTACGGTTAATTCTGAACTGGAACCACTGTAGTGGTGTGTTTCTATTAGAAAAGGACATTTATAGATTTCTAGTCACATTTCGTTTGAAATATTTAGATTTAGTGCTGTTGACCACCTTTTTTCACAGGCTGGTTTTGTGTTAATTTCAATTAAAATTCGATATATATCTTTTGAACCTTGTTGCCCCTCTTGAATTGGTTCGATTAGTGGTGGTATCACTGGTCTCTGAAAATTTTTGATAATTTTTATCGTCTATGGAAATATTTTTTGACCGGAAAAGTTTCCTAACAGATTTAATTACGCTAATATAGGTCATATAATTTACTTTCAAACTGTATCTGTACTTAAAATCGTTAAAGTTAGGAAATGATCTACTAGAAGTGCCTATTAGATCCCCTATACAGTGTACATCTGCCTTGAACCAAGAATTCAGATAAATACGTTGTTTATCAATCTGTATGGTAGAATTATAAAAGAGAGGATAATGTAAAATGCTAAAGGCGTTGAATTTATGTTTTTTTATTTTTTTTATTTTTTTTTAACATACATGTAGTTCTGTATATGCTTTTAAAGTGTCTATCCAGAAAGTGTTTGATGTTTCGAGCATTGACTTTAAAACGTAAACTATGCCACAATTTATAATTTGCATTTATCTATATATAGGTTGTAGAGTTCCTGTAAGGTGTCATTATTTCAGATTCTTTATTTCCATTTTAATTTCATTGACATAATGAATGCATTGACACCAACCATTTTTAGTCCTGCACGTTTAATATCTTTGCATAAAATGCTTGCTTTAAATCTATTTGGTCCATTCCAGATAAAATTATATAGTGTTTTATTTATTGATGATGTGTAATTCTGTGGTGGGTTTAGTAACAAAATGAATAGATGGTTTAATTTTGATACAAGGAGCGTTCTTATGACTGTTATTTTTCCGTTTGGAGTAAGAATTCTTTTTTTTTTTTTTTTCCCATGCACTAAGAATGGATTCAATATATATATATTTTTTTATTTTTTCATTATAGTTAAATTCAGTCATTTTTTCAAGGTCTAAGTGAGTTTCAGTTTTTTCATTTTTAATTATTTTTTCTATAATCTTACAACAAATAGAGGTAACACAGATAGGTCTGTAGTTTTCCATTTTTGTTTTGGGGCCAAATTTGTGTATACATGTAACACTGGCTTCTTTCCACTGGTTAGGAAGTTTCCCTTCATCAATTTTTTTTTTTTTTTTTTTTTTTTGAATATTGTAGTAAGTGGAACACTTAACTCTAGTCTACATTCGTATATTAGCCTGGGATGGATCCCGTCTGGTCCTTGCGATTTGGATGGGTTGATTTCTTTATTGCTTTGAAAGTTTTTCCTTGATTGAATTCTATATCTTCTATCAGAACAGTATTTTCGTCAGGTAGGTCAGGGATTGGCTGTGTTTCTTTAGTGAATATGGGTACAAATGATTATTCAGTCCCTGCGATTATTTTTTCATCAGTTACTATCTTTCCTTGTACTTCAATACCTGTTAGGCCTGACACTTTCTGTGTTATTTTGCAGGACGTATTTCCAAAACATTTTTTTGATCCTCTTTGAGTTTCAGATATTGCTTTTTCTCTGTCATATTTATATTTCTTTATAGGTTTTGTCACTTTATTTCTGGCCATTTTACACGCTTCATAGGTTAGATGGTTGTTACAGTTAACGTATATTTTCCATTTCTTGTTTTTCTCCTTGATAGCTTTAAGTGTCTCTTGATTAATTGTGATGTCCCAACGGCCTGCAGATTCCTTAGACTTTGGAATATTTGTTACTTTTATCATTGATGATGTATTTTCAAAATTATCCCAAGCTTTCTGGATATCGTAGCAATCAGGAATTTTTTTGTGTTTCGATATCACTTTTAACTTTGTTCCAGTTAACTTTGTTGTAGTTATACTTTTCGGTTTCCAGTATTGCTTGTTGCAGAATACAATTCAGTTCAAAATTTAGAAAGAGATGGTCACTTTTGCCTACACCTGCAAGATACTCTATCTCTGTAATCATATTTTCTTCGTTCGTCAGGACAAGGTCAAGTATTAATGGTGTGTTTCCAACTCTGTACCTTGTTATCTCTTTGACATGCTGGGTTGAGCAAAGACGTATTTTTTCAAAAAAATTATATTCCAGTTGGTGTTTTTGGGTGGAAGTTGAAATGTTATTCCAATAAATATTTTCAATATTGAAGTCTCACATTATTAAAATTTGTTATTTTTTTAGCCAGGTTATGTAGCATGTCTATCATTTGTTGAAAATTCTCTTTTAAACTATTTGGACTTCAGTAGATACAGCCTATGAGGAGGTTGTCCTTGGTATTTAGGTTTATGTTTACCCATATATGTTCATGGAACCTGTGGTTGATATTTACAAGATTAGCTTTTAGGTGTGATCTTGTACAGATAATTATCCCCCTTCCTGACTCTCCATTATAGAAATCATCATATCCTGACAGTGTATGTGTTGTGAATGGCCCCAGGTGAAGATTTTTTTCTTATTAATTTCAGTTATAGCTATTATATCACATCCTTTGGTTGTTGCAAGGGTCTGTATTTTTTCTAATTTTTCAGATGTAAGACATGATGAAGATAAAGACGAAATTTAGGCTATATTTAGCATTTGCCTGGTTTCTATTTGCTGCATGTACAGCTTTTTTGCTACATTACATTTAAATTCAGTACCCTTTATTGGGTTAAAACACAAACTACCCATACTCCTGGATTTCTTTTACTTTTGGCTGTTCATGCCTTTCATGTCTTATACCCCCCCTGGAAGAGTGGCTTCACCGCTGTCTTTTATCTCCATTAAAGTGGCGTTATGGGTAGTATTTAAAAGGTTTTCAGCTTTAAATGGATCATCAATTGAAAGATTTTTAGGGGACAATATTACATGTCTGTATCCTTTGTCTGGTTGTGGAGGTCTTATGAGTAAATTATCTTTGTTTTCTCTTCTTTGCCTCTTTCTCGTCTTTTTTTCCCTTTGCTGCTCTGTGAGGTCTTTTGCTATTATCACTATTTTTCACTTTTCTTCTGGGTTATCCTTTATAGTTTTAGCATTATTCAACAACATTTTTCTTTATTTTAAAGACTCTTGTTTTGTCTCTTTGTCTTTTGCCCATTCTGTAAGATGTTTCTATTCAAAGATCTTTTATTCTTATATGACTAGCAATGAATTTGGTTAACTCTTCATCTCTCACTTTACTTTAATTTCTTTATTAATGGGGCTAGTACATTCCTCTAGATTAAAATGACCACATTCATTTCTCGTCGTCGTCGTCGATTTGTGTAAAGTGTTTGCTTACAACTTTTACATGTCTAATTGACTTCATCTAGTTCACCATTAATGAAAAACTCGTAAGCAGCTGCTGTAGGCCCTGAGCATCTAATACAGAAGGGTAGCTTGCAACTGTAACAATCTACCTTCCTGTTTAGGTGTTCATTATTACATCTGGAGCAGACTTTTGTATCAGTTTCTGGACTTGAAACGAATTTCCTCTTTGCATCAGTTCACTGGCTTTATCCCTTGATTGAGAGGGCCTCACAGGGTATTGTGAAGTACATTATCGAAACTGTAATTGCTAGCTATTCTAATGTATAGCTTATTTAAGTAAATCAGTCTCAGGTTACGAGGGTACAGCAATCCATCACCTTCCTTACCTCCTCTGAGTGTTCAGCAATAGAAATATATTTGTTATTGTTTCGTCAATAAAAAAAAAAGAATGTTTAACAGCATTGATAAGCATTTACATATGACATTTTTGGGCTTCCTTTTTAATTTATTGATTTGGCTCCACCGTTGAGCAAGACTGGATAATCCTTAAGAGCCACTTCTTTGCAACAACGTGGATAGGATGTACGCCGTCCTTCAATAATATTGGTTTAAAGGTTTCTTTCGTTTTAGGGTTCTGGGCTTTTTTGTTCTTTGTCTTCTTTTATGTATAATGTCACATTCAAATCGAGGTGAAGTTTAATTGAGTGTTCTGTTATATTCTTGAATGAAGTTATTTAGATTTTTAGATGTTGTTGATCAGTGAAGAGTCATCTATCTGTTCCTAGTTTTTAGACCCTTTGGCTTTATTTCACTCTTTTGTGAATATAGGTGGGATTTCCAGTATACCTATAGATATCTATATTTTTCTCAGTAAAGTGTATATCTTTCAGGATGTCTAGAATCGGCTTGAATTTAGCCTATATATCTGCAAATACCAGGTATCGAGGGAAAATAAAATAATTTTCTTTGTATGTTAGATCACAAGTGAAGTGCCAAAACAGTATTACAGTTGACTCCGTACCGAAGTTCTTGAATATGATCCTCTAAGTATCTAATTCCAGGGAGTTAGTCTCGGCCACTACAGGTCCACCCAATAAAGTTTATTTCTTTGTAACGAAAACTGTCTATTTCAGTGTTCTTTGGTAGCTCCCTTTACTATCTGAGAGTAGAACGATTCGGTCGTAATTTGGGATTCTTGCTTTAGATCTTCTGTAGCTCTAGACTGTCCATTTGTTTTATTGAGGTGATTACATTATTGCATTTTTCTTGACATTATTTAATATTGTTTTCTTTGGTAACTTTATTTATTTTCTTTTATTAATTGATTAATTATTTTTATTCCCTGTTATAAAATGATGATGGTTATTCCACTGATGCTGGAGGTAGTAAAGATTTTCCAGAATACTGCTGCCAGTCACACTGGATTTGTAGTTTGAAATTAGATGGATGTCCCGAGCCAATTAACAATGGTTTCAGTTTCCTGAATATATCAAAGAAAATAAAGAACTAAGCACTGTGTATTTGTCACTTGGATGTGTTCATGATTTCATTAGCTCACCTGAGCACAAAGTGCTCAAGGTGAGCTTTTGTGATCGAGCTGTGTCCGGCGTCCGTCGAGCGTCGTGCGGCGTCACCATTACCTTGTGTGCATTCTAGAGGCCACATAATCTGCCAGATCCTTATGAAACTAGGTCAGAATCTTTGTCTGGATAAAATCTCGGACTAATTCGAAATTGGGTCAAGTGGGGTCAAAACGTAGGTCTCGGGCTAAATCTTAGACGATTTTAGTGTGCACTCTAGAGGCCACATTTTCAGCCTGATACTAATGAAACTAGGTCAGAATGTTTATCTGGATAAAATCTTGGTCAAGTTCGAAATTAGGTCATGTCGTGTCAAAAAGTAGGTCACGGGGCCAAATCTTAGAAAAAGCTTGTGTGCACTCTATAGGGCACATTCTGAACCTGATACTCATGAAACTTGTCAAACTGATTGCTTGGATGAAATCTCGGACGAATTTAAGCCAGATCCTTGTGAAATTTGATCAGAATGTTTGTCTGGATAAAAGCTCGGACAAGTTCGAAATTGGATCATGTCGGGTCAAAAAAGTAGGTCAGTAGGCCAAATCTTACAAAAACCCTGTTTGCACACTAGAGGCTGCATTTTCAGCCTGATACTCATGAAACTTGGTCAGAATCTTTGTCGTGATAAAATCTTGGACATGCCTGAAATCGGGTCACATTGAGTCAAAAAGAAGGTCACAAAGAATGTGTGCACTCTAGAGGCCACATTTTTTTTAGCCTGATACTCATGAAACTTGGCCAGAATGTTTGTCTGGATATAATCTTAGACAAGTTTGAAATTGGGTCACGTCAGGTCAAAAAGTAGGCGACAGGCCCAAATCTTAGAAAAACCTTGTGTACACTCTAGCGGCCACATTTTCAGCCTGTTACTCATGGAAATTGGTCAAACTGATTGCCAGGATGAAATCTCAGACGAATATGAAATTGGGTGATGTCGGGTCAAAAAGTAGGTCACTAGGCCAAATCTTAGAAAAACCTTGTGTACACTATAGAGGCCACATTTTCAGCCTTATACTCATGAAACTTTTTCAGAATGTTTGCCTTGATAAAATCTTGGACATGTAGAAAATTTGGGTCATGTCAGATCAAAAAGTAGGTCACGGGGCTAAATATTAGAATAACTTTGTTTGCACTCTAGAAGCCACATTTTCAGCCTGATTCTCATAAAACTTGGTCAGAATGTTTTCCGGGATGAAATCTCGGAAAAGACTGATATTGAGTCATGTCAGGTCAAAAAGTAGATCATGGCGCCAAATTTTAGAAAAACCGTGTGTGACTCTAGAGGCCACATTTTGAGCCACATTCAAAATTAAGAAATAGGCTAAATCGGTAAAAGTAGATCACTTACTCTCATGCGTTTTATATCATCACAAACAGGATCTTTTCAGCCTTATCAATCCAGGATGACCTTTATCAGGTGAGCGCTTTAGGGCAAATGACACTCTTCTTTTTACTTAATGAATGTTTTAATTATTATTATTTTTTTTTAAGAATCTAATTACATAGAAGTCAGAACACTTTAATCCTTTAATCCACTATACTGTAGTCAGTCACACTGGTACACTAATAACTCGATTACAATAATTCAGTGCTCATATAGGGTTGGGTTTTCCTATTAGTTGGCCGGCCAAATTTACTGAAGTCAGGTTCACGGTATTTTGGTGTTCCGTGAAATTATAATTCTAGTACTGTGTCTAATAGCATTTTTTTTCCCTTACATATCATTTTCCCAGGTGCGATGGAAGCACCAAAGTCTATGTATTATATAAATTTCCAAGTAATATTCTCAGGATTTGACTGTTTAAAAAAAGTACAAATGTTTGGTACATCTATATAAAATTAAAATTCGATAAAATCGTGTGACAATGTAGCAGTAAAGACTGAGATTGAGATTGAGAGACCAAAAATGATTAACCATGCAAGGTCGAATATGACTGTGACACTAGGGTTGATCGTAAATACTATTTCATTAGCATCAAAACAAGAGACTGAATGAAAATATGAGCTCCTTTTTGAATATACTTAAATATATTAAATGTACCGGTTGCTCTCCCACGATCTGGTCCCTCCTCCTCTCCGGCAATTTATATACAACTTTATATACAACTTTCTGTACAACTTGTAGAGTTTGAGATATGCGGTTAAATACTTAAAATACTTATTTGGTTTGCGAGTTGAGGCAATTTGAGTGTTAATTACTGCTTGCGCGATAATTTTACGGTATATTAATGTAATCCATTTCTTTAATGTCAGTTTTTATCAGCAACTTTATCGGTCGTGACTTCTCTGGTTCGAATGACCAAGTATTTTGAGTTTAAGTGCTACTGGGTGCGGACTTTACGGATCAAAATATCTTGATAAAAATGAAGATGGAACTTGATTGATACTAAATGTTAAATGATAAATAGTATAAATCAAAACTGAAACTTAAGTAGGTACTAAGCAGTATAGAAAGTGGAATGTGGGTAGACAGTATGCTTAGACGATAACTTAAGATGGAAAAATGAAACTAGAATAACAACAGGTGATAATAGTTCAATGATAATTTGTCTAAGACCAAATTGCAAGACTAACCTGCATTTTTATTGTCTACATAGATTGAGATACTTGTTAATTTTTATGACTTTCTATCGAATTTGAATATTTGGAGCAGTTGCCTGAATTTTCTTAAATGGATTTTCTGAAAATCAAAGATGGCGCCCTAAAGCGACACGCTAAAGCACTTGAGAAAGTCCACAAATAAAAAGCAGAATATAAATTTGATATCTGTGAATCAGTCAGGTCTTCGAAAGAGTTCTTAATTCTCAGTATTAACACAATTTCACTTGGATTAGTATCGAACTGAAGACGGGATCACCGGATTTAATTGTTGATTTTCATCCTTCTTGAAATTCCAAGTCTTATCGCCACAACCGGAACCGGAAGTTTCAAATAATTATGAATATCGAATGAATATGTAAATGACGGTAAGTCTGTATAGATCAGTTTATGCATTTAAAAATGGTGGTCGCTTGTCCACGTGTCGTTATAAAAAAGAAAAACAAGAAGCGTGGATTAGAAACTATTGCTGAAACGCTGAAAAGTTAGTCAGTGGTTGTTATTCACTGTCAATAACAGTATGGTTCTTTTCCGTTGTAACGTAGGAGGCAAGTCAAGCTTGTGACTATTAATCATGCTACTGAAGTTTGCGAATGCTGCATGTGGAAATACCTTTTCAAAACCACACATGTTTATGTATTGGGCATTGATATCGGACAAAATCAAGTTCTGGATAAGAACGACTTTTTGAAACTTTGATTATAACAGACGAACTACTGTAACTACACTAGAATGTTGTCGTGCTTCGTCATGCAAGCCAAACGTTTTGGGGATTTGGCTAAAAGACCCCAACGTTAATACACAATAGCAGTCCGTGTACACGATGATGTTGTACCCCGGTACGTGACTGACACGGAAAAGAAAAATCTACACAAGGTAAAAGACTTATACGGACAAGTTTTTCGTTCAGTTGTATTTGTGAGTTAAATAACACCTGTTTCTCACTAAAATCGTTTATAGGTATGTAATAAATTGTTATTATACATGCAATTTTTCCAACTAAAAATACATGCGCCGCGCATGGATAAATAACAAGCAAACAAACAAAAAAAGAAAAAAATCCGTATCTACACAGTGTCAAATACGGTTCCAACGGTTCCATGGTTTGATGACGTATATCGCACGTGAAATACGTGCATATTGATTTGTGATCGGATTGGTCAAAATGTTACGCTGCAATGTTCCTCCGCCATTCATAAAAACGCACTGCACCATTATTTGTTTTATTTCGTTTTCGCATAAAATGTCAATTATTTGGAATATTTGTCGTTGAAAGTTGTCGGTATCAGATAAAAAGATATTGTGTTTTAGTAACTTTCCTGATGCTAGTATTTGCTTCTCGCCGCGTAAGAAAATTCTGACATTTCGCTCGACCTTCGGTCTCGCGTGATATCAAATTTTCTTACGCTATTGAATAAAATACGAACGCCAGGAAAGTTACTACCACATATGATATTCTGTATAAAAACTCCTCCAGCAGTGTATTAAACCCATGACTTATTTTCGATAATACACTAGTGTATTATCGGTTTTTGGTTCCCGATTTTGATAAGTTTGAGGGCGTGAAGCCGGGGAAACCAGCCACAGCATGTGCCGGAATTTGTACTACTACGTAGTTTTGCGGAAAAATGACGTCATTGTTGCGAAGACGTATACGCGTGGAAAGTTTTTTAATTTCATATATAATGAAAACCATGAAATGCTGCGAAAGTTTTTTTTAAAATCAGCAAAATTGCGGAAATAGGTGGAATTACCGCCTCTAGAAATTGTTTCATTCTACTGTTAGTGTAAATGTCAGAGCTATCTCTTTGTGTGTGTACACATTTGAAACTGAACTACAACTGTAAACATGGACCCATGATGGGTATAAAGGCTGATGGTGATGATGCAAGATGCTTATTTGTCTGTCATTTGTTTTATGTGATAAATAGAATCTCACATTCGTGTTTATGTTTGACCTGGCGACCTAGTTTTTGACTTGATGTGACCCATTTTGAAAGTCAACTGAGATCATCTCGAGGCAAACATTAGGACGAACTTTCATGTGTATTGGAGTAGCCTTCAAAAGGTTTTTCAGTGATTTGACCTAGTGACATAGCTTTTGATCTGACATGACCCGTTTACAAACCCTTTCAAGAAATCATGAAGACCAACATACAAACTTTCATGAGTATTGGACTGAAAATGTAAACCTCTAGAGTGTACACAACGTTTCTCTATGATTTGACCCGGTGACCTAGTTTTTGACCGAAGCGAACCCATTTTCAAACTCGTCTAAGATATCATCAAGACATACTTTCTAACCAAATTAATAAGCATTGAATTGAAAATATAGCCTCTTGAGTGTACAAAAGGGTTTTCAAAGATTTGACCCTGTGACCTACTAGTAGATAAGTAAATACCCATTCTAGGCCAACCCCCTTATGCATGCACGCGCACTTAAAAAAAATAATGTGTGGTTAAGTGGCCCAGCCATTTTTAGTTACGCGTGCAATTATGTTTTTAACCCCCGCTTAACAAATTCAACCGCGCTTATGGTTAACCAATGCATTTATGAAAACCAACCACGTTTATGGTTAGGCAATGCATTTATGAAAACCAACCACGCTTAAGTTACCCCCACGCTTAACACACATAACCCTCCTTAAGTGATTTCATAAACGGAACCGCTTATAAAATCTTAACATCACCCTCTGCTTAACTCTATACATACTCACTCATGTAACGCTTAACATAACACTTATATAAAGGTCATCAATCAAACCGGCATAACCCTTTTTTTAAACGTTTTTACCTAAATTCAATTTTAAAAAAAATTTTGATTTTTCCAAAATTACCAGGCTAAACTACACCACAAAACATATAAAAACTTACCTAACCCATATAAGCCCCTGAGCTAAAAATCAACTCACGCATGGGTTAGCTATAACTAACACACCAGACTTATGAAAGACGGATAGCCTTAAGATTTTATAAAAAAAAGATTAAAAAAATAAAAAAAATTTAAAAAAAATTTAAAAATAAAATTTGAATTTTTCGTTGTTAAACTTAAATAAAAATATACACAAGATGAGTGTGTTAAATAAAATTTCAAAGGAGTTTAAAGGTAAATTAAAATATATTTTATTAAAAAAAATACTTGCTATTGACCATATCTTTAATGATAATAAACTAATATTTAGGAAACGTTGTAAGAAAGAAGATTGTTTTAAGTTTTAAGTACCATGAAAGGAGCAGTATATTATAAATTTAGTGCAATATTTAAAGATTATTTTTTATTTTTAAATGCTTATATGGAAGTTGGAATTACTAATATAAATAATGATGAATATAATTGTTACCTAAGAATACATAATACTGATAATAATTTTTTAAGTAAATATGATAGAATGGTATAGTTTATAACTAATAATTCAATTGTAGGTTATAAATGTGGTAATAAAGTTTATTTAGCTGCAACGGAAAATACACTAGTGTATTTTTAACTTAATTATAAGTTAAAAAAAGTTAAAAATAAAAATAATTTTTTTTAAAAAAAATAAAAAAAATAAAAATTGAATTTTAGTTTGTTTAGTTTAAAAAATAATATAGTAAGATGTCACTGTTAGATAAAATGCAAACTATTGATATAGAAAGGTTGGAAAAGACCATAGAAAATAAAATAAAATGCTTACCAGACCACTCTGCTTTTTGGACAGATAAAAAGTTACCAAATAGTAGTATCTTAAGTGTTTTTAAACCATTTTTTTATTATCGTTTAAGTGAAGAATTAGAATATCATAGTAAAAATAAAAATTTAAATAATTTTTTTATACAAATAAGAATTTCTAGCTTTGATTATGAAACACATCATGTTATTTTTTTATACATATAATATACCTTTTAATGATGGTAACGTTTTAAAAAAGTATGATTTAAATTTTCCTAATGAATCTAATTATTATAAAATTTTTAATACTGATTATGAAGAATTTAATTTAACAAGAGAAATAAAACTTCTTACTTTTGATATAGAAGATATAAAAAAATTATATATGAAACCACAATATTATTATGATATGAAAGATGAAGAATATGAAGAAGAAATGCAAGAAAAATATTTTAATTTGTTTGAAGAAAAAGTAAATGAAATAGAAAGGTATGCAAAAAGCAATGTGGATACCGTAATTGACAATGCAAAAAATGACTTGATTATGGCGTTAGGTGATTGTAATGAAGATGGTGAAGAAGAACTAGAGTCTGTGGTAGAAAATCATATTTCGTATTTGGAAGAGTATTTTCATCTTAAGGAGTTAGGTGAGTTTATTAAAGAAGCTTAAATATCTAACCTTTTACCAGGTTAAATATTTTCAATTTTTAATTTTTTTTTTTTTTTTTTTTTTTTTTTTTTTTTTTAATTATTTAAAATAAAAATTTGAATTTTTCGTTGTTAAACTTAAATAAAAATATTATACAACATGAGCGTGTTAAATAAAATTACAGATAGTGAAAGAAGAACGTTAGAAGAATATTTAAAAAATAAACTTTCTTTTAAAATTTCTTATGATGAAGAAAAAAAAGCATTTATAATTTGTTTTGAAAAATTTTATAAAAAAGATTTTTCTAAAAAATGTATATTGGCGAACCACATGAAAGAAGATACCGAACATTACTAGAACCTATTTTTACTGGTATTAGAATACCATATAACCAAAGTGATAGTTTTATATCTAAATATAAAAATGCTTTACTCGAATTAGTTGAAAATGAAGATAGGGAGAGACAACCAGTTGTTTATAATGTAACGCCAATTATAACGTTTGAAAATATTTTTGAAGAAATGAGCGATTTCAATTTTACATCTTTTATAGAGTTTCATTGTTTGTAGATACCGAAGAAGAAAGAGATGCGTATGAATTTTTTCCATTTACAAGTGAAGAAGAAATGGATAGAGTAGAAGGAGAAATGGATAGGGTAGAAGAAGAAATGGATAGGATAGAAGAAGAAATGGATAGGTTAGAACAAGAAGAAAGACAGGAAAATATGGAAATCAACCAACCATCATTTATTAATGCAGGAAAAACATTTAAGTCTAAAGTATGTGTATTGTGTTTAGATGAAAGCATAAAACCTAATATTTTATTTTGTAGTTGTGGCCACGTTCCTATATGCGAAAATTGTAATAAACAATATTTTAAAAAAGAGTGTCCAGTTTGTAGGCTAACCAGTGGAATAAAAAGAAAAATTTAATTTAAGAAAAAAAATTTTTAAAAAAATGAATCTAATTTTTAAAAAATTGATAGAAGAAGAAGAAACTAAACGTTTAAATGCAAATATTATATATGATGATATAGATGAGTATACATACCAATTAAAAGAATTTCCAGGTTTTAAAATATTTTTAACTGATGTCACAAGCTTTGATGCTTTACATGAGACACTATACGATATACAAAAATATATATACTATGAATGGAGCAAACAAAAAAAAAACAAACTTCTAATTTTACCCTCCATGTTTGTTTTTTTGTAAGTGATAGCCCCGGAGACGTTACACCCACTCGTTGCCTTTGTAAAATACCGGGTACTTGCTCAGAATCTGAGGTTTTTAAAATAGTATCTGATACAATGAAAAATTTAAAATGGGATGAAAGGGTACCACAAGAAGCTGTAGGATGTAAGTTTTTTATACCTTTTGTTTTTACTGGTGGTAAATTTTACCCTCCATTGTATTCACTTTTAAAAAATTAAATATTTAACCTTTTTACTAGGTTAAATATTTTTTTACAAGTCCAACTCTATCAATATTGACAAATACGCGTTTTTTGCATTGGGGTTATCTGACCTTGTTATAAAGTTTATAACATCACATTGATTTACTTCTAAAGGTTGCGGGAAAACTACACAACTACATTCTTCTCCTTTCTTTTTTACTATGGAGTAGTCAGCCTGTTCAACTCCATTTACGACTATATTGACTTTTGCCTCTTCTTTTAGAACACTACTACCTCTAGCAACCATTAAGTCCCTCTTATAATTCTACCAGGAGCAGCCATACAATAACCTCCAATCCCATGGCTTATGCCAGCACTTCCATTACCAAAAGGGAAATCGTAATTACCGTCTGCTAATGTTCCTTGTTCCTCGGCACACACGCTTATAATGGGTTTAGGACTTAGTTTTTTATCCACGTAGGATTTTGTTGCTAAATCTCCTTCTTCTACAGGTGACGCAGCGTTTTTTATAGAAAAACCTCGGAAATTTACGTTAGCTACCGCTGAAAAACTTCCATTCGGATTTTTTACAATAGCACCACCATTATCAACATAATTTTTATTGGCAGCAGCGTCACGGTCTGTGGGATTTGGTAAGCCGGTGATTGAGTGACCGTTCATAACTATTTTGCCAGCTGCTAAAAAAGACCCGACATGGTTTTTTGTTAAAGCTTTTTCACCAGCGGTAGCCTCATTCACAACTGTATCTACGTAAAACTTATTTGCAACATCCTGTGATTCTGCAGGTTCTATAACATTCGTTAAAGTATATCCTTGCATATTTATATCCGCAACAGCGGAAAAAACTTTTATCTGGATTTTTTTTGATAGCCCCACCATTATCAACGTAAAACTTATTAGCAGCTTCACTCAGCTCCACAGGTTCGGGTATGCTTCTTATTTTATTAAAACCCATGTTTAAATACCCTGTCATAACGTATCCTCCGTTTTCATCTAACAATCCTGAGTTACCATCAACGTAACTCTTAGTAGCAACATCCTGGGGATTTACTGGATTACTAATCCTCGTTAGCGTGTTACCAGTCATATTTATAGAACCGGTAACGTTAGTTGTTCCATCTTTACGTAAAAAAATATTACTTAAGTAAGCGAGTGACACACCATCACCGCTCCTTTTAACCTCATCCATTCTCCCAAATTTATCAACAGGCATTTTTTTATATTGCTAAAAAAGTTTATTTAAAACATTTTGGAATTTATTACCTAAACCCAACTCTTTAAGGATGTACAAGCATAAATGACCACAAAATACTTGACCTGCTTGTTGTAATTGGTCAGTATTGTAATGTATTGGACTTTTTAAATAATCTCTAACTTCGAGAGGTGGTTGTATGCCATAACTGTCAAAATAAATTTTAGTTTTACCATTTTTATACCAAGCAACCCAATGAGTGCCAGGCCTGCTCGAGTCATCAAGATTTAATATACCGCATTCTTTGTTTTTTACTTTTTTAGGTAGAATAGTTCTTAAAAATACTCCCCTAAAATTTTTTATTTTTAATTTTTTTTACTGCATCCTCAAGTTCAAAATTACTTAAAGGTTTGTTTGGTAAAATTATATTATCAATTAAAATATCCTGCATTTTTTATATATTAAATATTTTCAATAGCACTATTATCAACCCATGAATTAAACTCATCAGGGTAACCTTTCCACTTTACAAGAGATTTCTTTTTTCCCTTTTTAATAACCTTTTCTATCCTATACAACTCTTGTCTTGTTTTTTGTAGTTCAGGTTCATAAAAGGTACCTTTTATTTCTTCTCCATTTAAATCTTCAATTTTATATGTTACAGGTGATGTATGTTTTACTTCTGAAACTGTAAAAACCTCTTCAGTCCATCTTGTGGTATAACCTTTTTCAAAAGTCTTTTTCTTTTTACTTATCCTTACTTTGTCTCCAACAGAAAACTTTGGTTTTATACCTTCTTTTACTCGATTATAATCGGGATACAATGTTCTCCAAACTTTATTTTCATTCTTCTTTTTACTTGCATCAACTGGCGTCATCTTAATAGAAGAATGCCTTGTGTTGTTATATTCTTTAACAAGATTTGGTAACGTGTTGATATAAACGTTTGTTGAGTGAGCAGAAAAATATTTCCACATTTTTTCTTTCATTGTTCTAATCCATCTCTCAACAACGCTGGATTTTTCCTCATTTTCAGTAGAATATAATTCAACCAAATCTTTAACTTCTTTGTTATAAAACTCTTTACCTTTATCCACCCACATTCTTTTAGGTTTTCTTTCCTTAAGAATACTCTTCAATGCAACAGAAACAGATTTTCCTGTTTTATCTTTTAATGGTATAAGATAGCCGTATTTTGAAAAGATATCAATGACAGCAAGAAGATATTTTATACCACGATTAAATTTAGAAAATGCTTGCATATCTACTAAATCTGCAGCCCATATCCTATCAATACCATTTACTCTAACTCTTCTTTTCTTAAATTTTCTTTTTACAGGTTTGTGTAATTCTTCCGATAAATTCAACATGTCGAATTTTTTTTTTTTTTTTTTTTTTTTAACTCCCATTCCAAATTTAGCCTTTGTTCCAATTAATGAGCTAGCTAACCCCCGTTCCATTCTTTCCCTAATTGATGGATTATAAATTCCCTTTAACTCTTTAAGCATATTAGTATCACAAACAGCGTTTCTTGTAGCGGTATCATCATGTTTAAGATAACATATATCATGATGATATGCTGCTTTATCAACACGATTTACAGGTTTTGACCATTTTTTAGGTGTTAAATCAGGATTTAATCTTTTTTTTAACTTGGTACCGGGATCCGTAAAGTTGTGACCTGGTAGATGCATTTCAACAGGTAAGTTATTGATAACCTTGTTTAACAAAGAACCAGCTTCTTTACCTTTTTTAATAAACTGAGTTTTAGTTGTTCCACATTTGGCGCACTTACCCATTTCATATTTCTACCATTTTTACTTACCGTATAATTTGAATCAGTTGTTTCTGTTTGAGTTTTACACTTAACACAATGCATGTTTTTTTATATTAAATTAATTTTTTTAATTTATCATGGAATGAAGCGTTAGCAAAAAGATTTAACCACCCCCTTTTACCAAGAAGCATTAGAGGTTTAATAGTTGGTAAATCAGGATGTGGTAAAACTACTCTTTTACTTAACCTTTTGTTAAGAACCGATTGGTTAGATTATAACAACTTATGTGCTTTTGGTAAAAGTTTATTTCAACCAGAATATCGCATACTTAAAAAAGCTTTTGAAGAAAAAAATACCAAAAGAATACATATTAAGATTGTTTTCACTTAAGAATGAAGTTCAAAATGTTGATGTTTCACCAGTCATGTTAGTTGAAGAGTGGAGCAAAACAATTAAAGAAAGGTCTGATATTAACTGTGAATTTTTTGAAAATGCTAGTGATGTACCTGATCCAAGTAACTTAAATGGACAAAACAAAAACTTAATGATTTTTGATGATATACTTTTAGAAAGACAAAACAAATGTGAAAGTTACTATGTTCGAGGAAGACATAGTAATGCTGATTGTTTTTATCTATCACAAAATTATTTTAGATTACCACGTCAAACTATTAGAGAAAATGCAAACTTTATATGTTTGTTTAGGCAAGACTTAAAAAATCTTAATCATATTTTTAGTGATCATGTAGGGGATGATATGACTAAGACAGAGTTTATTAATTTTTGTAAAATCTGTTTGGAAAAACCCCACGGTTTTGTTATTATTGATTTAACTAGTAATAAAAATAATGGTAAATATAGAGATGGATTTGACAACTTTTATATACCTAGAAATTATAAAGACTATTATTAATTAAAATTGAAAATAACTTAAGAAGATTTTAAATATAATTATAAAAAATGAGCAGCTTTAATAGTGTTTTTGGATTTAATAGATATTTTAACGGTTTAAGTTTTGAAGATTTTTTAATATATATTAAAGAATGTGTAGAAGAATTACCAGAAAAAGTTATGCTTAGCACATTGAAAAATTGTAGAAAAAAAAAAAATGAAATTCTTAAACTTAAAAAAGAATTTGAACTTTTTGAAAAAAATAATAATACTCTTGATGAAAAAGAAAAATATATTTCTTTCATTAAAAACTATGCTTCTAAAATATTTTTTAAAATAAATAAATTGTCGGAAATTTTTAAAAGTGAAGAGATAAATAGGGCTAATAAAAAGCATAGAGAAATTATAGAAAAAATGATTTATAATGCAAATGAATTAGAAAAAGTTTATTTTTTGTTTAACGTTACACAATCTTTAAAATTTAATGATTTTTATTTAAAAGGTTGTAAAAAAGGAGAGTTTTATAGACAAAATAATTATTAACATTAATATATTAAAAAATATATCTTAAGCAAAAAGAAGATATATTTTTACACATATAAACATCTTTTTTAGTAAATATAAAAATGGAAGATTTGTTAAAGCAAATAGTAAAAAACACAGACCGAAAATCATCATTTCAAATTATCGTAAGTGACAATAAAACAAATTTTAAAACAAGATTTACTCCACCACTTCAATTAGAAAGGGATAAAAAGTATGAAATAGCTTTAGTCAACCTTGAAACTTACTATTCATTTCCAAATATTGATGAAAGTAACAACGTTTTTATTTATTCACAAGACAATGGTAACACATGGGTAAAACTACCTGAAGGGTCTTATGATTTAGTTGATATTAACGATTTTATTCATCAAGAAATGAGAAAAAAAGGTCATTATGATTTAGTTAATGAAGAATATTATATTAACATATCAGCAAACACCAACACATTAAAATCTGTTCTTTATGTAGAAAATGGATATAAGTAGGAGTATTGGAAAAGTATTAGGATTTAATAAAGCAAAATATCTACAAGGATTTCATGAATCTGAAAAAGTAGTAAATATCTTAAGTATTAATAGCTTACTTGTTAATATTGATTTAATTTCTGGTAGTTATGTTAATGGTTCTCAAAAAAATACTATTTACAGCTTTTTTTCCAAATGTGGCTCCAGGTTATAAAATAATAGAATCTCCAGTTAATTTAGTATATCTACCTTTAACAATAGATGAAATACATGATCTTAATGTATCAATTACTGACCAAGATGGCACAGTGTTAAACCTTAGAGGTGAAACATTAACAATTAGATTTCATATAAGAGAATCAAGATAAATATATAAAATGACAAATTACATTACAGTTAAAGTAAATATATCAGAAGGGCAAAAGAAAAAGCCACAACATGCTATTAAATCTAGTTGTCCTGTAAGTATTTGTTTAAATTTTGATGACTTACAAGGTAATGATATAATTGCACTAACCAAATCTCAAGCAAATAAATTAAATAAAGCATATAATGAAGGAAAAGGAACAACTATCAGAATGACTATTAAACAACTTAAACATAACATGAAAGTAGAAGGTGGATTTTTACCTTTAATAGCAGGTTTAGCATCTTCAGTTTTACCCACATTAGCAAGAACCGTTTTACCTGCTTTAGGAGTTGGTGCTTTATCTGGTTTAGCTTCATCAGGAGTACAAAAAGCAATGGGCAACAGTCTTTACCTTAAAAAAGGTGGTTGCATTTGCCAAGTAGAAACAGATGGTAAAGGTTTATATCTTAAACCATATAAAGGAAAAGGTTTAAAATCTGCAGGTAATGGATTGTATTTAAAACAGAGTGGAAAAATTTATGATGGAAAAGGTATTCTTTTAGGTCCTAACAGCCCATTTAAAAATATTCCTATATTAGGAGCAATATTATAAATTGAAAAATATGAATGTTTATAAATTTGGAGTTAAACCTAAAATAGTTCAACCAAAAACTATTTTTGTGAAACCTGTAGAAGTTAAACATCCTGCTAAAAAAGTTAATCCTGTTACTTGGGATATTTATACACAACAACCCTTAACATTAAAACCAGGTGAAACAAAATCAATATTATTAGGTTTTGGTTTTTTAATGAGTAGGGGGTTTGTTTTATTATCCCTATCTTATAATTTAAAAATTAAGCAATTTAGTTTATCAAATGAAGTTATTCTTGAGGATGCTCCTGATATTGTTACCACAATTACAAATAACTCAAGTAAGCTAGTAAAAATAGAGGAAAATGAATTTTTATGTCGTCTTTGCTATTCTATTTAAAAAAATAATTGTAATCAATAAAATGGAACTTACAGAAAAGATTTATCCAAACTTACCAGAAGCACGAAATATACCAAATGCACCACCATTAGAAACAAATGATAACGGTCAATCCCTCAGGCTACAAAAAATATCAGAGATTCAAACATTTCTTGAAAATGAAGTAAAAGTTAGAGAACAGTTAAGTAAAAATATTTAAAAATTAGCAAAACAGTAGATAACGTGGAAGCTGGGCTAACTGCGCTAGCTCTTGGTGCTGGTGCAGGTGGTATAGCCCTTTTAAGTACCGTTGTTGCAATCCCTGCAACGATCACCCTGGAAGGTTGCGCTTTAGGTGTTGGATTAGCAGCATTAATAGGTAAGTTTCTGGTTAGAAGAACCAGAACAAAATCAGAAAAACATCTACAAATTAAAATGCTAGCTGATTCTAAGCTAAATACCCTATATACTCATATATCTAAAGCTATTAGCGACAACAAGATCGACCATTCAGAATTTACTTTAATCATGGATGAACTTGAAAAATATAAGGAAATGAAGGAAGAAATACGGACAAAAGCAAAGAAAAAAAGCAATCTAGAGGAACAAGAGAGCCTAATAGAAAAAGGAAGACAAGAAGCACGGGAGGATTTCCGCCGACTTGTGGAAAAAAGAAATGGTGGCCCTCTCCCATATTAAAACCACCAAAATTTAAATTTTCTTGTGCTTGTGAAATAGATAATACCAATTGAATTAAAAAAAGATTTTACTTAAAAAAATATGGCATATTTTAAGATTAAAGATCCTTTAAAAGTTAAAAATCCAACACAAAGGGAACAATTAATAAAAGATTATCTTGTAAGAAAAAAGCTTGTTCGTGATAGGTTTCTTGCAGAAAGAACCGGGGATATCGAATTACAACAAGACCTTACTAAATTTTTTAGACCTATTACTAAATCACAAAGAGAAACACAAGAAGAAGCACCTAAAAAAATTACTGAATCACAAATAGAAACAGCTAAAAAAATTACTGAAGGATTGGTGCCTATTAAGGAGGGGATTGAACAGCTACCCCAACAATTAATTCCTAAAGAAAAAGAGGAAGAGGAACAAGTAGGATATTCAATCTTAGATAAAAAATATAATGAATTAAAAGAAGAATATGAAGAAAAAATTGATAAAACATTTGGTATTAAAAAGAAAGGTATTAATTATTATATAGGTGATAAAATTGTTGATTACGATGGTGACTATATTTGGGTTGGTGCAGAAAAATATAAATCGACAGACGGATTATGGGAACTTATTATGGCAAAAGATCCAAGTAAAAAATATAAATTTTCTAGTGATGATCTTATTAATTATGAAAAAATAATAATAGATTCCAACGTTATTTTTCATGGTAATAACCCCGCCAACCCCCCTAAAAGCAGTAGTGGAATCAAATACAATACTTTTATTAAACCTATTTATAAAGAAATCAAAGCAAAAAAAGAAGCAACTGGAAAAGGAATTGTTGTTATCCCATCAGACCCCAATGCACTATTAGAAAGGTTTGACCTCTTAATGGCCAGTAAAGATGCTGGTAACACAGGTGTAAAAAATGAATTGGTAAGTATTTGTGATGAATTAAAAAGACAACGTGTATTAAATACAAAAAGCTATAAAAAGTTAATGTCTATACTATAAATGATTACATCACATAAAAGAGGATTTAAAAGAAATTATGGAGGAGCAGGGATATTTGATACATTAGCTAATTTTCTTACGAGAATTTTTACAAGTGGAGCTGTTAAACAAATTACAAGCTCAGCAATTGATGTAGGTAAAAGCGTTGCTAAGGAAGGAGCAAAAAAAGCGTTGGAGGTTGGAAAGGCTGCAGCAACTGATGCAGGAACCAGATTGGTTAAAAGGGTTTTAACACCAAAATCTAAAAAGATTTTACAAAAACACATGCAAAATCCTACTACACCAACTAAACCACCTGCAACGCAAAATATTAACGCTTTAATAGATGGTAGTGGTGTTAATATACAAAAATTAGTTAAAAAATTAAATAAAAAAGGTAAAGGAATTAAAGTAATATAAATTTTTAATTTTGACTTAAATAATTATATCATTAAATAAAATAATGACAAAGCTAAAATTTAGATTAATAGAATATGAAAAATACAATACAAAAAGAGTTGGTATTCTTTATGCTGACTTTAAAATTAATGAAGAATGTGAAATTCTTGAAGTAAATAATACAAGTTATGATTATAAAAAGGTTGTTGTAAAATTGTCTCCTGAAAAAGCTGATATTGTTAAGGATTTTGAAGATAAAGTAAATGATTATTTAGAAGAAAAAGACATACCAAAGGTTAGCGTTCTTTACGGAAATAAAATTTATCTTAAAATGAGAAAAAATCTTTCAGTTGAAAAACTTAAAACTATTAAACTTAAGGGAGTTTTTGTCAATGATGAAAACAAATCATTCTCTCGACTATGGTTAGAATATTAAAAAACTAAACACAATTATAATTTTGACTTAAAAAATTATAAATGTATATTAAAAAAATAATAATGGACATTTTAAACGTTAAAGCACCAATCTGAAAAGATGATTCTATTGATGAATATGAATACCATGAGTATGATCCTATTCCTGGAACTAATCTAAACAACTCAGGAGGAAATATTAGAATTGATATACTAAATAAAGATATTTTTTACCACCCTTCTGAATCCTATTTAAATTTTGTAGGGGAATTAGTAAAAGAAGATGGAACACGTTATAACCCTGCTAATAATGGTGATATGGTTACATTAACAAATAATGCTTTAATGTATTTGTTTAAAAGTGTTAGATATCAACTTGAAGAGCAAGATATAGAGTATATAAATTACCCCGGTTATGTTTGCACAATGTTGGGGTTGTTAAAATATCCAGATGACTTTTCTAAATCTCAAGGTTTAAACCAACTTTGGTATAAAGATACAGAAACAGATGCGGATAATGCTACTAATGTTGGATTTAATATAATAAGAAATTGGATTTTTAATTCAAATCCAGTTGGTTCGTTTAATTTTTTCATTCCATTAAAACATATATTTGGTTTTTGTGAAGATTATAACAAAGTTTTATATGGTATGAAGCAAACTCTTACCTTAACAAGGAGTGGTGACAATGATGCAATTTTTTAAGAGCTGCAACAATAGCTGCTGCAGGTGGTAATCCAGCTCAACATGAACCTGGACGTGTTAATTTACAAAAAGTAACTTGGTTTATGCCTCACGTAACACCTGAACTTGGTAATAGGGCGGAACTTTTAAAATTTATTGAGAAGAAGGAAACATTTCCTGTTGGGTATAGGATGATACAATCAGATACCATAGCGGTAGGACGACATACAGGCTTTGCTTGGAGGCTATCAACTAAATCATCACCTGAGGTACCGCGTTTTATTATTGTTGGTTTTCTAATCGATAAAAATAATAACCAAGAACGAAACCCTGCTACATTTGACCACTTAAACGTTAGAAATATTAGTGCAGTGTTAAGTTCAAAAAAATATCCATTTAATGAACATAATATGAATTTTGATACTAATTTAACCGCTAGAATATATGCTGATGCTGCTTCTTTTAGAAAAAAATTCTTTAACATGGATGAATTAGTATCAAACCCAAATATCACTCCTTCAGATTATAAAACTCTTTTTCCTTTGTTTGTTTTTGATGTTTCAAAGCAAAGTGAAAGAATAAAATATTCTGTAACTGATATTCATATTAGAGCAAAATTTTCAGCAAATCCTCCTGCAAATACTGAAGCATACGCGGTTTTACTTAGTGATAGGTTAATTAACTTTCAGAGTGATGGAAATAAAATGAGTGTGGTATATTAAGTAATTTTTTATGTTATATAAAAATGCTAAAGATTGCTGATTTAAAAAAAAAAAAATTAAAAGAAAACGATATTAAGTTTTACTCTTACTGGAATAAAAAGAAATTTATTGATACAGTAAAAGAGCATGGACTATACCCTGAGGAAAAACTTAAAAAACATTATAAAAAAGTTCCTAATTATGATAGATTAAAAAATATTGCTAGTAATCCAAAAAAAAAGTTACCTTAAAGGATGTTGAAACAGGAGAAACAACAACCTTTCCATCAATTTACAAGGCAAGTAAATTTATAGATCGATGCCCTCAAACGATTGAAAACTGGAATGGTAGGGTTTGGAATGGTAAATATAGAATTGACATTCTCTAATTTTATTATTTTTTAGAAAATAATAAAATTGACTTAAGGAAAGATTTTTTATATATAAAAAAATATAATATGGATATCAATTTTGATTTACATACAGTAGATGGATTAAGAGCTATAGCAAGGAGGGAGGGATTAAGGGGTTACTCGGGTTTAAGAAGACAAGAATTAATTCAATTTTTAATTAACAGGGGTAGGCCAATATTAGATAGAAGGGATAAAACGATACAAGCACCAGTATTACAACCAACAATAGCACAACCTTTACCATCAACATCAAGACCGAGACCCATCACACCACCAACTACTTCAGTTAATGATTTGTTAAGGAGTTTAGAAAATATTGAAGTGGTACCACCTAGTAATTCACCTGAAGTAAAAGCACTTAAAAATAAAATTAAAGATATATATAATAAAGTAAATCAAATAGAAATTAAAGAACCATCACGCTCAGCTCTTCAATCATGGGCTAAAGAATATAAAATAACAGGAATCCCCGTTTCATCTCCTTATGAGTTTTTAGAAATGACACAACCATCTATAGTAAATGTTTTAAAAAGTAAAAGGGGTACCAAAGTAAAAATGAATCTTCAATGTTTAATGTATAGATATGAAGAGGTTGATAAACCAGTGGAAGCTAATTTTTCTTCTGATATAAATGAGATTAATCTAAGTGGAACCGATGTAACTGATTTATACTATACTATGGTAGATAGAATTTTAGAAAATTATGTTAATTTTTTAAGAAAGGGAAGCGGTTGGGTGTTTCATAGTGTAATACATTTAAAGTTACATACCGTTGTTTATGAACCATTAAAAGCTTCAGGATATATAAAGTTACCTGAATGGATTAGTAACAAAAAAGCATGCATTAATATGAAAAATGAGGATAACGAATGTTTTTCATGGTCTACCTTAAGAGCATTAAATCCAAAAGATAACCATCCTGAAAGAATTGATGCTGATTTAAAATCAAAGAAAAATAGTTTAAATATGAAAGGAATAGAATATCCTGTTACATTTCAAGATATGGATAAGTTTGAAAAACAAAATCCAAAAATTGGTGTTAATGTTTTTGAGTATGATGATAATAAAAAAAATACTCGTATTAGAGCTACCAAAAGTTTAAGAAAAAATCATGTAAATTTACTTTTTATTGATGATGGTAAAAAAACGCATTATGTTTTAATAAAAAATATTAATGCTTTACTGAGAATGCAAGTAAGCGACAATAGTGGTATTAAGTATTGTATGCTTTGTATGAACCATTTTGGCTGTGAAAAACTTTATAAAAGCATCAAAAATATTGCTCTAATCATGAAGCTGTTAATTTAAAAATGCCTGATGAGGGAACCATATTACAATTTATAAATCATGATAGAAAAATTAAATTTCCGGTTGCAATATACGCTGATTTTGAAAGTGTATTGATGCCTATAGAAACATGCCAACCAAGTCAAGAAAAAAGTTATACTATAAAAACCCAAAAACATGAACCTTGTAGTTTTTACTAAATTATAAAATTTTTTGATGATGAAGTAAGCCCACCCATAGAAAGAAAATATACTGGAAAAGATGCTGATAAAATTTTTATGGAAATGCTAACCAATGATATCAAAGAAATTTATCAAAAATATTATCAAAATCCGGTTCCAATTAAGATAACGAAAGATGAAAAAAAAAAAAAACATGAAAAAGAAAGAGGAGCCGCTCATTTAAACTGTAATCTGTAAGCAAACATTCCTAACTTTACTCCCGTTTTCTTTCATAATTTAAGTGGTTATGACGCACATCTTTTTATTAAGCTTCTTGGTAAAACTAGTGGTTATATTGATTGTATCCCAAACAACGAGGAAAAATATATCAGCTTTAGTAAATATATTAAGGTGGGAAAAAACATATCTCATAAAATTAAGTTTCTTGATAGCTTTAAGTTTTTACCTTCAAGCTTGGATAGTCTCTCAAAAACTTTAAATGAAGACCAGTTTAATATTTTATCAAGATATTATCCTAAAGAAAAATTACCACTACTTAAAAGAAAGGGAGTTTTTCCTTATGATTACTTAGATTCTTTTGAACGGTTAGAAGAAACTCAACTACCACCTAAAGAAAAATTTTATTCGAGTTTAATCAAAGAACATATTAGTGATAAAGATTATGAACATGCAATAAAAGTATGGGATGCTTTTAAAATAAAAACGTTTAAGGATTATTTAGAGCTTTACAACAAAATAGACGTTTTGCTTTTAGCTGATGTATTTGAAAACTTTAGAGATGTTTGTCATAAGCATTATGAATTAGACCCCTGTTGGTATTATACTGCACCTGGTTTAGCATATGATGCAATGCTAAAGAAAACAGGAGTAAAGCTTGAACTTTTATCAGATACTCATATGCTTTTAATGATTGAAAAAGGTATCAGAGGTGGTATATCTATGTGTAGTAAAAGGTATTCTAAGGCTAATAACAAATATATGAAAGAATATGATACAAATAAACCATCAAAATATTTAATATATATAGATGCAAATAGTCTTTACCCTTGGGCTATGAGTCAGCCATTGCCTACTCATGGTTTTAAAGAGATGAGTGAAGAAGAATTAGAAAATTGGGTTAATTACCCATGCTTTTTAGAAGTTGATTTAGAATATCCTAAAGAGTTACATGATTTACACAACGATTTTCCTTTAGCACCTGAATGGTTAAAAATAGAAAAGGTTGAAAAGTTAATTCCTAACTTAAACGATAAAGAAAATTATGTTATACATCATAAAGTTTTAAAAACATACCTAGAGCTTGGTTTAAAAATTAAAAAAATACATCGTGGAATTAAGTTTAAGAGAGTTCCGCTATTAAAAAATATATTGATTTAAATATCGAGTTAAGAAAAAATGCAAAAAATGATTTTAAAAAAGATTTTTTTAAGTTATTGATTAATTCAGTTTTTCGTAAGACTATGGAAAACTTAAGAAATAGAGTAAATATAGAATTAGTTAATAATACAAATAGCTATCGTTTTAAAAAACTTACCGCAAAACCAAACTATCAACATACTACAATATTTGATGAAACTTTAGTTGCTGTTCATATGAAGAAAACGGAAATAAAATATGACAAACCCGTTTATTTAGGTATGAGCATATTAGATATTAGTAAAACGCTTATGCATAACTTTTTATAATTACTTTAAAGCGAAGTATGATGAAAAGGTAAGGATGTGTTATACTGATACTGATAGTTTTATTCTTGAAATAGAAACTGATGATTTGTATAAGGATATTTCTAATAACGCTGAAGAAATGTATGATATGAGTGGTTACTCTGAAGAACATGAGTTGTATAGCCAAAAAAACAAAAAAGTGTTAGGTATGTTTAAAGATTAATTAAATGGTGATGTTATGATGGAGTTTGTTGGTTTAGGTGCTAAACAATATGCTTATGAAACATTACCTATAAAAAGAGAGGAAAAAACTGAAGAAAATCTAAATTCAAAACCAATTTTAGATAAAAATGGAAAATTAATATATGAGGGTGAAGGTGAAGGTAAAAGATGTAAGGGAGTAAAAAAGTCTGTTGTTAAAAATGAACTAAATTTAGAGAATTATAAAGATTGTTTAAAAACAGGAAAAGACCATTATAGAATTATAAATGTTTTAAGAAGCCATGAGCATGAAATATATACTGAAGAGTTAAACAAAAAAGCATTAAGTTCAGCTGATGATAAAAGGTACATATTAGAGGATAATGAAGATACTTTAGCTTGGGGACATTATAGGATTAAAAATTAAATTATAAAATATTTAACCTAGTAAAAAGGTTAAATATTTAAGATTTTATTTAAGAAGACTTTTTAAAAGTAAAGGAATAAATTGTTCTCTTTCTTTAATTTCATCATCCATATTTGAGTCAATTCTTTCATATTTTTCATTCTCTTCATCTTCTTCATTAATGTTAATTTTAAAACATAAATAAGGAAAAACAGGACCAAAGAATGGACAAAACATAACTAAAGCTTTTTTACAAAATTTTATATTTTCATTATATTTATGTAAAAAATCAATAGAATTAGTATTTAACATTAAGTGATAATTTTACTTCTCTGGAAATTGAGTAACAACTCCAAAATCTATATAAAAAACACTAAAGCTTTTTTTAATTTTACTAAATTGATATATTTTTATATTTAATTACATCTACATAATCTTTAAAAATGCAACTTTCATATTTTATACCTTTAACATTATTAAATACTATACTTTTTTCTACTTGACTTTGATGATACATTGCTTTACAATTTTCTTTTCTTTTTAAAGTCTTTTCCAACTTTATTCTAAAATCTTTTGAAATTTTATTTAACATGCTCATGTTGTATATAATATTGTTTAAGCTTAACGACAAAAATTTTTTTTTTTTTTTTTTTTTTTTTTTTTTTTTATAAAATCTTAAGGCTATCCATCTTTCATAAGTCTGGTGCGTTAGTTATAGCTAACCTAATGTGTGGTTAGCAAGATAACCGATGCGTGAGTTGATTGTTAGCTTGGGGGGTTATATGGGTTAGGTAAGTTTTTATATGTTTTGTGGTGTAGTTTAGCCTGGTAATTTTGGAAAAATCAAAATTTTTTTTAAAATTGAATTTAGGTAAAAACGTTTAATAAAGAGGTTATGTCGGTTGATTGCTAACCTTTATATGAGTGTTATGTTAAGCGTTACATGAGTGAGTATGTATAGAGTTAAGCAGAGGGTGATGTTAAGATTTTATAAGCAGGTGTGTTTATGAAATCACTTAAGGAGGGTTATGTGTGTTAAGCGTGGTGGGATTTGGTAAGGGTGTGGGGGTAACTTAAGCGTGGTGGGATTTGGTAAGGGTGTGGGGGTAACTTAAGCGTGGTGGGATTTCATAAATGCGTTGGCTAACCATAAGCGTGGTTGGTTTTCATAAATGCATTGGCTAACCATAAGCGTGGTTGAATTTGTTAAGCGGGGGTTAAAAACATAATTGCATGCGTAACTTAAAATGGCTGGGCCACTTAACCACACATTATTTTTTTAAGCGCGCGTGCATGCATAAGGGGGTTGGCCTAGAATGGGTATTTACTTATCTACTCCTACTTCTTGACTGGATTTGATCCATTTTCACACTCGTCTGAGGTATCATAAAGACAAACTTTTTGACCATTTTTCATGAGTATTGGACTGAAAATGTGGCCTCTAGAGTGTACACAAGATTTTTCTAAGATTTTACGTAGTGACCTAATTTTTTACCCTACGTGACGCATTTTCAAATTCTTCCAAGATAAATCAAGACAATTATTCCGATCAACATTCACTGGACTGAAAATATGGCTTCAAGAGCATACATAAAGCTTTTCAAGGATATGAAGCAGTGACCTAGTTTTTGACCCGACATGACCCTTCTTCGAAGTTGTCCAAGATATCATCAAGACAAACATTCTGACTAAATTTCAGTAGTATTGGACAGAGCATGTAGCCTCTAGAACATACACAAGTTTTTTTTTTTTTTTTTTTTTTTTTTTTTTTTTTTTTTTTTTCAAAGTTTTGACTAAGTGACTTAGTTTTTGACCAGACGTGACCCATTTTCAAACTTATCTAAGATATCATCGAGATAAGCATTCTGACCAAGTTTCATGAGTATCGGACTGAAAAAATTGGCGTCTAGAGTGTACACAAGGTTTTTCTAAGATTGGAAATGTTGATCTCGTTTTTGACCCGACCTGATCCTTTGTCAAACTCATTAAAGATATCATCAAGACAATTATTCTGACCAAGTTTCAAGAATATTGGACTGAAAATGTGGCCTCTAAAGTGTACTAAAGTTTTTTCATAGATTTGACCTAGTTACCTAGTTTTTGACCTGACATGGTACATTTCGAACTCGTCCGAGCTATCATCAAGACAAAGATACTATTTTTCGAGAGTATTGGACTGAAAATGTGGTCTCTAGAGCGTTTTTCAAAGATTTGACCTGGCGTTCTAGTTTTGACCAGACATGACCCATTTCAATACTCGTTTGTTTGAGGTACATGTATTACCAAGGGCGTATTCCTTTCGCTACTCCGAACACTCCGAACATGTTGTAGATCAATGAATGGAATATTTCAAAACACGGTGCTGTGTTCTTCAGAACATGTTCTGCTGTTCTAAATGAATCGAGGTGCAGCGCACCTGCTGAACGCGTCATTTTGTGTCACAAGATGGCTGAAAGACGAACAATTTTTCATTGCTAAAACAGTTTGGATCCTGAACAAACCTCACAGATGTGTAGGGTGCTCTAGATGCATCCTGAACGCCTAGCCATTTTGTTGGTTTCAATTGTCTTCTCATTTCCTCGTGACTCGGCACAAATGTACTTTGAAAAAAGCTCAGCATACTCCAGTCCATATGGCCAGAGTATAAATCAAAGTGCTCTTAACATCAGCACCGTAAAACTGTCGACACCCAATTATTTGCATTGCGAAAAAAAAGCACTTGCAACTAATGGGATTTTGTCATCATCGAAATATAGGTGAAAAAGAATACTTTTGAACACACTGTGTGAAAAAGGGAGAAATTGCTGGCTAGCAGCTATTTCTACACTACGTTGTTTTCTACCCATCCCAGAACAAATTTCAATTTTGGAGTCCCATCGACTTTGTCGTCTGCAAATGCTTTCACTTTGGACAAGTCTGAAATGTTGATCTTTGGTAAAGAGTTATGTGGTTGTAACAACTAACCCTCAGCAAATTGTCTTGAGGTGATTTAGTACGCCCGTACAGTTTCCCTATTTTCTAGAAAAGTTTGCAATAGATTTGAAGTTTAATTGTGACATAGGTTAGAATAGCATTCTAATCGCCAACAATAGATTGAAAAGGGGATAAGACACATATTCCCAATGTCGACCAGCAATATTGTTATCAAGTTTAGAACAAAATGAAAGCCAAAACATTTCTGTTATTGATAAGAACAATGTTCCAAAAATGCTCCATATCATTCCAGAACAGTGCACATATGCTGAAATATTCCTATCGCCCGTTCCAGAAGAGTATTCCGGAACACAGTGTAATGTGCCAGAAGAGGTGAATGGAATACGCCCCCAGACAAACATTCTGACCAAGTTTCATGAGTATTGGACTGAAAACGTGGCCTCTAGAGTTTACACAAATTTTTTGTAAGATTTGACCTAGTTTTTGATCTGACGTGACCCATATTCGAACTCGTCCGAGACATCATCGAGACAAAAGTTGACGAAGGACGACGGTCGACGCACTAGACGGACACAGCACGATCACAAAAGCTCACTGGGAGCAGTTCATGCTCAGGTGAGGTAAATAGTAACTATATGGTTGCCGACAATATGACCCTATGCGCACATGAAAGAGTACAGATCTAACAGTAATCAGGAATAGTTTTTCATACTATATTTGTAAGGAAGAACGAATTTTAACATTAACATTTTGATACGAGAAACATCGTTATCAGCTGAACTTTCAGCATAATATTGATAGAACTTGCTTACAACAGGAAATTAATGCAGATTGTTGTATCAAAGTACGTTCACAGGAGCAAAACCGTTTTCTTGTTCTCATTCCTAAAGGTTCGAATTCGTCATGACAATGGCTACTATAAGCAAGAAACATCCTGCAGAGATCTTAGATCAAGACCAGTAAGTCAAAGATCAAAATTTAATTCTCTATGTGAAGCAGAGTATTGTATAACTTGCGCTTGCACTTTCTTGTTAAATAGCTCGCTTTGTAGTAGTCTGGTACCCCGCCGTACTTCAGAAGTACGTCAGGCAAAGCGCAATAATGGCGGCCCCCGTTTGTAATATGCAGAAGTAACGGATTAATGTTATTTCACTTAATCAAATCCTACTAGAGGGTGAATTGAAAACAGATTGGTTGCAAAAAAGTAATGGCAGTTAGTTTTTCTAAGTGTCGTTCTTATTTAGCGAGAAAAACTACGTATCAGAATGCTTTAAGTATCCGAAATTTCAATGGACCGATATACCGTCCGAAAACAGGGCTACTTTTAAAATGATTCATAGCCAAATTTATATCTAAACCATATCCCAAAAGCACGTTTTAGATTCGTTAATGTATATTTTGTACAAAATTGATCTCATTTTATTCAATGATCAAACTTGACCACATGAAATTAAGAACAACAGGAAAGCATTTAGTGCTAAGCTTGAGGTCGCCATGGAGGCCGCCATTATTGCGCTTTGCCTGACCCTATAACGTAGCGGTAGGGGCAGGTAATCCAGACTAGCTTTGTAGCAGCATGGAAGCGTGTTTGTTTAGTGAATTAGTTGGTCGGTTTATATTCCCCGCTTGAGCAGACGATTTTACCGTTATTTTAGGCTAAGCAACCATGGAACGTCTGTAACGTAGTCTATGGAAAGCCATGGCTGTCTTACACTGTTCTTTTACGATTCATTGCACTGTTGTCGTAATATATCGGCTCATTTTAACTATAAATGAAATGAAACCATGTTTATATAGAACCAAACTTCCTTATATTAATCGAATATTTCAGTGTATTGAACGGAATCGTCAGTATATATCCAAAGTAGCATTATATGGTATCATTTCGACAATACATTTCACGAAGATTCCTTTGAATTAATTCAACTGTTCTTATATGAAACCAATTTAACAAGGTATGTTACCATAGCTAAATATGTGATACAGATTTATTAATATATTGAACCAAAATGAGTTTATATGAAACCAAGTGTCCTTATACAGAACTGCAGAACCATGATATGACTTCATTTTGACATTATATTAAACGAGTGATTCTTTATATCACTCCAATCGAATATAATGTCAAAATGAAGTCATATCATGGTTCTGTAGTTCTGTATAAGGACACTTGGTTTCATATAAACACATTTTGGTTCAATATATTAATAAATCCGTATCACATATTTAGCTATGGTAACATACCTTGTTAAATTGGTTTCATACAAGAACAGTTGAATTTATTAAAAGGAATTTTCGTAAAATGTATTGTCGAAATGATACCATATAATGCTACTTTGGATAAATATATTGACGATTCTGTTCAATACATCGAAATATTCGATTAATGTAGAAAGTTTGGTTCCATGTAAACATGGTTTCATTTCATATGTAGCTAAAATGAGCCGATATATTACGACAACGGTGCAATGAATTGTAAAAGAACGGGATAAGACAGCCATGGCTTTCCATACTAGTCTGTAACATATTTATGAATAAAGTCTGTACATGGGTACATATTTGAAAACATTGCTGCATACGTATTTTCTTTTTTTCTTAATGATCGCCTTAATGGCTTATGTAAACATCCTACACACAGTATGGGTAACCTTAGCAGCTCATTTATCGCTTACTTACCGAATCAGAATAAAATCCTATGAGTTTAGCTAGGATTGTGAAGACAAATCATTTATCACATTAGTACCCTATTTTCAGTGTATACAGCCACGAAGAAGTTTTCTTGTCTTACACACGTATTCGGCTAAAACTCTGTAAGCATCCCACAAGTCTCAAACATTGCTGATCCACATTTCTCTGAGCAATAAATTGTCAAAACTGACGACCGTGAAAAACTTCAAATTTCATTATCTGTTAGATTAAAATAAAATCATTATATGCAAGTTCCGTTGGACCTTTTTTTCGTCAATGTACATTCCTGTCGATAAAGCAAATAGGCTTCATGTAAATTTCAATACACATGTGGATGTAGGCCTATGTTTTAACTCATCACTAACTATAGATCTTGAGATACAGCTATATGATAAAAAGAATCTGACATGAGTTAGCGGCTTAGGTAGAATTGTATTTAAACTCGTCGAAAAACCACTTTATTACGCTCGCCAAAGGCTCGCTTTATAACACATGTCTAGACTCGGTCAATAAAACATGCCAAATAATATCAGATCCTATATTTCCCAAATCCAGAGCAACTGTTATCACTGCAAATAAACCAAACCAAAAACTATGGACGAAATACTTGTGAACATAAGGTAACAACGCCCCCTCCTGGAAAATCCAGCAAACGATGAGTATCTGTATGTCGTTCTTGCGACCTCATCATCATTGTAGCTTGACAGATTAATGTAAAGAATTTGGTCAACTTTATAGTATATCGCACAAGTTAAGCCCCAGCCTTCGAATGTCAGGAATATGTAGAGGTGCGAAAAAGAAATTAATTATTGCAAAAGTTGTTTCCCTCTATCATTTGGACGACATTTGTTCACAGTTCAGCTGATACGGACTGACGTCTACTGGTATGTTTTACTTTTAAATACCTTTTCCATTTGTTAATAAACTTACCTGCGAAGATAAATGAATATTTCTGGCCATTTAAGTAACTTCATTACTTGTTGATAAATATATGCATGCCAATATAAGGGTAGAATAGGTAACGCATGATCGGGGATCAGCAAACGCTTTTAACCAGTAAAGAAGGTAAGATCGGCCATACATGGATCCGTGGCGATGAGATAAACCGACTTCCTTGGTTACCGTCGTTAAGGGCTCACAAACAAACGCATTAAATACATATACAGTATAGAAGAAAGGCTACTTAAATCGTGCTGTCATGCCTGTTTCTTTCGACTAAATTCCGAAAAAATAATCTTGTTCATATTTTTCTGCCGATGATGGATTCTCGGCAAGAAATATATGGATACTTGAACTTATACACAAGGATTTGTACAAAAGGTGTGAACTTCAGGGGCTACGGACAATGTAATACATGTGCCAGCAAAGTTTTGAACTTCTACGAGAAAGAATGAAACAACTCATAATCCTCTGCAGTTTTGCTTAAAAAAAATAGAATTAAAGATGATTAATATTTTTGTAAGGCTTGTTAGGTTGTCTCAACATCGTATTCGATAATAAATTACACTATATTACAAGCATTTTGAAATATTATAGATTGTCTCATTCAACAGAGAGGTGGAAGTCTGAGAAATGTTTAAATTTCAAGTTAAGGGAAATGGTTGCCTGACGATTGTAGAAAAAGTGTAAAGTGTGCTGTCAATTAACAAACTTGTTGATCATTGGCGGTAGTTTGTTTTATCTTATGATATACTGAAGACAACGGGTGGTCGAGTGGATTACAGCGGCAATCAAACACACATCTTATCAGTTAACAGTTTACCGACATACCCTTTGAAATAGTAGATGTGCTAATCCACCTAATTATGGCTAAGGCAAAAGCTGATTTAATTAACATAAGTTGCCTTTTGAGCTAAACTTCCAAAACTGTACACAACAGAACTTACTCTGTTTCAAAATTGAAATCTACATGTACCTTCAGTAAGAATACACGTAAATGAACTTAATTTAAGTATCAGATGGTTTGAATCCAAGAATAAACTGCATTTTTTTGCACTCTGATCTGTATCTACACATTCAGCATTCTTCATGCACCAAGGGTTAATGTTAACGTCATACTTAAACATTGATGACACGTGCCCCTTTTTGGATGTGCAGATGTTATTAAACAAGATTAACTATTTGAGTGAACGTACTTTTTCTTTATTAGTATTTCATATATTTTACCTTTGTTTTCCACTGTAAAACAGTTTCAGTTTTTTTTTTTCGGAGAGTTTCAGGGGGAAAAATCTAACATAATTAATCCATTGCGTAATATAGCGTTGATCAAACTCTTTGCTCATGTCCCATTGTCAATCATAATCATAATACAAACTTATAATCTCTTCGTATATCTCACGTAAGCAGTACACGGTCGCAAAGCACATCTTTTAAACTTTTTCCTAAAATTCAAGCGTCGTAAACACACATAATATCGCACTTCTCCATCATTAACATTCGCTTGTTCGTGAGCCGAAATAGCAGACAGCAAGGCTGCACGTCAGGCCAAATAAATGCGATGACCTGATTGGTCGAATATCAATTTCCACGGATCCATGTATTCCCGTAGTTCTCCGTCGGTACTCGCGCTCCAAACGCGGGCGCCTCTGTATTCCGCCAGAGGGCGATGTTGTACACATTATATACATATATTTTGCTGGATGATTATTTACAGACTTCCAGATAAGAGGGAGTGATAGTATACTAAATCCACTATTTCTCTTCCAAACCCTATGTTGTGGGTACTCATTTGAATTGTCTCGATGAGACGATTCTAATGAGTACCCATAACATAGGGTTTAGTGGAGAGTGATTAATATTTTCAATTTTGAAATCAAAATCACGCCCTTTATCTGGAGCTCTGTATTTATTAGTCGCCGCGAAGAAGCGCGCGACTCATTTTTAATAGTTTTTCGAGTTAGGACATGGGCAATGGGATTTCTTTTTTATAGGGGTGTTAAGGTTAACAAGGAATCTTTCTACTTCGCCTAAAACTGGCTTTTTACTTCATTCTTAAAGTACGAAGTGTACAATACTGATACTATTTTTGTTCTGTTAATACTTACAACATCAAAAAATCCGCCCAATTAATACTTTTATTTTCGCTATTCGTGAGAAATGGACTCGTCCAAATAAATGCCTTGTTTCCATTGGTCGAGGCTGTACTTCTAGATTCTCATGTGGTCATTCTCTATCACGTGATCATGCTCTTGTTCTAATGTTTCATCAATTTGAACCTATACACAAAACGCCCCAACTTTTACCAGTACAACCCTGTGATTGACATCAAAACGGTTTTGGAGGCCTGTGTTGATTGCAAGCATTCTTTCCTTTTACCCACAGATGTCGTAGTTTATTGGTACAGTTTCCTCTTATTCCACTTTGCAGTTATGTTCAAAACTGTAACAGAAGACAAGTTTTGATATAGATTCACAGTCACATCAATTTCATAATGTGTTAAAAAATCTGCTGATGAGAACTGACATTTACTTACTTATCCTGGATTTCTTGCAGCATTAAACAAAATTTTTGGCGGCGACTTTGATGCTTTGCGTCAACTTTTTCTTGTACAGTATTATTGATACTTTTTGTAGGCCAGACCTTCAAACAGGGTGTATGGCACCTCACTGGTTTGTTGAATATGTAATTGTTGAAAACTTCTTTTAGCATCATTTATTCTTCTCTGAATCTGTCAAATTGTTCTCGTACACTTAAAATTTAGACTGTTGAATAAAGAAACTTCATATCTTCATCTTGTGGAAAGGCCGATATGGAGCAATTTCAAAACCGAGTTTGATCAGATTTCAAAAAGAATTGGACATCTAATTGTATTTTGAATTAAAGACCCATTCTTGCAGAAGGCTTAAAATACGCTTATGAACTTCGATAAATTACAGACTTTACTTATTGTGTAAAACTGACTAAATTACTTTGGTATTCTTACGGACATGAAAGTTCGTAACAAATGCATAGCTCAAATACAAACCGTCCCGGCTGGGATTCGAACCCGTGCGGCAAATATCCTCGTTAATTGAGGTTTAAAAGACCAATAAAGTAACCCCTGAGCTAAAGAGAACTCTCCCTAACGCAGTTGTCAGGTGTTGATTTTATACGGGAAGAAGCTATGCTGTAAGGAAGGAGTGATCTCCCGTAACAATATGGTCAAGGTTGAGAATACTGGTGGAAGGCAGCAGCTTTAATTCGCTAGATTCCACGCCGTATCATTTGCATACCATACCGAAAATAGAATTCTACTCGCGATTACAACAGAGAAAATGCTGCCTTTGTATTCTTTCCTTTTTTTCGTGGGGGGGGGGGCGTTCCTTTTTCATTTTAAAGGGCCCAGTAGCGGCCAAAGTTACACAATTTCTGTGTTGAAATGTATTATACTTCAAATCATACCGTATATAAGTTTGAAAGTGATTGTGAAGATGATATTCTGTTACTGCATGTTTGGTCAACATGCTAGTCGCTGGCAGGAAAATGTATTTTATTCGAGTAACTAGGTTCAAAATTGCCAGGTCGCTCTATCTTTTCTTTTTTTTTTTTTTTTTTTTTTTTTTTGCTTTTTACCCATTTAAAATTCGTTTTTCTGCTAGCGACTAACACTTCACCCGACCGAACAATAACAGATTGTCATCTTCACATATTTTTCATACTTTGAAAAGGTATGATTTAAATTCAAATACATTTTCACACCTGCATTGTTTACTTTGACTGCCACGTGGCCTTTAAGCGTTAAACATTCATGCACCTATACTAAATTTATATTTTTTTCCTCTTTGAATTATATTGCGCTGCACTCTTGATACCATTTACCACGCTGTAGAGTTTTTCGCTGTTGAAGTCCTGTGATCGAGGTTGTTGCAATATTATACCTATATAGAGTTTTCTACTCCATTTTCCTTCCTGACGGGATTAATACGCAAGGTGAAGGTCGTAAACTGTCATTTGATATCCTTGATTTGAACCGAGATATGACGTTATAGTTAGACGCTGTGAAGAAAAGAATAAACGATTTAAACAGCCAAAAGGAGGGAGCGTAGCGGCCGACTGTGACTGTTTTTTTTTTTTAAGTCGTTCAATTTTGTCTGCACAGCATGTAACTGACTTTGTCGTTGTCCACCATAATTAACCAAACGACAGACGATAGATCGCTCCTCCCACTGATGTCACGTGACCCGCGAATCTAAAAACCTAGACAAACATTACCCAGACTCGAGGGCTTAGCTAGGAGACGTATGCAAGTTACCAGAAGATATTTTAACACAAAATAATAGTTCAAGATAAAATAAGCATGGGAACAATTTGAGAAAAGGTAGTTACATCTTTTGGATTTAGGTTTTTCGAAGTTTTAGAGGTGAAAATTGAAATAGAGGCTGTTTATTTCGAAGTCAGTTGACTTGCACCCCTTAGGCCACTTACATTTGATAATGTAGACCTGTATAATACGTGTACATGTAACTCGTGCTTCCTAAATATTTCTTAAAGTCATTGGTCTGCAAATGCAATTCATCTTTTACCTGGACAAAAATAAGCTTTTTCAAAATTCAGACTTCGCAGAGATTTTTCCATTACTTAGTACGAGATTTATGCTTCAATAATTTCACCACAAATTGCAAGACTTCATTACCAAACGAAATATACATGATTTTAACAGGGTAATATGATTACCTGACGTTTGAATTGAAATAAGAAGATACATTAACAATGATAGGTTTACCAAATTGATTTTTTCAAGTTCGAGGGAAAAACCCGAGGGGAAGAATAAAAAGAATAAAAACATGAATATATTTCTAAGCATTCGCCGCTAAATACTATGCTGTAAGAGTAATAGAAAAATAAATTGACTTACACGTTGAACATGTATTTATCCAAATTTCAAACGCTAATAATTGTTGAAAGGGGTTATAGACGGTCACAAAGTGTCAGACTGACATGACACGTTTGTGTAATTTTACAAGTAGGACAGTACCAGACGCTTTTGGGGTGGTATACTGATATCAAAGGAATATCGCATAAACCCTTGCTCCACGTTTTGCGTAAAAAAGTGGCAACATGTACAATAAATCAAGCGAAAACGGCTTGATTGGTTTCTCTTTGATTTTCGATAAATAAATAATAGTTTAAGGGAGATTAAAAAATTGAAAATAAAGGGAGGGGAAAGGTGGTAATATATGTAGGGTGTCATATCGTCTTTAATTTAACAGGCTTTAAGTTTGCATTCATAAATATGTTAAAATACAGAGACCAATGGGAACAACGTTCTTAATGGTTTACTGATGGAGGAAGATGACATTTGTTTTTAATTTAAACAAATGTCTAAACTGTGCCTACATTGCATTTTATTTTAAAAGCGGGGGGAGGGGGGAGGGGGGCGCTGTTTAGGTTTGACTTCTTTGAAGACTATATGAAAAGCATTTTTATTTAAGGATAATTTGCAAGGGGAAAAAAGAATCAACAAAAGAGATATAACCAGCTTTCAAAATAACAAGTCAACTCGATTTGGTAAGAAAATGAATTATCGAGTATATATTTAAATGAAAAATAAGGCAAAGGAAATATATAACTGAACATGATAAAATCCAATCAGTTGTCTAAAATATTATCTATACATTTCTTTTAGAAAAGAAACGGGTATCTGTTGCCAAGATTGAAATTCTGGAAAATTCATGACAATAAAACATGTTAACAAGAAGTATTCATTTATTTTTATCCTTTTAAATCTGAATTTGTCTTCTGAAACAATAGTTTTACCTGGTGTAACTCTGCATCTTGAAATTTCAGTCCTAAGGATTAATAATGGATATCAGGTTCAAAGTTATTCATCAGGTTTTTTTCCCATAAATATACTATACATTTATACATAGTTATAACTCCTAATGATTCAGAATGTCTAGGCTTTATAACGGCAAGACGGCTTCCGCTCTGAATGGAAAAATGCTGATCGCTCATTGGCTTATTGATTTTTTTGATTGACAGCTGTCGTTTGGTTAATTACATCATCGCTTAAACAATGGTGCCTTATATGGTGTTTCCTGCTTCATCATTTATAAAGACACGCCCTTATTGCATCATCGCTAAAACAATGATAAATCTAACATTATATGGATTTTCTCGCTTCATTCATTCATAAAGTATTTTGAAGGACGGGAAAAATAGTTGCTATAGACACATAGAATATGAGCCATACTCTGGCAAAAGGGAGCTTGATGCACCTTCGTGATGCATGGTACGAAGCGAGACATCTTATAACTATGGACTCATAAAATCCATTTTCTCTGAAAACCGACGTAAGCAGGTAAAATGGTCCTTTGATATGCAGAAAATTGGCCGAAAGCAAAAAGTGTGGGGCCTTGTAAGCTTGTGCGGACTGAGCAGGCTGACCTGGGTGGATACTTTTTACAGATGCATCAAGCCCCTTTTCAGAGAGCATGGCTCAGATATTTCGTGTTAAATGCCTGTATCGACATGACAGCGCAATAAACTAGTTTACTACGGTATGGATTTTCTTTATATTTCAAAATATAGATCGACTGACTTACGTTTCAAAAATATATTATTGCTTTCCCATTTTCTTCTTTCCACAGGGTTTGTAGATTTATCGGTTCGTGTATGTGTAAATTTATATGATTATTAATGAGAGGGGCGGGATTTGTGGACGCATGCACGGTAACCCCCCCCCCCCAAAAAAAAAGCGACGTTTAACTGATAAAATGGTCAAAATAAACCCAGCTTGAGGCAGTTAAAAGGAAATAGAATTTTTCAAATATAAGCCTTCTGATTGGAAGTAGTTAGATAATTACCGGTTAGAACACAGTTTAACCATCATCCAACCACACACCCACTTACTATTTTTCAACCACAAAAACATACCACAAACCCATATAATTGTACTCCCTTATACATATTATACATATTGCATTTACCTATCCATTCCCCACGATTAAGCATATTGCATTTACCTATCCATTCCCTCCATCCTTAAGTTTATAGCTAACCCTTATACAATACAACAATATAACAATAAACAACGCTATAACAATTTTATGTAACATTATCATGCTCATAAAATTAAAAACAAAATGGGTTAACAAGTCAATCTAATTAAGGTCAGCAAACAAAATGGCTAACCTTTTTTATAAATATTTTTTACTTAAGCCATTTTATTAAAAAAAAAAAATTTTAAAAAAAATTTTAAAAAATTTGTTGCACGCATCAATCAACCAATGCATTAACTAACCAACAAACCCTTACATCAGTTTATTGCTTAACCTTTTACCTCCCCCATCAACCAACACATGACACATTAGTTAACCAGTCACTCACTCACTTAACTAACCAGCAAGCCCTTACATCAGTTTATTGCTTAACCTTTTACCTCCCCCCATCAACCAACGCATCAGGCTATGGCTAACCGGCTTATGAGTAAGTGGGTGGCTTAAGATGTTGATAAAAATTTTTGAATTTTACGTAAAATTCTCTCAAACATAGATATATAAAGATGGCCGGTATAGATGAAGATGAAGAATATTATATAAAGATGCGTGATAAACTTGATGAATTTTTAGAAAAAATAAAAGAAAAGATAGAAAAGATAAAAGAGGACAGGGCACAAGTTTCAACTTTAAGGCTTGCTAGCCCTCCAATGGCAAAACTTATTACAACAATATATAGAATACTTATAATGCAATGGGATGAGTAAAAAATTAAAAAAAAAAAATTTATTTTCTTTGTGATGATAAAAAAAATTGATTGTTTTTGTTAAGTACTTATAGCTATATTATAAAAATGCATGTGTTAAATAGTATTTCAAATGATTTTGCAATAAAGTTATGCCAGATTTTATTAAATAAAAAATCTATGTCTTACCATATGTATGATTCAAATAAAGAACTTTTTCAATTTTATTTTTCTTTTACAGAAAAGGAAAAGGATTCTTTCTTTTTGTTTTTAAAATTAATGCCTTTTGTTTATTATGAACATAGTAAGCATAGGTTAGAAAAATATGATTTTGAAACAATACTTTTTACTGCATTTCCTGATACACGCGAGCATTCGGGTGATCCTTGTCGATATATTGGTAGACCTATTTATACTGGTATTAGAATTCCATTTAACCAAAGTGATGATTTTTTAAGTAATTATAAAAATGCTATAATTGATTTACTTAAAGATATTTCTAGAGAAAAACAACCTGTGGATTATTATATATTTCCACTATTAACATTTAAAAATATTCATCATGCTTTACCTCTTGAATATTCTGGTGATTTTACATCTTTTGTTGAATATTATGGTGAATGGTGGGGTGATTTACATTATTATCTCTATAGTCAAAATGAATTATATACAATTAATCACGGCGAAGGTTATCAAAGATTTAATGATGTTAATAATGTTAATTATGAAGAACAAGAACTTACTGAAATTTGGGATATGTATGAAGAAAATTATGGTAATGTGCAGCCACAAAATATTAGCATAAATGAAACCTATAAATCGGATACATGCGTTTTATGCTTAGATGAAAACACAAAACCAAACATTTTATTTTGTGGTTGTGGTCATCTTTGTGCCTGTGAATCATGTTTGGCAAGTTACAACAAAAAAGATTGTCCAGTTTGTAGAGTAAAAAGTGATATCATTAGAAAATTTTAAATATTTAACCTTTTTATCAGGTTAAATATTTTTACAAGTCCAACTCTACCAATATTGACAAATACGAATTTTTTGCATCAGGGTGGTTAGACCTTGTTACAAAGTTTATAATATCACATTGGTTTACTTCTAAAGGTTGTGGAAAAACTACGCAGCTGCATTTTTCTTTAGCATTTTTTATTAAAGAGTAGTCAACCTGTTCAACTTCGTTTATGACTATGTTAACTTTTACCTCTTCCGGTAAAAACCTATTACCTTTAGCAACCATTAAAGACCCTCTTATAATTTTACCAGGGGCGGCCATACAATAACCTCCTCTCCCATGGTCATTTCCAGAGCTTCCATTACCGAAAGAAAACTCATACTCACCATTCTTCAATGACCCTTGCTCCTCAGCATGAATGCTTATAATAGGTTTAAGTCCTATAAGAGCAGGGAGTGATACTTTTTCATCCACATATGATTTTGTTGCTAAATCTCTTTCTTCTACAGGTGCGGCTGAGTTTTTTATAGAAAAACCTTGAAGATCTATATTAGCTATTGCTGAAAAACTACCATCAGGATTTTTTACAATAGCCCCACCATTATCAACATAATTTTTATTAACAGCAGAGTCTCTATCCACAGGATTTGGTAAACCAGTAATTAACTGACCACCCATATCTATATCACCAGCCATAGAAAAAGACCCATCTTGGTTTTTTGTCAAAGCTTTTTCACCTGCAGTAGCTACATTAACAACCGTATCTACATAATACTTATTTACTGCTTGACTATCTTCTATAGGCGTTCCAAGGTTATAAATTCTTCGTCCACCCATAGAAACGTCACCACTTGCTATATATCCTCCAGGTCCATAAATGAAGGCTCTGTTGGCAACATCCACATAATTTTTTGTTGCTACATCTTGTGGATCAGCAGGATCTATTACATCCGTTAAAGTATACCCTCGCATACTTATATTCGTAATTGCAGAAAAACCTCCATCTTGTTGTTGCACTATTGCTCTGCCACTATTATCAACATAATTTTTAGTAGCAACTTCACCAGATTCTACTGGATCTTTAACATTTTTTATAACATTATAATTCATGTTTAAATATCCTTGTACATTGTATCCTCCATTTTCATCTAACAGCCCTGAGTTGGCATCAACATAACTCTTAGTGGCAAAATCCTGGGGATTTACTGGATTACTAACCCTTGTTAATGTATTACCAGCCATATTTATAGAACCGGTAACGGGGGTTGTTCCATCTTTACGTAAAAAATTATTACTTATGTAAGCAAGTGATACACCATCACCACTTGTTTTAACATCATCTATTATTCCAAATTTATTAACAGGCATCGTTTTTAATATTGCTAAAAAAGTTTATTTAGAACATTTTGAAATTTATTACCTAAACCCAACTCTTTAAGAATGTACAAACATAAATGGCCACAAAATACTTCCCCCGCATGTTGTAATTGGTCAGTATTGTAGTGTATTGACCTTTTTAAATAATCTATAAATTCAATAGGTGGTTGAATACCATAACTATCAAAATAAATTTTAGTTTTATCATCTTTAAACCATGCAACCCAATGAGTACCTGGACCGCTGGTATCATCAAGATTTAATATACCACATTCTTTATTTTTTACTTTTTAAAAATATTCCTCTAAATTTTTTTATTTTTAATTTTTTTGCAGCATCCTCAAGTTCAAAATTGCTTAAAGGTCTATTTGGTAAAGTTATATTATCAATTAAAATATTTTCCATTATTATATATTTAAATATTTACAATAGCGCTATTATCAACCCATGAATTAAACTCATCAGAATAACCTTTCCACTTTACGAGAGATTTCTTTTTTCCCGTTTTAATAACCTTTTCTATCCTATACAACTCTTGCCTCGTTTTTTGTAGTTCAGGTTCATAAAAGGAACCTTTCATTTCTTCACCATTTAAATCTTCAATTTTATATGTTACAGGTAATGTATGTTTTACTTCTGAAACTGTAAAAACCTCTTCAGTCCATCTTGTGATATAACGTTTTTCAAAAGTCTTTTTCTTTTTACTTATCCTTACTTTGTCTCCAACAGAAAACTTTGGTTCAATATCCTCCCTTACTTGATTATAATCAGGATACAATGTTCTCCAAACTTTATTTTCATTCTTCTTCTTACTTGCTTCAGTTGGTGTTATCTTAATAGAAGAATGTCTTGTGTTATTATATTCTTTAACAAGATTTGGTAACACATTAATATAAACATTTGTTGAGTGAGCAGAGAAATACTTCCACATTTTTTCTTTCATTGTTCTAATCCATCTCTCAACAACGCTTGATTTTTCCTCGTTTTCAGTGGAATATAATTCAATCAAGTCTTTAACATCTTTGTTATAAAACTCTTTACCTTTATCTACCCATATTTTTTCAGGTTTTCTTTCCTTAAAAATACTCTTCAATGCAACAGAAACAGATTTTCCTGTTTTATCTTTTAATGGTATCAACCACCCATATTTTGAAAAGATATCAATGACAGCAAGAAGATATTTTACACCACGATTAAGTTTAGAAAATGCTTGCATATCTACTAAATCTGCAGCCCATATCATATCAATACCATTTACTCTAACTCTCCTTTTCTTAAATTTTCTTTTTACAGGTTTATGTAATTCTTCTGCTAGCGTTATATTTTCTAAATTTTTTTTTTTAATTCCCATTCCAAATTTTTTCTTGGTTCCTATCAATGAGGAAACCAATCCTCTTTCCATTCTTTCCTTAATAGTAGAATTATAAATACCTTTTAACTCTTAAAGCATATTAGCATCACAAACAGAATTTCTTGTTGCTGTATCATTATGCTTAAGATAACAGATATCATGATGATATGCTACTTTATCAACACGATTTACAGGCTTTGACCATTCTTTAGGTGTTAAATCAGGATTTAATCTTTTCTTTAACTTGGTACCAGGACCAGTAAAGTTATGCCCTGGTAAATGCATTTCAACAGGTAAGTTATTGATTGCTTTGTTTAACAATGATCCACCTTTTTGTTGTTTAATAAATTGTGTTTTAGTTGTACCACAATTAACACATTTTCCACGCATCATATTTTTACCATTTTTACTTACATAACATTCTATATCAGTAGTATCAGTTTGTTTTTTACATTTAACACAATACATTTTTTATATTAAGATAAAATTTTTAATATAAAATGGATATTGTTAATTTATCATGGAATGAAGCTTTAGCAAAAAGATTTAACCACCCCCTTTTACCAAGAAGTATCAGAGGCTTAATAGTAGGTAAATCAGGATGTGGTAAAACTACCCTTTTACTTAACCTTTTGTTACGTCCTGATTGGTTAGATTATGACAACTTATGCGTTTTTGGTAAAAGTTTATTTCAACCAGAATATCGTATACTTCAAAAAGCTTTTGAAGAAAAAATACCAAAAGAATACATATTAAGGTTGTTTTCACTTAAAAATGAAGTTCAAAACCGTGACATTTCACCTACGGCATTAGTTGAAGAATGGAGTAAAACAATTAAAGAAAAATCTGATATCAATTGTGAATTTTTTGAATATGCTGGTGATGTTCCTGACCCAAGAGATTTAAATGGTCAAAACAAAAATTTAATGATTTTTGATGATTTACTATTAGAAAGACAAAACAAATGTGAAAGCTATTATGTAAGAGGTAGACATAGTAACGCAGATTGTTTTTATCAATCCCAAAATTATTTTAGATTGCCCCGTCAAACTATTAGAGAAAATGCTAATTTTATTTGCTTGTTTAGACAAGACTTAAAAAATCTTAATCATATTTTTAGTGATCATGTAGGTGATGATGTGACAAAAACTGAGTTCATTAATTTTTGTAAAAATTGTTGGGAAAGACCTCATGGTTTTGTCATAATTGATTTAACCAATGACAAATACAACGGTAAATATAGAAATGGATTTGACAACTTCTATATACCACAAAACTACAACAACTATTATTAAATTTTTTTTAAAAAAAAAATTTTTTTTTAAAAAAATGAAAAAATTTAAGGAGATTTTAAGTATGTTTTATAAAAATGACAAAATCATCAAGAACAGTAATTTATCATAGTATTGAAAAATATAGTTTAAATGATTTTATGGGTATCACTAAAAAAATAGAAATTGATTTACATAAAAAATTTGAACTTTGTTCACAAAGATATTTTAAAAAAGCTTTTGATATGCTAGATTTAAAAAGGGATTTTCTTTCTTATGAAAAAAGTCTTAAAGGTATTGAAGAAAAAGAATTATGTGTTTGTTTTTTGAAAAACCATATTTCAGAATTACTTTTTAATTTAAATAAATGGTCAAGTATTTTTAAAACTGAAGAGGAAGATAAAGCTAACAGAAAACATAGAAAGCATAGAAAAAAATTTATGGTATATCTAGGTAAACTAAGAAAAATAATCTATATTTTTCAATTTAGTTTAAATAAATCTTGTGATGGTCACTCTGCATATTTAAACAAAAGAAATTATTTAATTTAAAAATATATCTTAAGCAAAAAGATATATTTTACACATTTAAACAACCTTTTTACTAAATATAAAAATGGAAGAATTACTTGAAAAAATAGTAAAAAATACTGACCATAAAACATCATTTCAAATTATAGTAAGTGACAACAAAACAAGTTTTGAAACAAGATTTAACCCACCACTTAAATTAGAGCAAGCTAAAGAATATGAAATAGCATTGGTTAATCTTGAAACTTACTATTCATTTCCAAATATTACCGAAGATAACGATACCTTTGTTTATTCTCCTGATGATGGCGCCACATGGAATAAAATAAAAATACCTGAAGGTTCCTATGATTTAGTTGATATCAACTATTATATACAACAAGAAATGAGGAAAAAATGTGATTATGACCAATTTAATGAAGAATATTATATTACCTTATCAGCAAACACTAATACCTTAAAATCAGTTTTAATTCTTGAAAATGGATATCGGGTAGATTTTAATCATGAAAAAAGTATTGGAAAGGTGTTAGGATTTAACAGAGCAAAATATGTTCGAGGGTTTCATGAATCAGAAAATTTAGTTAATATCTTAAGTATTAATAGCTTACTAGTCAACATTGATTTAATTTCAGGAAGTTATGTTAATGGTTCACAAAGAAATACAATTTACAGCTTTTTTCCAAATGTATCACCAGGGTATAAAATAATAGAAAATCCAGTTAATCTGGTATATTTACCTTTAACGTTGAATGAAATACATGATTTAAACGTTACGCTAACTGACCAAGATGGAAATATATTAAATTTAAGAGGAGAAACATTAACTATTAGATTTCATATAAGAGAATCACGTTAAATATAAAAATGACAAACTATATTAACGCTAAAATAAATATATCAGAAGGGCAAAAAGAAAAAATTTTACATGCTTTTAAAAACAAAAGCCCGGCAAGTATTCGTTTAAAGTATGAAGATTTGCATGGTAATGATGTAGTAGCATTAACCAAATCACAAGTAAATAAACTTACAAAAGCTTATAAAGGTGGAAAGGGAACCACGTTTAGAATGTCAACTAAACAACTTAAACATAACATGAAAGTAGAAGGAGGATTTTTACCTTTGTTAGCAGGATTAGCTTCATCAGTTCTACCCACATTAGCAAGGACTATTTTACCAGCTTTAGGTGTGGGAGCCCTATCTGGTTTAGCCTCTTCAGGTGTTCAAAAAGCAATGGGTAACGGTCTTTTCCTTAAAAAGGGTGGTTGTGTATGTAGAGTAGAAACTGATGGTGAAGGTTTATATCTTGGTCCAGCTAAAGGTAAAGGATTAGGTTCTGTTGGTGATGGATTGTATTTAAAACAAGGTTCCCGAATTTATGATGGAAAAGGTCTTCTTTTAGGACCTAATAGCCCATTTGCTAATATTCCTATATTAGGAGCAATATTATAGAATTAAAAATATGAATGTTTATAAATTTGGAGTTAAACCAAAAATGGTTCAACCAAAAACTATTTTTTGGAGACCTGCTAATGCTAAATATCCAGCTAGAAAAGTTAATCCTGTTACTTGGGAAATTTATACTCAACAACCCCTAATATTAAAAGCTGGTGAAACTAAAACCATTGTTTTAGGTTTTGGTTTTATGATGAGTAGAGGGGTTGTTTTAATATCTCTATCTCACAACTTAAAACTTAAGCGCTTAAGTTTATCAGATGAAGTTATACTTGAGGATATCAATGATGCAATCATTACAATTAATAACAACTCAAATGAAACAGTAAAAATTGTGGAAAACACCTTTTTGTGTCGTCTTTACTATTCTATTTAAAAAAATAGTTGTAATTAATAAAATGGAACTAAATGAAAAGATATATCCAAGTTTACCAGAAGCACGAAATATACCAAATGCGCCAAGACTAGAAGCAGTAATTTTAAGTGATGACAATGGTCAATCCTTCAGGCTACAAAAAATATCAGAAATTCAAACATTTCTTGAAAATGAAGTTAAGGTTAGGGAACAATTAAGCAAAAAGTATTTGAAGATAAGTAAATCAGTTGATAACGTTGAAACAGGACTAACCACCTTAGCACTAGGTGCCGGAGCAGGTGGAATAGCTCTATTGAGTACCGTAGTAGCAATTCCAGCAACGTTAGCCCTGGAAGGTTGTGCTTTAGCTGTTGGTCTTGCTGCAATTGTTAGTAAATTTGCGGTTAGAAGAACTAGGACTAAATCTGAAAAACATCTTCAGATTAAAATGTTAGCTGATGCAAAACTAAATACTCTTAATACACATATATTAAAAGCAATATCAGACAACAAAATAGAACATTCAGAATTTACTTTAATTATGGATGAATTGGAAAAATACAAACAAACGAAGGAAGAGATACGTGTTAAGTCAAAGAAAAAAAGCAAGCTGGAGGAACAGGAGAGTTTAATAGAGAAGGGGAAACAGGAAGCACGGGAGGAATTCAGGAGACTAGTAGAAAGAAACAATGGAACCCATTAAGACTAAAACTAAAACCACCTAAGTTTAAATTTTCTTGTGCATGTGAGATAGGTAATACTAATTAAAAAAAAATTTTACTTAAAAAAAAATATGTCATTTTTAAAGATAAAAGACCCTGTGAAAAGGGAACAAACAGTAAAAGAATATCTTGCAACAATGAAAAGAATTCATGATAATCAGCTTGCTGAAAGAACAGGAGACATTGAATTACAAACAGACCTTTCAAAGTTTTTTAAACCTATTACAGAAACACAAAAAGCTGCAACAAAGGAGATTACAGAAGGGCTTAAACAAATTAAAGAGGGGGTTGAACGGTTACCACAGGCTATTAACTTACCAAATTATCCAACAATAGAAGCTTATCCATCTGAAGAGCAAGAGTTATTGGCAAACTATGAAGACACCCATCATATTGGACCAATCGCAAAGAAGTATTTAACAAAATTTGTTGGTAAAGATGATGTTGATAGAACATATGGGTTATATGATAAAGATGGTAAATTCTATATTGGTAACAAATTAGCAATAATTGATGAAGATGATATTATAGTTGCTGGTAAGGAATATAAAGGAACAGACGGTCTATGGGAGTTAATTGTTGCTAAAATTCCAAATCAAAACATTTATAAAGATGAGGACCTTATTGATTACAGAGAAATAATGATAAAAACCAATGCTCTTCGTCGTAATAACGACCCTAATAACCCCCGACCAAAAAGTTCTTCATCAAATAAGTGGTATGAGATACTTAGACCTATTTGGGGAGATATTAGGGCAGGAAAAACTGGATACGGAATTACCATTATCCCATCTGACCCTAACGCACTATTAGAAAGATTAGACCTCTTAATGGCAAGTAAAGGAGCTGGTAATACAGGTGTAAGAAATGAGCTTGTAAGTATTTGTGATGAATTAAAAAGACAACATGTATTAAATACAAAAACTTATAAAAAATTAATGGCTATACTATAAAATGATTACATCACAAAAGAGAGGATTTAAAAGAAATTATGCTTATGGTGGAGCAGGAATATTTGATACTTTAGCTAATTTTCTTACAAGACTCTTTACAAGCAGCGCAGCTAAACAAATTGCATCTTCAGCAGTTGATGTTGGCAAGAGTGTGGCTAAGGAAGGAGCAAAGAAAGCATTAGAGGTTGGAAAGAGTGCCGCGGTTGATGCAGGTAAAAGTTAGTTGAAAAGGCTTTGACACCAAAATCTAAAAAGATTTTAGAAAAATATACTCAAAAGCCTACTACAACAACTCAACCTGCAATGCAAGATATTAGCAAGTTAATGGATGGTGGTGCCATTGCTATACAAGATTTAGTAAAGAAATTAAATAGTATTAAGGGTTCCGGAGTTAAAGTATTATGAAAAAATAAATTTAATGTAAGCAAATTATGTACATTAAATAAAAAAGAATGTCAAAGCTAAAATTTAAAATAACTAAATATGAAAAATACAATACAAAAAGGGTTAGTATCCTTTTTGCTAACTTTAAACTTAATGAAGATTGTGAAATTCTTGAAGTTACCGATACAAGCTATGATTATAAAAAGGTTGTTGTAAAATTGTCTCCTGAAAAAGCTGATATCATTAAGGAATTTGAAGAAGATGTAAATCAATATTTAGAAAAAAATGATATACCTGAGGTAACCATTCTTTACGGAAATAGAATTTATCCTAAAATGAGAAAAAAGCTTTTTGAAAAAGAACTTAAAAATATTAAACTTAAGGGTGTGTACGTAAAAGATGAAAACAAATCATTCCCCCAACTATGGCTAGAATATTAAAACAATTATAATTTTGACTTAAAATTATAATTGTATATAATAAAATGGATATTTTAAACATTAAAACTCCGATTTTAAAAGATGATAGTATTGATGAATATGAATATTATGAATATCTACCTATTACAGGAACCAATCTAAACAACCCTGGAGGAAATATTAGGATTGATATCGAAACAAAAGATAATTTTTATCATCCTTCAGAGTCTTATTTACAAATTATAGGTGAATTAGTAAAAGATGATGGTACCGTTTATACAGCAGTTGGGCCAAATGAAGATGAGGTTACCTTAACAAATAATGGGTTAATGTATTTGTTTAAAAATATTAGATATCAACTTAGTGGGCAAGAGATAGAAACAATTAATTATCCTGGTCATGTTACAACAATGCTTGGTTTGTTAAAATACCCAGATGACTTTTCTAAATCACAGGGGCTAAACCAACTGTGGTGTAAGGATACCGGAAACGTTGCAAATAGTGCTAATAATGCTGGTTTTTCAACAAGAAGAGCCTTTATTTTTAGTTCTAATCCAGTTGGAACATTTAGTTTTATGATACCCTTAAAACATATATTTGGTTTTTGTGAAGATTATAACAAAATTTTATACGGTATGAAACAAACTTTAACCTTAACAAGAAATAATAATAATGATGCAATTTTTAGAGCTCAAACTGTTGCAGCTGCAGGTGGTAATCCTGCTAGACATGAACCTGGTAGAGTTAATTTACTGAAGGTATCTTGGTTTATGCCACATGTGACACCGGAAGATGGTAACAAGTTGGAACTTTTTAAATTTATTGAGAAGAAAGAAAAATTTCCAGTTGGGTATAGAATGATACAAAGCGACTCTATTGCAGTTCCACAAGCAACAGGTTTTACTTGGAGGTTATCATCTAAATCATCTCCTGAGGTGCCGCGTTTTTTAATTGTTGGTTTTCAAACAAATAGAAGTAATAACCAAGAACAAAACTCAGCTGTATTTGACAGCATAAATATTAAAAATATTTATGTAATGTTAGGTTCAAAAAAATACCCAATATATGATCATGATATAAATTTTGCCGCTAATCAAATTAGTAGAATATATAGTGAAGCTGCTTCATTTAGAAAAAAGTTTTATAACATGGATGAATTAGTATCAAACCCTAATTTTAATCCTTATGAATTTAAATTTATTTTTCCATTGTTTGTGTTTGATTTATCAAAACAAAGTGAAAGGCTTAAGTATTCTGTTACTGATATCCACGTTAAAGCAACATTCAGTCAAGCTGTTCCAGCAAATACTGAAGCATATGCGGTTTTACTTAGTGACAGGTTGATTAACTTTCAGAGTGATGGAAATAAAATGAGTGTAGTGTATTAAGTAATTTTTATTTTAAATAAAAAATATGCTAAAGATTGCTGATTTTAAAAAGATATTAACAGATAACAATATTAAGTTTTATTCCTATTGGAACAAGAAAAAGTATATTGATGTTTTAAAGAAGCATGGTTTATATCCAGAGGAAGCAATACCACTTAAGAAAACACCTAATTATGAAAGATTAAAAGATATAAGTAAAAATCCAAAAAAAGTAATATTAAAGGATGTTGAAACTGAAGAAGAAACAACCTTTCCATCAATTTACAAAGCTAGTAAGTTTATAGATCGTTGTCCTCAAACAATTGAAAATTGGAATGGAAGAGTTTGGAATGGTAAATATAGAATTGACATTATCTAATTTTATTATTTTTTAAAAAATAATATATATATTTTTTTTTTTTTTTTTAATTTGAGTTAAGAAAATTTTATTTATTTTAAAAATTATGGCGATGAATTCTTTTTCACGAAGATTTATCAACAGATTAACAGATGCTAGTCAAATGATTGCATCTAATTTATATAGTGGTGCTCAAAGGGTTGCCTCAGCGGTAATTCCTCAGAGTGTTAGAAGAAGAGTATCTAATTTTACTAATTGGTTAACTGGTAATGTTGAAGAAGAGCAGGTTCCACAAGTTTTAAATGAAGTTATAAGAAATGTGGAGGAAAGAATAGAAAGAATACCAAGACCAAACTTTGAATTAAGAGAAGAACAATCAGCATTTAGTAATTTTGTAACACAATATGTTATTGATGGGGTGGAAGGGTGGGGTCCAGATAATTTTTTAGAGGCTGCTAGACAAAATATATATCATTTTTAAGAAGAAATAGAAACAACAAGGTAATGTTAAGTCTTTTTTGTGTATTAAAAAAGGAAAACGATCATACAATTACAGTAGAAAGACCATTTAGGTCATATCACGAGTACAATACAAGAGAAACTAATGTAGATGAATTATATGATTTTATGGTTGAACGTGTTATAGAAAATTTGACAAGTTTTATGGCAAGGGGTAGTGGATGGGTATTTGATAAGGTTATTACCTTAACTTTGTTTGTTGGTGAATATACCCCTTTGCAAGCAAGTTCATGGATGCCTCTACCAACAGGATTAAGAAATAAAAAATTAATTAATATTCAAAACAAAGATGATAGTAATTGCTTTCAATATTGTGTAAAAATTGTGGAATATCCACAAGAAAAAAACCCTCAAAGAGTTACTAAAAAATTAAAAGAACAAATAAAAGAATTAAATATGGTAGGAATAGAAAGTCCAGTTAAGCTAAATGATATTAATAAATTTGAAAACCAAAATCCAAAGTTTTCTATTGCTGTTTTAGGTTATGACGAAAAAGATGGTTTATATCCTCTTAGAAGACAAAGAAAAGAAACTTTTAACAGAGAATATCTTGTTGTTCTTTTGTTGTTAACAAATGAAGAAGGAAATAGCCATTATGTTTTAGTAAAAAATCCTAGTGCATTGCTTGCTTCTGGTTTATCAAAAGATGGGCATAAAATGTTTTTTGCTGGAGCTGTTTAGGTCATTCTACAAGTAAAGAAGTTTTAAGAAAACATCAAGAATATTGTTATACTCATGATATTGTAAAAACAGTAATGCCGAAAGAAAACAAACCAATAGAATTTAAAAATCATATTAAAACACAATGGTTTCCTTTTGTAATATATGGTGACTTTGAGTCCTATTTAATACCAATACATACTACTCAACCTAACCCAAGCATAAGTTATACTAAAAAATATCAAAAACATGAACCATCAGGGTTTTGTTTTTATGTAAAAAGTTTTAATGAAGAAGTTTTTAAATCAGAATTAGTAAGGTATACAGGAAAAAATGTTGCAGAAAAATTTGTAGAAGAAATAGAAAAAATGGTAAAAAGGATTTATGATATCCCTGAAGTAAAAATAATATTAACAGCAAATGAACAAAAAATTTTTAATGAAGCAAGAGTATGTTATATTTGTAAAGAAGAATTTACAAAAGAATTTAAATATAAAAAGGTTAGAGACCATTGTCATTATACGGGAAAATTTAGGGGTGCCGCACATAGTTTATGTAATCTTATGCATCGTAAGCCTTACTTTATCCCTGTCTTTTTTCATAACCTTAGTGGATATGACAGTCATTTATTTATTAAAAGTCTTGGTTTTACTGAGGGTGATATTAACTGTATTCCCAACAATGAAGAAAAATATATTAGCTTTACTAAAAAGTGTGTTGTTGGCCAATACTTTGATAAAAAAACAAAAACAAACAAAGATAAAACTATAGATATAACGTTTTTAGATAGTTTTAAGTTTATGGATACTAGTTTATCAGATTGAGCAAGTTATTTAAAGGATAATCAATTTGAAAACTTAAGAAATTTTTATCATGGAAAAGAATTTAATCTTTTACGTAAAAAAGGAATTTACCCTTATGATTATGTTGGTTCACCAGAAAGACTTAAAGAAACAACATTACCACCAAAAGAAGCATTTTACACTAAACTTAATGATGAAGAAATTAGTGATGAAGATTATGAACATGCAAAAGAGGTATGGAAAACTTTTAAAATAAAAGATTTAAAAGAATATCATGATTTATATCTAAAAACAGATGTTTTACTTTTGACAGATGTTTTCGAAAACTTTAGAAAAGAAGCATATGAAATTTATGGATTAGACCCTGCATGGTATTATACTGCTCCAGGTTTATCTTGGGATGCAATGCTTAAATATACCAAAGTAAAATTAGATTTAATAATAGATAAAAAAATGTTTTTATTTATTGAAAAAGGAATTAGAGGAGGTATTTCAATGATTCCAAAAAGATATGCAAAAGCTAATAACAAATATATGGATGATTATAATCCTGATGAAGAGGAAGTGTTTATTATAGATTTAGATGCAAATAATTTATATGGTGCCGCCATGTCAATGGATTTACCCACTGGTGGTTTTGAGTGGATGACAGAAAATGAGCTAAACAATTGGAGAAATCATTCATGTATGTTAGAAGTTGATTTGTATGTGCCAGAGAAATTACATGATTATTTTAATGATTATTCCCTTGCGCCTGAAAGTATTAAGGTAGGTAATGTCTATAAATTAATACCAAATTTAAATGAAAAAAGAAATTATATAATTCATTATAAAAACTTAAAACAATGTTTATCTTTAGGAATGGAATTAATAAAAATACATGAGGGGGTTAAATTTAAAGAAAGTGCTTGGTTAAAACCATATATTGACTTAAACACAGAAAAATGAATAAAGGCATCAAAAGAAAAAAATGCTTTTAAAGAAAATCTTTTTAAATTAATGAATAATGCTATTTTTGGAAAGACAATGGAAAACTTAAGAAATCGCGTTGATATTAAACTTATTACAAATAAAAAGTCATTAAAAAGATATATTAATACACCGAACTTTAAGCATTTAAATATTTTTTCAGAAAACTTAATATCTGTTCATATGGGGAAAACAGAAGTAAAATTAAATAAACCAATTTATGTTGGTATGAGCATCTTAGATTTAAGTAAATATATAATGTATGGTTTTCATTATTTTTATATCAAGCCAAAATATGGAGACAAAGCATCACTTTTAAAAACTGATACAGATAGTTTAATGTATGAAATTAAAACAAAAGATTTTTATAAAGATATATCTAAAGATGTAAAAGATAAATTTGATACAAGTAAATATCCAAAAGACCACCCCTCAGGTATAGAAAGTGGATTAAATGAAAAAGTAGTAGGTATGTTTAAAGATGAATTTAATGGACGAAATATAGTTGAATTTGTTGGATTAAGGCCAAAAATGTATAGTATTAAAACAGAGGATGAAAAAGAAATTAAAAGATGTAAAGGAATAAAAAAATCAGTAGTTAAAAAAAATATTACACATAATGATTATTTAGATTGTTTAAAAACAGGAAAAGAACAAAAAAGAAAAATGAATAATATAAGAAGTTATAATCATGTTAACTACACGGAAGAAGTAAATAAAATTGCATTAAGTGTTAATGATGATAAAAGATATATATTACCTGATGGAATAAATACTTTAGCTTGGGGTCATCATAGGATTAAAAATATGACAGAAGAAGATAGAATAAAATATGAACAACAGGGAGCGAGACCAAAAACATATTAAAAAATTTTTATTTGTTGTAGTATAACAAATAAAAATAATTTTTTTTTTAATTTAGTTTTTTAATTATTATTTAAAAATATTAAATTGATTGCTTTTTCTCTAACTAAATTTGCTTCATTTTTATCATTAAACCATTTAATATTTGGATAAAAAATTTTGTTGTTAAATTTAATTTTTTCTTGCTTTATATTTAATATTGTTTCAAATAATGATAAAAAATCATTGTTATTACTATCATAATAAAACCTATTAAGTCTATCTGTTGCAATAGGAAACATTATTTGCAGTTCAACAAGATCTTGATGATATTTTTTTAACAATGAAAAATGATAATATACATAACCTTTAACTGGTGAAAAATCATTTTTTATATCAAATGGAACCTTATTTTCATTAATAAAAAGTCTTCTTTCTTTTTTATGAAAACCTCTTTTTTTATTTTTCAAAACAAAATTTAAATTTTCTATCTCTTCATCTTTTAAATTATCTAATACATGCTTTTTAGATTTATCTTTAGAATATGTCTCTCCCATCTTTATAATACTTTTTTATACAATTAAAGAAAATAAAATTCAATTTTTTTAAAATTTTAATTTTTTTTTTTTTTTAATCAACATCTTAAGCCACCCACTTACTCATAAGCCGGTTAGCCATAGCCTGATGCATTGGTTGATGGGGGGAGGTAAAAGGTTAAGCAATAAACTGATGTAGGGGCTTGCTGGTTAGTTAAGTGAGTGAGTGACTGGTTAACTAATGTGTCATGTGTTGGTTGATGGGGGAGGTAAAAGGTTAAGCAATAAACTGATGTAAGGGTTTGTTGGTTAGTTAATGCCTTGGTTGATTGATGCGTGCAACAAAATTTTTTTAATTTTTAAAAAAATTTTTTTTTTTTTTTTTTTTTTTTTTTTTTAATAAATTGGCTTAAGTAAAAAATATTTATAAAAAAGGTTAGCCATTTTGTTTGCTGACCTTAATTAGATTGACTTGTTAACCCATTTTGTCTTTAATTTTATGAGCATGATAATGTTACATAAAATTGTTATAGCGTTGTTTATTGTTACATTGTTGTATTGTATAAGGGTTAGCTATAAACTTAAGGATGGAGGGAATGGATAGGTAAATGCAATATGCTTAATCGTGGGGAATGGATAGGTAAATGCAATATGTATAACATGTATAAGGGAGTAGAATTATATGGGTTTGTGGTATGTTTTTGTGGTTGAAAAATAGTAAGTGGGTGTGTGGTTGGATGATGGTTAAACTGTGTTCTAACCGGTAATTATCTAACTACTATTGGACGAAAAAGTAGGACAAATACTAAAGTGGAATAAGTCACGGTACACAAAATTTAGAATTGAATTTTATATCGTAGTCCACGCAACCTCGCAAACGAAGAGATATTGGCCTTGAGCAACACGAGCGATTACAGCTTAATAGAAGATGAAATGGATTATATGAGTATGTTCGACTCTTTGAGATTTAAATGGAGGCAAAAGCTTTTTCAACTCATGTTTGTAGCGGATCCTTGATGTTTTTGCCAGACTTTCGACATTCCTGACTTATCGTTATGCCTTTTTTCCTTTCCTGAAACAAAGATTTCACATGGCTCATCAACTGGTAATAATAGATCACCGAGACAATCTACGAATCTCAGTGTACGGGTAAGGTATCGGATTTCTTAAGTAGTTTTGTACTATTAATCCTTTGGTTTAGAGAGAATACTACACGTATAAAACAGAATAAGGAAAGCATTTTTTTTTCTTTTCTGAAAGGTGCCAGTAGGCGTCTAAATAATGGATTGTTTTATTGTTTGAATGGTGTGTTTAACTTCTTGTTTGAAACGTGTACACCAAAGTAAGAGTGCACAAAATGTGCAGTCGCATCTTGGATCTATGATGTCGGTTATTTTGACACAGGATTGAAAATAGGTGGAGAAGAATGTGTACATAAGCATCTTTGCCATCAGATATATAAGACCATGTTGAAAGGCCCCCATTCACACTTTTTCTCGCGACAATCAAACCATTCAAGTAGAAAAAATCGAATCATCTGGTGATATAATTTAATCTTTTCCATATATTAATAATAGAGTTTTGCACAGTTTAATACTAGGATCAAAGAAGTCTTTAAAAGTTCTAAACGCTATCGTTTTCACAAGCGCTTCTTAAATTGTTTAAGGTCTTTATTTCAAGATAAAGCATTTGATTGGCAAGGACGTTGTCTTTGCCAATCAGATTCGTTAGTCTTAGAATTAGGAATTACAGTTGAAATTTGCTTGTTTGGTGAAAGGGGTCCTGCGGGGCTCAGTGGTAAAGTGTGGGACTCGTCACCTGAAGGCCTCGGGTTTGAGCCAGAACTGATCCGCTGGGTTCTTCGTGGGAGTGTTCTTGGGCAAGACATTTAAGAGCCCTAGCCTAGTATTAGTGAAACCA